>JARQOC010000003.1:695453055-696167559 GCA_033576535.1 Allobates femoralis | reverse complement strand
TTCACTGCCAGATGTAAAACCTGTTGCTCATCGCTCAGTAGACCTTGTGCATCGCTGCGTGTGACACTAAACTCAGCAACGTATTTTCTATTTTGACATCGTCCGTATAGCTAGATTAGTTTTAAGAGGTTAAAACTTAACATTTAATAAGATTCTCTAAAAGGACTAGAATGTCCACATATACTATACACGTGACAACCCGCTGTGCCCCAAAGTGTCACAACTTAAAAAACTCTATTAGAATACTAAGAGTTAAGATTCGTTTGAGGGTGTTATCTCTGGAGCTACTCCTGCTCCTTGATACCGTCCACCTTCAAACTTTATGGCAGTTTTTAGATATGCTGGTGTGGTTTTTTCACCACCTTATATCTTACTGGCACATATATCTGCACATGGAAAAGTATAAAAGCCCCCTTTCCCTATATATAGGAAAGGTCTCACCAGCTTCCTTCCATCCAAGCAAGAGACAGATTGAGTTCCTTCATTCCAGGAGGTCCTTCTACCAATGACAGCCTGGTGTCGAACTCTCAATATTATTCATCTGTTACCACCATACTCCACTCCCTACGCGTTTCGGATATATTATCCTCATCAGGGGATGTGTGGCTCAGTTCTTGGTGGGGTCCTAATCCTAGGTGCCCCTTGTGATGGTATATGTCTCTACAAACAAGACATCCAATGTTACTATCTTTGTATATGTCATATGGTGCAAAGCACCGATACTCACATGCATAGTACCAGTCCCCCTGGATGCTGCAGCCCCCTGGGTACTCACCCAGCATAGCTCAGTGGTCTGTATGTTGAAGAACACCGCCGCGGCCGCGTCTGCAGCCTTTTATGACCGCATTTCCCGGTCACGTGGTGCTCCCCGCCCCCGGAAATGACATGCGCGTCATTCCGCGACGTCACTTCCGGTCCGGCGTCTATGTGGAACGCAAGCATGCGTTCCACACCTCTTTCCTAGTTCACTGACAGTGATGGGAGGATTCCGGAGCTCATTAGTCCTCCCTAGGTGTGAGGTCATCAAGGAGGGCAGGTTCTTTGTTAGAACCATATCTCTCCATAGTGTAGGAGGTTCCCTTATTACACAGATTCCTCCTATTATCCAAAACAGATTATAAATGGTTGCTATCTATCTTTTACAGTACTTTTTATTTGTTTAAACAGAATGATGTTTGTTATGGCATTTTTTCGTTCCCTCTCTGAGAAGTGCTTGTCCTGATGTTATAAGCCTCTCAATTTATGATTAACATGACTCAAACCGACCCAGATAGGAGCAGATATGTCACATAAGGATATTTTGACATAGGTTGGTACTTATGGGATCAGAGTTATAGTTGGTTTTTCTCTTTTTTTCTTTTTTTCTATCATGGTCTCTGGGGATCACTTGGTTTCCATTAAAGTTTTTTCTTTTGGAACAAAGAGGACAGGTCAGGTCAGATTAGAGCAGATTATTATAAAGGATAGACATAGCTTCACGTGCATCTATGTTTCCCTATCTCTTCCCTCTATCCCTGCCTGCCTGCGGAGGTTGGCACCCTAAAGTCACCCCCCTCCCCGCCCGTGGCGCCCCCGCTCATCGTCGACTTTCCCTCCTACCTTTCCTTATTCTAAGGTGCCCCAATAAAAGGAGAGTAGGAAAGTGCCTCATTCATCCCTTTCGGGGCTACTGTGTCCATGGTGTAAATCCAAAACACTTCTTTCCTGAGTATCTTATTATTCCAATCTCCCCCTCGCATGGGTGGTGGGACATGATCAATACCTATAAACATTAGGCAATTTTCATCCCCCCCGTGGAAGGTGTTGATGTGCCGGGCCACTGGTTTATCACGTTTGTTACGGATATCACTCCGATGTTCCCCAATTCTTTTGCGGAATTCCCTAATTGTTTTCCCCACATATTCAAGGTTGCAGGGACACTTCGCTTTATAGATTACGCCTTTAGTCCCGCAGTTGATGAATGACCTGATATCGTATGTGCGGTGGGTTATACTGCTTTCAAAGGTTTTTGTTGTTACTATTTGATTGCAGCTTATGCAATGTCCGCATCTAAAACTCCCTTTTAGGTCACTTTTAATCCAATTTTTTCCCTCTGTCCTTAAATGGCTATGTACCAACCTGTCTCTTAATGATCTTGGTTTTTTATATGTGATCGTTGGAATCTCAGTCAGGAATGGACTCAAATCAGGGTCCATTAGCAAGATCGGCCAATGTTTGGCCATGATCTCTCTGACCTTATCTGCTCCACCTGAGTAGGTAGTGATCATGCGTACTTTTTTTGTCTCCTCATCCCTGTCTTTTTCTTTCGGTGTAAGAAGTTTTGTCCTCTCTATGTCCTTGACCTCCTTCCATGCCCTTTTAATCACACCCTTCGGGTATCCCCTCTCTGTCAAACGTTTTTTTAGATCTTCTGTTTGTGTGTGGAACATATCCTCCGAGGAACAGTTCCTCCTCATTCTAATCATTTGGCTTTTCGGGATCCCCCGCTTGTGACTATTGGGATGTCCACTCTCCCATCTTAGCAGTGAATTAGTGGCGGTTTTCTTACGAAACGTACATGTTTGTAACCTTCCCATGTTGTCCTTCTCAATTAGGATATCTAGGAAGGGCAGTCTCTCTCTGTGTGTCTCGAAAGTAAATCTCAGGCCCAGGTTGTTCTCATTTAGGCGTTCTACCGCTCCCCTGAAATCTTCCTCTGACCCCCTCCAAATGACAAAAATATCGTCAATGAACCTAGTCCATAAAATAATCCTTTCTGTGTCAATTGGGGTGCTTTCACCAAAAACAACGGTTTCCTCCCACCAGCCCAGGAGCAAATTAGCATATGAAGGTGCCATGGAATTCCCCATTGCTGTGCCCCTGAGCTGGTGGGAGTACTTACCGTTGAACATAAATACATTTCTGGTCAGGCAAAATTTCAGTAGGTCAATGACAAAATTATTGTGTCTATCAAATTGTCTCCCTCTACTCCTCAGATAGTATCTCACCGCCTCCAACCCCTTCTCGTGTGGAATTGATGAATAGAGTGCCTCTACATCGATGCTGCATAGCAGCATGTCATCTTCCAGCACCACATCTTCTATCCTCCTCAAAAGGTCGGTGGTATCCCTGAGATAGGAATTCAGGGTGACCACAAATGGTCTTAGAATCTTGTCAATATATACGCCTAAATTTTGTGTTAGACTGTCAATCCCCGAAACTATTGGCCTACCTTTTAGTGGGTTTGTGCCCTTGTGTATCTTCGGTAGACAGTAAAACGTCGCCATCACTGGATGATCTGGCATTAGAAAGTCAAATTCCTTCTTATCTATTACATTCTCGAATAGACCTCTATCCAAAAGACATTTTAGCTCCTTTTTAAAATCCTTCATTGGACTACAGCTGAGAGTCTCGTAATTACCTCTGTCCCTTAGAATGACATTGCACATTTCAATGTATCTGTCCCTGTCCATTACCACCACATTGCCGCCCTTATCGGACGGCTTGATGACAATGGACTGATCTTTCTCGAGTTTACAGATACATGACATCTCTTCTTTGCTGAGATTGTGCCTGTTACTCTTTAGACCACCTAGTCCACCAACTTCCTCCGAGACTAAGTTGACAAAAACATCAACTGCACTCAGGTCCCCCGTTGGTGGTGGCATCCGAGAGCTTTTATTCTTCAGGTCTGTAAAGGGTCCCTCACCTGTTGTTATGTGGTCGGTCTCCCCTAGATGGAAAAGGGTCCTAATGTCTTCCAGAAGGTCGTCGGGGACTCCCAAAATCTTACTGGTTTTTTTGTCTTCTTTTATGAAATGTTTTTTCCACCTCAGTTTCCTCGCAAAGAGGTTGAGGTCCTTGACTGTTTCAAATATACTGAGGTCAGTAGTGGGGACAAATGAAAGTCCCTTGCTGAGTACCGTCATCTCAGTATCAGTCAGGGTTTTGGAAGACAAATTTAACACCTGTAATTTTGTTATATTAATGGGGTTTGTGGAGGTGCTACCGGTCCTGGGCGGTTTCTCAGTGCGTACTTTGGGTCTAAAAAACCACCCCCTGGTCCTGGTCTTGGGTTGTTATTGGGTTGATTACGGGTCTCCCCTCTTCCTCTGCCCTTACCCTTTTTTCTATTCTTGCCAGTTTTCCCGGCTCCTCTCCCCTCCGCTTCTGATGTGTCTGTCCCTGTGGAATAGTCTTCGGGTTCTGTCTCTGGTTGACCACTAGGTGCTGCCTTTGGTGTATACACATACGCTCTATTATTCTTGAAATCTTGCAAGTCTCTCAGATAGAACTTATGTTTTCTCTCTTTGAGATGATATTGGAATTTTTCTAGGGTACTTTGCAGAGTAGTCTCTTTCAGAGCAAAATCTGCTTCCCCTGAAAATTTCTTAGTGATCTCTTTCTGTTCCTTGAGGTTTTCATCCAGTTTCCCCAACTGTTTCTTTTCCTCCTCCAGCAATAATTTCATTAGTCTAATAGAGCTAGCTGTCGCTTCTTTCTCCCACCTAGTGGCCAAGTCAGGATTTTTGTATCTATACCCTGGTGTAAGGGTTATCCTTAGATACCTTGGGACTATCCCTTCCCTTATATACCTCTCCAGGGATTGCACCTCCCACCAGGAAATAATTCTGTCCTTATAGATTTTAGTCAGTTCTTTGAATGCTCCCGACAGGGTAGTGGAGTACTTTTTTTGGACAAACTCTTTTTCCGAGAAGACCTCTTTAGCCTCTGCAAACCACTGTTCTGTGTCAAAGTCACCTGATAGAAAACCAGCCATTTATCTGTTTTTGCTTAGTAACCAGTTATAGCAGGATAGGTATTCTCTTTAGTGGTATAATTCTACCCCACTTTCTAGAGAGACTAGATTCAATCAGTATAGCTAGATTAGTTTTAAGAGGTTAAAACTTAACATTTAATAAGATAGTAACATTGGATGTCTTGTTTGTAGAGACATATACCATCACAAGGGGCACCTAGGATTAGGACCCCACCAAGAACTGAGCCACACATCCCCTGATGAGGATAATATATCCGAAACGCGTAGGGAGTGGAGTATGGTGGTAACAGATGAATAATATTGAGAGTTCGACACCAGGCTGTCATTGGTAGAAGGACCTCCTGGAATGAAGGAACTCAATCTGTCTCTTGCTTGGATGGAAGGAAGCTGGTGAGACCTTTCCTATATATAGGGAAAGGGGGCTTTTATACTTTTCCATGTGCAGATATATGTGCCAGTAAGATATAAGGTGGTGAAAAAACCACACCAGCATATCTAAAAACTGCCATAAAGTTTGAAGGTGGACGGTATCAAGGAGCAGGAGTAGCTCCAGAGATAACACCCTCAAACGAATCTTAACTCTTAGTATTCTAATAGAGTTTTTTAAGTTGTGACACTTTGGGGCACAGCGGGTTGTCACGTGTATAGTATATGTGGACATTCTAGTCCTTTTAGAGAATCTTATTAAATGTTAAGTTTTAACCTCTTAAAACTAATCTAGCTATACTGATTGAATCTAGTCTCTCTAGAAAGTGGGGTAGAATTATACCACTAAAGAGAATACCTATCCTGCTATAACTATTTTGACATCGTACAAGCGACTAAATAAAATCGCTCGCCGGATCGTCCGCAAGATGGCAACATCACCGCATCGCTGGGTCATATTGACGCGTGTGACATCTTACCTGCGATAATTCCACATCACTCAGGCGATTAATAATTTGTGACGCATGAGCGATATCGCGGACGACATTGACACGTGTGACAGGCCCTTTAATGTTCTTCCAACTGTCATTGAACTCACATGATTCAATTTGGCTATTTTCTTGGCTGACAGACCGCTATCAATAACCTGCATAATGCTGTTTCTCTTTTCTTGGGAAATATTCTTCATGGCTAAGAATCTGCTTAACTATTTTTTTACATTTATTTATTATGCGTGTCTTATATTGCACAGCGCTTTACAGAGATTATCATCACTGTCCCTATTGGGGCTCACAATCTAAATTCATTATCAGAATGTCTTTGGAGTGTGGAAGGAAACTGGATTACCCAGAGGAAGCCCACACAAACATGACAACAACATACCTATCACGGGGTGGTTATAATGGAGGAGGAAAATGAAGCAGGATGTTAGTGACGGACAGAAGTGATTGGGGTATCTAGTCTGACCCTCAGACTGGAAGTCTTTAGCTGACCCTGCTCCAAGAATTACCTCTGACAGTGAGAACATCTTGTCCGACACCCTTTCCCTGTTCCTGACCAGCCCTAGGCTAATATCCACTCACCTCCACCCAGGGATTGGGATAGGAACAGCAATTCCCCACACACAATTGCAATCTCCAAGAGAAAGGTAGTGTTAGGTCCCCTGGCACCGCTCCCCAGCTCACCTATCCTGGGTCTGCATCCTCTGCTCCTCTACCGATTGGCCATTCTGCATCCAGGCGTGCTGTGTCTCGGAGCCATCACCGGATCCCCTTCCTGTCTGCTGACCACCAGGTTCACACATCAGCACAGTCATGAATCTAATCAGCGGTGCACTAGGCGCGGCCGCACTCCTCCCGTGTGAATCTAGGGGCCAGCATGGCTCAACCTGACACTCCCCTTGACCAATAGCTGTCCGTCCTCCGGTATATCAGGCCACCTGCACTGCTGGGAGGTGTCTGATTATTGAGTTAGTAAGCTTCTGCTTCTCTGGCTGTTAGTCAGGCCTTCCTTGTGCTCTCCCATTCCAGTTCTCCTGTACCCGGGCTCTGGTGCCTCCTTCCCTGTTTGGCCTTACTGTAGTATAGGCTAACCCTACAAGCCGACCCCCTGGTACTAGCAACTGTGGTATTTAGACTCTGTGGCCTTACCCCTGACAATTCCTGTATAGGGGTTGGCTAAACTAGGACCAGCTCACCCAGGGGAGTTCAGTACCACGGCCCAGTGGGTTCACTCTAGGACGCCTTCCCCAGGAAGCATGAAAGAATAATTAGGCCATGGACGCCGCTGGTACCACGTTCTCAGCGCAAAAGGAACTGGCTTGTCTTTGGGAAACTCAGAACCGTATTATGGCTTTCCTTCTGTCCATGGATAACCGGTTAGCCTCCCTTTCGACCAAGCGTCCGCCACTCAGCTGGCGAGCCTACAACAGGAGCTGTCCGTGCAATAAGACTCGCAGTCTCGTATGCTGTCTTATATATCTTCGGTGGATGATCGTCTAGTCTCCCTGCAGTCTGCAACCACGGCCTCAGCTGAAGCCACAGCCCATGACCAGTCTCCGGGAGGCACCCCAAACCCTCCGCCTTGCCTTGGAAAACCAGCGGTGACCCTAAGATGTGCTGCTGCTTCCTCAACCAGTGTCGTCTACACTTTGAACTGCTGCCACAGCAGTACCCCACCGATCGGACCAGGGTGGGCTTTGTGGTGTCCCATCTGGAGGGCGAAGCTTTGGTGTGGATTAACCCTCTATATGAGCGTGATGACCCTGCCGTCTTTCACTTGTCGACCTTTATGGAGACATTCCGTAAGGTCTTTGATGAGCCCGGCCGGGACGCATCTAATACAGAATCCCTCTTCAACCTCCGTCAAGGGACCCTGACCACAGGAGGTCGTCATCGAGGTGACGGAAGAGGTGAAGGTGCAGATCGGGGCTCTACACCGTGAAATTATTGCCTTCTACGTCCTGCCCGGTGTCTCCCATGCCCTGCTCCTCGGGCTTTCCTGGCTCCGGACTCACGAACCTGCCCTGGACTGGCGCTCTGGGGACGTGCTGTGGTGGGGCCCTCTCTGCCAAGAGAGATGCCTGCAGTCCGTTCTGCCACCTTGTTCCCCGCAACCGGATTCTGTACTTCCTGGTTTACCAGCGGCCTACTGGCAGTACGTGGCCGTCTTCAACAAGACAGAGGCAGAAGTCCTCCTGCCTCATCGGCCATATGATTGCCCTATAGACCTGGTTCCCGGTGCTACACCACCCAGGGGACGGATCTACCCGTGTCCCCAGCCGAGTCGCAAGCCATGTCTGAGTATATCACGGACAATTTGGCTAGAGGATTCATCCGGAGGTCCATGTCCCCTGCTGGAGACAGGTTTTTCTTTGTGAAGAAGAAGGAGAACATCCTTCGACCCTGTATAGATTACCAGGGCTTGAATGCGATCACCATCAAGAACAAATACCCCCTGCCGCTGATTCAGGAGCTCTTTGACAGGCTCAAAGTGGCTCACATCTTCACGAAATTGGACCTAAGAGGAGCCTACAGCTTGATTCACATACTGGCCGGGGATGAATGGAAGACGGCTTTCAACACCAGGGACAGCCATTATGAGTATTTGGTCATGCCATTCGGGTTGTGTAACGCCCCCGCAGTGTCCAAGAGTTTGTCAATGACATCTTCCGTGATCTGTTATACACGTATGTGGTGGTATATTTGGATGACATCCTCATCTTCTCCCCGGATTTATCCTCTCATAGACGACACGTACGGCAAGTCCTCCTGCGACTGAGGAGGAATCGGTTGTACGCCAAGATGGAGAAATGTGTCTTTGAGCAGACCTCTTTGCCCTTTCTCGAATACATCATCATCTTGATTCTGGATTACGGATGGACCCTGAGAAGCTCTCCACCGTTCTGAAGTGGTCCCGACCTGTGGGGACTAAAGCTATCCAACGGTTCCTTAGCTTTGCAAATTATTACAGGCAATTCATTCCCCATTTATCTTCCTTGATGAAACCTATTACGGCTCTCATCTGTAAGGGAGCAAAGTCCTGCAACTGGATCCTGGACACAGAAGAAGCCTTCTCCACCTTAAAGTGCTCGTTCTCCGAAGCTCCTACCTTGCACCAGAGGTAAACAGACAGTTCATTGTAGAGATAGACGCCTCCTCCATAGGAGCAGGGGCTGTCCTCTCCCAGAAATGCTCTTCGGTTCGGTTAGTCACCTGCAGGTTTTTTTCCAAAGCATTTACCTCGTCGGAGTGCAACTATTCTATCGGGATCGTGAATTGCTGGCCATCAAATTGGGGTTAGAGGAGTGGCGACACCTCCTCGAGGGTGCCGTTCATCCGTTTACTATTTTCACCGACCACAAGAACCTGGCTTATCTCCAGTCCACCCAGAGGCTCAACCCCCGGCAGTTCCGGTGGTCCCTGTTCTTTGCCCATTTCAATTTTGAACTGCATTTCCGGCCTTGCAGCAAAAAAGTCAAGGCTGATGTCCTGTCAAGATCCTTCCAGCCGTCGCATGTGGAGGAGGAGTCCTTCCATATCATTGGCCCAACCAACATAATCACTGTGGCTCCCTTACATGTAGCTGGACATCCACCGGGTAAGACCTTCCTGGCACAGGCTAAGAGGAAGACGGCCTGTGATGACACTCGTCGAGAATTGCTGGCCATGTTGGAGTTAAAAAGTCTCTTTCTTTGATCTCTCGTCACTATTGGTGGCCTACTATCCGTCAAGACGTCCACAATTTTGTTGCTTCATGTCCGTCTTGTGCTAGAAATAAGGTGTCCAGAAAGTTGCCAGCTGGACGTCCACTGCCTCTCCCAGATCCATCGGCTCCTTGGCAACACATAGCCATGGATTTCATTACGGATCTTCCCTGCTCCTCCAGCTGTACGGTCATATGGGTAGTTGTGGATCGCTTCTCTAAAATGGCCTACTTCGTTCCTTTGCCTGGTCTACCATCCACTCCTGAGTTGGCCAAGATATTCATCAAACATATCTTCCAGCTCCACGGATTTCCTCGCCATATCGTGTCCGATAGGGGAGTCCAGTTCACTTCCCGGTTCTGGAGGGCGCTGTGCAAGCATATGGACAGGTGGAGCGCATTAACCAAGTCCTCACCTCCTGTCTTCAGCACTTTGCCAACATTCATCACGATAACTGGACCTGTCTCCTCCCTTGGGCGGAATTCGCTTACAACAATCACTCTAGTGAGTCGTCAGCTAAATGTCCTTTTGTCGTGGTATACGGGCAACATCTTGGTTTGCCTCTTCCGATCTACTCAGTATCTGGCAACGCGGCGGCTGATGCATTGTTCGTGGACTTCTCCAAGATTTGGAGAGAGACCAGAGACGCTCTTACACAAGCTCTTGGCAGGATGAAGAGACATGCCGATAAGAGACATCTGGATTCCTCATCTTTCCTCCTGGGCGATAAAGTGTGGCTTTCTTCCAGATATGTCAGGCTGAAGGTGCCGTCCTACAAGTTGGGGCCGCGTTATATCGGTCCCTTTGAAGACCTGGGACGCATCAACGGCCTTGCCTACAAGCTGAGACTTCCTGCCTCACTTTGCATCCCTAACTCCTTTCAAATCTCGTTGTTGAAACCAAGGTGCTTAATCGCTTCCATACATCCTCCGACACTGTGACACGGCCTCTCAACTCCGAGAATGTCTATGAAGTCAGGGACATCCTTGCCATGAAGAAAAGTAGAGGCAAAACCCTCTTTCTAATTGATTGGGTTGGCTTCGGTCTTGAGGAGAGGACCTGGGAGCAGCGGGAGAACATTGATGTGCCACGCATTCTGGCGAGGTTCTTAGTATGACTTCAGAGGGGGGTGCGTGAGGGAAGGGGTACTGTTAGGAGGTGCCTGATTATTGAGTTAGTAAGCTTCTGCTTCTCTGGCTGTTAGTCAGGCCTTCCTTGTCCTCTCCTCTGGTAGAACCAGTTCCAGCTCTCCTGTACCCGGGCTCTGGTGCCTCCTTCCCTGTTTGGCCTTACTGTAATATAGGCTAACCCTACAAGCCGCCCCCTTGGTACTAGCAGCTGTGGTATTTAGACCCCAGGGCTTGCCCCTGACAATCCCTGTATAGGAGTTGGCTAAACTAGGACCAGCTCACCCAGGGGAGTTCAGTACCACGGCCCAGTGGGTCCACTTTAGGACGCTTTGCCCCGGAAGCGTGACAGGTAGCTTCTGGAAGGCTTCAGCAGAACTGCGCTCAGCATCCTCTTAGCTCATGGTCAAAGAGAGAATGACCTCTATCAGCGACACTAGGTGATGGGTCATGAGACTATTGAAAGGCGAGAGGAGTAGTAAACCAAATCACCTTAAACAGACAGCAGCAATTAAGCCTTAATGTCCAAAAGAAAATTAACTCCAATTTAAACTCACACTGCAGAACAGTTCACAGAGACTGCAGAGCAGGTTACATGTGACAATACCAACTCCTTGCAGATATTTTCCTTGGCGGGATAACTACTATACTTTTCGGACTATATGACACACTGTATTCCCCAAAATTTTGGGGCAAAGGAGGAGTGTGTCTTATAGTCCAGGTGTGCGGTATTTGGCAATGCTGTGGAAAGGGAGCGGGTCATTGGAGGCAGGAGCAGGCTTTAGCAAATGCCTGTGACCATGTGTGCCCGCCGTTTAAGATACTTTAATATTCACTGCTCCCCCCGCCCATCACCTCTCAGCCCTGAAGCCGGCGTCGAGAGGTGGGCGTATGATGGGTGGGGTAGTGGCGTATATTAAATTCTTCTAAACAGTGTGATCACATGATCACCCACGGCTGCTGCAGCTGCGGGTGATCACATGTGCCCACTGTTGAAGAAAGTGGATATTCACTGCTTCCCACGCACGATGTTTGGGAACGTTGAATATCCCAGCAGGCGGCAGCAGATGGATGATTATAATCACCATCCATCCAGTCCTCCACAACATGAAGTCTTTTTATCATGCTGGCAGCTGTGTGTGGAGAGCATGACAGTGATGTGATATGCTGTGCACTTACACGTTGCTGAACTGCCGACATGAGAACTGGACATCGCGCTACAGTGGGGGAGCAATGGATGGTGAGGATAATCATTTATTTTTTTGTGTGCGCCCTTTTGTGTGGGGCCATGTTCCAGGGTAGGGGCCATACACATAGATTGGAGCTGTATACAAGGATGAAGGACATATACCAGGATGAGGCACATATACCAGGATGGGGTCCATATACCAGGATAGAGGCCATATACCTGGATGGGAGATATATACCAGGATGAGGGACATATACCAGGATGAGGCACATATACCAGGATGGGGTCCATATACCAGGATAGAGGCAATATACTTAGATGGGAGATATATACGAGGATGAGGGACATATACCAGGATGGGATCCAAATGCCAGGATGGGGCACATAAAACCTGGGTTCGTCTTATAGTCCAGTGCATCTTATGATCCAAGAAATATGATAATCATAGGCTAAATAGTTGCAAGTCAAATTTATGCATGAGAGAGTTAAGATGATTGTTTATGAAATAAAGGTAGTCTCACACTCGTAGATCTAGTGGATGGTAAGATATAGAGCCACAAATACAAAACATTGTTGCCCTATAAGTTGTCAGTGTATATAAGCAATGCATAATAAAGCAAAATCTCTATTTACAGACATGTGTTTCAGGGAGTTGCTCATGGTGAGAGGAAAACAAGATATCTAATTTGGCTTTAAGAGTGTCCTTAGCATTAGCTAAGAAATTCATTTTAAATAATTATGGGCATTCTTGCTCTGAAAGATCACCAAGAAACTCCATCAAGATCAAAATTACAATCTTTACAAACATTAGGAAAAATGATTGCCAGATCTCTTATTACATTAAAGGTCAACTTTCTTAAGTTTGCTATCAAACACCTTGACTTAAATTCATCATGTTTTTTTGTCCAAGAGGTACATTCCATTATTGTTCCTGGGGAGGCTTGGCATGCTCAGCCCTATCAACCTTCATCTGCTACTAATCAATATTGAGACCATGGGATACTCATTTATCAAACCTAATTTTTATGCAGGCCAAATGGAATGATATATTTCTTTCATGTTTAGACAACATAATTTAAGAGTACACAACCTTCTACTTGGATTACTTTGTACCTATAGCTTGCACAACAATTATGTTGCATAGGGGTTTATCTTAATATATCTCTTGAAGCCCCAATCCTTGTTGATAAAGCCAATCCCCCTTGTCACCCAAGGCTCAAAAAGTTTCTAAGACACATAATAAATGTGCTGCAAAGCATTTAAGACAATCTTTGGGGTATAATATGCCACAATTATGGCAAATTTGGTTTACCATTGCTGCTACTCTTATTGTTGTAGAGGAGTACCTATTCAAACTCTCCCTCAGGTTGGGGTCACACTAGCATATATCTCTCATGCAAGAGAATCGGGCTGATTATGCTAATGACAATTGGCTTAAATCAGAGTTTGAGCCGAGTACCATTTATTGTGATCCAATTCTTATGCATGCGTGAATCAAAGCACAAGTGAGGAGAAGGTGCAGAATTTAATTTCTCTATCTTCTCCATTGTCTGTGTTGGCATAAATCGAATTGCAGTCAAGATGACATCTGAGTGCAGTCCGATATTTTGCACACATCATGTGATTTGAATGGTTGTGCACCATCTGATATAAACTGCCAATCACAGCATGCTTCGATTTTTTTCTCATGCTGAATCAGCATGAGAAAAAAAAGTGCTGATCGACAGTGCCCCATAGCATAACATTGCTTTAAGGGCTATCCAATAAAATATTGGATAACCTTCATCCATTTTATTTGCTCATGTGAGAATGAACTCATACATATTAGACTGGAAGAGCATTGGTAGTGTAACGAGGAGGGGACAGCAGGGCTACCAGTAATTCCAGGGGATAGGATGCTAGATCTGTCCCTTAACTACTGGGTCCCTGCACTATCCCTTATCTCAGAGGTATGCCTCAAGGTTGCAAGGTCTGAGCCACCAGCGTTACCCTATCTCCTGAGAAAACCCTGGAATAAGACTCTCCCCACCAAAAGGGACAGGGAAAAACACAAGAGTTAAACTACTTAGAATCTGCTGCTTTGTTCCTGACAACAGGATTGGGAACAGCACCAGGTTGACTGATCTAAAAACAGAAGTAGCATAAACACCTCCACTCTCCAAGCTGGTCAAGGTAAGTATAAGCTATCACCGACAACAGCTAAAGAATCACATGGCTACTTAAGGAGAGGAGGGAGTGGACACCCACTGCAACACGTCTTCCTAGCACAGCCAGTAAAAAAACAACTATAACACTCACTGGTACTGAAGAAAATTAACAGCCAAAGTAAAAGCAACTCAAAACCTGCCACAGACTCATGACAGTACCCCCTCCTCTACCCTCATGACTGGATGTATCCAGACAACACCTAAAGCTGAACCGTGAACTACAGTGGTTCACCTTTAAATACAACTGACACTCAAGGTATTTTAAAAAATGCAGTGGGAAGAAGAGAGGAAATGTATACGTACTGGTGGCCTTCCTCACAGAGACCAGAGTGGGGTGGCTTTTAAGATGGTGAATTGGGAACACATCCCTCTGTGAAAACCAGATTGGGAACCATACTTTCAGAAACTGAGACCCCACTGTGAACTACTCCCCTCACTACTAATAATTGGAGCCTGACACCTAGCACAGTTCTGACATGGGGAAAAAGGATCTCTTCTTTGTCCCAAAATAGTATTAACTGGAACAGAAAGGAAAATGGAGGCAATATGCACGCCCAAGTTGCCATCCTCCACATGACCTGGGTGAGATGGCTTCTTAGATGTTTGTTTTGGTAAAGATGGACATATCCCAATAAAGTGGTCCTTAATTCCGCAATAAAAGCATGCCCCCAACCTGTGGCAAAAAACTGTTGAGCGCACCCGAGAGGACAACCTCCCAACTGCATTGGTTCCTCAACTGGCAACTGTGGGACTATCTCCATGGGCAGGAGAACAGGCAGCAGAGCAGGGTGGATCTTTCCCTAAGGCATCTATCTACCTTGATGGCATGGAACATAGCAGCCTCCAGTGACTTCGGAGCAGAGTACTGAGCCATAGAATCCTGGGGCCTACTAGACAACCAAAGACAAAACTTAACTGACTCCTAAGAGTCGGATCGTTCCATTGGGTGTCTGTGGCCCACCTACAAAACTCTTACACTACTTTTCAGTTGGCCGCATCCCTGATGAAGTCTATGGTGCTTTGACTTTGCCAGGGAGACATCATCAGGGTCCCCATAAATGCAGACCAAAGCCGCAAAAACTTGTCTACCGACCGTAAAGATGGACAATAGTTCAGAAGAGAGAAGACCCAGGACTTCAGATCCCCTTTAAGAAGGAAGAAAACGATCCCCACATGTTGTTCCTCACTCCCTGCGGAACGAGGCTCAAGCCTAACATACAATTTACAGGCCTCCTGTAAGACCCCAAATATATCTCTCCCACTGTCAAACTAGTCAGGGAAAGATATTTGGGTTTTGGTTGCACAAATGCCTGAACCGACGTACAAAACCCAAAAAGTTGCTGCACCTGATGCCCCAACTGAGATTGCAGACCCAAAACCTTATCCATGAGGGTCTGGATTAAGCTCAAGAATGCTGCAGCCTGAGCCATGTGGACTCAAAAAAAAATAATGGGTATGTTTGGTGTTAATATCATGGGGGGAAGCAGAGGTACCACTAATTCCAGGGGATAACATGCATGATCTGTCCCTTAACTACTGGGTGCCTGCACTATCCTTTATCCCAGAGGTACACCTAAGGGTGGCGAGGTCTTAGCCACCAGCGTCAGTGTATCTCCTGAGAAAACCCTGGAATAAGGATTCCTCTTTCCACCAAAAGGAACAGGGAAAAACACAAGAGTTAAACTACTTAGAATCTGTTGATTTGCTCCTGACTGGCAGGGAAAACGGCACCAGGTCAGCTGAACTTCACTTAGCAGTGGCTCATACAGCTCCACTCTTAAGGCTGATCAGTGTAAGTATGAGCTAACACCAACTACAGCTGAAGAAGCACATGGCTACTTATGGAGAGGTGGGAGTAGACATCCACTGCAGCAAGCCTTACTAGCACTCAAAGCGAGGAAAAAACATTAACCCTCCCTGGAACTGAAATTAACAGCCAAAGTAAAAACAACTCAAAAACTGTCACAAACTCATGACAGGTAGGTGCTTTTTTTTACATAAAAGACTTTATTGTTATTCTTGATTACCGGCAGACTCCGTAAAACAAATTTTTAGGCCGGGGTGGCATGAGCATATATTCTCTTTGATCCGAGTTTCATCCTATTATTAGCTTAGTGTAAACTGATTGTCTTACATAAGAGAATCGTAGCACAGATAAGGAAATAAGGAAAAGATGAATAACAAAATATTTCCTTCTTCTCCATTCTTATTACCATGCACCCATAGACTTGAATGGATGCGCACTGTCCAATTTGCACTGCCACTCACAGCATGCTGCCTTTTTTTTGTCTCTTACTAAAGCTCATGCGCTGATCAGTACCGCACCAAAGTATAGCATTGGTCTGAGCGCTATCCAATAAAACACATGATTGCAGATGACCATGTTATTCAGTGTTGTGAGTAGAGCAAGCCTTGAAATTGGATCTCAATGGTATAGACATGCTGAATGGGAACACTACTTCTGTCTAGAGGTAACAGATCTCTTCTTCACATCTCTATGCTCGATATTTGTTGGAGCTGTTTTGATCTAAAATTGGTGAAATTTGTTCATTTATCCATTACAATTGTCCTTCTAATCAACACCATAGTCCATCTCAGTTTTAAATAAGGTTTGTTATATAACTTCATTATGGCCATTGGGATGTTTGTACCTCCTAGACTATGGAAATCCCCTAAGCTCCAAACCTCATTACCTGCTCGTAGTAGGTTGTTTCCTACTATAATATCAAACAATCTGAATTCCTCATGACATGAACATGCTTTATGTTGTACTGTGTAAACAATATGATTCCTTTGGACTGAATTTAGGAGCTCTAATGCTTTTCCATTTGGTTAGGGCCCTTTCACATCAGCGTTTATTTTAAATCGGTGAAAAAACCGCATCTGCCGCGATTGCCGCATAACCGCGGCACTTGCGGCGCGGTTGCGGTAATCCCCATAGAAAGTATAGGGGGACTTGCGGCAGGTGCGGCAAGTGCGGTTTTGCACTTGCGGCAGGTGCGGGCGCGGAAAAAAACGCGGTCAGCCGCGGTTTTTTTTCGCGGCCGCACCTGCCGCAAGTGCAAAACCGCACTTGCCGCACGTCCCCCTATACTTTCTATGGGGATTACCGCAACCGCGCCGCAAGTGCAGTGGTTATGCGGCAATCGCGGCAGATGCGTTTTTTTTCACCGCATCTGCCGCGATTTCAAATAAACGCTGATGTGAAAGGGCCCTTAGAGAAGGAGAAATCATATTAATGTCTCTCACTTCAATCACTAAATTAATTCCTTCTCTCCTTTTTTCTTTAGTTTTCTAATTCTGGTTTTTGTTTTCTTCAATTGTTTAAATTTTATGCGGAATGTTTTTGTTTCAATCATGTTTCATTGCAGCTCCCTATACGTCATTATCTTGCACTTGCTTGACCATAATAGAACCAAAGCATTATTTCTTAATTATCAAAAATTATTGAGAGTGGCTCATGTGTAAGTTTCACATAGTACTTTAGATTGTAAGCTCCTCTGGGTACATAGATCCAGGAGCTGGCACTATACTGATTTCTGCTATGCGTCCGTCCTTATACTATTTATATTCTTCTGTGGAAGATGTTGTAACATTTGGAAAACTCCTTAATATTTTAAGATTTACGTACAAATTACTACTGTAGTTATATATCATTCAATAATGAACTTTAAATATACAAATCACTCTTGACATTAATATCCTATTATGAAATAAGACAATCTAAAAGGGTTAATGATGTAGTGATTGCAAGCTATAGGAAAGAAGACAAACACATTTCCATAAAGGTTACTCTCACCTCCCTAGATCCATCCAGAACATCCCCGTGTCCATATTGACCATTAACTTAACATCTTCCATGATGATTTATGAATATGACATTATAGAAAGTGGCTTTTAGGGAAAGTCATTAAAAGGTGATAAATGTATCTTTGGCAATGCTAGATAAATGGAGTTTGTGGGAAATATGAAGAGGGATCTGTTCTTAAACAAATTGAAGAGCAGTAAATCAGTCTCTAGGAAAGACTTTCAAATACATATGATTAGGGACTCTATAATAGGACTCCTCTCTCTTTCAAGTTCTAATTCTCCCCCCCCCCACTCCTTCCCTTTTCCTCTGGAAGTGATACAGGATCTCTGCATTTCTATGAAGAGGCACAAAGCATCATTATTACTATGAAAGAATTCAGGGGTGGGCATTATTACTAAAAGGAGGCATAGGGGGTTAATATGGGAGGACTGAATTCCTTTGAAGAGTCGTAGAGGAGGGCTGTATTACTATAAGGAGGCACAGAGGGGCATTCTTACTACAGGGTGGGCCATTTATATGGATGCACCTACTGTAAATAATATGGGAAAGGTTGGTGATATTAACATCCTTGTTTGTGGCACATTAGTATATGGGAGGGGGAAAACTTTTCCAGATGGGTGGTGACCATGGCAGACATTTTGATGTCAGTCATTTTTGGTTCAACTTTATTTTATTTCAATGGGAAGAGAGTCATGTGACACATCAAACCTATTGAGAATTTCATAACAAAAATAATGGTGTGCTTGGTTTTAACGTAACTTTATTCTATCACGAGTTATTTACAAGTTTATGACCACTTATAAAATGTGTTCAAAGTGCTGCCCATTGTGTTGGATTGTCAATGCAACCCTCTTCTCCCACTCTTGACACACTGATATCAACACCGCAGAAGAAATGCTAGCACAGGCTTCCAGTATCTGTTGTTTCAGATGCTGCACATCTCGTATCTTCACAGCATAGACAATTGCCTTCAGATGAGTGATGAGGCAAACTTTTTTGTGAATGGTGAAGTTAACAAACAAAACCACCGTTATTGGTCTGAGACTAACCCACAGTGCATAGATCCCTCCAAGAGTGTTGGAACAATAAGATTGATGGTATGGTGTAGTATATGGGGTATAAAGATAGTGGGGCCAATCTTCATGTTTAGCCAGCATATGGCGCTGTTCATTTGCAGAGTTCTATTATGTATTAATTCCATCTTCATACACCTCTTTGTCCTTTATATTAATTGTGTTTTTTACCATCCCTTTGCTTAAAATTCAAATTCTTTGGACAGGAGTCCCAAAAAGATTCTTCCCATAACAGAAGTCTTCGGTATAGACACACTTGTTTGCTTAGGCTCCATACCAAACACATGCAGGCTCATTATGTTTATATGTACTGTATGTCAGTCTCATTACTTGGTGTGGTCAAGATGTCTGCATTGTCTGCAGTTAGACTGTATTTAGTCATACAAAATGAATGTCTGCAGACTCTGTTTTATCAGAAAATAAAGGCAAGAATTGCGCAAAATATCTGAAGGTTCATCCATCAACTATACTAAACAAGTACCTGTCCCTGATAATTTAATAGTGAATTCTTCTGCCCACCAACTATTGGTGGTTCAGTCCATCCATGTACAAGAACTGTTCAGAAATGTCCTCCTCACAGCTATATTGCACCATTTCCCTCCTGGGCATCCACATTCTTCTGACGCTTTATATTTCACTATAATAATAGTATCACTGGGTATGTTTCGTGCCTGGAAAATAATTTTCTCAAGCTTTAAATTGATGCATTAACAGTGTGTGATACCTGGAATAACGGAATTAAACAAATCACCATGGAAATAAAAACTTCACTTGATCTTTGTCAGAACATCCTTTAGGAGTATAAAAAGCTTTAATGAATGTGCACAAAGTAGTAACAGGAGGCGTATGTAGCATACTCTAAAGAAAATCTCCGTTATGGCAATATATCATCTAGGGAAATTACCCGCTATGAAAAATCACTTTCAATGAAAAAAACATATATTACTTAGTAAAATCTCACAAAATATGCGGAATGATGGGAAGTTCTCAGACAAGGATGAAACTGGGACATCTAGTATATTTTAGAAAAAAAATCTAAAAACTTTAGATGAATTGTAGCTACTGGATAGGATAACATGTTTGTAAACCTTGTAGATTATTGGTTCTTCAGTTGACATTAGAAGTTGAAAACTTAAAGATCTTGTCATGTGTGAGCAACAAAGAATTGCATTGCAACAGTTATATGTGGCTGGAAAAGTTTAAAGACTATATCCGGAATTTAAAAAAAATGTGCCCCAGCACTGACAGGCAGGTAGTTGCCACCGATCTGCCAGTTGTGCTCAGCACCATTCACTCCCGCCACAGAGAGGGGCAGAGACCGCTCCTGCCAAGGACAGCATGGCCGTGTAAACAGAGTGGCAGCTTCTTTTCCGCTCTGCTCTGTAGAAGGGGTGGGACAGCCGATGTCATGCTGATTGACAGCTACACACTACCTAATTGGAGGAGTAGCCTGTCAATCAGCATGATATCAGCTATGATGCCCATCAACAGGGTGGAGAAGCCTCCCCTCTGTAGACGTGACATCAGCGGAAGCTGCACAATTGCTGACCGGAGCAGTGTAAGGTCACTCTTGTTGGTGGTGAACAGTTTCGGGCTCAGATGCTGCATGCTAAATAGCTGTTGTCCACCTATGGAACATTTTTTTTACTCAAATGATTTACTCAAATGCATTTGGAGCTAAATACATTTTTTGCAATTGGGTTTCATTAAAACTTTTGCATTGGCTTTTACAGGCTCTATATTTCCCTTCACAGTCACCTTTGACGTAATCTGTGGTCATCAGGTGAAAGGAGCTCAGGAAAAACAACCAGATAAAGCAGTTAGAAAGTCATTGCAAAACCAGCAAAATGGAGTGGCCGACAGATTCTCAGATAAATGATTCTTCAGACTTATATATTCTATATACAGTACATAAAGAATGTACAAAACGCCAATAGGTGAAAAATATGAAGCTAATTAAGTATGTTAATTTATGAAGAATATATTTGATAGCCCATTCATAACCAAAAACATATAAGTATATTCTTGGTTTCCTCCCTCCCTTTGATGCAGGCACATGCACTGAGCCCATTTTTTCTCGCACATGTCAGGTGATCGGATCAGCAGACATGTAGCTAACAGGAGACCCGACTGCGCTCATTAACCTGCTTGAGTTTGACAGCACGATCTAAAACATGCTGGCAGGTATCACGCTATTCCTTAGGCTAGCTTCACACCCTGGTTTTGTGCTGTCAGGTTGAATCCTATTTTTTGCTGGATCCACCTGAGATAATATGACAGCACAGGATGAGCAGAAAGTGTGGGCAAATATGCCCTCCTATCCTGTTTTTTGCAGGATTCATTTCTGCTGCTCTCCATGGTGCTGATCTTTCTGCCTGTGCGTGCAGTGCTGCTCTCCATGGTGCTGAACTCTCAGCGTGTCTCTGAAATGCTGCTGTCCATGGTGCTGAATGAGTATGGCAGCATTTCAGAGCCTGCGCAATGGTGTATATCCGGGAAACGATCCGATTTTTTTCAAGGAGTCAGCGCTCATAGACTCCCATGTTTTGTGTGCCGGATCACCCCGGATCCGGGTCTATTTGATTTTGTCTGATTTTTGCACCAATTTTTGAGCCAAAAAATGATGCAGGCTCCGATTTTGTGCCCAGTCAAACTGGACAAAACCGGATCAGGGACAGAAAACACTAAAGCAGATGGCCAAATAGGATCAATCCAGCACCATAGGAATACATTGAAGGCAAAACCAGACAGAACCTGATGCAGAAAAACATGGTGTGAAGACAATCTAATGTGATTTTGGGTTGCCAATGGTCATCACAACAGCCAGGAGTCAGTTGATGCAATCTTCAAGTCCCCTGGGGACGAGTAAAAGCAATACGAAGTAAAAAACAAAAGTGACAAAAAATTTGTATAAAAAAAAAAAAAGAAGAACAAAAGTTCAAATCACCTCCCCTTTTCCCCCATTTAAAATAAAACAATAAAAAAAACACATATTTGGTATCGCCATAGTTAGAAATGCCCGGTCTATAAAATATCAAATAAATTAATCTGATCAGTAAACTATGTAACTGAAAAAAAAAACAAAATGCCCAAATTAATTTTTTTGGTGGCCGCAACATTGCAATAAAATACAATAATAGGTGATCAAAACATGAAATCTACCCAAAATGGTACAATTGAAAACATTATCTTGGGAAGCAAAAAAAAAAAACCGTCATACAGTCCAAGATTCCGAAAAGTGAGAACATTAGGCGTCTCAGAGAATGGCGACAAAAGCAATTTTTGGTTTTTGACACATTTCTGAATTTTTTTTCACCTTTTAAATACAAAATAAACCTATACAAGTTATGGTACCTTTACACGCCGCTACCGAAAGGTAGAAACCGGCAGGTATCGGAGACAATTGTACCTTTTACCTTCAAAACACCGCAAAGTGGCGGCATGTAATTCAGGTTGTACCTTCCTGTCTCTTTGGATACCTGTCTTTCAGCCGTGCTCAAAAACAAGCAGGTATAACCCGTATGGTAGCGGCGTGTAATCGGGGCACAGGTACGGTATTTAAGTTCCCTGGGGCGTGCCACAGTGTCATGTATACCACGCCCCATCAGCTATCATTGGTGGGGCTACTGTGTATCCATTGGCTATCCCTGCACAGGGCGGCATATTTAACGATCTGACCAGTCACACTACACATTTGCTATAGCGTCATGTATTAGCCAGCCTCCCTGCACTGGCTGGCCAATCATGATGTTATTGCATTGTCCAATCACCGTACGAGCGTCGCGTAATACACAACTCTGTCACGCCTCTGTAGTTACGGCGCACAATAGGTGCACCCATATTCCCTTGTTTTAGCGGCGTGTAAATCAGGGAAGGTGCTCCACAGAAGGTAACCTGCGGCACACGTGGGCACTTCCGGGAACGAAAGTACCTTCTGTGGAGCACCATGTGGCGGCGTGTATTTGCGGCATCATGTACCGTTAGCAACCGTTGAAAACGCATGCGTGCACGTACGGAGCCTACCTCTTGCTACCTTGGTTAGCGGCGTGTAAAGGTGCCATTAGGTATCTACAAACTCATACTGACCTGGGGAATCCTACTGTCTGGTCAGTTTTACCATATAGTAAACATGGTAAATGAAATACCCCCAATAAAATTGTGGAATTGTACTTTTTTTTGCACTTTTACCACACTTGGAATTTTTTACTCCTTTTCAAGTACACTCTATGGAAAAATTAATAATGTCATTGAAAAGTACAACTCATCCCGCAAAAAACAAGCCATCATATGTCTATATTGATGGAAAAATAGAAAAGTTATGGCTCTTGGAAGAAGTGAAGGAAAAAACAAAAACGAAAGAATGGAAAATCATCCGGGGATTAATGGGTTACAAATTATATATTAGAAAGGTGAGTCAATCAATGTTTTGATGAAACACACAGCAGAAAAGATGACAGCATTTAAGATATAATGATAATGATATGTAGCATCAAAGTATCCATGATTAGTAATACACAGCTAAGGGTGCTTTCACATTGGTGTTTTTGCCGGATCTGGACAAAAAAAACGCATCTGCCCCAAGTGCCGCCTAACGGCAGCACTTGCGGCACACTTGTGGCAAGCCCATGCATTGTCTATGGGGCTTGCGGTAAGTGTGTGGCAGAAGCAGCAAGTGCGGTTTCGGCAGTTGTGGCAGATGCAGCCGTCAAAAAAACGCCGCTGGCTGCGGTTTTTTCACACCCGCATCTGCCACAACTGCCAAAACCGCACTTGCTGCGTCTGCCACACACTTACCGCAAGCCCCATAGACAATGCATAGGGTTTGTGGCAGATGCGTTTTTTGTCCGTATCCTCCGGATCCGGGCAAAAACGCCAATGTGAAAGCACCCTAAGAGGAGTTTTTCACATTTTTCATTTTAGATCAACAAATATATATGAATTTTGTTGGGGTTTTACATGATATACTAAAAAGAAGTAGCAATAAAAATATAAATCTCTAATTTGTTATTTGCATTTGATTTTAGCCCCCTGGAGTCTGATAATATTAAATATAATCATGAGTGAACAGATGCCTGCAAAAGCCACCTAATTAGTAAATTGAGTCCATCTGTGTGTAATTTATTCTTAGTATAACTACAGCGGCTCTCTAAAGGCCTCAATGGTTTGTTTGAGGATATTAAGGATCAAACAACATCACGAAAACCAAAGAACACACCAGACAGGTCAGGGATAAAGTTGCGAAAAAGAGTAAAGGAAGGTGCAAAAAATGATCTGAACAACCCATGAAGCACTGTTCTATTTATCATTTAATAATGGAAGGAGTATGGTACAATTGCAAACCTACCAAGACATGGCCATGCATCTAAACAAACGTCCCAATAAAGGAAAACACTAATTAGAACAGCAGCCAAGAGGCCCATGGTCACTCAGGAGGAGCTTCAGAGATCTTCAGCTTAGTGATATAATCTGAGCACTATTAAATCTGGCCTTATAGAAGAGTGGCAAGAAGAAATCCATTTTTGAAAGCAAAAATCTGTGAAAAAAAGAATGCGCATATAGGGTCTTATCTCAGATGACACTTTCACTTAGTGATGTGGAATTGCTCACCTTAGTCAGTTGTGAAACCCACAACTGGTAGAATAGCGTACAGGCAGCTGCTGCAGGGACCGCACTCTCAACGGTGACCGTGATCGTGATGCAGAATTTTGGACAAAGTGCCTCAGTGTCCGCGCTGCTGCTCCGAGACCAATGAAACACAGACAAGGGAATGTCTGGATCAGATACAGCCTTTATTTTCCTACGCGTTTCGGAGCCTCCTCCCGAGCTCCTTCCTCAGGGAAATGATGTTCCCTGAGGAAGGAGCTCGGGAGGAGGCTCCGAAACGCGTAGGAAAATAAAGGCTGTATCTGATCCAGACATTCCCTTGTCTGTGTTTCATTGGTCTCGGAGCAGCAGCGCGGACACTGAGGCACTTTGTCCAAGATTCTGCATTTTTGAAAGCAAGCCATAAGTAGTCTCATTTGTAGTTTGCAAAAAGCCATCCAGAGGACACACCATGTGGCAGAAGGTACACCTGTCAGATGAGACCAAAGTAAACATTTTTGGGCTAAATACAAAACGCTATGTGTGGTGTAAAACTAACATTGTACATCATCCTGAAAACACAATCCTCACCATCAAGCATAGTGGCGGTAGTATCATGCTGTGGGAATTCTTTTCTTTAGTAGTGTTAGGGAAGCTACTTAGAGTTGATGGAATGATGGATGGAGCGAAATACAGGACAATGCTGGAGGAAAACCTGTCATAGACTGCAAATTACTTGAGAATGGGGTGTAGGTTCTCCTTCCAGCAGGACAATGACCCTAAACATCCTGCTAAAGCCCATGGTTCAGGTCTAAGAATATTTTTTTTTTAAACCATTAATTTTTATTGAATTCCAGATAAGCAAAAATTTACACAGAACAAAGTGCAGAATCATAGTCCAAACACATTACAAATTACAAATTAACCACAAAAGAGGAGAAAAAAGAGGTGGGGTAAAAGAGAGGGGAAGGAAAAGAATATTCAGTTCAACATCCATGAAAGGCAGGTGGTTTAGCATTACAGGCTATCAGTCGATATTGTACTGTGGCGGGAGGAAATCCAGGGGTCCCACCACGCCAGGACCTTCATTTTACGTGATCGAGTTTGGGAGAGCAGTACTTCATGAGAGCAATGCTGATTTAATCTATTAACCATTTCTGACAAGGTAGGTCTAAGAATATTCATGTGTGTGAATGGGCCAGTTTAAGTCCAGACCTAAATCCCATTGAGAATCTGCGGGAAGACTTGAAAATTGCTGTTCACAAACGCTCTCCATCCAAGAAATATACAAGTACACACTTATTTTAAAAGAGTGATCTAGGAACTTTGTAGCATGTATCCTTCATATGAAAGGACAAATATTCATCCACTAGTAAAATTTCCCATTCATTGACAAAAAAATACATACATTATGCATATAAAATTACTAGTCTTTACGGTAACTGTTATAATAAAAAAGAACCCTTTGAATATTTAAAAACAAAATGATAGAGATGCTCAGTAAGTAGGAAAAAGAAAGGCGGCACCCACCAAGTAATGAACCTCCGTTTATTTGATCTATCCAATACACGGCATTGCAGGATGATCAGGGCAGGGAGAGGGAGTCGGGAGTCGGCGGACGACGGCTTGCCGTTTTATGGGGTTACCACTTCAATGGGTCTTATTCTGTTGAAGCGGTAACCCCACAAAACGGCATGCCATCGTCAGCCGACTCCCATCTACCTCTCCCTGCCCTGATCATCCTGCAATGCCGTGTATTGGATAGATCGAATAAACGGAGGTTCATTACTTGGTGAGTGCCGCCTTTCTTTCTCCTACTTACTGAACATCTCGGTTTGACTATATATTGGCGTGCAACACCATTCTCCGATGACCCAAGTTCGTTAAGGCCAAACCAGATCGGTTATAGATGTACCGCTGATGTCTTTTGGTGCCCGGTTTTCTTCTTCACACATGAAAATGATAGAGATCTTTATCCAGGATAGATTTTTGTACCTGTGATTAAACTATTCTTTTCTCATCACCATTTTCTTTCAGTTAGTAACCTTGTACTCAGACCTTGAGGTGCAAGACCTCAAATTGTTTATTAATCCACTGCTAGCTAGTAATTATTCAGAGGAAGAACAGCAGTATCCAGGCATGAAATAAATCATCTTCATATGTCAGCGAGGCATCACTCTTACAATGTCATATCTATTAATAAAATAAGAACAAAAAATCACAATAAAGTAAAACTAAGAAATGTGCACTCATACATTGACTTAGAAATAAATAAGCAATGAGTTTTTGTATTTGCTACATAAAAAGTCTCAAAATATCTGTCAGCTCGTTCCTCCCCTCCGAAGGTTAGGACCCGAGTTAATCCTAACTATTATTAAACCCTTCATGATTGGACTGTTTTCCTTTTTTTTTTCTCCCATTTCATCTCCCCATAACCATAACTTTTCCATCACCATATGAGGGCTTGTTTTTTACAGGACAACTTGTTCTTTTGAATGAGACCAATTATTTTATCATGCGATGCACTGAAAAGCTGGAAAAGATTCTAATTGTGTTGAAATTGCAAAAAAAAAAGTAATTTAACAATTGTTTTCTGTTTTTTTTTTTTTTTTACCATGTTGACTATATAGTAAAACTGACCTGGCGAAAAGATTCTCCAAGTCACTACAATTACAAAGATACTTTTTTAATTTCACGTAGGTTTTTGAAATTTGAAATAAATACAAATTTTGCGTATGTTGTAGTGATGGGCGAATCCTAAATTACTCGGAATCGCTTGACTCTAGCGAGTCCAAGCCCAGGACTCGCTACTCGTTGCTTGGGGTAGAAACAATGTTTTGATCACCTCTTTTTATTGCATTTTATTGCAATGTTGAAGCAGCTAAAAAAGCATAATTCTGAGGGTTTTACTTTGTTATTGTTACACCATTTGCCAATCGGATTAATTTATTACAAATTTTGACAGTTTGGACTTTTACAAATGCAGTGATACTAAATAAGAAAATATTTATTTTAATTGCTTTATTCTTAATGGGCAAAACGGGGGGTGATTTGGACTTTATATATCTTTATTTTTTAAACTTTTTTTTTTGCTATAATTGTTAGCACCATTAGAAAATAATCCTATTATTTGTACTATACATAGAAGTGCATGAGCACTGTTATGTATAGCAAAAATCCCAATCTCCTATGAACTCAGGCTAAATGCTGGCTGCCACAGGAGATTTGTCATGACAAGTTTGGAGGTCTTCAGCAGACACCTGGCTGTAGTGGAAACACATCAAAGTTCCATGATCATGCCGTAGGTGCGCCGATGGGCACATAGAATGTCACACCCCCAGGCCAGCACACTTTAAATGCCACTGTCAGATATTAATAGCATAATTTAACAGGTTAATAGTCTTGGGCAGAACTCTGCTTCAACTGTGGTTGTTAAGGCCACGTCACATGGGGCGACATCACCGCCAATTACATAGGCGATGTAGGGGCGTGGCCCTTACGTCGCCTCATGTAAAGGAGCGATGTCGGCGCCGCCGGGAGGTCGCCTGGTTTCAGAGCAGTGCTCTGAAACCAGGCGACCGATCTGGTGCGTTGTGCACACATCGCCCCATGTAACCGGCCGCCGGCGACCTGTCAGACAATGGGAGCCATAGGCTCCCATTGTCCTGCATCGCCGCTGGGGTTTTCAGACACCCTTGTCTGCTCGCCAGCGCGGGGCAGGAGATGTCACCCCATGTAAATGGGGGATGGCAACGCTGGCGGGGCACCAAAAACGTGCGCGCACCCGCCAGTCACCGCCGACATTTCCTGCCCCGTCGCCAGGTGTGACGGGGCCTTTAGAGTCAGAGGATGACTGAATAATGCAGCCATTATCAGCTGGCAAAGATGCAGGCTCTGTGTGTGAGTCTGCATCAGTTCAGGGACATGACATGTTGTATGCACAAGCCCCTAGACTAAGAGTGGAACTGCGACCCTAAACAGGTAAAATGCTTTGGCCGACCCAGAGCATTTCCAGACTTATTTGCATTTTCTATATTTTATTATTAAATGGAATTTAAAAGATAAGACATTAAATGATGATTTTCTGACATGTGAGAATTCTTTGTAATAGCTTCTATGTGTGTTGTCAACATTGTACATCTTTGCACAGACTGTAATTTAGCTGCACAGTGCAAGGTTAGCCTTAGCCATCACAGTTTAACCCGCTATGAATATGATTTTGTTCATTAGGCAGACAGGTATCTAGCAGGATTAAGTATACAATCAAATGTACAAACAAATCTGCTGCTATTTCTGATAAGAAATGAGCAACAGCTCAGTCTAATGAAAGGCCACGTTCCAATCTATTCTGGCTATGTGAGGATATACATATTACCCTGACAAGTTCTCTAGCAACAAGCTCAGAACATCCTTTATCTATGTAATACCTCTATACAGCCAGAGATGCACTTTTTGGATTAAGAAGAAGCAAAATGATTCAGTCGCATATTGCAAATAGGTTGCATAGAAACATCTTGCTAATGCTATTCAATAATATTTTTTTCATTTGCTTGGCTTTTCTCACAATGATCAAAACAGCAACTGTACACTGCCAAGGCTTACTGTACAATATAGTATATTGTAGGCATATACACATAATAAAAAGACCCTGAACTGTGCTTAAGGTAGAGATCGTAGCTGTGTTAAAGTGTTTGTCTCACTAAGATAATGACACGCCCCTCCAGGGTCTTAAGATACTCGGAATTGGGTTCTTTTGAGGCTTCATCACAGGGACAGAGACGCTGCTCCGTGACCCTGGCGGTGTTACTAAAAGTTCAGTGTGGGTGACTCACTCTCTTAGGGAAAGGCATCTAGTGTGGAGGGTTCATTCTAGAAGGGATAAATGACCTGGGGTTACTTGTTAATTTTACGTGACGCCACCTGCAGGTAACGGCTATAGATGGTCGCTGCTGCACAACAGTTCTCCTAGGGGCCAATGGTTGGGAGGCAGCAAGGTTCTTAAGCCCTCTACGGGTAGGGTTGACCCCCACGGTAGCAGAAAGTACCTCAGTAAGTGAGTAGTTGTGTTTCTGATGCTTTTGGGCTCGTAAGAAAGTTCATGGACACAGCGGGTTGCAGTCTTCAGCTCTTTTACTCACAGTCTTTGTGCAATAGCCCGCTGAGCACTGGGTTCTCGGAGGCAGGGATCCAGCTACTCCGGGGTAGGAGGATGACACATAACCGGCACCCCTTCTTTGTCCTTTCTCAGCCTCTTTACACTTGGCTTGTCTCACCTGTCCTGACTTGCGCCTCGCCGCACAGAGCTCTGAGCCAGTGACTGTGGGCTTAACCTTCAGTGTCTCCCTTTAGCCTTATGGTTGCCACCTTTTCAGCAGATATGAGCGGTTGTCAACCGTGTTACCTTGGAAGTTCCACACAGTCTCCGAATCGCTAGTTGAGCCTGGTCCGGATTCTCCACTAGTCTTGGGGTCCTGGTGCCCCTGTTCTTCGTCCTAGTCCCTCTACTGACTTGTGTTTGACAATGGATACAAGTCCCATGGGTGGAATGGTCACTATCCGTGCCTCTGGAACTCTTTCTCTTCCTCTGAACCACTTAGGTGTTGTTTCTGCTCCTCTGTCTGGCCTGTGGACATTAAAGTTCTATCTTTTGTGACAGGCTTTCTTGCTCTAGCTTCCCTCCAAATCGACTCTAGCTGCTCCACTCTCCTTTCTGCTCTTCAGCTGTTTGGGTAGGGTCACACATGCCAATCAGTTTTTTTTAATGGATCCAATAACAAATCAGTTTTATTAGGCTGTTTTTGAGCCTCCTGTGCAGCTATGCGTTTATTGGACTTTACCAATTTTTGCCAAAAAATGCTAGAAAAAATGGATGTTAAAAGAAGGATCCGTTTTCTTACTGCACCCAAAAAATATTGCTTGCACGCACAGCAGAGCAGTCACACTTGAGTCCAGCATCCGTTAACAGCATCAGTTTTTGGACTTAGAAATCTAAAGTTGAAAAACTGATGCAAATAACGGATCCAGGACCTATGTGTGACCCTAGGCTTTCTCCTTACGCTGTACAACTTTCTCTCCTACGTTCTTCCTGGCCTCACTCATTACTAATTGTTCCATCTAACTGCTTCCTCCACCACCCAACCCCACTACAATGGTTCCTAGTGTGATCTGGGTGTCCCGACACCGGTCTGTGCCTCTCTTACCCATGAGTGGGATACTACACCCTAACAGGGGTGCAGCATCTCTGTGGCGACTGGATCTGCATGGGCGCCACAATAACACCAATCAGCTATTATCCCTGTAGGAAGCTACAGTCAGACATCTATAGATTGGAAATGTTGTACTGTGCAAGGTGGGCAGGGGAAACCCACACGCTCCTGCCCTAAAGACACCATCTGCACTTTGTTGTCTAATAATTAGTGATGAGTGAGTACAGTAATATTCATAATCACTATACTTATTACGAGTACTTTTTAAAAATCGTGTATTTGTTCCGAATAGCTGGTACAATGTAAGTCAATGGGATACACAAGTAATTTTCTGCTGGACCCTACAAAGGGGTCTGAGGGCCTGAGGAAAAGGCTATAATGGATGGGAAAGTGATGAAACAGAATGGGAAGAGCCTGGAGAATATGCCTGCATGCATTTCTGACTCACATATGGTTTGTGGGAATAGCTTTGTCGCAGGATTACGCCACTGTTACAGGTAAACAAAAACAACTACTAAACCTCACTTAGGGTCCTTTCACATCAGCGGTTTTCGCTGATCGCGGCAGTTGTGGTGAAAAAAACGCAACTGCCGCGATTACCACATAACGGCTGCACTTGCGGTTTACTTGCGGCAAGCCCCATAGAATGTCCATGGGGGCTTGCGGCAGGTGCGGCAAGTGCGGTATCGGCACTTGCGGCAGGTGCGGCCGTGAAAAAACCGCGGTCAGCCGCTTTTTTTTTCGCTGCCGCACCTTCCGCAAGTGCCGAAACCGCACTTGCCGCACCTGCCGCACACTTACCGCAAGCCCCATAGACATTGTATGGGGCTTGCTGCAAGTGAACCGCAAGTGCAGCCGTTATGCTGTAATCGCGGCAGTTGCAGTTTTTTGACCGCAACTGCCGCGATCAGCGAAAGCCGCTGATGTGAAAGCAGGCTTAAATCGCATTTACATGGCCAAAAAGGTTCACAATCAGTTTTTCATGTATTACAAGGCTAACTTGTATACAAGGCTAAATCAACCAGAAAACAAAAAAAATATGGCTTTTAGCATTTTTTCAAATGTACTGTTGTAGCTTTTTTCGCCTTTTACAATAGGGAGGGCCCTGACTCATGACATTTTGTAGGTCCCTCTGTCATACATCATTTTTAGTTAGCTATTCCCCAGTACTTTACAAGGCCAGCTATGATGTACCATTATGTATGTTGATCTTAGACCTCAGAGGCCTCAGGTGGTCCTGTAACATACGTTTTGGAGGGACCACTCTTACTTCGACATTTGGGCGGTCCCTCCCCCATTCAGACTCAGATATTGGAATACATATTCCATAGCATTCCATTCCTTCTGCTCCATCTCCATGACATTTGTGGCCCTAAATTCAAATGTTCAGAAATTGCTGAGGGCCCAGAGATGGCCCTCTAACGTATGTTTTGGAGGGACCGCTCTTACTTAGACATTTGGGTGGTCCCTCCCTCATTGACACTAGGATAGCAGAATACATATTCCATAGCAGTTTACAATGTGCCTATTTCAGCGTTGAGCATAACCCTCCTCCTTCTCCTTCTCCTCCACCTCCAAGACATTTTCTGCCCTAAACTCAAATGTTCAGAGGCCTGCAGTAGCCAGGAAACGTGAATTTAGTGAGAACCCTTATGTGGCTCTGTTACCTACGTTTGGAAGTGCCCTCCTCTAAAAATTTTGGAGGTCCCTCCTGTGTACATTTCAGAGTGCCCTCACTTATTCATATTGTATGGCACTCACTATTTAACTAATTTAATGGCAGAGACTACCTGGAAAAAGGGCAAGGACATGGACTAGTAGAAGGTAGCAGCGAGTGCAGCCTGCGATCCTCAGGTTTGGCTGAACTCTGTGAACTGGAAAAATAAGGTTGTGGTAGTCAACTGGATGACGAGCTCAAATATATCTCTTGTGCAAATCAATGGACAAAGGATATATGGTGGCTCCCTCCAGGATGGGTTGGAGAAGCTTCTCCAAATGGCTCAGATATTGTGATAGACAATATTCCCCAGATTATACAGAAAGAGAAGACTTCTTGATACTGTACTTCTTGGCCCACTGTAGAATGTGCATCATATTTCCAAAAATGATCCCATGCGGTCTGTGTCTTAGACAAATATTATATACGATGAACTACTGTAGTAGTTGTGGTCCTCAATTTAAGCTTTCAGAGGGTTATCAGTTGGTTATCAACAGTCAGTGTATATTTCGATTGAGTATGTATCCCCATCTCAGTAACAATGCATGTTTTTCTGCAAGGTAGGGTGACTGACAGTAGATTTCAATTGAATATGTATCCCCTATCTCAGTCACAATGTGACAGAACATAGGAATGTTTTTCTGCCAAACAGGGTGACTGCCAGTAGATTTCGATTGAATATGTATCCCCTATCTCAGTCACAATGTGGCACAACCCAGCAACGTTTTTCTGCCAGATAGGGTGACTGACAGTAGATTTCGATTGAATATGTATCCCTTATCTCAGTCACAATGTGGGACAACCTGTGACAAGGGCCTCCAATCACAAATATTAGTTTTGTAGGACCACTGTACATTCCAGATTTGTTCACTGCACAATGTGCATAGGGTGTGTAAAAATTTGCCCTATGGGATGAGTGAAGGTTGACACAGGAATCCACCAACCCAAGGGCCTCCAATCACCCATACTAGTTAGGCTGGAGTAGGAATAGTGTCCTAGTTTGTACACTGCAGTATGTGCATAGGATTTCTAAAACTTAGCTCTATGGGCTGAGTGAAGGTTGACGCTGGAATCCACTATCCCAAAGGGCCTCCAATCACACATACTTATTAGGCTGGAGTAGGAATAGTGTCTTGTTTGTCCACTGCAATATGTGCATACGGTTTCCAAAAATTAGCCCTATGGTCTGAGACATGAATGAGTTTCAGAAAAATAATTCCATACAGCGGCTGAACGCTTCCTTGCCCTGACTTGGCCTACAGCAGGGGTGGTCTTGGGAGCAATTGACCCATTTGTCACTCTGGGCACACCACGACGACCCCTTAGTGCCTGTGTGGGTGCTACATATCCATCTTCATCTGTGTTGTTGTCATGATATAATGCCAACGGTCCAGGTCAGATCAGTGGACTCATCATCGACCACCTCATCCTCCTTTCCAGTTGACATTGTAGGCTGACCTGAAGGCAACTGTGTCTCACCATCATCGACCTCCACCTCTGGAAGAAGTAAATGACATTACTCCAAGTGCCTTTCTTCTGGCCATAGGTCCTCAAATACTTGAGCATCAACGCACGACACCTCCTCGCCTCCTTCTTCGATGCTGCAGGCCAGCACCAACCAAACAATACGAACTAAATAGATCCTCTGAGAGGCCAAGCTTGCGGTCATATATCTCCTGTGACTGATAATGGTGGGAGGAAGGAGAACCAGCTTCAGGATTGGATGGGCCAACCTTCTGTGCATCGACATTAGACTGTGTGGTCACAGAAGATATGTTGATGCTTCACAAATGTGTACAGGCTGTGTCTGCTATCCAAGACAGAATCTGCTTTTGGTCTTCTAGCATTCACGCACGTTTACGTTCCAGACAGGGAAATTTTTCCAGGAACAGAGGGGATGCATGCTTCTTCTACTGACCTGACACAGACTCAGTGCCTTCTTGCACACCACTGACACCACTACGTCCACGTCCACATCCCTTTCCCTTACCAACAGGCATTTTGGGCATTTTGCATTTTGTTGACACAGCCAAAATAGTGGGTTAAATGGCACTGTATGAAAGATGAGGTTAGTAGCAGGCAGTAGGAAGTTTTGGAGTACTGCTGCTTTGCATTGGGAAAATCGCCTTTTTAGAATGTGGACAGAAGCACCTGTGGGTTAAATGAACTGCTGAAAGGTTAGTAGCAGGCAGTAGGAAGGTTTGGAGTACTGCTGCTTCGTGTTCGGTAAACTGCCTTTTTAGAATATGGACAGATGCACCAGTGGATTAAATGGCCTGCTGCTAGGTTAGTAGCAGGCAGCAGGAAGTTTTATAGTACTGCTGCTTTGCGTTGGGCAAACCGCCATTTTAAAATGTGGGCAGAAGCACCCGTGTGTTAAGTGAACTGCTGTGAAGTTAGTAGCAGGAAGTAGGAAGGTTTGGAATACTGCTGCTTCGCGTTCGGCAAACTGCCTTTTTAGAATGTGGATAGAAGCACCTGTCGGTTAAATGGCCTGCTGCGAGGTTAGCAGCAGGTAGTAGGAAGTTCTGGAGTACTGCTGCTTTGCTTTGGGTAAACCGCCTTTTTAGAATGTGGACAGAAGCACCTGTGGGTTAAATGGAATTCTACAAGGTTAGTAGTAGGAAGTTTTGGAGTATTGCTGCTTTGCGTTGGGCAAACCGCCTTTTTAGACAATGGACAGAAACACCAGTGGATTAAATGGACTGCTGAGAGGTTAGTAGCAAGCAGTAGGAAGTTCTTGAGTACTGCTGCTTTGCGTTGGGCAAACCGCCTTTTTAGAGTGTGGACAGAAGCACCTGTGGGTTAAATGGAATTCTACGAGATTAGTAGTAGGAAGTTTTGGAGTATTGCTCTTTGTGTTGGGCAAACCGGCTTTTTAGAATATGGACAGAAACACCAGCGGATTAAATGGCCTGCTGCAAGGTTAGTGTAAGGTAGTAGGATGTTTTGGAGTACTGCTGCCTTGCGTTGGGCAAGCTGCCTTTTTAGAATGTAAACAGAAGCACCTGTGGGTTTAATGGCCTGCTGCGAGTCAGTACGAAGTTTTGGAGTACCGCTGCTTTACATTGATCCTGCTTGACACTGACCCTGCTGGAGTCACTCACCCTCCCTGTAGTCTAACTCTTTACTGTGTCTCTTCAGCTCTTAAAATAGCTATTGTATTGCTGGCATTATGCAGTTGCTGAACGGATCCTTTCAACTGTCCCTAATTGTGGAGACACAGGGGTCAGTGGGTGCTCTCGTCCGCTGCCCAGCCACCTTTAGAAAGACAACGTGGACCAGGGCTCATCCCCAAACTGAACGCCCAAGCTCCTTAACCATAGGCGGAACACTACTCAGACAACACAGGTTGAGGGAATCACAATATTAAGGCTTTATTGGATCCCCAAACAGTTAACAGGATATAACACATAACCAGCAAAACACAAAATGTAACAGGCAACAGAGTGTCACCCTTCCGCTGGCTCACCAGGAATTAGAATATAGCACAGCAAAGTCTGTAGCCAGGTGACTGGATCATCCCAACCTTGGTTGCGTCCTTATGCAGTCTTTGTTATCCCCAGCCAAATCCGATCATTCGATACTTGTCGTCTTATAATCCAAGTTCTGATCCCCTTGGTTAGCACCGAAATGCCTAGGCCTGGGGTTATGGCTTGCCAATCGGACCCGAAGATCCTAGATTAGCTGCCTGTATACAATCTGCTGTTCAAAATGAACAGACCTCCTTATATGCCCTCAGCCCTCATTGCAGGATATTGGGGACTTTACGGTTGGTGGAATAAGACTGTCTTTTCATTGGCTGGATCTAAAGCTGTCTGGACAAGGTTCATTTAAATGATGTTTGCAGAGAAGGGTCATGGAGGGTTTAGTATAGACATTTAGACATATTGTATAACATCCTGACCACAAACAATGGTGGCTGAAGTAATATGCATAGCATCAGCAATACCCATACTATTACAAAGGAATTTTAGAGGATTAAGTCCTCTGAGCCTCCTAAGACAAAGAGTTGAGATGATTGCATTACAGATGGTCAACATCACCAGTCATCTACAAGACTCGAGGAACAATGCGTTGGCCATCACAAGGTAGACAATTACATTATACATGTTAAACACTGCCTGTCATCTACAAGACTTGCATTTACAATGAGTTGCTTATCACAAGGTAGATAATTACATTACCCACTTTAAATACTAGCAGGCTCCTAGAAATCTTATGTAACCCATGAGTGGCATATTACAAGTTTGCAAATCAAAATACAATATTGTCTGGATAAATAAGAAATCCTCATAGGTTATACATTAAAGTGGTCCATTTTGCCACAAGTAGTAGGAAGTTTTGGAGTATTGCTGTTTGCGTTGGGCAAACCGCCTTTTTAGAATGTGGACAGAAGCACCAGCGGATTAAAAGAACTGCTGAGAGGTTAGTAGCAGGCAGTAGGAAGTTCTTGAGTACTGCTGCTTTGCGTTGGGCAAACTGCCTTTTTAGAATGTGGACACAAACACCAGCGAATTAAATGGCCTGCTGCAAGGTTAGTAGTGGGTAGTAGGATGTTTTGGAGTACTGCTGCTTTGCTTTGGGCAAACCGCCTTTTTAGAATGTAGACAGAAGCACCTGTGGGTTTAATGGCCTGCTGCGAGGCAGTGCGAAGTTTTGGAGTACCGCTGCTTTACATTGATCCTGCTTGACACTGACCCTGCTGGAGTCACTCGCTCTCCCTGTAGACTACTCTTTACTGTGTCTCTTCAGCTTTTAAAATAGCTATTTCTCCCTTCATAATCGAAATTGAGGTACACTAGAGGTAGCCTTGACAAGGGCTTTTGTGTTTTGAAGTGGCCTAACACTCTCCCTAGCAGCTGAGCAATCTGTCCCTATGCTTGCAGAACGCAGACATTAGATGCAATGCAGGCAAAGTGGCGGCATCAGGGCTTAAATAGACCCCGTGAGTCATCTATGATGCTGGGCAGCCAGCCAATCACAGTAATTCACAACCAAGATGTCTATAGCATTACTGTGATTGGTTAAGAAGCCCAGCATGATTAGTGGCTGCAAAGTAGGCATCAAAACTGCTGGGTGGGAGATATGAACATCATGAGGCGACTACAGGAAAACACGCTGAATAATGAATAATGCGAATACCGTACTATTCGTGCGAATAGCGAAAAGTGATGAATACACTAGCTCATTTCACTAATAGTAACATAAACTATGTGTTGCCACGAAGGCTGCCAGCCCAACCAATACCCAATCCAACTATGAATATTGCCCCTTGTTTTCCCTCATGGACTCTTACAGCACCACATATGGACTTTTCCCCTATTTGCCACAGACTCAGCCGTTGTGTACTGGGCACTTGCCAAATTGAGGGTAAGAGATAGATGTGGACACCTGGCAGCATTCACCAGGATGGGCAGATGGACTGTTGAAGAAGGTAAAGGGGAACGTTTAGATGCATTTGCAATATTTGAGGAAAGTATCCAAGGAGAGGACACAAACAGAATCTGAGCTCCCCATGGTTTGTTTGTTTGTAACTTTAAGGAACATGCTCTAGGAAGGAGACTCACATGCAACATGAGCTTTCCTGTTTATGTTATTGCCTTATTTATGGAAAGGAGTCCGATTTGAGAACTGCTGTGAACTTTGGGCTCCTGTGGGCCAGCGAGGCACATGTATATACACTGAACTGAACTGTTTGTTTCAGCGTACGAACTCAGTGGATCTGGGGTCATCATAGCTCACCTCAGGAAAACAGTACTTTGGTTCGGGATTTACCAATGTTAATGAATGTTGTTATGCTGTGTGTTGCCATTTGGTGTCTTTCAGGTCTGTGTGGTTGAAGACAACCATAGTTAAAGAGGGGAGGAGTGTAAGGGTTAGACAGTACCCAGTTGCTCCTGCCCTTAAGACACCAACTGTAGTATATTGTATGGTAATCTGAGATGTGTCATTTACTGTATGTATATAATGTGATGACTGATTGTAAGAGTATATGATGGTTGGTAACTTATACAGTATAAGATACATTTATGTAGTAATTTACAGTAGAAGGTAACATGTGATGTATCACTTAGAATAGGACTAAGACAAATTGATATAGTTAGATAGCTTTTTACGCTACTTATTGAAAGACAAGCAACAATTAATGCGTGTGATTAGCCCACTGAGAGTGGAGAAAGCCTCTAGGCTTAGAGGAAGACTCCATCTTAGTTTGGTTAGTTAATTGTTGGCTATACTAGTGAGTAGTATAGTGAGGTGTAGTAGGAGTGTGCAAGCCACACAAAATACCTTTGGTCGCAATAAGTAGGTGTTTATGGCACCTTTCATCTTTCCATTGGTGGACAACTGGAACAAAATGCCCGTAAAGGACTCTGTGAGGGGAACGTACAGAGAAATACATCTATCCCTCTGTCATGGTCTACTCTACAGAGGTTCCCCTGTCAGCAGACTGACTTCAGTGGTACGTATCCAGAGGAGGAGACTTGGTGGACCTGGTCAAACAGGTCAGCACGGGAACAAACGTTAGACGAGGCGAGTCCAATGATGGTCTGAACCATTAAAGAGAACAGATCCCTGTGAGTGGGATGAGACCCTGGTCAGGGGGGACTATATAACTCTAATGTGCGGGACTGTTGTGAAAAGCAGAAAGGAGGAGGACAGACAAATGACAGCCATAGGACAGCAGTCTAAAGTAAAAGTAAACCATAAAGCCAAAGCCAAACATGTTGTGGAATACTTTTTAAAGCATTGCATGCACAGTGTTTGCGGTACTGTACCGAGTGTTGAGTAAAAGACTGTTAACACAGGTATGGCTTGAACACACAAAGACCACACATCCAGCTAGTATTACCACAACCAGTTTCCTACCTGCTCTGCATGGGTGACCAGGGCACGCACTGACGCCACTGCCAAAGGGGTGAGCCCCTTGCCTGCAACTATCGCCCTGAGCCAGCCTCACAATTACATACCGGACTAGTCTGCCAGGGCCTGGGGCAAATTAAGAGTATCCAGGACACTGAGTAGTTGAGAAGGTGTTCCTCCCCCAAGCATCTTATCTAATATGTAACATGTCACAAGATTCCTTTGATAGATCATGTGATAGTTCACAGGAATAACACACTTTGGTAACTAAGTACTTTGGTATATATCTGCAGATGCAAAACCCCAAAGACAGCAGTGTGCACCTCAAAACGTTTTTTTTCCCATATATACAGCACTATACATAACGTAGTGCAATACATATTAGAACATGGGTAAGTAATTAATTTTCCTGGGGGCTACATGTAAGATAGTGACTGTTGTGGAGGCTGATGTAATAGGCAAAAATTAATTCAAAATTAATCTTAACTTATTATAATGCCATGTTAATATAATTGTATCATTTAAAATTGAGCAGAATTAAGTATGCTGACAGCCACCCATATACAGTAAAACTCCCAACACAACCCAGCCACATACAGTATTACCCCATACAGCCTCCCTATATACAGAATAAGTTCTCACATAGCCCCCTATATACAGTATGAGCCCCACAAAGCCATCTATATACAGTATGAACCCTCACATAGCCTTCCATATACAGTATGAGCTGCCACATTGCTCCCTATACACAGTATTATCCCTCACTTAGCCCTCTTTTATACAGCATGAGCCCTTACATAACCACCTATATATAGCATGAGGTCTTACATTGCCCTCAAAGTACAGTATGAACCCCTACACATTCTCCTTATATACAATGTCAGCCCTCTCATAGTCTCCCTATATACAGCATGAGTCCTCACAAAGCCCCCTATATACAGTATTATCCCTTGCATGTACAGTATGAGCCCTCACATAGCCCCTATATACAGTATGAGACTTGCATAGCCTCCTTTATACAGTATGAAGACTCATATAGCCCCTTATATACAGTATGAGACACCACATTGCCCCTTATATACAGAATGAGCGCTCACATAGTCTTCCTATATACAGTGAAACCCAATATAGTCTCTATAGTATTTACAGCGTGAGCCCCTAAAAGCCTCCCTGTATACAATGTGAATCCTCACATAGCCCCCTTTCTACAGTATGAGCCCTCACATAGCACTTATATACAGGATGAACCCCAGAGAGCCTTATTATTTACTGGATGATCCCTCGTATAGCCCCCTATATTTAGGCAAACACCCCATACACATACATAAAAAATACCATCACCTCACTCCTATTCCCCTGAAGCTCTGCTCCAGTTTACAGGAATCCACTTGCTGTTGGTTGCACATATAGTACATGCAAGCACCATTGCGAAGACATTATGGCACTAGTATGGACATGTCAGGAAAAGGCAACACAAGCTCCCCCGTAGCTGCATTGCCATTCTGTAATACCAGCAGCAGACCTTCTGTACTTAAGATAATATTAATAGATTAATAAGATAATAAGATTATAATAGCCTTCTTCTGGTACCACTAAATATGCACAATTGAGTGCAGAATGGAGGTTAAAGGATCCCTGTCATGAGATTCATGAGTCTTCAACCACGGGCAGAATGTATCAGACAATAGTTCACCCTGAAACGCTGACTAGTCTGATGCAGAAACCCAGTCATTTCTCACCCCCCACATACCTAGACAGACAGGTTTGTCTTATGAGTCTGCATAGGTAGAGATCTATCAGTCAACTGGAGTTGGGCGATTAAAGCCACCCAGGGATCTGTATCAGACTAGTTAGCCAAGGCACATAGTCATAGCTGGCTCATTAAAGTATTTTTTCACTGAAATGCTGCAATATTTCATAGTAAAATATACCTATCTGCAATCATTCAGCCAGTGTCTAATTTATGTTTACTGTGGTTCAGGCAGTATAAATCTGATGACAGTTTCAATTTATATGCATATAATAAAGGATTCAGGAGCTATGACCTTTCGGGCTATGCTGTCCAAATGTAATAATAGGGCTCATTGCTGGACTTAGATTACAAGCTTGTGTATTTACATCCAACAACTCCTTTAATTATTTTGATTAAATGCAGAAATGCACTATAGTCATCGACTGGAGCACATTAAGGGTACCTTTACACGTCGCTACTGGCGGGTGGATACAACCGGATACATGCGAGAAATGTATCTTGCATCGGCAATATACCCCGTAGTAGCGGCGTGTGAAGACGGTAGTAGCCACCCGGCAGTAGCGGCACCTGTTTCCGAGCACTGCCCTGAAACAGGTGGCTACACAGCCGATTGTAGCGACCTGTATCGGCGTGTAAAGAGAGCAACAGAAGGGATGTACCTGGTATGTAGCTGGGGCGTGACACAGGCTCCGGGTTACCGCGCCCCATCAGTGATCATTGGAGGAAGCTCCTGCATTACAATTGGTAGACGCTGCATAGGGAGGCATATTTAAGGAGCTGACCAGTCACACTACACAATTGCTCGAGCGTCATGTATTAAACAGCCTCCTGCGATGCCTGCCCAATCATGATGTTCTTGCTTTGTCCTATCAGCGTACGGACGTCTCGTAATCCACAATTGTGGCACGCCTATGTGTTGTCCCTGCTGCACCAGGTCCGCCCATATTAGCTTGTTGTAGCGGTGTGTAAATGAGGTAAGGTGCTCGGCAGAAGGTAACTTGAGACACCCGGCGGTCTATCTAGAGATAGATGTAACCTACTGTAGCGCACCTTGTTGCAGCGTGTAAAGATGGTGCGATTACCGTTTGCAACTGTTTGTGCGTGCTCGTGCACGTGAAGTAGCTGGTTGTATCCACCCGCCAGTAGCGGCGTGTAAAGGTACCCTAATGCTAACACGTAAAACATAATTGTGGCGCCCCACTACGTAGGTGCCACAAAAGGGGTACTGCATCCAGAAAAGCGGTGTAATACTCCACTGCAATTGGGACAAGATGGAGCCCTAGAACTGACACCCACACACTAGGATAGTAGGTGGGAGGGAACCCTAGGAGGATATATAGTGGCCTCTAGGGGGAACTAGTAAGCGGCAGAGGAGCTAGAGACTTTTAAAGAGCAGTTGGAGTGAGGAGAGTCGGAGGAGGAAGGGTAGAGGGAGCCAGGCAGCCAGCCTGAAGGAACCAAGAGGGTCATCTCGGCTGAGAGGCCCTGAGAAGGAAAAGATCCCAAACAAAAAGAGAAAGCAAGCAGGGAAACTCAGAAACGCAGAGTTAACTTGAGTGGGGAGCGAGTAACGGATAGAGTTTGCCCCATAGGAAGTAACCCGGGTACCGGAGCCCGCACCTGTGAGTTCTCTAAGGCTCACAGAAAATCCGTAAAACAGGGATATTGCAAATATGGCCCTGACTCCCAAAGATCCCACAAGAGGGAAGCCAGGACTAGCAGGGCACTGCAGTACAGACAGAAGGTTAACCTGACGGTTACAAGGGAGGAGAAGAGAACTAGAAGCAGCAGGAGGTCAGATCATCTACAGGAGATCAGGCTTCAAACACTGGGAACAGGAAAAAGGAAAAGAAAGGAATATAAAGGAGGGTTCCATCTTCAGCCAGAAATCCTAATTGCAGCCCGGGACATTTGCGAGAATAACATCTGACTATTACTGAAATGTATTGCTGATGAAAGAGTTCAAGTAAAAGTTACCCGGTGAAGTGAAGCCTTGACTGTGGTGCATCCTTTCTATATAAACTGCTTTATTACAGCATCACTGCCCCGGTGGTCCAGTCCCGCCTGCGGGGACTATTCCATCCAAGCCGCAATACCACCGACCACCGGAGGACTGTGGCGGCGCTGGTGAGCATCACCAGACTCAGCAGGTGGCGTCACGAAGACAACTTTGTAAATAATCCCCTGTAAGTATTTCCCTTATTCAGCTGACCCCCAGGGCCACGGCTTCGGGATGGCCACCCGTGACTTCCCTGACTGAAACAGCCCGAGAGCCAAGTACCCTGAGCCCTGGGTGCGCGTCATAATGACTTTGTTTGGCTGTGATATACTAAGGCTCCTGCCTCTATGATCTGAACACTTTTAAAAAAAAAGTTGCTGGCCATGTGATAATTTGTACATGCTTTGTGCAACTGTGTGTTTTCCCAAAAAATTCTAACGTTTTCACGGTGCAAATTGTTAATAAATCATGTACAGCACTTGTTCCACATAGTAAGTGACGTATTTAAGTGACAAATGCTCAGGTTTAAAGTGAACCTGTCATGTCCTTTTTGTTTTAAAACTGCCCTCAATGTTATTTAGATCATGCACGGTGCATCACTAACCTGGTTTAAAAAGAAATCCATTTATTTATCATAAAAAAGTACTTCAGATCCTTAGATGTACCTTCCCAAACAGTTATTGAGGTTGGTTCATCAGCTGGTGACAGTCACAACAATCCACTTGAGTCATGTATTCATTAAAACATAGTCATGCCCCCTGCAATGCAATATATTCATATCACTAAGTGCAGAAATACACATGATGTGGAAGGACCTGTGGTGGTGTCACTGATGCGGCCAGGGCTAACGGGGTACTCAGCCACCGGGTCTGCTGAATAGCGAGTCACGGGGTGGACGGATCCCGGTGCCATGCCCTGGTGATCATTTGAGGGGATGTTGATGATGGGAGAAGGGGGTTATTTACAGGGGATCGTGACGCCACCTGTAGTTCCTGGTAATATGGTACCGGTGCTGCAGGCCAGCTGCTGAGGTGATGATTGGTGCAGCAGAGTGTGGAGCAGCTCCCTACAGGTAGAGCTATTACCTCAGGGCAGCGGTGAAGGAAGATGGTGAGGTAGGGCAGCAATGGAGATGGTGCTGCAGTTCTTACCCCTCTGCTGAGCTGCTGGTGATGCTGAGCCCTCCAGGCTGCGGCGGGGAAGAATAACGGAAACCAGTTCAAGTTTAACTCCACTTTACTTGGTACCGGCTGATGGCATAAACAAGACACGGTACGGTTTGGTTTACAGGGAGGATGTTGCCAGCTCAGGGTCCCCCTTATGGAGTCTCTAGATGTCCTTCCATCTATGGCTTTCTGAGATATACACATGTTCCCTTTAAGTGTGAGATATGAGGCCGGCTTCACATTACGATTTTGAGGCATCCGAATGTATCCGTATTAAATCGGATACACTCGGATGCGATTTTGCCTCCCATATATCCCTATGGGGCTCGGATTTTGCATAAATCAGATAGCAAAGAGGACACATCTGAGCACAATCCGTGCCCCATAGCAATACATGGGAGGCAAAATCGGATCCGAGTGTATTCACTTTGACACGGATACACTCTGAAACTCCAAAATCGTGGTGTGAAGCCGGCCTAAGAAATGCACTTAGCATCTGATAAATAACCCAACTCCACTGCCCTTATTTATTGATTGGACATTGTAGCAATGCAGAAAAAAAATCATTTAAACCACTTTATTTTCTTTATGTCTCCAAAAAGCATAAAACATAGCCCTAGCATCATGATACCATAAATGCAATTATAGCAAAAGATAATCATATAATCTGCTGTCTACACACTGAACACTCTACACTGTGTATACAGTCTCTATAACCTTGGTCAATTTACATAGCCTTATAGGAAAAGCTGCTAAATAAGGTGTTTGAAGCAGAAAGTAATTCCCCTGGTCTTCTGAGGACTGAATGCTGTAAAAAATAGAATTTGCAGTACGCCATGACCTCCTGGGAGCAGACATCCACCTAGCTATAGCTATTGGTTTCACACAGCTATCCTCCTAAATGCGGATGTAAAAGTGATGGCTTAAAACAGTAAATGGCAATGCATTTCTGTGCATGCACTCACTCCCCACAGCGGAGTCCTGCCTGGGGCAGAGCATTCCCTCTGGTGAATTACCACTCTGGCACAGATTCTCCTAACATATACTTTAGTCACATTGACTATAAAAAACCAGCATGCTTCTATATCTACCGTACGTAGAGATAAAGAAGGAAACAATCGTAGATAATGTACATTGAGGAGCTCAGGCTATGTCACACTAGCACGTGGCTAACACAGTACAAACATATGATAAATATCACAATGGTATACAGTATACAACATAAAATCTCCGAAAACCAATTAAAAGTAACAACACACAAAAATTGAATGTTTACAATGTTAATGTCTAGTATTCCCTGATTTCTGGGTCAGCACTGAACTGTTATTCTGTCTTGCATATAATAAAGGCGTTCTCCACTACATGGACCTTTGGGTGTTAATTGGCTGCAAGCCATAATCATCAACATTTACAGAAACAAACACTTGAAATAGATCACTCTGTTTGTAGTGATGGCCACTTTACACGTCCCGATATCGGTGTCCAACTCCGATAAAAAGTGACTTGGTTTCGTGCGTTGGCCCCGATATCGTTCGTGCCTTGTATGGTGTAAATGTCCAATGCGATGCAAGAACGATGCCAAAACGATATCGGGGATCAAATGAGACGGCTCTCCAACGGCCGATATTGGATGGACGATCTGGCAGGATCGTGCTGTGTGAAAGCCCAATGATTTGGAGTATAACTTCCCCTATTCTCTCCCATGTTAAATGGTCGTTCCTGGGTCGCCCGTACAATGGGGCGTAGACATCGCAGTTGCGTTGCCTGCCGATATCGCGCTGTGTAACATCTCCTATGTGATCTTGGAATTCTGCCCAGAAAAAGCGCGCTCCTGCGTCGTTGTATCCAACATCGGACCTGATGTTGGGACGTGTAAAGTGGCCATGACTCTATATGATGTATACATTTTACTTCTTGTATTGAATCACTGAAAAAAATGAACTTCTTGATGATATTCTAATGCATTGAGATGCACTTGTAGCTTTTCATCCAACACAATGTGTCCAGAATAAAAATGGGCCACAATTGGGATGCACGTTTATAACACAAATTAAGCCTAAACCGTAGTAAAATAAGACTGATCCGGTTGCATGAACCACTATGATCAATCTGGTGCATTTTTATTCTTGCTTAATCTAAGTGTCCACTGTGTAAGAATCTGACTGCTTTGATAAATATGTCCCATTGAAATGATTTTAATAATTTCATATTTTCCCCATTATGTCAGCTGATATAATCTTCCAGCTATGCTGCTTTCACAAGTGATCACATAATGTAGCTGATTTCCCTTTTTTAGGTTATTCCTCCCAATCTACGTAAAATGCTTATCCTCTAGGTCAACATATAAGGGTTAAGAGGCCAGTAAAAGCATGAACGTAAAGCAGGCTTTGTATCTGACAGAAGATTGATGCTAAAAATATCTGCGTTGCCCAATCAAGTGACATAAATAACGGTAAAATGCGTTAGTGCCCAGCTTATACCATCTGCTTCCATCTCCAAAGCCTAGTGTAAAACTCACTGAGTCAGAGTGCTGCACTAATGTGACCCCATCACCAGAAGGGATAAGGAAATAACAATAAATATATCATATACATATTTTTTTCATATAAGGAGTCGATGGCAAAGCCTCCTTGCATGCCAGGCGGTCACAAATGAACATCCCTTCTTAAATGCTCTAGTTTTCCTGCGGGTAAGAAATAGACGGAACAGTAGAGTAGTCTAGTTTGTCTACAAATACAAAGGAATTAAGAATTTTCCATTTATATATTTAGACTCCGCATGGTTCAGCTTTGATAAACAGGCATATTACTGTTCCCGACGTTGACCTTTAAACCAAAAGATGTGGGTGCTTTATGCATATAACCTTTCCTCCTCCCCTTGGCTGGGAACAGGGATGATTGAATGCACTGAGTATCTGCAACGAGCTTCACTTTATAACTGAATGGGCACTGACAGAGCTATTTCAGAATAAAATAATAATGACGGACAGCTCCTGGCCATGTGGTGACAGATAAGCCTGTTGGAGTTTATATATTTCATTCCGGTGGAGTCAGGTAGTCACATTATTCATGGGGAATGGGTGATACAAATCTTGGAAGAGTGCTTGCTATTCTTCATGCCTCATTTCCAAGTGAACCTCTCTCCACATAGGCAGATTCTTTCAAAATCTTTTTAATGGTACAATTTTTTTTTAAAGATAAAAAGCAACTCCCCATGTTAGTTTTGGCATTAGATTACCGTATGTTCATTTTGCAAAAACTCAATAACTTTTAATACTGTACGTACTACACTTCCTAATTTAACATAAACAATGATGCATTGACTGCTAAATAGTGTTTCAATACACAATGCCATTTTTCAGCATGCTGTCCATGTAACACAAGAAAACCTGATTGTAAACAATAGAACATTTTGTAGCACTTTACCAGGGGTAGAGATACAAAACTACTAAGGCTGGCTTCACACCACGGTTTTTGAGCTGTCAGGCTGTATCCGGTGTTTTGCAGGAAGCAGCGGACACAGCCTGACAGCTCCAGACATTCTGCCGGATTCGGGCTGCACGGCTGCTGCTGCTGTCCAGGTCCTGAGATTTCAAAATCACGGCTAGCCGCGGTTCTGAAATCTCAGCGGGGAGCTCTCCAGGTGCTGAAGTTTAGTGCTGGGCGCCACTGAACTTCAGCTCCCGGCGTCCGGCAACCGGATCCGATTTTCTGTCGGACCCAGCGCAATCCGGCACCCATAGACTACCATGTTAATGGGCACCAGATCCGGTTTTTATTAACTCGAATACTCAAAAAATCGAATGCAGCCTCATTCTCCCGGACAGGGACAAAACCGGATGGCAAATCACTGCCATCCGGCCCTATCCGGCACCATAGGGCTACATAATGTCCAAAATCGGGTCCGGGGATGTCAAGTTGACATCAGACAGCCCCAGACCTGATAAAAGCGTGGTGTGAAGCCGGCCCAAGGAGCACCTCTTTTTTTCTGAGATAGGACAAGAGTAGACAAATCACACCAGCCTCTGCAATAGGATTTAACACACCATTTCTTTGTGCTTAGGAAAAACAAATGTAAGTGGAGAATCCAAGCGGTTAAAAGACCCATATACACTGTGTGAGTTCACATGCATAAATTATGAGCTCCCACACAGCCCCTTTACATAGTATGAGCCCACACACATCCCAGTTCACTGCAGAGAACCATCAGCTGTGAACTTGGGTGACCCCGATGAACTGCATCACGGTACCCTGATTCCAGCCGTAAGTGAGAAAGAGAAGCGCTCACTTCATGTCTGGGTTCTATTGGTCAGACAAATACCATAGTATGCTCATGTATCACTATTTTTAATCTAAATATACATTTATTTACAATATATATTTTTAATCTAAATATACATTTTCAGATATGTAGTAAAGCCAAGTATGTAGTGGTTTTCTACACTCTTAAAAAACATATCCCTGAAGTAAAAGGACCACGTCATCAATGTAAACTTCACAGCAATATAAAAGGTTCTATTATGTGATATTGCAGCCACGTATCCTGATTATACAGTTGTACTTGATGTCTCTTCACATAGTGATATAGTATACCACATACAATATACAGGAAAATAATGTATAAGTGGTATATACAGACAAGCAACTTTATTTGCAGGACCCTAATCCAGTGGTCTGATCAGTAATCAGTGACTGCTGGATAGAAGTTCTGTGACCAACTCCTACCTGACTGCAACCCTTACAGCCTGACACAGTATCATGTATGTGTCATGCCGAAAAGATGACATCACGCAATGACTACAAAGGGGAGCCAGAAACACCAGCAGATTGATAGATGGGTATAGTAGGTACACAGTGACTACAGACATCAGATAGTATAGAAGTGATAGTACACAGGAGAATACATGATTGGTATGTTTAGTTACAGCCACACTGTAACTAAAGTCATCATATATTATAGTAGTCACATATTATCTGCGACATCTGAAGTCTGTACATTGTATATTACCCCCATTATACAGGAGACTACATGATTGGTATATGATATACTGTGACCACAGATATCTGATGGTATATGGTAAAGGGTATTTTGTAACATGTCATGTCTGTACAAGGTATATCATACTAATTTGTACACCGGATGTTAATATGTACACCAATGTATGCTCTATACTGGTCACACTTGGACTTGCCTACATTACCTCAAATATTACATATGAAGCCATATAATATCCAGTTATAACATAGCCATGAAGTACATTATTGTTTGCTACATGTGTACAAGATCAGAACCACTGTAAGTAGATGAATGCAGCTGCAGAACCACCATCAGTACATGAATGCAATGCCAGGACCAGCCTCACTAGATGAATGCCGCAGTAGAACCATTGTCAGTTGATAAATGCAGGGCCAGAACCACCGTCAGATTAATGCAGGACCAGAACTACTGTCAGTAGGTACATGCAAGGCCAGAATTACCATCAGTAGATGAATGCAGCATTAGAATCACCATCAGTACATGAATGCAGTATCAGAACCACTATCAGTAGATGAATGCAGCATTACAACCACCATCAGTAGATGAATGCAGTGACAGAACCACCATCAGGAGATGTATGCAGTGACAGAAATACCATCAACAGAAGAATGCAGCGACAGAACCATCATCAGTAGATGAATGCAGCAACAGAACCACTGTCAGTAAATAAAAGCTGGGTCAGAACCACCCTCGGTAGATGACTGCATCATTAGAACCACCATCAGTAGATGAATGCAGCATTAGAACCAATGTAAGTAAAGGAATGAAGTGCCAGAACTACTATCAGTAGATGAATGCAGCATTAAAGCTACCGTTAGTGGATGAATGCAGCATTAGAACAACCATCAGTAGATGAATGGAGCATTAGAACCACAGTCAGTAGATGATTGCTGGGCCAGAACCACCATCAGTATATGAATGCAGTGCCAGAACCAACATCAGTAGATGAATGAAGCATTACAACCACCATAAGTAGATAAATGCAGTGCAAGAACCACTGTCAGTGAATGAATGCAGCACCAGAACCACTGTCAGTAGATGAATGCAGCACTAGAACCATAGTGAGTAGATGAATGCTGGGCCAGAACAGCCATCAGTAGATGAATGCAGCAACAGAACCACCATCAGTACTGTAGATAATGCTGGACCAGAACAGCCATCAGTAGATGAATGCTGGGTCAGAACAACCGTCAGTAAATGAATACAGCATTAGAACCACCGTCTGTAGATGAATGCAGCATTACAACCACCAAAAGTAGATAAATGCAGTGCAAGAACCACCAACCAGCGAATTAATGCGGCACCTGAACCACCGTCAGTAGATGAATTTCAGTGATCCATTTCAGTGTCAGATCAACCCCATGATATACTTGTAGCACATGAACTTTTACCTCCCAGTATGCCCTTAAGAATGGTAAGTAGATGCTGGGAGCTGTTGCTACCACCAAATTTCAGACTGTGGGCCATACAAGAACCACAGTACTAATTAAACATAGTCAGTATCACAAATATTTACATCCTGGTACCTTATAGACGACACATTATCGATTGGAAACGTTCCCATTCCTTTTGTCTCCTTGTAGTAAAAGGCCATGATGAGATTTCATGCCCACAGCTTGTGTCTGCAGATTTCCCTCTTGTATATCTTCAGCAGCACTTCCAGACATGCTGCCCATAAAAATAAAAAGTATAATTTCCCTGCCCCCAAAATATAAATATCTACCATGCTGCACCCCTTACCAAATAATTGCCCCTCACTATGCTTCCTGCACAAAAAATCCCTCCCACACCGCCCCTCCCCATAACATAACCCCTTCACCACTCTTCCCCATAAAATACCCCTACACAGCCCATTCCCATAATATATCATCCACACCGACCCTCCCTATAATATACCCCATACACTGCCCCTCTCCATAATATACTCCCCACAATGCTCCTCTCTATAATACACCCCCACACCACCCCTCCCCATCATATACCTTCCACACCACCCCTCTCCATAATATACCCCCTACATTGTCCCTCTCCATAATATACCCTCTACACTGCCCCTCACCATATTATATCACCTACACTACCGGTGCCCATGCTATACCCCTTTATACCACCTCTCCCCATAATATACCCCCTACACCAGCCCTTTCCATAATATACCCCCCACAAAGCACCTCTCCTCATAATATACCCCAACACACAGCACTCCTCCCCATATTATACCCCCCCACATAGCCCCCCTCCTTATAATATACCATCTACACCATCTCTATCCATAATATACCCCTTACACTGTACCTCCCCATAATATACCCCCTACACCACCCCTCTCCATAACATATTCCCTACACTACCCCTCCTCATAATATAACCCCTACACCATCCCTCCCCATAATATATTCCCTACACTGCCCCTCCCCATAATATACCTCCTACACTGCCCCTCCCCATAATATACCTCCTACACTGCCCCTCCCCATAATATATCCTCTACACCACCCTCTCCATAAAATACCCCCCACACAGCACACCTCCCCATAATATATCCCTTTCACCTCTCCTCCCCATATTTTACGCCATACACTGCTCCATCCCATAATATACCCCACACATAGCACCCCTCCCCCATATTATACCCCCCACACTGCCCCTCTGTATAATAAACCCCACACACTCACCACCTCTCTCCATAATGTCTTATCCATTATGTCCCTCACCATAATGTACTTTCCACAATGTCCTCCTCCATAATGTCCTATCCATACTGTCCCTCACCATAATGTACTTTCCATTATGTCCTCCTCCATAATTCTCCCCCTACATTGTCCCTCTTTATAAAATATACACACACTCTCACATGCCTCTGATCTGAGTGCAATGTGAGATTTTCTCGCATTGCGCTCGTGCGAGACACACGTTAGTGTGACTCCGATCTTATGGACCATTTGTATCTGAGGGAGAACTGCTGATAACAAGAGACTCATATTTATCTTTTTTTCTGCCTCCTAATAACAAGCAGATGGGAAACAATTAATGAACCATGGATATCCCATTAAGTGGAAGCATTTACTATCTTCTTGTTGGTTCCTGCTTCATAGACATTTTTTCCTGTTTTTCCTTGCACGTTCGCTCCACTACAGACCCACAGGTTGTTTGGTTTGTCAGATCTACCATGTCCATTGTATATATCACATATGCACAAATAGCGTATACATGCAATTACACTCATATGCATCTTCGATATACCACTCTACACTTCAACTTTGAAATCTACAATATCCAAATTTTCAGCAAAACCAAAATGAAGCAGGGGCTGGCTGGCCCAGGGGCAGGGTGGCAGATGCCCCCCAGGCCAGTGGTCAAGCAGCAGTGTTGGGGGCCGCTCGGCAATCTGTCATGTTGGTCTGGGAGGCCGCTCTTTCCCTGAAGCTCACATGTTTATGGGCCACAGCTGTGTGTTTGCTCCCCAGGCTGAAAATTGCCAGCCAGCCCCTGTCCCCTAGATATGCAAATTGTCACTTCAGTGAGGAAATGAAAAACTCTAACGCCACCCAATAAGGGTGGTAATCCTTGTAGTAAGGATCGCTACCCTTATTGGGTGGCATTAGATTTTTTCACTTCCCCACTGAAGTGACAATTTGCATATTTCCCAGAGGAGCATTGCGGCTATAAGTCTCCTTATCAGCTTATCTGTCTCCTTATGTCGGCAGGCAGATTCTTTGAGGAGAATAGCTAGTTCCCTAGACCTTGTCCCTTAAGGCCCTGTCATACGGGTCGACGGGGCTGGGGATGTTGGCGGCGACTGGTGGGTGCGCGCACGTTTTTGGCGCCCTGCCAGCGTCGCCGTCCCCCATTTACACGGGGCGACATCTCCAGCCTCGCGCCGGCGAGCTGTCAGGCGGCATCGCCGCCGGGGTGTCTGAAAACCCCAGCGGCGATGCAGGACAATGGGAGCCTATGGCTCCCATCGCCTGACAGGTCGCCGGCGGCCGGTTACATGGGGCGATGTGTGCACATCGCCCCAGATCGGTCCCCGGTTTCAGAGCAGTGCCGACATCGCCCCTTTACACGAGGCGACGATGTCGCCCCGTGTGACGAGGCCTTTAGATAAAAACTTTGGACTGTCCTTGTCCACAATGTAATCTCAAAGACAAGCTGCAGGTCATTGGTACCAAAACCTTGTGAGAAATGATAATATCAATCAGAGAACATGAGGTTCATTTAATTTGGACTTTTAGTTCACTTTGTTCTTATTTCAAGTACAACCATGAAATTTAATAATAAATATTACTTTGTTAAAGCTGCTAAGTGGTGAATGACTGATCCTATAAATGAGGTACACTAAATTTGGAGTCCCCCATTGGATACAAGAACGGATATGAGATGAGTATCTCTGTATAACTGCAGAATATATTGCCACAATTCAGAAGGCTTATTCACACACTGCATTTATGCCGCAGTATTTTACAGTACCATGAAAATGAATGATATTTCTGAAATCTCACACATATGCTGCTCATTTTTTTTTCCCTGATTTGACCATCAAAGAATTTTTTCACCCCTGCAACAGGTCAACTCTTTCTATATTTTTTCGGTGTCTCATGTGGGAAAAACGTAACTACAAAAAAAGAAAAAAACGCTCCAATAATGTGTGTATTTTATGCTGCGATTTTCCTGCAGAAAAATCTGCTGCAAATATTCAAGTGTGCACATACACATACAGATCCATACAGATGCATGTGACGTAAGAATAAGGGAAATAAGGTCAAGAAGATGCGATAAAATATAACTTATATTAATAAATTTGTTAAAAATGACGTATAAATGGTTTCAGTATATTTCATTAAATGATGCAGATGCAGGTGATAAAGCCAAATATACGGTGAGAAATAATGAAATGGCCAGAGTCCTGTTATCTGTGCATGACGTCTATTTCCCGATCCCGATTTCATATACCTTTGTTATTGTTTTTGGTGAACGCTTGATGTGTTAATTTGCAGTAATTATAGATAATCTCACGAGTCTGAATTACAATTCATTCAGAGCTGACTGTATAGACAGGAAGGATGCATATCATGTATATAAGTAGAGCCCTTCCTTTCGCGTAATGATTGCCAAGAATAGCTGTCGGATAACAGAGAATAAGAGCACTCTACCAGCCGGCCAGTGTTCATACAAATTTGAGAGCTCCTTCGAGGCCCCATTTGTTATTGTTTTCCCTTGGAGCAAGTAGCATTTTAACAATTAAGGGAAGCCTTCGTGTTTCCTTTCCCTTATTTCGTTGGAGGCTGTTGGTATTTACAGTGTGATTTTTATCCTCTGCACCCTATTACCGGCTAGCTGGAGATTAGGTCAGTTCTACTCTGAAAACAGCCTTAGGGCCGTGACATCTACTGCTCCAGTCAGCACAGGCTTATTTATTGTACGATATGACCAATAATAAGAACTATCACATTCAATACCTTTGTACTTTGGTGTTATGTATTCCCAAAGTTTGCAGAGTAAGTGAAAACTGCAGTAAATTATAAGGGGGGGAAGATGGAAGTAACCCGGCTTTTATTTTTTTTTCATTTTTTATTTGTCAAAACAGTTTACATGTTTCAATCTACCAGAAAGAAGCGCTGTGCACCACTTTTGTCAGCAATACTTTCCATCTGCCTCCGGTGACGTCCCATACTACTGTGCTGTAATCAAATGTCTGTGAATACTGAAGCCACATAGTGTGAAGGGAGCCGTACAGAATCCAGCTTACTCAGCAACTAGCTAAGGAACAGCAGTTTTATATACACAACAAAAGATCAAAATTGTAAAGTAACCCATTCATTGTCAAGCAAAACATACACAAAATACATCAAATATTGTATCCCCATACTGGTTATAGAAGAAAGATAGAAATTATGGTATCTGAAAGAGACAGAATACTCTAACTCGAAGTTTGTTCACAACTCTTACTGGCAATCTACTGCACATTATCCATACAGAGCAATGCAACTCAAATCAACATGTGCATGAGATGTAGCTAAAAGGGTATTCTCAAGTTATTAAAGGGAACCCACCACCAGGATTTAACCACCTGTTAATCAGGGCAGTAGATGATTGTTGTGTGCTCTATAACATCACTATATGGGCTTTGTCTTTTTATTCCTTGCCTGTGGGTTTGTCTTTATGCTGTAAGATGAACCTTCCCTTCCCCAGATGAGTCTCGATGAGAGGGAGGGGTTCTGCTTACAGCAGAAAGACAAGCCCACAGGGTAGTAATTAAAAAAACAAAACATATAGGGGTGTCATGCTGCACACATCAATCACCTACTGAACTGATTTATAGGTGGTTAAATCCTGGTGGGTGGTTCCTTTTCATTCACTTCAATTAACTTGCTTTTTCTGATGTCATTCTCCTGCAATCAGAGTTCTTATCTTTCACAGTGCAAAATTAGTTTACATGGATCTCAGTCATTAGTGTCTGCCCAGAACAATACCAAGTGTGTGCAGTACATTCTAGAGGAAGGAGCTGGGTATTGGCTCCGAAATGCGTCAGAATACACATACACCGTCATCCAGATACTCCAGTCTTCTGGTATTCTTTGGCAGCAGCGCGGATCGAGTGACACGTCGTCCTATATTTGCTATTTTTGACCGCGGTGACCCGTGGATGTGTGGATCCAGCAGCAGCTGCCTACTGAGCGTTTAAACTGGTTGTGAGTATACATAACCAGACTAGGTGAGCAAATTATACTCATTGTTATATCCACTCTCTATAATTAGGAGATAAGACCCTATTGCGCATTTTATCTCACTATCTAGATTAGACAGCCAATGACACAAAAACTAATGTCTGCCAGTTGTGAATGGTTTATGTGTCCTGATTAGCTGCCAGCCTGGAAGATCCACACAGTAAGTGCCGGGAAAAAATAAGAAGTCTGACACTCCTTTGATCTTTCCCCAACAGCTCCTCTCATCAAACACATCCCACCTGCTATCCTAGACAGTCATAAGGTAGAAAAAGAATCCCTGCAAATGAAGTCATGCTTTTTATACATCCGATCAGTTACCGAACAAGACTGAGGTTGCCAATTTTCAAGCAAAATGCTCTTGTGCCCCATCACAGACCCGAATGGTTCATGTTCGTGCCGAATTTGTAACTGACGAACATGTTCGGGGAAAGTTTGTTCATCCTGAAGCACACACCACGTTTATCACAAGATTTACTTAGGTCTACACATGAAAATGATCCAGAAAACCTTCCTTTTACTTACGTAAAATAAATACATGTGCACACTTAATGGAACACTAAATATGAAGGTGGAAATTCTCAGAAGCAAGGTGTCAATTTGGGTTCATGTGGCGCCCCTGCGTCCAGGAGGCCACAAATGGGAACTGCAGCCAGGCAGGTAGGACACTTGTTGCACACCAACACCCTCACAGCCCACACAACCCACGTGTAGAAGGAGTTTAAATCCAGCCCTGAGATTAGACACTCTATGAGATTGAGGGGTGGTGGATCAGAGGAGTGGGTTAGGCACACCTGTAGTCAGGTGACTTGACAGTATATAGTGAGGGGGAGGAGTGAAGGGAGTTAGTAGGCTCAAGGTGCCGAGATGCAAAGACCAGAAGCTGAGCTGCACAGACAGAAAGACTTACACACGTCCTGTGAGTGCAAGGCCGACGAGCGCAGAATCCGTACTGAGCCAGTGTGAGCCAGAGGGGAGAGAAAGCCCATCCGACGCTGATGCCACCAGGAGTGTGACAGAACAGAGAGGGACGGTGGAACCCGTGCCCTAGACAGCAGCTAAAGCCACTGACTGCAGGCGGAGTAGCCCTCCTATATACCGAGAGAAAAAGAAAGGAGAGAGCCTGGTAGAGCCTCGTGCTGAGGACTGCTGGAGGCTGGGCTGAGTAGAGTGTCGGCTCTAGAGGGGACCGCAGTTTACCCGGGATCCCCAAACAACACGACGGGGGACCACAGCTCCACGTTAGGGTCCCCAACCCAAAGGACAGGCAGCTCAGTGACAACCAGGAGGGCCCACGAGGGGTCCGAGTCACCGCCATACTGTGCAGCGCACCACACACCACCCGTACAGATGGAGACCGTAGACATCCCGGAAAGGACACCAAAGACTGTGTGAGGGGTCACAGAGAGAGGCCTGGCTGCAGAGCAAAGGGAACCCGGAGAGGGAGAATGTACCTGTGTATTGAGAACTGTACTTGAACTGTAAGAACTGCAACTGACTTGTAAACTGCTTGAAGAATCGAGAGTAAAAGACACGGAAAACCCTGAATTGGCCTCTCTTGTCAGTCTCTATCTGCAGACCATTCCTCCCATACAGGTTGCAGCAGATTCCCACCTACAGAGCTACAAGCCTGTCAGCACCAGCAAGGAAGAGAGATCCTGCAGCGTCTGCAAAGTAAGTGTCCTGGACAACTCCACAACCCTTAACCCTTACTGCCCCGGGGGACACAGTTCTTCCCACTGGAACTATACCATCTCCGCTGCCACTCCATCACCCTCGGAGGTTCTGCAGCAGCGGCGGCCCCCATCACTGGCCGCATCAAGTGGGTGGCATCACGAGTAACATCCCCTGTAAATAATCCCCTTTATTTGCCGAGCCCAGGACACGGTTCGGACCAAGCCACCCGTGACTTCCCCGGCACCGTCCGGTCCGGTACCGAGTACCCCTGTCCCAAGGGGCCCGACATTGACTTCTGTTGACCTTTGTTGGAACTCCTCTGTTAGGCTGGGGTCACAGTTGGCATGAGTTTTTTTTAGTGATTTAACAAAACTCATGCGTTTTTTCATGTCAGCATGAGTTTTTTAAGGTGTGTGATGGCTCCCTGCGTTTTTGGCTGCGTTTTTAAATCCGCACCCAAAAATAGTGCATGTACTATTTTTTGGTGCGTTGTAGAAAACGCATGCGTTTTTATAACATGGGCCCCTATGGAAAACGCATGCAAAAACGCATGGTACATTAGTACCTTTTAGTGCCATTCAAATACGCATGCGTTTTCCATACGAGCCGATGTTAAAAAAAACGCATGCGTTTTCTAAAACGCATGTGTTTGTATAACATGGGCTTCTATGGAAACCGCATGCGTTTTTGGATGGTACTAATTGTACATGCGTTTTTGCATGCGTTTCCCATAAGGCCCCATATTAAAAAACGCATGCGTTTTTGGAAATGCACCAAAAACGCATGGTACTGTCACACATGCTTTTTTGCTATTAGGGCATGCGTTTTTTAACGTGGGGGCCTATGGGTGCGTTTTTTACATGCGTTTTTGAAAACGCAGGTCTCCAAAAACGCTTGTGAAAAATGCAACTGTGACCCTAGCCTAATTGTTAGGCCCCTGTTGTTATGTGTTGTTATGTCCTACCCTCTGTCCACCAGAAAATTATTTTGTTGAGACAGTTGTGACTTGCTATGAATTCCTGTCAACTGCTTTATTCTTCTCAATATAAGGGCTACATAATGTAGAGTCAGAGAAACTGAATCCAGCAGAGTGTCAGCAACTGAGCTAATTGCTGAAGTTTAATATGATCAGTGTGTTGCCTCATTGAGAAGACTATCAGCCAACACCTTGATTCTATTAAAACTTCAGCAATGAGGATGTCTTTCTAAGGCTGGGTTCACACTGCGGCGGCGTACGGTCCGGGGCTGTCAGGAGTGACAGCCTGGACCGGAGTTTTACTGCATAGGATAGTATTGGGCTGCACGGAGCTGGATCGCGGCGGGTGGTAATTATCTGCTATCCGGCTGCTGTGTCGCCGGATGAATCCTGCAGAAGTCGGGATTTGTCTGCCGACTCCAAAAACGTTGCATGCACCGTTTTTGGAGTCGGCAGACAAATCCCGACTTCTGCAGATTCATCCGGCGACACAGCAGCCGGATAGCAGATAATTACCACCCGCCGCGATCCAGCTCCGTGCAGCCCAATACTATCCTATGCAGTAAAACTCCGGTCCAGGCTGTCACTCCTGACAGCCCCGGACCGGACGCCGCCGCAGTGTGAAGGCACCCTAACTTGCCTCTGAATGGCATCTTATTCCTGACACTGTGCATGGGCAGAAAGCTGACAATCTGTAATGGAGTGGAGACAGACAGAGCTCATGAAAATTACAAAGCAGGAACTCATCAATGAAAGTACTAGCAAAGCTGCAGCAGAGAAAACATTTTACTAAAATTACAGAAGAAGCTTAGTGATTGACCAAGCATTAAAATAAGGATCTCTCCTCCTACTATATTTTTCTCTCATATGGGGCAGCATAAACCTAGAAGTGAAAGATTTTCTTCAAATAGGACCTGTCACCCCCCGATGCATGGCAAACTAAATGCAGCACTGAATGCAGCATGTCTGCTGTATTCAGGGTAGGGGTCCCCCTTGTCTCTAGCCCCCCTTTAGCTTTAAAAAAGACATTAGAAACCTCATAGTTAAGAGGTCGCCTGGGTGGGATCTTATTGAGAAGTCCTGGCTGCTGGCACAGTCCTCCTGCCTTCTCCTTGTGTGTTCCCCCTCTATGTGTCCGCCACCTCCTCTTCTGCTGGGTCTGCACTCCTCTTCTGCTCCTGATGTCACACAGAGCAGGAGCAGAAGAGGAGAACAGACGCAGTCCCTAGTCCCCTCTTCACATAGAAATTAACACATACATTTTCTCCCGAGCTGAACCAATTCTCTGGAATGCTCTACCCCCACAAATAAGGACTATCCACAACTGACATAGTTTCAGGTTCTTCGTAAAACACATCTTTTTAGGGCGGCTATCATGCTCCCTAAGTCATTTATACATAACCTATTCACTAATTCTCTGAACATCACTCTCTGACAAACTCCCCCAGACCTAAAAGCAGTACAACAATTGGCTGGTGGCCACTAAAGCAGCTCTTATCTGCTCCCCATTTCCTCAAGTTGGCTGGACCATCATTTTAAATAAGCACTGTACTTTGTGTCACCCCTACCTCATTGTAGATTGTAAGCTCTTACGAGCAGGATCATAATTATTTTTTGGTTTACTTATTGTATTTTGTATAACTGTTACTTATGACTGTCTGTATATGAACCTGTGGATTGTAAAGGGCTACGGAATATGTTGGCTTTATATAAATAAAGATTATTATAATAATATTTTTATGATGTGGTCGGGAAGAATAATAAAATGAACAAGCGTTTTTCTCAGTTATATGGCTCATGTTATCAAACATATTCTAGTACTTAAATGAGCAGCATGAGATTATTGACCTCATTTACCACACGCCAACAGACAAAATAGTGATGTGGTTGACAAAAGTATTTGGCAAAAACTGAAATAAACAAGGCTATGGTAAGGATAAATAACTCAACTTATGAAGCTGATGAAACTATGTGTACAAAGTGGAATGTATTGCCTTCGTTTCCACTGAAAACAGCAGGGGATACTTCCACTAGAAAACATTTTAATTAATCTATATTGTATATTTACCAAAAGTGACAAAAGCTGAACGTGGCCTTTTTCACACACCATATAGCAGTTGCATTTTGCAGCATGTGTTATGGCTGCAAATCCTGACCTGTAACTAACACCCTCCTGGGCCGTTAGTTTGGGTTAGTGGAGTTGCAGTTGGGTGAGGAACAGTGGTCATGCCATAGGCAGCATGGTGGCTCAGCGGTTAGCAATGTAGTCTTGCAGCACTGTGGTCCTGGTTTCAAATCTCACCAAGGGCAACATCAACCAGGAGTTTGTATGTTCTCCCTTGTTTGTGTCGGTTCCTCCAATGCTCAAAAACACAATGTGGACAGTGATGTTGTTAAACGGAACCTGTCACCTAGTTTAGCCCCCTAACCTTTCACTACCTGTCCCTGCAGCTTCCTACTACATTACTAACCTTCTCTGTCTGATCTAAATGTGCATTGTAAAAGGGCAAAAAAGCAATTTATAAACTTACATCTTCCTAGCCAGGTGGGCATTCCTGGTTGGCTGCCTGTTGGGTGGGCAGTCTCTCTGCGTCCACTCCCCAGGTGGTGTGACCATTTATTCAGGAGTGAGCCCTGATTTAAAATGCCCACCTCCTTCTTCCGGGTGTGACATGCTGCTAGCCCATCCTCTTTTCCGGTCCTGCGCAGTGTGGTGGGTGTGCTGGTGCATTCTGAAGCCGGCCTGTACAACCGATACACCCACAACACTGCGCAGGACTGGAAATGACGATGGGCCAGCAGCATGTCACACCCGGAAGAAGGAGGCGGGAATTTTAATTCAGGAGCGAGCTCTTGAATGAATGATCAAGCCCACCGAGGTGTGATTGAAGCAGCGAGGCGGGGGGGGGGAAAACTGAACCACCCAACGACCAGTCATCTAGGAATGCCCACTTGGCTAGGAACATGCAAGTTTATAAATCCTTTTTTTTGCACTTTTATAATGCACATTTAAATAAGAGAAAGATGGTTAGTAATGTAGCAAGAAGCTGCAAGGACAGGTAATGGTAGGTTAGGTTCCCTTTAAGTTATCCAACATATGATGGCCCTATAACAAATAATATGCAAAATAAGTAGACTGCAAAATATGTCCTGTACACAATTTTGTGAATAGGCGCTAATAATGCTTCACCTCTTTGCGTTGCTGTGGGTCTTATTACATAAATTTAACTTATTTAATAGTAAATTCTTAAAATACCAAAATTTGAATAGTAAAATTTACTATTTGCATTATATGTGACCATGATCCTTTAAATAGACAATACACAATAAATATGTACAATGTGTGTTTGGTATATTCTATATAGCTAAGCATGTGGATGTGCTTCATGCATACATATATAAAAAACAAAACATAACCTCAGTCTGTTGTACAAGATGCCCTGCTACAACTTTCTCTGTACATATAACTACTTAATATCATTAATTTAGCTTAGATTAGAATATTAAAGTTATAATTCATTGCAGGATACTAGAGCGCATTGTTTATATAAAGTAATAAATCCCAAGCATTAGAATGTAACACGCCATAAGTATGAGGACTGATACATAATAATATACAATATGTCTGAAATTATGATAATACTTTGATCATAATGCCAAAGTACAGCCATAATAATACATACAAAAACCAAATAGTAAAGAGAAAAAAAATGACATACACGTCAAGCATGTATTACTTCAAAAAGTAAGTGCTCCTCCAATCATCTTACCTTTGTAGGATCAATACCTAGGACTGATTCAGGCTTCCACTTCTCAATAATGGCTTTCTCGTTCTCCAGCAAGAACATGGTCACCTCATTTGAAGGATGGTATTGGTACAGTAAACGTACTTGAGGCAGCACTGGCCAACAATTAGGCAAGTCAGTAGTAGCTATGGCAGTAATGTGAGAATAGAGACAGGTGGCACAGTTCTCCAGTCTCTACACTAACGTGCCCGCAAGCATGTTGGCATTGTGTGACAGCTCAGCCTGTGAGCCACACGTTAAATACACCATCTCAGGGAAAACTACAATTCTTTATAATGTGGAAATCTCACACTGGCACCAGGAATTTTAAACGCACATATCTTTTGAAGCTAAGCTTTTACCATCTGCTCTCTCTTTTAACTGCAAACCTTGAAACCTTGTAAATCCTGTGTGTTCTTGTACGTAGATGTCCTTGGGATTTTACTCTGTTAAGCACGCATTGTTTATGAAATGAAAACTAGATCCATTGCATATGCCAGATACAAAAAAAAAAATCACAAATAGATAAAACCACTGCTTTGTAACCTCTTTATAATAAATAAATATGTAAGGGATATTCCTATCTCCAAGATTCTATCCCAATATGTAGTAGGTATAATAATAGTAATAATAATAGCAAATACATCCAATTAGAAATTTAGTATAGCAAGATAATGAAGATAGCGGCACTCGTCCAGGTCAAAGTGAAATCATCCTTTATTGTAGCTTCATTAAAAGTAAACACAGGGTAGTGAGGTGTTCAGGGGAGAGGTTGTGCCCAGATGGTGCAGGACTACAGCTGTTTCACGCTGACTACGCTTCTACAGGTCCACACAGTCAGTGTGAAACAGCTGTGGTCCTTCCCCATCTGGGCACAACCTCTCCCCTGAACACCACACTAATCTGCACTTGCTTTTAATGAAGCTACAATAAAGGATCGTTTTACTTTGACCCAGATGACTGCTGCTGTCTTCATTATCTTGCTGCATGGACTACCTCCATTCCTTGGGATTCTAATTGAGCTCCGCGCGTGGTCATAGTCGTCTGTGGATATCGTTCTCTGTGAAGTATCTACCAACGGTATGTGATTACCTTGCCTTAAGGTACACCTGGCGACGGGGCTGGAGATGTCGGCGGCGTTTTTGGCACCCCGCCAGCGTCGCTGTCCCCCATTTACAGGGGCGTCACCTCCGGCGGTGCACCGGCGAGCTGACAGGCGGCATCACCGCTGGGGTGTCTGAAAACCCCAGCGGCGATGCAGGACAATGGGAGCCTATGGCTCTCATCGCCTGTCAGATCGCCGGCGGCCGGCTACATTGGGCGATGTGTACACATCGCCCCATATCGGCCGCCTGGTTTCACATCACCTTATAGGGTCCAGCAGCAGAGGAATTACTCACAATTACTCGCTTCCCCATTGATTTACATTGGACTCGCTAGACTCGCAACGAATAGCGAGTCCCAGACTCGGACTCGTTAGAGCCTAGCGATTCCAAGTAATTTAGGATTCGCCCATCCCTACCTACTACATATTAGGAGAGAAACTTGGAAATGGGAATACCTCTTTAACATTTATACTTGTTCCAGGATCCATTTCTATCAAATTAGTTTTTACATTTTAGAGACCTTTATATAGGACATTGAATCTACAAGTGCTTCTCAATGAATTAGAATATCATTACAAAGATAATGGCTTTCTATACAAAAAGTGAAATGCATATATTATATAGAGTCATTACAAACAGAGGGATCTGTGGCGCCCCGCAACGAGTGCGTCACAGGAGGGTATTGCAGCCAAAAATGAGCAGCAATATTCTCTGACTCAGCAGTCACACGGTTAACTCAGAGATCCATACCCTGCATGCATCACCTAGCATAGAGGGCCAATCAGGTCCTGGTGGGCGGAGTGTAGTGGTAGTGTGTAGTGGAAGTTTAGTACAATTAGGAGTCTGAAGAAAGGAACTCTCTGAGCAACATAGGAGAAGGAGCAAAAAGAGCAAGCTCTGCAACCTAGGAGAGGGGGTTGCACAGTCCCATGGCCACCTTCCCTGGCCGTCTCCCTACCGTCACCCGGTTGAGCACCATCACTCTCGGTGCCTAATCAACCGAACTACGGGCATCAGTATGCGGGTCCAAAATCATCCCGTGCCCATCTACAGCCGGTTTGCTGGTACTGAAGCGAACCAGAGGAGTGGAGCACCCCACCACCGCCATACTCAGTCGTCTAGCCAGCGGTGTACCCACCAAAGGACCCAAGGCTCCCCAAAGCATCTGGAACGTATACCCCGGATAGGGCATTCAAGTAGACTCCTTGTACCCGATCTGGCATTCCTGGGCGACAACGGCATCATACTTAGTTTGAATGGAGGAACACCGCGGATCTCTGAGAAACACTGGTACCTTTAAACATTACAACATTGCATGCAATTTCACTTGCAACTTACTGGTTGCAGTGAAATCATGGACACATTGTTCTATTTTGTTGGCGTGTACAAATGTAACAATGTGTCCATGATTTCACTGCAACCAGTAAGTTGCAAGTGAAATTGCATGCAATGTTGCGACGTGTAACGATATCCTCACAATTTTGGACTTTTCAGAGCCCGTCAAATTTAAGGAAAGGCATTTGCCTAATAATTAAGCACACCTTATATAGGGTGTTGATGTCATTACACCACACCCCTCCTCATTACAGAGATGCACATCACCTAATTTACTTAATTGGTAGTTGGCTCTCAAGCCTATATAGCTTGGAGTAGGACAACATGTATAAAAAGTATCATGTGATCAAAATACGCATTTGCCTAATAATTCTGCACACAGTGTAGATCAAGGGAGGGTTAGGCTAGGGTCAAACTTGCGTCATGCATTTTCTAAATGCATGCGCTATGTTCATGTGCAAATGTTGAAAAACGCATGCATTAACGCACCCATAGACTCCTATGCAAAAAATGCATTGCAAAAGTGCAATGCGATTGACGCTATGTGTTTTTGCAAGTGCACCAAAAATGCTTTTGCAAAAATGCATGCATTTTTTAAACATGGGAGTCCATGGGAAACGCATGCGTTAACGCATGGTACATATATGTACCATGCGCTAAAAATGAACATACATGCTATGAAAATGGCAAGCGGAATAAAAGGATCTTTTGATGCATCCATCCAACGGATGCAAGCTCCCCAGTATGACCCTAGCCTAATAATACTAGGACAGTAAGGGAATGACAGGCTACAGTTACGGTACTCAACCCTGATTATCAGATCATTAAAATCCAGGAACAAAATAGGAGTTACCAAAACTCTTAGCACTTTATTAGAAATATCTAACTTTGATTATACATCAGCCAGCTTTTATTGAAAGAGATCTCATAGACTGTGAGCCCTCGTGGACAGGGTCCCTGCCCCTCCTGTACCTGTACGTCCTGATCGCCTAGATTTAGTGTACTTGTTCTTGTCTCCCTCATCCTCATGTAAAACGCCATGGAACCCAATGTCGCTATATAAATAAATAATAATAATAATAATAATAATATGTAGCTCTAGGAGCCTAGTATGCATATAAGGGAATCTTGGGAAATGTAACAATGCCCGACCACCTACCACCAATTCATAGTATTTCAATGTACATTGAATAGATAAAAAATAGTTATTCCTGACTGATGAAATATATACAGACATTTTACATTCATATTGTGAATGTGATTAAATCATCACATCCTATTATATAATCGTCTAACTCTATCTATCTGTCGGGCGCAACCAATCAGTGACAGGCGCAGTCCAGCCACGAACTGGCGTGGGATTTGAACCAAGCACGCCACCGCTAGCGTCAGGAGATCAGTGGCACCAGCCACTGATCTCCCAGCGGCAGCCACGGGTCATCTCCTGCTGCACGGAGGTAAGCGGCAACACAGCCAGGAGATGACCGGTGATAGCCGGTCATCTCCTGGCTGCTCGCAGCGGAAGTACCCCGACCGGTGCTAGCGATCTTGCTCACTGTGATACGCAGCAACGGTCAGGCCCCAGCTGTGAGATCGCTGATCCTATCACAGAGGTCAGCGGCGACGCAGCAGGGAGATGACTGACGTCAGCTCGTCATCTCCCGGCTGCTCGCAACGGAAGTACCCCGACCGGTGCTAGCGATTTCGCTCACTGTGATACGCAGCAATGGCCAGGCCCCCGCTGTGAGATCGCTGATCCTGTCACGGAGGTCAGCGGCAAAGTAGCAGAGAGATGACCAGTGTTAGCTGGTCATCTCCCGGCTGCTCGCAGCGCAAGTACCCCAACCGGGGCTAGCAATCTCGCTCAGTGTAACAATCTCACCAGCGACCACGTACTGACGCTCCAGCGATCCCTACCAGGTTGCATCATTTGTCGGGATTGCTGGAGCATCGCCAAGTGTGACGGTACCTTACTGATCGCTGGTGAGGTGTCACACGTGCAGATATATTGAACAAAGCCGCGTCGCTGATTGGGGAAAATCCTATGTACTCATTGCATTATTTTTAAATCTTTATGAATAAACTACATATATATTCTACAATACCCGATGCGTTAGAATCGGGCCACCATCTAGTTCTCTATATTTCAGCATAAAACATTAGTGTCTTACATTTCTCTCTCATAAATACATTTATTACTGTATATTTCCTATGCAGCCCTACAGGCTTGGCTGTGGTCACACTAGCAGAATCCAAAGAATTTCACAAAAAAAAATATTATTTTCATTACTGTATTAAAGGGAACAAGTCAGCAAAAAAATGCTGTATTTACCTGGAGCCATAGTGCTAATCAGCAGATACTGCAAATACCATATGAAACATGGGCAACTAGCTAAATGTAAGAGCAACTGTAGGGAGGAAATAAAGTTATACTACCGCTACAGCAACTTCGTTGCAGTCTTCGAGCATTGCTAAGAATAGTAATGGTGGGTTTACAAGTTGCGATATCGGAGTCCAATTTCAATGAAAAGTCACGTGGTTTGATCGTTGGACCTGATATCGTTCCTGCGTTGTATGGTGTGAACGTCCAATACGATGCAGGAACGATGTCAATGCGATATCGGGGATTGAATGAGCGTGCTATTCAATGCTCCAATATTGAATGGAGATTGGAGCCGGATCGTGCTGTGACAGCCCAATTCCGATGTGAAGTTCTATGTCACCCATTCACTCCCATGTTAAATGGTCGTTCCTGGGTTGGGGGGCGTAGACATCGCACGGACGTTGGATTCAGAAATCGCAACGTCTAAACCTCCGATGCGATGCGGGAGAAACGAGCACTAAATGCGCGCTCCCGCGCCATTGAATTGCGATATCGCAACGATATTGAAACGTGTAAACCCACCTTTAGTCAGTACTTACTACAACTTGAGGGTGCTGTAATCACTCTCTGTGCTCCTTCACAGACAGCCTGCTCTGTTTACAGTAGTGTAACTGCTGTCCAATGGGCCATGGTGCAAGGTTTGGACTCCGGGCCCCACCAGCATGTTGGATAGATGGTCAGTGATACTGTAATAAGGTCCACCATTCTGCCCCCTATACTGTAGTAATATCCTTCATTCTGCCCCTATACTGTAATAATATCCTCCATTCTGCCCCCTATCACCTATACTGTAATAATTAGTGATGAGCGAAGTACCAAAATGCTCGGGTGCTCGATGCTCGGGCCAAACATCCCAAGATACTCGTGTACTCGGCCCAAGCACCGAGCGCAATGTTATCCTATGGGAGACCCGAGTATTTTTATGAAATGACCGCCGGCAGCATGTAGAAACCCTAAAAATGTCACAAAAGTCTCAGAAGAGTGCTCAAATGACATGGCAAACACCATGGGGAAGACCCCTGTAAGCATTTCTCACTCAAAAGTCACAGCTGTGAACAATGTTGTCCGAGTTTCACGCCAATTTTACGGAGTCACCAGAAAACCTTCCAGAATGACACCAAAATGAATATTCAGGGTGGAAATGTTAAGGGCACATACCCAATAGTGAGATACAGCTGGTGTATGTTACTTTTTGTGATTACATGAAAGATTTTACGTGAATACATTGTGCGTCACTCCGATGTCCCTGAGAAGAGACTTTACATGAAGCCCTGTCTTGACATAATGTGCCCATTTTGAGGAAGTGGGTATATTGTAGTATCTTCCTTGGCCAGGGCAGTCCAAAATTGTGAGGTTCAACAATGCCCCTGGATACAGACGTGCATGAGGGCCTGTAAACCTGAAGTGGGTGTATTGTAGTATAGCCCTTTGGCAGGGCAGCCAAAAATTGGGAGGTTCAACAATGCCCTGGATACAGACATGCAGGAGGGCCTGTAAACATGAGGTGGGTGTATTGTAGTATAGCCCTTTGGCAGGGCAGCCAAAAATTGGGAGGTTCAACAATGCCCCTGGATACAGACATGCATTAGGGCCTGTAAACCTGAAGTGGGTGTATTGTAGTATAGCCCTTTGGCAGGGCAGCCAAAAATTGGGAGGTTCAACAATGACCCATGCATACAGACATGCATGACGGCCTGTAAACCTGAAGTGGATGTATTGTAGTATAGCCCTTTGGCAGGGCAGCCAACAATTGGGAGGCTCCACATTGTCCCTGGATAGAGACGTGCATAAGGGCCTCAAAACATTTTTGCCATTGAAAAGGAGTGGGTCTCCTGTCGTTGTAATGCCCATTCTAAAAGAATGGGCGAAAAAATTTACCACTGGGGGTATACCTGAAACAACATCCTAACTATTGTAATGGTCATCATGGTGGCACATGAGGAGAAGGAGGAGCAGTCCAGCGATTAGCCAAAGTCCAGAAGTGTGTACCCATGGGTGAGTGGAGGTACATGGCAAATTCCCATAACAAAATTTCAATTCCGCTGTCATTTGTTGTTGGTGTGGTGAAGTCTGGCCCAATCCAACCCTTGTTCATCTTGATCAGAGTCAGCCTGTCAGCATTTTCAGTTGACAGGCGGGTGCGTTTATCAGTAATGATTCCACCTGTGGCACTGAAAACACGCTCTGACAAAACGCTAGCGGCAGGGCAGGCCAGGACTTCCAAGGCGTAGAGAGCCAATTCATGCCACGTGTCCAGCTTGGAGACCCAATAATTGTAAGGCACAGAGGAATCTCGCAGTACAGTTGTTCGATCTGCAAGGTACTCCTTCAGCATCTGGCCAAACTTAGCATTTCTTGTGGCACTACCCCGCACCTCAGGGGCTGTGGTACGTGAGGGGCTGAGAAAACTGTCCCACATTGTAAAGACTGTTCCTCTACCTCTGGCGGATTGGACTTGTGCCCCTCTCGGCCGCACGCCTTGGTTGTCCACCGATTCCTGACCTATGCCGCTAGCGTTTTGTGAGGGGAATGCTTTGCCTACTTCCGTGACTATGGCCTTCTGGAACTGCTGCATTTTGGCTGACCTCTCCACCTCAGGAATGAGAGACATAAAGTTCTCCTTGTAGTGTGGGTCTAAGAGTGTTGCCAACCAGTACTGATTGTCGGCCAAGATGTTCTGAACGCGAGGGTCACGAGCCAGGCAGTTTACCTTAAAGTCAGCCATGTGCGCCAGACTCTTAACAGCCATCACTTCAGTATCCTGACCAACACAATGACTGAACATGCTGTCCTCCTCCTCCTCATCCTCATCCCCCCTGTCCTCTGGCCAGCAACGCTGAATCGAGGGTATGACTGGTGTGCATGTCATATCCTCAATTTGGCCAGAGAGTTGCTCCATGTATTCATCCTCCTCCTCCTCGTCATAGTCCTCCACTGCACGTAGTGATGAGATGAGGCTGGGCTATGTGTTATCACCCACACCCACTACTGTTTCTTGCTCCAAGTCATCGCGCTCCGTCTGCAATGCATCATCTTTGTTTTTCAGCAGAGACCATTTTAGAAGGCAGAGTAGCGGTATGGTGACGCTAATAATGGCTATGAAAGTATGGTCCGCAACTCAGCCTTGGTGCTCAGAAGAAAAAAAAAATTTTATCTATGTGAAATGATAACTTCGGCACTCAATCGGAGATGAATATTGAAAATAAAGTTCTTTATTGAAAAAAGTTGTGATATTCTTATTACATGGATATATTCTGACGTTTCGGTCACTTTGACCTTGTTCACAGAGAAAGAATATCTATCATAAACCAAAAACAGAATAAATCAGTAATACATCATTTTACATGATTTTACATTCACATAAAACATTATGGTTTAGAACCTCAGCTTCAAAAGAGGACTAACATCATAGCTTGGCAATATCACATGTCAAATCTGTGTAAAAAAACTCATATTCTTTGTATATTTATTCATACACATATATGTGGATGTCTCTTTCTCATAGAAGTCTATGCAAAATCAATGGTTCATAGAAGTATATGCCAAACATGATAATAAAAGATCTACAACCAAAGAAAATATACATGTTTACCTTGTGACAAATTTTTTCATAAAGAAAACAAAATCATTTATCGTTGGCAGATTCCTGAACAACCATTACAAGTCCAGGGCCAACAGTATCAGAGGAGGGACCCCTACTCAGGATATTCTACTGCATCTAGTTCTGAAGGTGAACAAACCAGACAGGTTTTTTTAGATCCCCGTCGGGCCCGAAGGGCCAGAGGAAGACGAGGAGGGGTCAGAGGAGGGTACGGTTACCCGAGTCGAATGGTTACCAGATCCCAGGTAGGGGTGAAAATATTGTCTACAACATATCCTCACATACGTTATCACCATCAGAAATCTCATTATTACAAAAAGGACTTTCCTTTTGTCCAACTCCTTCACTAAATACGTTTACAGTTGAACAAGAGTTAAATCGCTTCTTCAGGTCATTGAGGTTGAAAGCCCATTTTTCCAATATACCACTTCCTCCCACGGTCTCCATAACAAGGGACGAACCCAAATTTAGTTCCAAAACATTAGCATTACGGTCAAAAAGTACCTATAGACCACCCCGCAACTACCATCCGGTTGAAACCTATATTTCACTGGTACAGAGAGACATTGACATAACCCTAGAAAAGATTAAACGGGGTGACTTTCATTTGAAACATAATTTAAAGATAGAGGAGTCACGGGCCCTCCATGACCTGAGGAATAATGAGCATTTAATTATAAAACCGGCCGATAAGGGGGGAGCTATCGTGGTGATGGACAAGACTTTATATATATCTGAAATTCAGCGCCAATTGGGTGATAGGGAAACATATGAACCCATTTCACATAACCCTACATCTGACATTATGATCAAAATACAACTTCATATAGATAAATATAAGGCACTACATGTCATAGATGAATTATTGGCGGAATATATGGTTAACCAACATCCCATTATTCCTGTCTTCTATGTGTTACCAAAAATACACAAAAGTCTTGTCAATCCACCAGTAGACCCATCGTGGCCTCCACAGAATCCCTCCTGTCACCCCTGGCGATAACCCTAGAAAAAATACTTACACCTATGGTCACTAAAACTAGGTCTTATTTACGTGATACTTCTGACTTCTTAGGTTAAATTAAACACTGTGTCTAATATTCATAATTGTACCTTGGTCACATTAGACGTTAACTCACTATACACCAGCATAGGACCACACCCAGGGCTGGGAAGCTGTCAAACAATTCCTACTTAAAGATTCCTCATTAGAGCATTGGAACAAACCTTTTGTCTAGATACTCTACAACTGATTTACATAACAATTAATTTCCTATTTCAGGATCAGTTTTATATTCAACGACAAGTGTACCGCGATGGGAAGTAACGTGGCACCTCCGTACGCTAATATTTTCATGGCGGAATTTGAAGAAAACCATATATATACACATTCGTTGTTTTCTTCTCATGTCGTAACATGGCATCGTTTTATTGATGACATATTCATGATATGGCGGGGCGACATAGAATCCCTGAATACATTTGTGACTGACCTGAATAGCGTATTACCTTCCCTTACATTTACATTAAGTTGGCATAAAAGTAAAATCAGTTTTTTAGATACAATGGTTTTACTCTCACCTGAAGGTAAAGTCACCACTGACCTATATAGGAAACCCACTGATCGCAACAGTTTGTTGCACTATCAGAGTAACCACCCTCGTCACATTAAGACAGCGTTACCCCTGTCTCAATTTGATAGAGTAGATCGAATAGTTACTGAGGATTCTACCCGCAAAATGCGTCATGAGGAAAATGTTTCAGAGATTTAAAGAAAGGGGATACCCGTCACAGGTTTTATCCAAAGATAGGGTACGTAAAGAGAGGCCGAATATACCTAGGGTGGCGTATGTACACACATACCATCCTTTCTCCCCCCCTTCTTAACAAGAGCATCTTATCTCACTGGCATATTCTGAAAGAATCATACCCGAATATACAAGAATTTAACACTAATCCGATTCTTTGTAACAAACTTTCCGCCCAATATTCGTGATGCATTGATTAGGGCAGATATAGGCTCTAAACAAAAGAAGGGAATCCAATCATTCCTTAGAACACCGCGTTTTGGCACCTTTCCCTGCCTCGGATGTGCCCAGTGCACTAACGTAGTGAAGGGTAGCTCTTTCACACACCCGCGTTCTGGTAAGAGATACCAAAATAAAGAATTTCTACACTTGCGATAGCACATTCGTAGTGTATTTAATAAAATGTCCATGCGGTCTCGGATATGTTGGGGAGACCACCCAGCATGTCGAGACCGCATTAGTCAACATAAGTCCACCATTCGTTGTGGCAAAACACTTTTACCTATCCCAGCACATTACGTGTCTATGGGCCATAATGTGTCTCAACTAAAGTATCAAATAATAGCTCATGTTCCACCTTCCAGAAGAGGTGGTGACAGGGTTTAAACGGCTCTTAACCCTTGAAGCCAGGTGGATACATGAACTACAAACCCAATTTCCATTGGGTCTCAATAGGGAATATGATAGCCTTATTTAACTAATTACAAAGGTCTATTTCCATTATTTGCATTTCAAGTGTGCTCCTGTTTTAATTAGATGTACTGTCTCTTTAAGACACATTAATCCAATTAACACTTAGTTTTCTAATTATCACCTTTGTAATATGTTACTAACATAAACAATTCCCTATTGTCACTTCATTCGTCCTATTTTTCTCTTATTATAGGTGAGATACTGAGTCCAAGCTGCTGTAGGCATTAGTATGACCGAGCGTCAAAGACATCACGTTAGACTGGTTGCCTAGGTCACGAGTACACAAAGCATTTCTCTGTTCCCGCACTTGCGCACTACCGCGTGCGAGTCAGCGGAAATGACGTCACACGCCGGCTCTTAATGGCGCGGCTCACTGAGAGCCGCACTTGAATCCCGCGCGGCGTGTCCACGCTATCCTGCACCACTCACCGGTACACAGTACATAGTACTGACCCTTTCTTCTTTATATATGCCTCATGTGTTATGTGATTACCTGATTTGACTACTTATTAACTCGGCCTCATAGAATGAAATACATTTGGGCACATGTAAGATAACATTGGTGTGACAGTGTATATTACTGTTAAACAGAGAGTGCATTGTCCTGTTTACATAGTGGATGTGACATTCTCTATTTTAAGGGCACAACCTCATTTCAATGGAATTGAATGTAGCAATTGTCTATTTGCTGCCCTATACTGTTTATTTCTCATTTTTTGCTTGTAGGCCCCGTAAAAAGGTCCACATCTCAAGAAAAGGGGAGAATTAATCCCGTTCAGTTTATCTTTTATATTTTTTTGAAAGGAATTTCATTTGTTAAATTTGGCTTTATTTTAGAGATGCCCACCTTTAAAATATACATATAAAAAATTTTTAAAAAAAAAATTTTATGGCTTTCATTCTTTCGGGATATACCATAATTTTCCCCCACATCAGGATTATATATCACCTAGTGATACACCCTTTAAAATTTATCAACAGGTAGTGTGATATTTTTTTTTTTTTAATTTTTTTAAATTTGGATAAAAAAATTTGGGATAAAATTTTTAAACTATACTCTAAATTTTAACAGTTGCCCTTGATAAAAAAAGTAGTTTGAGCTGTCATTGTTTTTTTTAGGGAAAAAATTTGTCACAATGTAAAAAAGAATATTTTCTTTGGGTTTTGTAATCTTTTTAATTATCATGTTTGGCATATATTTCTATGAACCTTTTGGATTTGCAAAATTTCTATGAGAAAGAGACATCCACATATATGTGTATGAATAAATATACAAAAAATTTATGATTTTTTTTTACACGGGATTGACATGTTTTTGCCAAGCAAATGATGAAAAGTCCTCTTTTGAAGCGGGGTTTCCCAAACCCAAAAAGTTTTTTTGTAAAATTTAAAATCAAAAAAAAAATGATTTATTCCTTTTTTTATTCTGTTTTTGGTTTATGAAAATATTTTTTCCTGTGAAAAAGGGTTAAAAGGGTGCCCCGAAACCAAAGAATAAATCCAGTAATAAGAAAACCCACAACTTTTTTCAATAAAGAACTTTATTTTTAAATATTCATCCCCCAAATTGACCCCGAAGTTATCATTTCACCGCCTAAAAATTTGGCCCACCCGCCGCTCCCCCCACCCTTGGGGGAAATCCCCAAATTTTTTGGAGGACGGTACATAGGTGGGGGACACCCAAAACCTCCACTCCTCAGGTGTTATTTGTGGATTTTGACCCATTTCCCGACGGTTTTGGGTTTTTCAGGTATTTAAACAATTTCCCTCTTCTGCTAACATTCCAACCAACATGGGGCAGGGGTTAAATTTCAAACCGGCGTGGGACATCACACACCAGCCCTTTTTCCCGGGAAGACCAAACGGCGCTGAAACCCGGGAAAGGGCCCGGGCAAAGCAGCAGGTGATTTTGCAAAAGGGTTGCAGACAGGGCGGCGAACTTTTCCCCCAGCAGATCAGACAGTTTCTGGGTAGGGATTTTTAAAAAACCCGCTAAAACCACCGGGTTTAAAGCAAAAGGGGCCAACGAAAGGGGAACATGCGCCCAGCGGCCCGCCTCAAAGCGCCACCCCGTTTTCGGCCATTTTCCCCAAAAGGGACCTTTCCTGGTTTTGGGTTTCAGAGGTGTGAGCCAGTAAACTGCCGTTTTTCGGGGAAGTTTGCCACAACCTTTTTCTTCGCATTGGGGGGTTTTTGTCACCTAGGGCCTATTAGCTTCAGCACAGCCTGTTGCCCCCCCCCTTTCGCAGGGGGGGAGTCCCGCAGTGTTTTCCAGCTTGGGACTGGTGTGGGGTTTAAAGGGGAAATGAGGATGCGCAGGGGGGAAGGCTAGGGGGAAAGGCTGAGGAGCATGACATTCCGGGATTTTGTAAGGGGTGGGGAAACCCTGACGGAGGGTTGGGGCCCCTGAAACCCTTTGGTTTTGGGAAGGACTTGTTCCGTCCCTTCCCCGCCCCAGACGGGGTCCCAGCTTCCAAAAAATTTTAAACCCAATGTGCCGTAAAGGGAGATTTTAGCGGCCTTGCCCTCAACCCCTTTTGCCCCACGTGTCTGGGGTTAGGGGGACTTTGGCTGAAACAGCTTTGTTCAGGGCACTTGTGTTTCTTTGTCACACTTTGGAAAATGCAATGGGGGGGAAGGGAAACATCAAGAAAAAATAGGGGGCGGTTTGGGGCCCTAGTAACGGGGGAAAAGGACCCACCGCCACCCAGGTCGGGGAAAACCCTTCCTCTTCCCCCAGCCGGAAAGGTAACATTTCCCCTACCAACAGTCGCGAAATTTGAAAAATTTAAGGATTTTTTGCTTTTGGGGGGGGGGGCCAGCGTATTTGCGCCTGCGTTAAAAGGGTTTTGGGCTGAATGGAAAATTGGGAATCGCTTCTTCAGGTCATTGAGGTTGAAAGCCCATTTTTCCAATATACCACTTCCTCCCACGGTCTCCATAACAAGGGACGAACCCAAATTTAGTTCCAAAACATTAGCATTACGGTCAAAAAGTACCTATAGACCACCCCGCAACTACCATCCGGTTGAAACCTATATTTCACTGGTACAGAGAGACATTGACATAACCCTAGAAAAGATTAAACGGGGTGACTTTCATTTGAAACATAATTTAAAGATAGAGGAGTCACGGGCCCTCCATGACCTGAGGAATAATGAGCATTTAATTATAAAACCGGCCGATAAGGGGGGAGCTATCGTGGTGATGGACAAGACTTTATATATATCTGAAATTCAGCGCCAATTGGGTGATAGGGAAACATATGAACCCATTTCACATAACCCTACATCTGACATTATGATCAAAATACAACTTCATATAGATAAATATAAGGCACTACATGTCATAGATGAATTATTGGCGGAATATATGGTTAACCAACATCCCATTATTCCTGTCTTCTATGTGTTACCAAAAATACACAAAAGTCTTGTCAATCCACCAGGTAGACCCATCGTGGCCTCCACAGAATCCCTCCTGTCACCCCTGGCGATAACCCTAGAAAAAATACTTACACCTATGGTCACTAAAACTAGGTCTTATTTACGTGATACTTCTGACTTCTTAGGTAAATTAAACACTGTGTCTAATATTCATAATTGTACCTTGGTCACATTAGACGTTAACTCACTATACACCAGCATAGGACACACCCAGGGCTGGGAAGCTGTCAAACAATTCCTACTTAAAGATTCCTCATTAGAGCCATTGGAACAAACCTTTTGTCTAGATACTCTACAACTGATTTTACATAACAATTATTTCCTATTTCAGGATCAGTTTTATATTCAACGACAAGGTACCGCGATGGGAAGTAACGTGGCACCTCCGTACGCTAATATTTTCATGGCGGAATTTGAAGAAAACCATATATATACACATTCGTTGTTTTCTTCTCATGTCGTAACATGGCATCGTTTTATTGATGACATATTCATGATATGGCGGGGCGACATAGAATCCCTGAATACATTTGTGACTGACCTGAATAGCGTATTACCTTCCCTTACATTTACATTAAGTTGGCATAAAAGTAAAATCAGTTTTTTAGATACAATGGTTTTACTCTCACCTGAAGGTAAAGTCACCACTGACCTATATAGGAAACCCACTGATCGCAACAGTTTGTTGCACTATCAGAGTAACCACCCTCGTCACATTAAGACAGCGTTACCCCTGTCTCAATTTGATAGAGTAGATCGAATAGTTACTGAGGATTCTACCCGCAAAATGCGTCATGAGGAAATGTTTCAGAGATTTAAAGAAAGGGGATACCCGTCACAGGTTTTATCCAAAGATAGGGTACGTAAAGAGAGGCCGAATATACCTAGGGTGGCGTATGTACACACATACCATCCTTTCTCCCCCCTTCTTAACAAGAGCATCTTATCTCACTGGCATATTCTGAAAGAATCATACCCGAATATACAAGAATTTAACACTAATCCGATTCTTTGTAACAAACGTCCGCCCAATATTCGTGATGCATTGATTAGGGCAGATATAGGCTCTAAACAAAAGAAGGGAATCCAATCATTCCTTAGAACACCGCGTTTTGGCACCTTTCCCTGCCTCGGATGTGCCCAGTGCACTAACGTAGTGAAGGGTAGCTCTTTCACACACCCGCGTTCTGGTAAGAGATACCAGATAAAGAATTTCTACACTTGCGATAGCACATTCGTAGTGTATTTAATAAAATGTCCATGCGGTCTCGGATATGTTGGGGAGACCACCCAGCATGTCCGAGACCGCATTAGTCAACATAAGTCCACCATTCGTTGTGGCAAAACACTTTTACCTATCCCAGCACATTACGTGTCTATGGGCCATAATGTGTCTCAACTAAAGTATCAAATAATAGCTCATGTTCCACCTTCCAGAAGAGGTGGTGACAGGGTTAAACGGCTCTTAACCCTTGAAGCCAGGTGGATACATGAACTACAAACCCAATTTCCATTGGGTCTCAATAGGGAATATGATAGCCTTATTTAACTAATTTACAAAGGTCTATTTCCATTATTTGCATTTCAAGTGTGCTCCTGTTTAATTAGATGTACTGTCTCTTTAAGACACATTAATCCAATTAACACTTAGTTTTCTAATTATCACCTTTGTAATATGTTACTAACATAAACAATTCCCTATTGTCACTTCATTCGTCCTATTTTTCTCTTATTATAGGTGAGATACTGAGTCCAAGCCTGCTGTAGGCATTAGTATGACCGAGCGTCTAAGACATCACGTTAGACTGGTTGCCTAGGTCACGAGTACACAAAGCATTTCTCTGTTCCCGCACTTGCGCACTACCCGCGGTGACGTCAGCGGAAATGACGTCACACGCCGGCTCTTAATGGCGCGGCTCACTGAGAGCCGCACTTGAATCCCGCGCGGCGAGTCCACGCTATCCTGCACCACTCACCAGGTACACAGTACATAGTACTGACCCTTTCTTCTTTATATATGCCTCATGTGTTATGTGATTACCTGATTTGACTACTTATTAACTCGGCCTCATAGAATGAAATACATTTGGGCACATGTAAGATAACATTGGGTGGACAGTGTATATTACTGTTAAACAGAGAGTAGCATTGTCCTGTTTACATAGTGGATGTGGACATTCTCTATTTTTAAGGGCACAACCTCATTTCAATGGAATTGAATGTAGCAATTGTCTATTTGCTGCCCTATACTGTTTATTTCTCATTTTTTGCTTGTAGGGACCGTAATAAGGTCCACATCTCAAGACAAGGGAGAATTAATCCCGTTCAGTTTACTCTTTTATACTTTTTGAAAGGTAATATCATTTGTTCAATTGCTTTATTTTAGAGATGCCCACCATTAATATACATATATTAAATGTAAAAAATAAATTATGGCTTTCATTCTTTCAGGATATACCATAATCTTCCCCACATCAGGGATTATATATCACCTAGTGATACACTCCTTAAATATCAGACAGGTAGTGTGATATATATTATTTATTTATTTACAATGGATAAATAAGATTGATAAAATATTAATCTATACTCTCAATTTACAGTTGACTGATACAAAATGTAGCTGAGCTGTCATTGTTTTCTTTATGAAAAAATTTGTCACAAGGTAAACATGTATATTTTCTTTGGTTGTAGATCTTTTATTATCATGTTTGGCATATACTTCTATGAACCATTGATTTTGCATAGACTTCTATGAGAAAGAGACATCCACATATATGTGTATGAATAAATATACAAAGAATATGAGTTTTTTTACACAGATTTGACATGTGATATTGCCAAGCTATGATGTTAGTCCTCTTTTGAAGCTGAGGTTCTAAACCATAATGTTTTATGTGAATGTAAAATCATGTAAAATGATGTATTACTGATTTATTCTGTTTTTGGTTTATGATAGATATTCTTTCTCTGTGAACAAGGTCAAAGTGACCGAAACGTCAGAATATATCCATGTAATAAGAATATCACAACTTTTTTCAATAAAGAACTTTATTTTCAATATTCATCTCCGATTGAGTGCCGAAGTTATCATTTCACGACGCTAATAATGGCGCCATCGCCGCTCACCATCTTGGTGGAGTCCTCAAAGTTTTGGAGGACGGTACATAGGTCGGACATCCATCTCCACTCCTCAGGTGTTATGTGTGGAGTTTGACCCATTTCCCGACGGCTTAGGTGATGCAGGTAGTCAACAACTGCCCTCTTCTGCTAACATATCCTGACCAACATGTGCAGAGTTGAATTCTAACGCGTGGGGACATCACACACCAGTCTGTGGGCCGGAAGACGCAAACGGCGCTGAAAGCCGGCAAGGCCGGCTGAAGCAGCAGGTGACTTGCGAAAATGTGCAGACAGGCGGCGAACTTTTACCAGCAGATCAGACAGCTCTGGGTATGACTTTAGAAACCGCTGAACCACCAGGTTGAGCACATGGGCCACGCATGGAACATGCGTCAGCTGGCCTCGCCTCAAAGCTGCCACCAGCTTTCGGCCATTGTCACACACGACCTTTCCTGGCTTTAGGTTCAGAGGTGTGAGCCAGTGATCTGCCTGCTGTTTCAGAGCTGTCCACACCTCTTCTGCATTGTGGGGTTTGTCACCTATGCATATTAGCTTCAGCACAGCCTGTTGCCGCTTCGCAGAGGCAGTGCTGCAGTGCTTCCAGCTTGGGACTGGTGTGGAGGGTAAAGTGGATGAGGATGCGCAGGAGGAGGCTGAGGAGGAGGCTGAGGAGCATGACATTCCGGATCTGTAGAGTGTGGGTGAAACCCTGACTGAGGTAGGGCCTGCAATCCTTGGTGTGGGAAGGACGTGTTCCGTCCCTCGCTCAGACTGGGTCCCAGCTTCCACAATATTAACCCAATGTGCCGTCAAGGAGATGTAGCGGCCTTGCCCTCAAGCACTTGTCCACGTGTCTGTGGTTAGGTGGACTTTGGCTGAAACAGCATTGTTCAGGGCACGTGTGATGCTTTGTCACACGTGGTTATGCAATGCGGGGACGGCACATCTAGATAAATAGTGGCGGCTGGGGACTGAGTAACGTGGGACAGCAGCCGCCATCAGGTCGCGGAATGCTTCCGTCTTCACCAGCCGGAAAGGTAACATTTCTAGCGCAAGCAGTCGCGAAATGTGAACATTTAGGACTTTTGCTTTTGGGGCGTTGGCAGCGTATTTGCGCCTGCGTTCAAAGGTTTGCTGAATGGAAAATTGAACGCTGCGCTGGGACAAGGACGTGCTTGATGGTGGTGTTATTTGTGCGTGGGCCTGGTGGTAGGAAGGAGGATCAGGTTGGGAAATGTGCGGTGCAGTATCACGGCTACTGACACTTGACCGTGTGGAAAACAGGGTGTTTGTGGAGGTGCCAATCTGACTTGAAGCATTATCCGCTATCCAAGTAACAACCTGTTGACACTGGTCTTGGTTCAAGAGCGGTGTACTGCAGCGGGCCCCAAGAATTTGAGACAGGACGTGCGAGCGAGTAGATGTGCCACTTTGTTGTTGCGAAATTAGTGCTTGCACATGACCTCGGCCTCTGCCTGCACCACCATCACGTCCACTTCCTTGTTCCTTGCCAAAGCCCTTGCACATTTTGCCTGTATACAGCTACAACAGTCTGGTGACTGTTCTGGTCACAGGAAAGCTGGATATTAGAGCCTGCCTGTATAGAGCTAGTCAACTACAACAGTCTGGTGACTGTTCTGGTCACAGGAAAGCTGGATATTAGAGCCTGCCTGTATAGAGCTAGTCAACTACAACAGTCTGGTGACTGTTCTGGTCACAGGAAAGCTGGATATTAGATCCTGCCTGTATAGAGCTAGTCAACTACAACAGTCTGGTGACTGTTCTGGTCACAGGAAAGCTGGATATTAGAGCCTGCCTGTATAGAGCTAGTCAACTACAACAGTCTGGTGACTGTTCTGGTCACAGGAAAGCTGGATATTAGAGCCTGCCTGTATAGAGCTAGTCAACTACAACAGTCTGGTGACTGTTCTGGTCACAGGAAAGCTGGATATTAGAGCCTGCCTGTATAGAGCTAGTCAACTACAACAGTCTGGTGACTGTTCTGGTCACAGGAAAGCTGGATATTACAGCTTGCCTGTATAGAGCTAGTCAACTACAACAGTCTGGTGACTGTTCTGGTCACAGGAAAGCTAGATATTAGAGCCTGCCTGTATAGAGCTAGTCAACTACAACAGTCTGGTGACTGTTCTGGTCACAGGAAAGCTGGAAATTAGAGCCTGCCTGTATAGAGCTAGTCAACTACAACAGTCTGGTGACTGTTCTGGTCACAGGAAAGCTGGATATTAGAGCCTGCCTGTATAGAACTAGTCAACTACAACAGTCTGGTGACTGTTCTGGTCACAGGAAAGCTGGATATTAGAGCCTGCCTGTATAGAGCTAATCAACTACAACAGTCTGGTGACTGTTCTGGTCACAGGAAAGCTGGATATTAGACCTGCCTGTATAGAGCTAGTCAACTACAACAGTCTGGTGACTGTTCTGGTCACAGAAAGCTGGATATTAGACCTGCCTGTATAGAGCTAGTCAACTACAACAGTCTGGTGACTGTTCTGGTCACAGGAAAGCTGGATATTAGACCCTGCCTGTATAGAGCTAGTCAACTACAACAGTCTCTGACTGTTCTGGTCACAGGAAAGCTGGATATGGATATTAGACCCTGCCTGTATACAGCTAGTCACTACAACAGTCTCCTGACTGTTCTGGTCACAGGAAAGCTGGATATGGGTATTACACCCTGCTGTATACAGCTAGTCAGCTCCAACAGTCTCCTGAGGACTGTTCTGGTCACTGGAAAGCTTGGACTCCGATCTGGATCACCCTGCTATATCCTCCTAGATTAGTCCTGAGAAGGACTGTTCTGGTCAGCAGCAGTTTGCAGCCCTGCTCCGGATCTACCTATGAGGGCCGCAAATTTGTCCCTTAAGCAGCAGCAGACACTCTCCCTACACTGACTCTCTGGATGGCTGTGTGCAGAGCACATCGTGGCCGGGTCTTATAAAGGCTCGGTCACGCTGTGTGGGACGGCCAATCACTGCAATGCCACAACTAACAGGGCTGTGGCATTGCAGTGACTGCCAGCCAATCCCTGCATGTGGGCTGGCTCTCTAAAGAGCACCAACATGCAGGGATGAGGACCCCGAGTACAGCACGAGTATCACGAGATTACTCGGTACTCGCCGAGTAACCCGAGTACAGTGATACTCGTGCGAGTACCGAGTAGTCACAAGCGTACTCGCTCATCACTAGTAATAATAATTCTCCCATCCTGTAATAATGTCCTCATCCAGCCTCATTCTTTTATAATGTCCCCCTTTCTAACCCCTATCCTGTAATAATGTCCTCCATCCTGGCCCAAATTCTGTAATGTTTTCTTTCATTCACTAATAATAGACTTTTCCGTAATAACATCTCCGGGAATGGGCCCCTAATGTTACGTGTAGCCTTGGCTGCAAACTTCTTTAACTGCTCTGCAGTGATTAAATGTGTTTAATTCCTGTTGGTAACTTCGGGGTTAATATCAGTAGCTGCTGTAGTATTGCTGTCTACGGTCTGGTGTGGCTTCTCAGGTGAACTGCTGTGTGTGTGTCAGGTGACATGGTTCTCCACAACCCTAGTCCTTAAATAATTCCTTTTCCCACCAGCAGGTGCCATTGATAGAGTTTAGTTTCTGTTCTGACCTTGTACTGTGAGGATGTAGTGCTGTGCTACAGAAGCTTTTCTGAAGCAAACCACTTTGTGAGAATCATCTGTTGGGAGTTACTGTTCATAGGAGAAGGGCACAGTTGGCAACCCAGACATCTCCACCTTTAGGGGTAACTCTGGGATCAGTGTCAGCTAGGGATCCCCAGTCTACAGGTCAGACTAGCTTCTCTGATTCCCTTAGCCCATCTCTACCTTCCTGCTATTACTCGTGCGCTATTGGCTCCCTGTGTCACCCACACTGTATTGTCCCCTGTCCTGTTATAATGTCCCCCATCCTGGTATAATGTCCCTCAAGCTGGGCTTGGTTTTCTCTTCTCCATTGCATTCAGAAAACAAACAATTATAATCATCTTCCAGGTGAAATTGGCATTGGTGGGCGGGCCCACCTGCTGCATGGTCTTACCGTTGTCTCACTCTAACACAGTCATTGTTACGTGTTTGTCTGTATATATGGTGCATAGCGAGAACTTATCAGGGAGCACAGGCAATAATAGCAGCGTGCTTATGGTGCAGTGAGTGCTGACCTTTTACTTTCCCAAGCAATGCCTCAAAAAGCGCAAGCAAGCTGCTGCATGGGAAATATACCATCATTTTCTCACTATAGCTGTGCTTCCAGTTAGACTGTTGACCATAGATAAAACAGTATTTTACTAAAGATTACGACTACGGCTGCAGGTAGATATTACTTTTTTACTGATAGGTTCCCTTTAAATGCATTATCTGTTTGTTTCCAGGTTAATATTTAAAAAAATGTTTTCACAACTGGACAATATTTTGTCAGAACAGACATACTCTATAAGGAAATGGTAAAGGCTGCAGTCACACCAGTGGTTGTCCTATACTGGATTACCATTTGAGTGAATATAAATAGGACATTCCATAATTCACACCTCCCACTACTGTGCTGCACTAGTTCCCTGGATGACTGAGCCATAGACTACAAGCACTTTTTATTACAGATGAGCAATATTTTTGGAATACAAATTCATCAGCTCCAACTAATTTTTTCCAACAAATTTGATCAGCAGCTAATTAAGTCACCGAAAATGTCAATACTGCAAAGCCTCAAAAAAACATGGAGAGAGGTGTCACACTCTGAGACCTCCTAAAACGTCCAAACCCCTTTCAAAATACTTAAATTGATGATAAAATATTATATTTCATAACATTTTAGCCAGAAAAATCTACATAGATTTTATAGGTGACGCAGGGGTGTGGCCTATTGCCGCCAACATGGCCTGTGCGTCGCCAAAATGTAAATAGGCAATGGCGATGCCTTTGAGTGGTCACCTGGTTTCTCAGCAGTGCTCTGAAACCAGGTGTGCACATCACCCCATGTAACAGGGGGACGGCGATCTTACAGGCGATGGGAGCCGTAGGCTCCCATGTTACAGCATCGCTGCTGGGGTTTTTGGACACCCCAGCGGCGATGGCACCTGTAAGGTCGCCGGTGCGTCGCCGGAGGCATCGCCGCATGAAAACTATGCGATGGCGATGCTGGCGGGGCGCCAAAAACGTGCGCGCTCCCGCCCGTCCCCGCCGATATCTCGGCGACGTCACATCGTGTGACAATAGGGTTAGACAATTAGGGGCGTACCTGGAAATCATGCGGCCCTAAAGCACTTTCTCATTGCTCCTCCCCCCCCCCGAAAAAGGATCAACTATTAATAGACTGAGTGAAATTAGAGCATATGTCACATCTTTGCAGTCTTTACAAGGTGATTTTCCCCTTTCCTTGTACCCATAAAGTGTGATGGCAACAAAAGTGCCCCCTAAACAGTGTATGATACTCCTTTAATGCCCCAGAGTGGGGATTCCATCAATGCAATTTTTATGTTAAATGCTTCTATTTTGGGAAAATGGTGTACTATTCTGTGAGTACTGTGCTGCCCATAGGTACCTGAAGAGTAAAGCTCCCCATCTACAGGTTCATCTCAATGAATTAGAATATCATCAAAAGTTAATTTATTTCAGTAATTAAATACATAAAGTGAAATGTATATATGATATGAAGTCATTACAAACCAAGTGATCTATTTCAAGTGTTTATTTCTGTAAATGTTGATTATTATGGCTTAAAGCCAATGAAAACCCAAACGCCATTATCTCAGAAAATTAAAGTAGGGAGGATGAAGGGTCTGATAGATAAAATATGACATAAATAGATATCAGAGGCTTCACCTGGTGTGGTTGTGAGAGTGTATGTTTCTTTAAAGGAGATATCTGGGATAAAAAAATGTGTCTAAGCACTAGCATTCAGTAGCTGCCACCTACCTTCCTGTTGTGCCCAGCGCCTGTCATTGCTGTTCACCCCGCACAGAGCAGTTACAGACCGCTCCTGCTAGGGACAGAATGGTGGGGTAAACAGAGCAGAATGGAAAAGTAGAGGTGGCTTTTCTGCTCTGCTCTGTGCAAGTGGGCGCATAGCCGACGCTACACTGATTGACAGCCGGCTCCTCACTACCTGATTGGGGAGCTAGCTGTCAATTAGCGTGACGTCAGCTATGCGCTCACCTACTAAGGGGAAAACCCACCCCCCTAGGTAGTCATGACATCAACAGAAGCTGAAAAATCGCCGACATAGAGCGGTCTGTGACTGCTCTCTGTCAGTGGTGACCAGCGCCAGGCACAACAGCCAGGTAGGTTAGTGCTTTAATGTTAATTCATTGTGTTGTCCTATGTAAAAAATATCTAACATGAATAAAATAGCAGTATTTTAAGCCTACTTCATAAATTGAATATATGCTAAAGCACAGAATCAAAATGTAAAAGAGATAAATGAGAATGAACACTGGTCAAAATTGGATAACACTTTCAGATACCTGCAAGTTATTGGTGTTATTCTGGCACCTGGTGCTAATTTCTTTAATTATTTAACAAACCTATTTAACTGGCAGCATAACTTTCCAGTTTGCACTTACTTTGCAAAAATGGTGTGTGGTTCGAAAGTGACTGAAACTCTCTGGCAGCAGGTTGTCCAGATTTAGACCAAAGAGGTCACCGTGGTCATTCCAAGTCTATGATTTCTAGAATATTGCATCTTTACAAAATCACAATCTCTTTCAAGTCCCCCAAGAAGGCTGGTTGCCCTCGAAAGACAAATGCAAGAGAGGACAGGATAATGCGGTGAATCTCCATGGGTAATCGTTTCAACGCTGCATCTGGAATAACCAGTTTAGCACTGAACAGAGTAAGATTGTCTCGTCATACAGTGTCATGACATTTAAGAACATTTGGTCTGAAAGCCCACTTACAATGACCAAACCACTAATTGGCAGAAAGAATCAAAGGCAATGTGGCACCCCTTCGGTCTGGTCACCACTAGAAGTTGCAGGAACCAGGATCGGTAAGTCCAGTCACTCAAACACACACCCAACACACTCCGATCCCAAGACTAGGGACTTTATGCCCAGCTAAGGATGGCGGGAGGAGACAAGTGGAGGGTGGAGAAGTTAGTACAGGAAACGGTCAGAAAAGAGGGAACAAAATCAGAAAACACTACAGGAAGTTAGTAGTAGTAGGAGGAGTAGTAGTTAGTCAGTCGTTCAATCAGTTGTCAGCCCAGTAGTCGGGAGGAGAGAAGAGAACACCATCATTACACGAGACTGAGAGGGCACGGACCCGGCAGCCTGTACCATCATGAGGCTGATTCTGGGTCCTGGGCTACAGACCGTAGAGAGACAGAAGGAGTCCTAGGGGTATGATAGTGAGCAATCCATCCATGCACCCGAATTAGCTGGGAAGCTGAAGGACAGGGCAGGAACCAGGGTGACGGCTCTGAAGTGGTAAACACACACCACGCTCAACCACAAAACTGGCCGGTTGCGGGTGTTTTTGTCCGGTGACCCAACCCCGGCACAGCAAAGAGAAGCCGTTTTACTAGGGCCAGAAGACCAGGCAGGTCGCCCAACAAAGACCTGTGGCCGCTGGATCGAAGCTTTGCGTTCGGAAGTGAAAGGAAGAGAAGCCCATGGAAAGGAACACAAAAGGGGGTGAATTAGATGAGCCATCCCGGCTGCTAAAAGACTACGGAGCCACCACTGCACTGGCTTGTAACTTGTAACGCTTGACGTGACAAGCCAAGTAAACCAGGTTGAAGCTTAGTACTGTGTGAGACTGTTATTTCTGCCTGAGGAGAGGTAGTCTGAAATGCTGAGCTAGCAGCAGTAGCCTGCCTGTGAGTGTCCTTGATCCCTGCCAGCAGCAAGCTCAGTCCCCTGGCCTTCCATTTCCCAAATCACCTCCATAGACCCCATTGCCCTGGGGACCTGCTCTTCCCCTGGATAGCCAAACCATCACAGCTGCTACCCCCATCATTCCCAGAGGTCCCTACTGCATCAGCGGCTATACCGGCCGCCTTCCATGGGTGGCGTCACGACACAAACTCTTTTATGTTATACTTATTTTTCTTTTCAACCCTTTTTCAACTTCCCTTTTTAAACTGATCGCCCGACGAGGGGATTACGGACCGGGTCACGCCACCGTGACATCCTACAGTCCCGATGACATCGGGAGGGCCCGGCTCCAAGTACCCCACGGTCCCTGCCAGGTAGAGTCACTACATTCCCCTTTGGTGAGGAGTATGTTGTGTGGCAGAGGAGAAGTGGTCCACAGTTCATTTTAGGGATGAAAGCAAATTTAATTTATGTAGGTCTGATGGGAAACATTATGTTCATCGACAAACTGGGAAATGACTGAACCCAAAGTGTGTAAAGAAGCCAGTGAAAGGCGGTGGAGGAAGTGTCATAGTTTGGGGAATGTTTTCTGCTGCAGGGGTTGGACCTCTCATACAGCTACACAATTAGACAAGAAAGAGAAAAGGCGTGTGTAGTTCCAGGATCAACCATGCTCAGATGCAAAATAATGTAAAATGATAAACTTTATTCAAAAATAGGAGAAGGACATACAGAATAAAAACAATTAAAAAGTGTAAGCATACACTTACACAAAGGACAAGACTGCAGCTCAGCAATTTTCAAAATAACGCCTCAGGATAGATTATCCTTTCAGAGGTGAGATTGAGGCCCCAAAGAAGTTACCACTAGACAATGGTCAGAAAACCATCAATCAAGTCTATCATAATACATGTTAAAGACACAAATAATGGATTTCAATGTACGTCACACAAGGAATACAGAGGATCAAATGGAATACAGAGGATCAAGAAATGATGATAATATCACACTCTAAACCATGAATGCAACAGCATCAAGGAATACATAATAGCAAAGGTATTGCCAAATAAGAACAACAAGATTCAAAAGGTGGTGTCCGGACCCTCACAGCCTGTAGCCAGCCCAGGTATTTGAGAGGATTTCCTCTGGCCTCTTTTTTGTTACCAACTCTTATCAAGTGTCCACTTTTTTCCTTACAGGTTTTATGGACACCTGCTTGGTATCTCCCAAAGGGTTCTCTGCTCACATTCCCTTTACAATCATATGTTTATCACATGTTTATTTCTGAGCAATTCTTAGTGTACCTCACTAAGGATATGAACTAATGAGTGGTTTTAGACACTTGATCGTTTATATTACTCCTCATGGTTCCATGAATGTGGGATCATACATTTAACTCCCTTGGGGACATTGATGTGGTGTCACTTCACCACCTTTTGAATCTTGTTGTTCTTATTTGGCAATACCTTTGCTATTATGTATTCCTTGATGCTGTTGCATTCATGGGTTAGAGTGTGATATTATCATCATTTCTTGATCCTCTGTATTCCTTGTGTGACCTACATTGAAATCCATTATTTGTGTCTTTAACATGTATTATGATAGACTTGATTGATGGTTTTCTGACCATTGTCTAGTGGTAACTTCTTTGGGGCCTCAATCTCACCTCTGAAAGGATAATCTATCCTGAGGCGTTATTTTGAAAATTGCTGAGCTGCAGTCTTGTCCTTTGTGTAAGTGTATGCTTACACTTTTTAATTGTTTTTATTCTGTATGTCCTTTTCCTATTTTTGAATAAAGCTTATCATTTTACATTATTTTGCATCCGAGCATGGTTGATCCTGGAACTACACACGCCTTTTCTCTTTCTTGTCTAATTGATTGTTTTGTGTGTGTCCAGTTGATCTACACAGTTAGTGACACCCACCCCCTTTCCTTGTAACTCATACAGCTACACGGCAGAGTGAATGCAATTGTGTATTAGAACCTTCTTTAACAACACATGGTTCCTTACTTGCATTCAGCACTCAATCAGCCAGCAATTTTTGACAATGCCCCCTGTCACACAACAAATGGGTAAAGCAGTTCCTTGAAACAGAAAACACTGAAACAATGGAATGACCAGCCCAGAGTCCTGATCTAAACCCAACAGAAAGTCTCTGGAAAATCCTTGGTGACAAAGTTATGGCCAATAAACCAGCAACAGTCATAGAACTGTGGAAAACACTGGAAGAAGAGCGGACTAAAATCCCACCTGAGCAGTGTGAGAGACTAGTGTTGTCCTGTGGCCACACATGTGCTGAAGTCATTCAAAGCAAAGGCCTGTACAAAGCAAAGACCTATACACTTCCTACTGATTGGTGACTGTTGCAACTTTTACAAAATGTAGTTTTAATCTTTCTCTGTAGTACAGTCATTTCTGTTCTCTAATTATGATCATCACATTTTGTCTGAAATAAAGGTTTTAAGTTGATAAACTTTGGTAATTTTAGAACACACTGTCGTAGTGGCATGGTGTACCCCTTATACATAAACCTTCAATTGTTGATCAATGTACATTACATTCTGTTTGAAAAAATCTAGTGATCATTCATTGTTTTCTAATTTTGATCACCAGTGTATCTACATATATATGTGCATTACATGCTGAGATGATGCAGGAGACTTCTACTTAGCATCACTTGTTTGCTAGAATTGAAAGCTATGTGATATTGTCTTAATGCATGAGTAAAATTAATACATTTTATGTTGAAAATATAAAAAAAGCATGTAATTTTTAATTTGGTTAAACAGCATATTATCTTTCCCAATTTTTATTCTACATTTACAATGGCCTGTCAAATATAGAATACAAATCACACTCTTTTTGTCTTAAGTTTAAAGCATGGAATGCTATCAGGATTAATGCTTAAATGGAATGATCATATCTGACGTATCCATATATTAGAATCAAATAAGTAATGATATTCAGTTAAAGATCAACACTTGGCGGTAACTTCTATACAGATGGACTTGATTTGGAAAATTTTGTTTTTAATTCTGATGTAATAGATTGATCTGTCATGAAATAATGATTAATGTACAGTCATGGCTAAGAGTGTTGGCACCCTTGTGGTTGTGGTTGAGGCTGAATGTTTCTCATGGAGTGTTATTGCATTCCACATACGTATTATTCCTGCACACTTGTTTCCTTTGCATTTTTGGAACAATACAGTGAGTTAGAAAGGTGAGGGTGAGTTGGACATGTTTTCATACTGGACCCGAGTGGTCCAGACAAATGTGTAGGCATCCTTCCAAAGTTGGGGTAAACAACTTTGTTTCAAGCATGTTAGGCTCTTTCAAACTCACCTGTGGCAAGTAACAGGTGTGGGCAATTTGAAAATCACACCTGAATCAGATAAAAAGGGGAGAGGTTGACTCAATCTTTGCACTTTGTGTCTGTTTGCTCCACATTAAACATGAAGAACAGAAAGAGACGAGAACTGTCTGAGGACTTGATAACCAAAATTGCCCATTTGCAGAAATCTTGAAGTTCCTTTGTCCATGGTGCACAACATAATCAAGAATTTTACAACCCATGACACTGTAGTTAATTCTCTGGACATTGACGGCAGAGAAAAATTGATAAAAGGTTGCCACACAAGATAGTCTGGATGGTGGATAACAGCCCCTAATCAATTTTCAAAGAAATCCAAGATATCCTGCAGGTTCACGGTGCATCAGTGTCAGCGCAAACTTTCCATGAATGTCTGTGAGTCGGTCGACAGGGTAGGGGGTACTCGGATACAGGGACAGGTTGCTACTTCAGTGGGGATCATGGCTGGTTGGGTCCCGGTCCTGTGCCCTGGACACTCAATGGCTGAGGGGAAAACTATTTGGGATAGGGGATTATTATATGTGACGTTATCTGTGGTACCTGGTAATGTAGTTACTAGCGCTGCAGCCAGCCGCTGAGGTGATGGTGATGCAGCTTTGGGTAGTACAGCTCCCCACAGGTGGAGCTTTACCTCAGGGCAGCGGGGTGGATGAGGGGAGTAGTAGTCGTTGGCTCTGTGTAAGTTCTCCAGGCGGTGGCGGTGAATCAGGCACATACACACACAATAGTCTATGTTTCAGTACCTTTTTTACTGATGGCGCGCAGCAGGTACGGTCCAGGAGGGTAACCAGGTGGTTGGTGCAGTTTGGGACATCCACCTTTGAAAGTTATGAAGCCTCCTCTATTTGCGTGTGTGGTGATTTGGGAAAGTTCTGCCTCAAGCTGAACCTGCTACTTTCTCCCTCTCTCTCTCAGGATGATACTCCACAACTGACGATGAGGACATTTCTGTGGGGATCCCTACTCCTTTCATTGGGTCCCTGGTCCCATGTTTGGTCAGGTTTGGGGTCTTGATTTCCTGAGCTCCAGGGGGATTAAATCCTCCTGTCTGTCCGGGCTTTCTCTGCTATGACTGGATCAACAGCAGCTTCAGTTTCTGGTGTCCGGGTGGGCTAACGGGCAATTAATTTTTTTCCCCTCTTTCTAGAATTTTCTAACTTTCCACTTGCCTCCATCCCTTTCTAGGGTACTACAGAGCTCCGGTGTCAGTCTTTTCTGTTTCTGGGCCTGACTTGGTCCCAGCAACCAGCTCTTCCTCCTTCTTGACTCCTCAACTGTCACTCCTTAACTAACTGGTTCCTCCACCCAGGCGTGGATCTTTATAGGGAATCTTGCTTAATGCAGCAAATGAAGCTCCCCTTTCAGGCCTGGGGTGGAAGTGTTGTGTGCTGTGTGTGCCAAGGTGTACATCCTTCCCTGCACCGTTGGATCCTGTGGCAATCCCTGCAGGGGTGCCACATTTGCATTAAAAGAAAGCTATGGCAGGAGACCCCGGAGGACTGAACTGCTGACACAGAGTCATGAAAAAGATAGACTGCAGTTTACTAAAATGTATCTAAGCCAAAATCCTTCTTGGAGGGCATCTTGTGAATAGATGAGACCTTGATAAATGTTTTTGATAAAGCATATCATGCTAATGACTCGCCCAACTCCAGGGCCATGGGGTACTTGGAACTGGGCTAACAGTTCTGCTGGGAGAGTCACAGGGTTTGGACCCGGCTTCCGTAACCCCAGGAGAGTCGGTGTACTGTCTGGCTGTGGACTAGGTTCTGGGATGTGATGGATGGAATAAAGTTTATAGGGGAAATGTTCGTGACGCTATCTACGGTTCTCGGTCAGCATGGACAGACGCTGCGGTCAGACCACTGGGGTTGTTGCTATGGCAGCCTTATGTCATCACTCCCCATAGGTAGAGCAGTACCCAGGGGCAGACGTGTTTTGTAGAAAGAGTGTGTAAGGCCATGGTTGTGCTGGGCCTCAGTGTCTTGTTTGGGGTTGCGGTCGGTGGCTCTGCAGATGAGAGAATTAATCAGTCTCACGCAGTGTTGGAATTCTGTACCTGGTTTACTCACTGAGGTTGCAACTGGCCACCGGGCGCTTCTCTATACCAATTCCAGCCTGGCCTGTCCAAAGGAATCGGGATAGCTTGCCTAGAACCCCTTCGTGTGCCTCTCCATTCTCTAGTCACTCTCCCAGCGCTACGTCTTTGCCTCTCCTGTCAGCACCTCCACACACAGTGCCCTGATCTAGCAGCCACAGGTCCTGTCGGGCAACTGGTACCTGTCTCCTGACCCTAGGTCAGCTGCCTTCTCAGCGGGTGCGTCGGTTGCGGCCACCACTTCTGGAGGTTGCATGACCTCCGGTTCGGTGGTTGAAGCTTACAGCGTTCGTGCCATGCTCAGGGCCGGTTCCCTGGTTCTTAACCACCCCTCTGTTGGACTATTTTAGTCCTTGATCTATGCGCCCAGGCTGTTCTCACTCCACCTGTGCCCCTACTCTTGTTCTCGCCTGCACACTTGGCTTAGGTTTGCTCCTCACTCACTAACTCACTAACTACTAACTTCCCACCATCTGTTCTTCCCTTGTCCTCTTTTTGATTGGGCCTTTCCCCCGGCTTCACCCATGGTCCCCTGGGTCCTAGGGTGCGTGGGTGTGTTTGGTGGGGGCCTAGGTTCACCATCTCATTTCCTTTAGGACTGAGACACCACACCTGTTCAGTGAGTGTAGTACCTCTTTGCGGCGACCAAACCGGTGAGGTGCCACATTCACCCTTGGTAAAGATTAGCTCGCCCCTGAGTAACTCACGGGTTATAAAGATGTTACACAGAACTCACAAATTTTTTTATATGCATGCATAAACAACAAGATTGTGTTGGCTTTCCTTACGGGAGGCAAGGTACTTTACCTTGCATAACAAAGCTTATTCTAAAAATACGATAAAATAGGAAAAAATATATATACGCGTGCAAAAAGGATTCAGTTCCAGGTTTTCAGGGTGTCCATATTGTCTATGAAACACTCACACGGCACCTTATCCAGGACTGCAAAACAAAAATACTACTGTTCAACCGTCCATTATTGTCCTTTTTCTCTCGGCATCTATTGTCTATTATGGTTCTAATATCTATATTTACCCATCTAATCAACCACACATTACTAATTTCTAACAAATATGCATAATAACCAGTAACTTTATACAATACACATGTATTTTACAGTTCTTACTGTAACTGCAAGTCGGGAGGCTGTGCTTTTTACACCCTCAGGGCATACCATCCTCTCTGTCTCATGTGTCGGGAGTAGCTCACCTCATTCCCGAGGTACAGGTCTCTGCCCGGGTGACCCTTTGGCAAATAGGACTCCACATCCTGTCGGCTGACAAAGACCTCTTCTTCTAGGCCTGGTTCTTTAATGAACCCCCACCAATTAGCAAGGTGGAAGTTGAAGACCTCTCTGCGGTGTCGCTGAGCCGGGTCTGTAGCAGGGGTTTCCTCCTCTTGGGCCCACCACCTTGCCTGGCATCGTCAGCGCTCCTCTTCCTTAGCCTGATGTCTCTGCCACTAGTAATCTTCCCTCTCTCCTCCAGGTTCAGTCCTTAAAATAATAAATAATTTTAAAAAATGAATGGACTGTGGCCTATATTTTTTGCCAGCCAAGGTAAAACCCAGGCAGCTGGGAGCTGGTATTCTCAGCTTAAAAAAGCCCAAGCATTCTGGGTCCCCACGCTGAAAATTGCAGCCCGCTGCCACCCATGAAAATTGGTGCATTCTTTCATTGCACCATTTTCAGGGGCTTTACCAGGCTCTTCCAGCTGCCAGGTGGCATTGGCATGTGGGTACTACCAGGGGTTAAAACAGCTTTCTATTTTCAGCTGGCACTAAGCTAAGCCCAGATTCATAATGTTAGACCAATGTTAGACCTGACAATTGTGATTTTCTTGAAACATTAAAAAAAAAAAAGCACAACATAGAGAAAAAGTCTTTAAATTGTAATAAAACATAAAAAAACATTCCTGGTTCCCATCTTTTATAACCCAAAAAAACTCTCCAAATATTATCCACTGGAATGTCCGTCACTGCGCACATCACCACAAAATTGGCTTTGGATGTGCTCATGGTGATGTCAGAGTCAGGGTAACCCAAGTTCAGAGCTGATGCGTCAGCTGTGAACTCAGATGATCCGAATGACCTGCATTATGGCACACGGTAAACAGCAGTGAATTAGCGAGAGAAGCACTTACTTTACGGCTTCTCCCGTGCATTTTGGTTATGGTTTCTGAATGGATTCATATGATAGAAACAATTATATGCCCTATTGAAGTCTTCAACAGATTAGGATGACTACAGATAGATCCAGTAGTGGATGGTTATAAATGAGGTGGAGTCATGTTTTGGGTTGAAACATAGGGAGAGAGCTTGTAAGCTTCCGGGGTGTGGAAATCCATATCAAAATCCTCTTCATGCATAACAATGCAATATCTCATACTGCAAAGATTACATCTGAGTCATTAGCTGCTGTGGACATAAAAGGAGAGAAAGTACTGGTGAGGCTACAAACACCCACTGACCTAAACCCTATTGAGAACCTTCAGAGTATCGTCAAACAACAGGTCTAACAGATCTAGGAGAATGTCTTTTTTTTTTTAATGTGTGGCCTTTATGTGTAAGTAACCATTTGTCTTTTCTTACGGTGGTGTTGGGGGTCATTAAATACTCATATAAATATAATATTGTTCAGTTTCTACTCCAAATGTTTTTAACAATGTTCTTATTATTACACTTATTATTCATTTCAGAAAAGCATTATTGTACAATTTAAGGGGTGCAATGAGTTCTTTGCCATTACTATTTAGAGGATTTCATTATACTTTTAATAAAACTGCTTTGCTTCGCCTTTTACTTTTCCAATGAATTAACTTCTTTAAGTGGGTTATATGAAGCAATTGAAGTCATCTTTGATGAGTCTACTTTTGTAATAAGCTTTGTCTTTATGTGGTCCCCAAGAGATAATCTTAGAGTACCTTTACACGCCGCACCGCGGCGAGAATTCTGACCGGCAATCTGTAGCCCCGTCACCATCGCTGTGAAATTGCCTCGAACTGCGGCGTGTAATTGGGGAATTTGGCGGCAATAAAAAAGGTTGCACCTAGTTCGATTTCACAGCACTGCTCCAAAATCAGAGGAAATCATGAAGGCGATATTCCCGTATTTTGGCGTGTGAACGGGCGATAGTGATGGAATCTGCATTGCCTATTGATTTCCCGTAGGCGTGCCACAGCGTGCTGGAGACCGCGCCCTCGTCAGCGATGATTGGTGGTGGCTACTGTGTTTCCATTGGTTGTCACTTCACAGTGTGCCATATTTGAAGAGCTGTCCAATCACCACCACACAATGGCAATGGCATCATGTATTAGCCAGCCTCCCAGCGCAGGCTGACCAATCATAACGCTATTGCATTGTCTAATCAGCGTGCGTGGGGCACGGTATGCACCAGTCAGCTACGCCTATGTTTTCGCCGCGCTGAACATGTATGCCCACATTCCTTTGGGGATTGCGGTGTGTGAAGCGGTGACGGAGTGTACTGGATATTTCCCGCTGTTGGTGTGGCAACTTCCGGGGCGACACGTCGCCTTAGGTTGAGGGCGAAATTGCAGCATGTAAAAGCGCTTTCGGCGTTCTGAGGCAACCATGAAAAATGTGCACGCGCACGTTAGATCGCCTCCTATCGCCGCCAAAAGTTGCGGCATGTAAAGGTACCCTTAGAGATCACTTATTACTTGGGAGGAGAGAACCCGAACTTTAAACTTCAGGGTTTGTACTGGACACTAGTGGCCAGTTCTGAACCCCAAACAAGGACTTCAATATTTACGTCGTGTTCCAGTTTTGGTGTGCTATCTGAATAAAGATTATTGAAAGGCTGCAGCCAATCAGCAGGCTTTTTTCAGTTTGAGCAATTCCGTCTCCACCACAGCCATGTCACATATTGGCAAAGCTGTGATTGGCCAGTGCACCACTTGAAAAAAAATATAATAAAAAATGACTAGGACTCCTGCCTATTTTTGATACCAAGAAAAGGTAAAACAGACTGCTGCAGGCAGCAAACCCCAGCTGTCTGCTTTAATTTGGCTGGTTATCAAAAAGAGACAGAGATCCCACACCATTCCTAATTTTTTTAACCTCACCACTCTTGCTAGGTATAGCGGTCACAGAGTGCAGCACCAGGATTTTCCCATGAGCAGTGAGGTCATATATGGTTACTGATGGCAGTGCTCATGGAAACATCCATGGCCTCCACTTACCCGCAGCCCCCTAGCCCTTACTATGAACATTTTAAATCCCTCTTTCTTCACAGAAGTTTGTGTCCCCATTAACATGTATGGGGTTTAGGGTCCGAGGTCAACTTGGGATCAAGTACAGCTCCCGAACTGAACTTTTTTTAATGTTTGGCTGAACCTGGACATCCAAACATCTACTCATCTATACTCATTACATTGCTGCTTAGATGCCCTTCCATGCAGAGAATCTTCTGATCATCACTGTAATGGTTGAACACTACGATAATTGTGATATCAGTTCAACCTTCTAAAAAGACTATGTACCATTTCACAAGCAATAAACTCTGCTTATTATTGTTCTGGACCTCCTAAAATTGCTTTGTCCCATCAGCATGGACTCCTCAAAGTCCTGCCGTTTAAGAATACCATTGCCATGAAGATGATACTGGGTGTGAAACCTTCATTTAAATGACAGGGTGCATGGCTTTCAAGCTATACATGCTCATATTTAGACACACCATTGGAGTAACCTGTACAGCTGATCTGGGGCCCAAGAGTTAAGGGGGTCCACTTCCAGTTCCAAAGCAGCAAGCAATTTCGGTCACAGATACAAATAAGGATGCATTTCAATGAGCTATTGAACTGCACAGAACCCATATAGTGTTCTTGAACAAGGGCTCTCTTCTGCCTTTGTTCGTCCCTGTTCAGAATTTACCACTGCCACAGCCAATTTCCCTACTATGCATAGTGTATCCTGGCACCATATCTTCCCTCTCATTAAAAGATTATGCCTGACTTCAGGCTATTATAAAGAAACAAACCATGCTCTGCTTCACCTTCTACATGAGAACTCCGCAATGTCAACATGCTGTCAGCTGCACAGCCAAAGCTAAACACCAAGAGTAGCAATGAGACTCACCGATGGATTCAGAAAGGACAACCTTGTTAAGCTGACCTAATGATTCACCATACCAGCTAATTTTCATTGCATCTGCCAGTTTTACTGTAGGGCTGATTGGAGCATGATATGCTGAATTTATTAAGAATGGCACACCACTTATTGAATTTGTTGCATCTACTCAATGGAATGCGCTTACATGTGCCATGACAGATATACTATTGGAGTAGTATTTCTGGAATAAGAAACACTGTCACTTTTGTTGAACTTGATGAGTGGACATAACTATACCCTGTCCTACATGGCTGCTCTCCAGTTACGCCCACTTTGGCAGATTTGCTTCAAGCTCTCAACAGGTCAAAACTGGCAAATTTTTGCTCTTCTATCCATTTCCATTGCTCCCTTGAGTATTATATTTTTGTTTTCTCTATATTTGATATACAGTTCCGAAGATATGGCCTTTTATATTTTGTGCTATTATTTTGGTCTTCAACAAGGGGGCATGGATCACAGGAAAATCAGGCAGAGCTGTCTAAAGACATACGCCGGAAAATCCTGTGAGATATATTCCTCTGATAAAGTCCATAAAAATTAGCACTAGATAAAAAGCCCCATATCACTGGAACTGTATGACACATTTAAAAAAAAGCAAACAATTGAATGTTAAAAAAAAGTAGGCCACTTTTAATGTGGTGTAAGGCAAGTAAGTCAGAAATCACTCTATATGTTTATATGCAAATAAAGTGCTTGGAGCACCAACAATGGGGCTTGTGGTGCACCCTTCTAACTAAAAGTTTGCTTGTAACTAATAAATGCAGAGGGAACATAGATAGCCAGTGAAACTGTTGGAGAAAGGGTACCCCAGACTGAGCTACCCTCTCCATTTTGCTCTGAACATCTCATTTGTATATCAATATATAGAATATTTTCTCCGCAACTATCAAACTAATTTTTAAATTAAACGTGTTGGGGTCTAATTGCAGAAAACAGCTGCTGAGTCTAATTGGACCCAATAGAGTCCTAGCACCTGCTTTCTTTTTTTTACAAATATAATGTCCACAGATTGTATTGTTTCGTATATACTCACTTCTTCTGCTGTGTAACACATGTCCACTGTGCACATCTCCCCTTGTTATTGTAAGATTTCATATTTGGTATATACTAATTAATCTTGTGTCTGTTTCTAAATGTTCAAAGTTATCTCCATCACTCCATGTTATGGTCCTTTGTGTCCAGTTTGGGTGTTTGTTTATCTTTCTATAGTATTTCTTTCTCTGGTTTCTTGTAAGTTGATTAATTGTTTAACAATGTAAATTAGGTCTAAATTTTAGCCGACACTTCCCTATACAGTCATGGATGTAAGTGTAGGCACCTTTGAAATTGTTTCAGGAAATGAAATATTTCCTCCAGAAAATTATTGCAATTACACATGTTTTGTCATACACAAGTTTATTTCCTTTGTGTCTATTGGAACAACACAGCAGAAAAATAAGCAAATTGGACATAATGTCACATAAAACTCCAAATCTGGGCCAGACAAAATTGTTGGCACTCTCAACATTGGTGCACACCCTTTCAAATAATTAATTTACAATCAATCGCTTCCTATAACTATCAACAAGATTCTCAACTGGAATTTTAGACCACTCTTCTATGGCAAACTACTCTAGGTCTCTCATGTTTGAAGAGCACTTTCTCCCAATGTCAATTTTAAAATCTCTCTACACGTGTTCAATGGGATTTGGAATTGACTCATTGCTGGCTTAGTTTCGATTGATTTATGGGTGCCTCTTGAAACAGGTTTGCGGTCATTGTCCTGCTGGAAGACCCATGACTAGGGACACAAATGACCTTTCTGACACTCGGCACTACATTGCGACCCAAAATCTTTTGGTAATGTTCAGATTTCATGATGCCTTGCAGACAGTCAAGGCATTCAGAGCTAGAGTCAGCAAAACAACCCCTAAACAACCTGTGCCATGATTGACTTTAGGTTTTGTGTTCTTTCCTTTGCAGGCCTCATTCAATTTTCGGTAAACAGAATGATGTGTTTCACCAAAAAGCTTTAAATTGGTTTTATCTTTCCAAAAGATATTTCCTAGAAGGATTTTGGCTTACTTGTGTAGATTTTGTCGAGCTGCAGTCTAGCACTTTATGTTTTTGCTCACTGTGGGGTCCTCCAGGGTCTACGGCTATAGCATTTCATTTAATTAAAAAATTGACGGATACTTCGGGCTGACACTGATACACCCTGGTCTAATGTAACTAAATCTAAGCAGAACTGAACCTGTAGTGTTTCATGCCTCTATTAGCCTACCTATACCCAATATTGCAATTTTCTTGGATGGCTCAACCGTAACTCCCAAGCAGCATGCTCGCTGTCTTGGGGTCATATTTGACACAGAACCTCCCTTTTTTTTCTATATCCAATAACTTCTTAGCTCATGATTATCTCCAAAATCCCCCATTTTCTCACTATATATTTACTAATAATTACTGTCACTTTTATTCATTCTCGTCTGGACTACTGCAGCTCTCTACTGATTGGACAGAAGAAAGTTTGGTATGAGCAGACCAATTAATTCTGAATATGATAGCCAGGATTGTATTTCTGTCCATTCACTGCATCAATGTCTCCACTTTGTTCCATCATTTCACAGGTTACCATGCACAGGTCCTATTAGCAATAGGGCCTTGCCGGAAAGCTTAAAATAGATATTTTTATGTTTCGGACCCTTTCTTTAAGTTTTACTTAAAGAAGGGGTCCGAAACATAAAAATATCTATTTTAAGCTTTCCGGCAAGGTCCTGTGCTTCCAGGACCTGTGGTGACGTCATGTTCTCGCGGAACTTCGGTCATGTGACCGGAGTTCGCGCGAGAACATGACGTCACCACAGGTCTTAGAAGCCGCAGGACCTTGCCGGAGGCTTCGGTGGACCGCGGACAGGTGAGCATTGATTATTTTTTTATTTTTAACACTTTCTTTCACTTTTTTTCACTTCCACAATGTATGTATATACATTGTGGAAGTGAAAATGCCCCACAGTCCCGGTTTGTTCGTTTTCCAGGGTGTTCGACAGTGATCGTCGAGCATTCGACGAACATTCGTCGAACACCCCGTCGATTCGACGAATCGAATCGAATTCGAACACCGGGGTGGTGGCTCATCTCTGTTAGTGACCGGAGTTCCCGCGAGAACGTGACGTCAGCACAGGTCCTATTAGCAATAGGACCTTGCCGGAAAGCTTAAAATAGATATTTTTATGTTTCGGCCCCTTTCTTTTACTTAAAGAAAGGGTCCGAAACATAAAAATATCTATTTTAAGCTTTCCGGCAAGGTCCTATTGCTAATAGGACCTGTGCTGACATCACATTCTCGCGGGAACTCCGGTCACGTGACCGGAGTTCCCGCGAGAACGTGACGTCACCACAGGTCCTAGAAGCCGCAGGACCTTGCCGGAGGCTTTGGTGGACCGCGGACAGGTGAGCATTGATTATTTTTTTATTTTTAATACTTATTAGATGTTTATTTTGGCTGAAAATGCGGCAGATACGATTTTCTGACCGCATCTGCCGCATTTTCGAACCAAAATCGAACATGTTCGAAATTCCCGAATTTGAACCAAATTGTTCGAATTCGGCGAATGACTCGAATAGCGCCAAAATCAACTCGAATTTGAGATTGGCGAACTATTCGAATCGAACATCGCTCATCTCTAGTTACCAATCTGCTACAGAGTTCATTATATACGTATCTCTCACCCACAAAGCTCTCTAGAGTTTTGCTCCACCATACATCTCCTCCCCCAACTCTTTCTATCATGTTCTAAAACCGATGTAAGAATAACATCCTCAGTAATCCCACTTCTTTGCCAGCTTTCTGGAATGCACTACATCTGCTGATCCGATTAATACCTAGTCCCCATGATTTTAAGTGTGCATTAAAAGACATCTCTTTAGACTGGCCTATCACCTAAGTTCACTAATCTCAATCTTTACTGTTCCCGCTGTCTAAAATTTCCTCAGAATGTTGTCCCTCCTATTCATCTCTCTCCACGTCCTTCATACACCAATAGAACTTGGCATCTGGACTAAGGCTGCCTTCAGACTTGCAGATGCATCTGCAGCGTTTTGCAGATGCATCTGCAAGCATCTGCATGCAGACCGCGGCCCCTATGTTTATAATGGAGCGCACGGCAGTCTGCAGATGCTTGCAGACCGCCGTGCGCTCTCATTGCCCGCCATTAGTGATCTGTGCGTAGGCGGACGCCTGCGTACAGATCACACACTCTCGTCCGCACCAGGGACGCGAGATGTTGCGTCCCTGGTGCGGGCGAGAGTGTGTGATTTGTGCGCAGGCATCCGCCTGCGCACAGATCACTAATGGCGGGCAATGAGAGCGCACGGCGGTCTGCAAGCATCTGCAGACCGCCGTGCGCTCCATTATAAACATAGGGGCCGCGGCCTGCATGCAGATGCTTGCAGATGCATCTGCAAAACGCTGCAGATGCATCTGCAAGTCTGAAGGCAGCCTTAGACAGATACTAGCTGATCACTGGTTCATGCAGCTTTGTTTTAAAATCCCTATGAGTACCTTTACACGCGGCTACATTTCTAGGGTGGCTACAGGTAACTTACTGGTTGCAGTAAAATCATGGAGAGATTATTCCATTTGTACACAGCAACAAGATAAAGGTACCCTATTTGTCATAATAGTGGCTGGACTTTACATGACAAACACTCTCTACCTATTGTGGCCCCCCACCCCGGCACCATTTCCTCACTCCTCCTATAACTGGTGGACTACAGTAGATTTACTTTGCAATGTCTTTATTGTCTGTACATGTGCCTGCTTAAATGTAAAGGTCTGCAGAATATGTTGCTGCTATAACAATACATTATTATTATAAATTATTATTATTATTATTATTATTATTTTGCAGCTCAGCCACTCTACTTCTATGGAATTGGGCAACCATAAAAGTCTAAACCAATAGACACACTTACCTGTTATTCTGTGCAGTTTCTTTCTTAACCCTGAAATATCATTTTATCTGTATGTGAATCAATATACATAAAGAAATGACACTTGATCAGGGTTAATATAAGAATTAATATAAAATATAATATACAATTACTGTTTATATAGTACAAATATATTAGTGTCTATATACTCTGAAATGTTCACCTTAAAGACAACCTATTTAAACAGCAGTGTATGTACCTGTAATAGTCATAAAGAATGACTTTCACAGCGTACATCACTCTACGATCCAGTGTATAAACACAGACAAAGATCTGGTAAGTAGCACAGCTGTCCCTCGCCTTGGATTTTTATCATGGATTGTGTATAAGTGCAGCTTACAGTTGAGTCAACATATATTTAACTGCGTTATTAACAACCGCCTATGCAATTCCTGAGGATCTAAGAGATATCTGGAGTTCTGCCAAATCTGACATCAGTACAATCGGTTTAGATTTGTTAGGGTCAGACATATTCATAATCTCTTTTCCACTGTAAATTTTTCTAGACCTTGTGATGCATAATTTGTAACTCAATACTATTTTTACATTTCTTTGTGGCATAAAATTGGAATACTGTGTGCATTGGGCAGCACACATGCTAAGTTTGGATTGCGCACAGCTCCCCCTTAGATACCAATGGTCACAGACAGCAGTTGTCATGATGATATATCACACTATGGGCCGAGCATGGCCAAGATGAAACAAACAAAATGCTTGAAAAAAAAATAAAAATAAAAAATTGGAATACTTTAAAAGGGTCATAAATTCTAATCTGATCTACATTCTAATATGGATTTGCCACTACAACCTCAGGAACACTGTCATGCCACAGCATGGAAACGCTTGTCATGCAGTGCAACAGGAGAGGATAACCAGTGAAAAGGTAAAAGGAAGACCCTGATGGTAGAGAGAGAGAAGAGAGGTCACCCCTTAGCGCTCCCCTGAGTCTGAACCCTGTGCTCCCTATCATCCCTAGATAGGTCCTTTCCTCTGTGCACGATCACATGACTAGGCCCTGGCTGAATCTGGGCTAGCAAGTAGGTCAGGAAGACACTAGCCTTACTACTGCAATATGATTAGAGATGAGTGAACTTTCCCCGAACATGTTTGTCAATTTCAAATTCAGCACAAACACTTACGATTCGGTTCGTGATCGGAAACACAAGCAATTTGCTAAAAATTCAGAGAACACGGAAAAAGTTAAACATTTTAAAATGGCTCTACAGCTTTCCATGAAGGTTTGGGGCCAAAACTCTCGATGGAAGACCCTATTGCTGAGAACAGCATATTTATAGAACAACAAATAGCTAGAAAGCGGCACTCACTGGACTTGCAAACACCTTCCTTATTTCAAGCTAGTAAACAATTGTTGTGCGGTGCAACAGGAGGGGATAACCAGAGAAAAGGTAAAAGGAAAATGCTGATGATAGATCTTGATCTTGACTTTTGCACAGAAGCAGAGCACCTAAGCAGGACTATGATTTAAAAGGACTGGAGGATTAGGAGTAGGGAACCAAATATATGAAATGAACTGCATTAGCAGCTAATTATGAACGGTGGTGCATATACAAATGCTGTCTTCCTTTCCATATACCGGTTGCTAAGAACACCCCTAACCCAAGATTGGGTGTTGTTCATAGCCATTGGGTCTAACAGTTTCTTTCAACCTGTAGACTTTAATGTAGCTTTAAAAAACGTTTTTAAGCTTCCTTGAGTTTCCAGGCACCTGGTTTTGGAACAGTGCAAGACGTGTCAGCAGCTGTGGAATCCAAGAACCTTAAAATCTCCTTTAAACATCCTTTTAAGATAGCTTTTTTCTTTCATTGTTTAAAGAGCAAATTTTTATTATCGCAGAGGGTCAGCAGCATACGAGGCCTCCTCTTCTACACTTATCTGCTAGAAGTTCAGATAAAAATAGCACTATGTCCATTGTATGCTTAAAACATATGGTCTTGTAGGTCTTGTACCTTTTAGAATACTGATTTTTGGAGTTATTATATGTATTAATCTTGGACCTGTCTGTGCATTGTTCACAAATGTTTATTTAACCCTAGAACGCATACCCATAGAAATCTACACATTCACGCACCTGGGGCCTTTTAGGCCCATTTTCAATTATCATGGAATAACTAAAAAAAAAATACTTTTCAAAGTTTATTGCAAAGTAAGGATGCATTCCCATAGCGCTGGAGTCCGCCAGGACGGGATTCCGTAATGGATCTGACCTCCTGGTGACCCCAGCTAAGGCTGGCGGACGCATACCTGGGGCCTTGCAGGCCTGCCAGGTTACCTGTTTTCTATTTTCTGTAAAATTACTTTAGTTAGATTTTTGAAACTCTAGGTATTCCTCAGGTATATATTTGTTAGTAATTTCCAGTTGTTCATATATTTTTATGCTATAGGCATTTCGGTATAACAACCTTTTTTTGGGACTACCCCATATTCACGCACCTGGTGCCTTTTAGGCCTGTGTGCAAATAACACGGAATAACTCAAATAAAAATACTTTTCAAAATTTATTTTACAATTGCAAAGTAAGGATGCATTCCCAGTAGCGCTGGGGTCCGCCAGGAGGGGACCCGTAATGGATCTGACCTCCTGGTGACCCCAGCTAAGGCTGGCGGAATGACTGTGCCATTGTAATTTTAGATGTCAGTAAACTAAAAAGAAAAAAAGAAAAAGATTACAATCAGGCTTGTGCACTGTAAACAGTATGTGATAAGACTCTTTGTTAGGGTCCCGGCACACCAAGCGATATAAAGCAGGTAAAGTGCAGCCTCCCTCCTCTTACCTCCAACAGATCACTTTCTTGTAGTGCAGTAGAAGCCTCTGGTTTTGGAGCTCAGAAAGTTTCTATTTCCAGACAAAAGAAAGCTGACTTCTTCCTCTAAAGCTCCAGCAATTAGGACAAAAAGACCTGTGATGAGGTCAGAGACACATGACTTTGTGAGGGAGCCTCCCTTCCAAGATCACATGACCATGTTGTCATGCAGAATCCACACTCTTCCCAGAGTCATAAAAGTTCTTCCCCAGCAACAATACAGACAAAAAGACTGAATATCACATGTAAACCTAGTACGGGCCTAAAAGGCCCCAGGTGCGTGAATATGGGGTAGTCCCAAAAAAAGGTTGTTATACTGAAATGTCTGTAACATAAAAATATATGAATAACTGGAAATTACTAACAACTATATACCTGAGGATTACCTAGATTTTCAAAATTCAAACTAAAGTACTTTTACAGAAAATAGAAAACAAGTAACCTGGCGGGCCTGCGAGGCCCCAGGTATGCGTTCTAGGGTTAACATTCCAGTTAAATTGGTGATGAGCTGAAAAAATTATTTTCTTTTCCTTTTTTCTCCTCGAAATATGTGAGGTTTCAATAATCACTCCCCCCAGCCGCAAGCCCAAATGTTACCTGTGGCATGGGGAATGAGTATTGTAAGTCAGGTGCCTTCTGCAGCCCACCATAATCGACAGCTTAAGGAGGAGCTAGGCAACAAGATTGGGCAACACAATAACATCTCCTAAGTGATTGGGTCCTGGCACAGGAAAAGGAGGGATTCTAAGCAAAGGATAGACGCTTCACCATGGAGGCCAGGGCCATCTTGGGATTGCCGTACAATGCAGCAACACTGTGCTATCATCTGCCTGCAGTATGCCCTTTGGAGACCTGATAGATCCACCCCAAGAAATGCCTGCTCTGGAGGATGTTATCTTCCTCCCCACCCAGAGGCTGATGGTGCTTCACTACAACCATAGTAGCAGGTAGAGAAGATGTGTACATATCAAAGCTGGAGAACGACTGCACTCCCCGCATTGGAACTGATATGCAGCAAGGTCAGGATCCAATGCTTTTCCTGCATGCCTGAAGATGTCCCACCAAATCAGGACTCAGAGTCAGGAGGCCAGCTGTTCTTTATGCAAGTCAGAAGTTGGACCAACACAGGACAGTAGCAGGATCCTGCAGCATACCTGGCCTTATTAAACCTGCAACCAGAGCTGCAGCCAGTGTTTTGGCAAATCCAGGAAGAGGAGAAGGAGGATGAGGAGGGATAGGAGGATGTAGCAATGGAATAAGATGCTGTTTCTCTGCCTACTGTAGCAACCCCGCCATAGGGCTTTGACTGGGAGAATGCTATGTAGGGCCCTGTACCCTCTCCGAGCAAGTATCCTTATACGCATGAACCACCCCGGCTCCTGTTATTTCTTGAAGAAATTAGGGTCTGAAGTGCCCTCGCCTGAAATTGTTTGCAGGGGCCTAAGTATAATGTCTTTGAGGAGCAATGTACCCAGAGCGGATGGTTACCTTCTTCCAGAAGAGGTGGTTTGGGTTCCTGGCTGAAGACGGGACTGGTGACATCCAGTACTACATAAATCAGTCCACCCTGCTGCGTGACCATCTGACTTCAACAATCGTCACCCTCTATATTGGATTGGTGGTCACCTTCACAAAGGTGAAAGGCAGCAAGAGGTTGTACACAGCAAGTGTAAGTCGGGTCACCACCCCAGAGGAATTCCAAGACTGGCAGCAGGAGGCCAAAATGGAGAGATTGCAGCATTGGCTGCTGGCCAGGACTGATCTTGTTAGCCGCCATCCGCAGTGAAACCCAAAGGGGCAAGAGATCATGAAGGGCCTGTCAGGGTTGCCTGTGTTCCTCTCATATTTCCTAGAGGGGGTGGCCATCCCCTAATTCCTCTGTTCTCTTCTCTAGTTGTGGTCATGATGGGGTCTGCTGGGGAGAAGGTGGTGGGGCAGAATGACCCTCAAGGAATAGCCGTTCTGATCCAATGAGACCATCTGGTAGCAGACTACAATGTGGAATGGCCACATCCATCCCACCCAGCATTCACAAAGCTGCTGCAGTCTTTTTATACCAATTAAATAGGATTGCCCTAAAAAATTCCTGTTGTTGGGTCATAGAGTTGCCCTGTTGGCTAGAAAAGGACTGTTTGAAATTCTGAGAAGAGTAAGGCATGTTTTTTTAAATTTTATTTTTCTCATTCCCAAATTTAGCACTGATTACACTTCCCACTGCTGAATTAGCAGGACTGCAGCCTTCGGGCTATAACTCAAACCCCTTAATGGACTGTGCTCTAATTGGACTGTGCCCTTAATGGACTTTGACCCATTATCTTGAAGGCTTGTACCTCATTTTTATGGAGTCTGCTGATCCTTGGGAAACACTTATATTCTGTGTATATTTATATTTGTGTGTATATTAGGGTGCTTTCACATCTGCATTTTTGCAAATCCGGCAGAAATTCGCCCATTTTTGCAAAAACGCAATGCGACACACTTGCGCTAAGGTTGCGTTTGTGCTAATGCATTGTAAATGGACCTCCAGACATGTGTGGAGGCTTGGATTTTTTACTGTTATCTGGCACATCCAGCACTAGCAGCTGTTTTCGGCCGGCGCCGGAGGTACCGGAAATGTGGGATTGTGGAAAAAATGTGAGTCTCTGCACATGTCTGGAGGTCCATTTACAATGCATTAAGCACAAGTGCAACCTTGCCACAAGTGTGCCGCAAGTGGGATGCATCTGCTTTTTGCAATAAAGGCGGCATTCCGCCAGATTAGCAAAACAGCATTTCAGGCAGAACTGAAGTTCAAAAGTTCAGGTTTGCCTGATCTGCTCTATTTGCAAATAACGCAGATGTGAAAGCAACCTTACATTTATTATAGTCTGTACTAAGTGCCTATTTTAAAATGATCAGTGTTTGTCTAACATAAATCTGAAAAATTACATCATGTACCAACAAGTGCTTTTTTTAATTTACTACAGTACAGCTTTTTTACTTCACTTCTTGTGTGCTGGACTGTTTCTGCAAACTAGGGAGGCCCTAGCTTTCTGGCTCCACCCACTGCGAATTGCAATCCGCAGGCACCCCAGAAAATGGCGCATTCATAGAAGCACCATTTTCTGGTGCTGTACCCAACTCATCCAGGACCCTGGTGCATTGGCTCAATGGGTAATAAAGGGGTTAGGGCCAGCTTTGTATTATCTCTGGCCCTAAGCAAAATCCATGGGGTCATGCCAATATTAGACATGACTGCCATGACCTGCTATATCGTGCGCTCGGCAGTTCCCTCCGGTGCTCGGCAGTGTTGTGGCTGTGAAGGCAGAGTTCACTTGCAGTCATAGCCTCAGCTATGACCTGGGGTGAACTCTGACTGTCACAGTCAGTTCTCAGCCTGCTCTCCCTCTGCACAGACGTGTGTCGTCTATGCAGAGGGATGCAGAGCTGAGATTCCTTGCCATTTGGACTACGTCGGACAGAAGATTATTTTTTTAATAAAGATGGAGTCTGTAAGTGTTGTTTTGATTTTTTTTTCCAATAAAAGATTTTTTCTCTGTGTTGTGTTTTTTTTTTAACACTTTACTAGAAATTCATGGCGGTCATTTCTAATATTGGCATGACCCCATGAATTTCGAATAAAACAAATCTGGCCCTAACCCCTTTATTACCCCAGTGAGCCAACGCACCAGGGCCCTGGATGAGTTGGGTACAGCACCAGAAGATGGCATTTCTATGAACACGCCATTTTCTGGGGTGGCTGCAAACTGCAATTTGCAGCAGGGGGGTTCAGAAAAAGCTTGGGCCTCCCTGCGCTGCGGATTCCAGCCCCCAGCTGTTCTAGTTGTACCTATCTGGACACAGAAATAGCGCAAAGCCCCACGTCTAAATTTTTAGAGGAAATTCATTAAAAAAAAACATTTAGGGACTGCATCTTTATTAACCCCTCAACCCTCATCTCTATGTTTCTATCCTTGTGGTTCCGAAGTAGAGGTCAGAGACGCTGCATTGTAAAGGGGGGTAACTCTGATCACTTGAGGACAGCTCCGGTCATGCCACCTGAGCTGTCCTCGAGTGACCCCAGTGTCTTCCTGTTAGAATGCCGCAACGCTCCAGGCTGTACTTCAGGGACCACGGGGATAGAAACTTTGTTCTTCTCCTTGGTGTCTGATGAAGTAGAGGTGAGAGTGTTCAGCACAGATATGAGGATCGAGGGGTTAATAAAGATGTAGTCCCCAAATGTGTTTTTATTTTATTTTTTATGAATAAAAAAAATAAATTGACATGGGCTTCGCCGTATTTTTGTATGCCAGCTAGGTACAGTAGGCAGGAACAGGCTGCCCCCAGCTGCCTATTTGTACCTGCCTGGAAACAAGAATATAGGGAAGCCCTTTTTTTTAATTATTTCATTAATTTCATGAAATAATTAAAAAACAAATACGTGGGGCTTTGCACTATTTTTGTGTCAAGCCAGGAACAACTAAGCAGCTGGGGGCTGGAATCTGCAGTGCAGGGAGGCACAAGCTTTCTGAGCCTCCCCTGCTGCGAATTGCAGTCCGCAGCCGCCCCAGAAAATGGCGCGTTCATGGAAGCACCATTTTCTGGCGCTGTACCCAACTCATCCAGGGCCCTGGTGCGTTGGCTCACTGGGTAATAAAGGGGTTAGGGCCAGCTTTGTATTATCAGCTGGCCTTAAGCCCAAAATTCATGGGGTCACGCCAATATTAGACATGACCGCCATGAATTTCTAATTAACAAAAACACAACACAGAGAAAAAAGTTGTATTAAAAAACAAAACAAAACAACACTTAGCAGGTATCCATGAAACACAGCGGGTTGCTAGGGGCCGCGTTCCCAGCTATGCAGCCTGCGTGAAGGCTGCGGTGGGAGAAAAAAAATCTAAGTTTTCTGCAAACCACGCAGGAAACTTAGGATCTGTCAAGTGTGACCCTAGCCTTACATATATTTTGTTTTTATGCTTCTTCAACACAAATTGCATTTTGATCAACTTTCTAAAGCTGCTTTCACACTGACATATTTTCAAATCCGTGTTCATCTGTTTTGAAAAGGATTGCCATGAATCCATTATGGCCTCCCATGTTATCCTATGGGCACGGATTGGTCCTAAAGTGGCCATTCGTGTATATCCGTTTTGTCACAGATCCCTTTGTGTCCTCAATTTTCATGTACCCAGAAACAGAAACTGCTCTATTTCTAGGCTTCCTGGAAAATCGCCGACACCAACGGACAGACACAGATCCGTATCTGTCCGTATGAAATTAACATTGAGTTCTTTGGAGGATGGATCTGTATGGATCCATGAAAAAATCTGAAACAGATCTGTTTTGCTGTACAGAAGTAAGGTACAGCTCCTCCCACCCTTTCTCTGGTGACTGATGATGGATCCATTAAAAAAAAAGTCGCGTGGACATCCGTTGGCATCCTTTTGCCCAGATACATGCCTGTCCATTACTATACATGAATTTCATGTAAGCACATGGATTTGAAAATATGCCAATGTGAAAGCAGCCTAATATCAGCATCTCCTTTACATATACCTTTTGAAGAACAATGCAAAGGCTGGGGTCACACTTGATCTGTCATTGGCCTTGGATCATTGTTGCACTTTTTTGTTCTAAGGCTGGGATCACATTTGGACAGGTAATTGCGGTTACCGCAACCATATCTGGATGGGTAACCGCAATTGCCTTCAAACACATTTTTTGTGAAAAATGTGTTCTGCAAACCAGAATGCGGTTACCAGATTGCTCCAGATGTGTTATCCGGAGCAATCCGGTTACCGCATGCTTTTATTCATCCCTGCTGCTGCAGGGATGAACAAAGGGTTAATGTTAATAATAGCTGTGGGCAACATGTCTCTAGGGGGTTCCCACCCTCCCTAGAGACATGCTGTCCACTCAAGTGGGCATGAGAGGGGTTAATCTTGTCAGTATAGTATTGCCGACTATTGTCGGCTTTGTCAATTTTACGAATTAATGCGGCGGCTCTCACTGTAGAGGAGATACTGTACGTAATGTACGTACTGTATGAGCCCCTGTCCTTGGTCCTGAAACTTGCAACATTAGGTCTCTGGTGGTGCGCAGCAGGGATGAACAAAGCATACGGCTGCCGCAGGCATTCACACATGCCTTGCGGCAGCCGCATGGGCTCCCGTAGGAGCCCATTATAACAATCCCCACTGCGGTTTCCTAACCGCTGCAAAAACTGCAGCCTGCATGATTTTTACCGCAGGCTGCAGATCCGCAAGCGGTAACCGGATGGCATGTAGAGCAATCAGGTTACTATTATGGGCTCCTATGGGGAGCGGTTCCTGATCCAGTTTTGAGCTTTTTAACAGTTTACCGCATATGTGACCCTAGACTTAGGCTAGGGTCAAACTTGCGTTTTTTTTAAAAAAAACCTGATCCGGTTTTGAGCTTTTAAAAAGCTCAAAACCGGATCAGGAAACGCTCCTCAGAGGAGCCCATTATAAAGACCGGATTGCTTGTAAAGCAATCCGGTTACTGCCTCCGGCTCTGCAGCTTGCGTGAAAAATCATGCTGGCTGCAGTTTTCGGAGCGGTTCTAAGCTGCCGCAGGGATGAGCAAACTGTTATCAGTGTTTGAAATTAATACATTTTATTAAAAATTGTGGCTCTCTGTGAACTTTCAGTGGGGAAGGTTTGGCTGTCATTATACCGGGAACTGTGTATGTCACTACTGGGTGGGAGTGTGATTTGGATGTGGCTCTCAAGGTAAGAAAAATTGGGGACCACTGCTTTACAGCATGAAGAAGAGAATACTTGTGCAAAATACAGAGGAAATTAAAAGGCAAAAATATACTACAGCTCACTATGTATTGATTTATAACTTTTTTAACCCTAAAAATGGTAGCTGATATATAATCAAGCCATTCTGTTACACTTTGTATGATCACCAAACTGAGAAAATATTTTGTGGAGTACTATAACATAGCTATAATTGAATATACATCATAAATCCAGTGTATACGCTGGTAAATAAAAACACAAACAAGCGTATTTGTAAACACAAACTAATTGTAAAGGCTTATCTAATTATAAAGCTTTCCTCCACCACACGTACAAAATTATAGGGTGAGTCAACAATAATACACATGTAATGATTTGTCCCCCACAATTCTATGCTTGGCTTACTTCATGGGATCCTTCGTTACAATTACCATTAAAGTGTGGGTTCATGTTTGATGAACCTTAAGTAATTCTATAGTTATAGTATGCAGTGTATCAGAGAATTGCACAGATACAGACCGTCTTTCTCGCTATTATGACAGCAAAGTAGAACTGGAGCAGAGGAATAATATTCTGTCATTAAAACCTTTGCATAGAAAAATATTTGGAGTCCAAATATTAATTGTGGCTCATACTGGACCTAAGAATTTTACACAGAGGAAAACTGTGGTTTAGGTTTATGTAATCCATGGGAAAAGCCTATGGCATGGTCCAATTACTGTCATATTACAGACGAGCTCTCCACTGCTCCTAGGTGTGAATTTGGATTCTTCAGGTATCTTGAGCTTGATGACAATAGTGTAGAATAAACATGGTCTAAGAAAATTGACTCGTTTTAACAAGTTGAAAGCTGGAAAATTTTATTGCAAATTGACACTCTATCTCCCTATTTACTGACTTGTTTTACTAGGCAGTTCCACCAAGTTTCACTAAATTTGCTAAAACGTATGCACCTGTTATAAAATTCAGAACAAACCATTTCAATATACATATCCTTTTAAACTGGCGTATTAATTTCCCCCAGAGTGTTTTAATATTATTTTGCTTTCTCACTATTGGTTTTTATAGTGATGAGCAAATCGATTCACCAAGGACCTTGATCAGTAGTGAATAGTATTAGGCTGGGGTCACGTTTGGCAAGGCAATTGTGGTTGCCACCTCCAGATCTGGAGGCAGTATGTGTGCTGGAAACCGCAATCCAGTAACCGGATTGCTCCGGATGTGTAATCCGGAGCAATGCGGTTACCGTATACTTTGCTCATCCCTGCTGCCGCAGGGATGAACAAAGTGTTAAATGTTTATTAAAACATATTAATAGTAGCTGTGGGCAACATGTCTGTAGGGGGTGCCCACCCTCGCTGGAGACATGCTGTCCACTCCTGTGGGCATGTGAGGGGTTAATGAGCCTCTTGCACTATTGCTGGCTTTTTTCGGCTTTGTACAAATTTATGAATGAAGCCGCGGCTCCAGACTTTACTGTAGATACTGTACATAATGTACTTATAGTATCAGCCGCTGTCCAGGGTCCTGTAACCATTTACATTAGGTCTATGGGCAGCGCACCCCAATAGACCTAATCTTAATAGTTACAGGACCCTGGACAGCGGAAGATACTATACGTACATTACGTACAGTATCTCCAGTACAGTCAGGAGCCGCGGCTTCATTCATAAATGTGTACAAAGCCGACAAAAGCAGGCAATAGTACAAGATGCTTATTAACCCCTCACATGCCCATAGGAGTGGGTAGCATGTCTCCAGGGGGGGTGGGCACCCCCTACAAACATGTTGCCCACAGCTACTATTCATAATTAATGTTTTAATAAACATTTAACACTTTGTTCATCCTTGTGGCAGCAGGGATGAGCAAAGTATACGGTAACCGCATTGCTCAGGATTACACATTCGGAGCAATCCGGTTACTGCATTGCGGTTCACAGAACCACTCCAAAAACTGCAGCCTGCATGATTTTTACCGCAGGCTGCAGATCCGGAGCTGGTAACCGGATTGCATGTAAAGCAATCTGGTTACCATAATGGGCGCCTATGGGGAGCGTTTCCTGATCCGGTTTTGAGCTTTATGACAGCTCAAAACCGAATCAGGATTTAAAAATTATGCCACAAATTTAACCCTACCCTTACATCAATCTTTAAAAGGGACACTTACAAAAACACATAATTGGATTTAGCATTACATATCATAGAGATGCTTCGCTTAGGATCAAACCCGTTATAGCCACGCCCCCCGAGGAAGCCTACTTGAAACATGCGTAGGGGCAGGCATGGCACCGGGAGCTGCATAGTGGTAAATTTCACCCTCACATACTGGTAACAGGCCATAACAATGGGCAAATCAGATGCAATTTGATTGGTTGTCAGAGCATGGATCAATGAAGTCACCGTATGTACTGTAGTACTGTCACTTTATGGGAGATATGTGCAATTAACCTTGGCTACAGCAGTGTAATTATGTGGTAACTTCAGGGAGGGTAATCATGTATATATACTGTGAAGGGGTCTCTGGCCTTGTAGTTGAGGGGAGTTTTGTGTCATGCAGGTTACTAGCCTGTGTGACCTAAAACCTTTAAATGTTCCGCAGCATGTTATGTGTTGCGGGGTTAATTTCAAAAGGGTGTGTGGTTTTAGGGGAATGACTAAGAGGGCGGGAGGTCATTCCCCCTACCTCCCCTGAGGGCATGGCTGAGCCACATTGAAAGCTCAGTCCTGTTTTTTTTTTCTGTGGTTGGAGAGACTGGACATCCTCCTGAGAAGTAGCTGGAGTTTTCTGTCAGAAAGTACAGGCTGACCTGTACGCGTCCAAGCTGTGTATACCCGTTATGGCTTTTGTTTTCTTTTACCTTTCAAGCCAGTGAGGCTAGGTTATTTTGTGCCAAAGTCTGCTGAGTTTATGCTGTACTAATAAACCTGCTGCTGAACACCATTCCTGTGTCTACTTCTGACTGCAGCCGAGCGAGTCGTCTTGCCCCACTTGGTGGAGAATGCGGGCAGCGCTCTCCAGGAACCCATGTATCACCTTCAAGAAACAGGAATAGTTGCAGAGCTGCATAGGAGGAGACCGCTGGGAGCAGAACTGAAAGACCTTGCATGATGTCACAGTCACGTGATCCGGCCATCCAGGAAGTGCTGGGCTCTGCTTGGTGAGCAGTATTACACCACAGGCTGGAGATCCTGGTTGTACGGGCTGTACATCCAGAAAGGTTAGTGTAAATCTACCCCCTTCCCCCCAACACCATCAGATATTACCCATTGGAGTGGCCCTCCTGTATCTTGTTTCGTTGCAGCTAGAGAAGCTTGGCAGCATGAAAGAACTCCTCAAACACCTGCTGCAGAGCCAGCAGCAGCAGCACCAACATGTGCAGAACCAGCAGAGCATGCAACAGCAGCACCAGGAAACGACCAAGTTGTTGCTACAACAGATCCAGTTGCAGCAGAAATTGCAGCAGCAACACCACCAAGAGAAGCAGCAGCAGATACAGCTTCTTGCTGACGCTATCCAGGACAAAGCATCCGCCCCACCCCCGGGTCGACTGATGACTCAAATGACAGAAAGGCCGTTAGGCAAAAGATGACCCCAGGGGATGATGTTGAGGCATTCTTGACTGTGTTTAAAAGGGTAGCAGAGCGGGAGAAGTTGCCACCGCTGCAGTGGGCGTAGATGCTGGCCCCTTATTTAGCCGTTGAACCCCAGAAGGCCTACTATGACCTGGCACTTCAGGATGCACAAGAGTAGCCTAAATTGAAGACCGAGATATTGGCACGCTCTGGAGTGTCTATGGCGGTCAGAGTGCAAAGAGTCCACCACTAGGCGTACGCGGGTAACAAACCCCCGCGCTCGCAGATGTATTACATCTAGTCGAGAAATGGCTGCAGCCCAAGTCAGCCACTCCTGCCCAGATGGTGGAACAGGTGATGATGGACAGGCTTATTCATTCCCTACCCCAGCAGGTACAGACCTGGGTTGCCCAGGGAGACCCTTGTAATGCTGATGACCTCGTTGGCTTCGTAGAAAGGTACCAGGTGGTGAAAAAGTCCCTGGGAAAACTGGACCTAATGTACTCTCCGTATTGGGGCACCAAAAGGGGGGCAGTAACACCACGTAAGGAGGCTAAAGCCGCAAACGTGTGGCGTCCCAGTACCATTGATGGGCTGGCAACGTCTGCTAGGGTGGGGGTGATATGTTGGCGGTGTCATACCCCTGGACACATAGCTGCTAGGTTTCCTATGTTCCCCGAGTCGATGGACTGCAGCCTGGGCAGTCGGTGTTCCTATTATGCCTATCCAGGTGTAGCGTGGAAGGACAATCCGGTGAGGGACTGTTGGACTCCGGAAGTCTGGTGACATTAATCAGTGCTACCCTACCCCATCAGCTGATCGCAGTCAAAACTGTGGGTGTCCGCTGCATACATGGGGACGCAAAGAACTATTGTGTGGCCAGGGTGACCATCGAAACAGACTGCGGTGCTCAAACCCTTGAGGTCGGGGTGGTCAAGAAACTGATACATCCCGTTATACTGGGCCATGACTTTCCCTTGTTTTGGGACTCGTGGATGAGGCACACTCGAGCCTAGGCAAATGGTTGGAGCCCACTCCCTAAGGGGTGAGTTAGGGGAGGAGGGAAGTCACACAGTGGAGTTCTAGTTTGCACTTGAGAGAGAGAAAGGAGGGAATCTCACAGCACCCCAACGGGCCTGGTACACAAGAGGGCTGTGCCGGGGCAGGTTTTAGCAGCAGGACACGGGATTGACAAAAGAAAGCATATTACGGGATCCGCTGAATGACCTTTCAAATCTCTGTGACCACCCGACCAGCTACCTGATTATAGACTATTTGTGCATTAACCTGAACTGCCACCTGCAGGGAGCTGCTCCATCCAAGCTGCAGTATCATCTCACCCGGAGGTCTGAAGAGGCACTGGTGCCCATCACCAGAATCTGCAGGTGGCATCACGAAAAACTTTATTTCCATTCCCTAACCCCTTTTCAGTTGATCACCAGGGCCACGGGTCTGGGCAGGCCACCAGTGACATCCCAACTACAGCAGGGCCCAGATACCCGAGTCCCCATACAACCCTGAGTGATTCATGCTTCTGGCATCATGAACAGGATCGCGTGCCCGATGCAACCGGGCACTGTGTGCCTTTGGATTTTGAACATTTTGGCCGAAAAGAACTTTCACCGCCGCTGTACGGCACTGAGAACAGGTTCCCGCCATTTTACCAGGAACCCCAAGATGGCGGTTTAGCCATGTGAAAGGACAATGTGCAGGCCCAGGGGTGTGCCTCAGCCCCTTACCATGGGAAGGCCTAGCCAGAGGCACGAAACTGTTAGACCGCCCCGATGGCCATCAATCAACCAAGGGGGCGGGCCAATGCAGGAAACTCCAAAGAACGCGCCCAAAAAGAGCAAGGGTGAGACCGGAAGATAAGTGTGCACAGCAACAGCAGAGTTACCCAGAGCAACGGCGGTGACCCGGCTGGCGGACCTGCTCAAGGAAGTGGTGCAGGAGGGCCAAGCTGCACGCGGAGATCCAGGAGTGGTCTCCCTCCTCACCAACGAGGGAGATGCGGCCTTCTGGAGAGCCGCCTTCCAGGAGCTGAGGGGAAACATCCTAGAGACTGTGGAGTGGGCCGTCCGCCTCTGGAGTGCAGACAGGGCCGTGGAACTAATGACCCAGGCAACGGAGCGACAGGCCCTGGAGGCTGCAGCAACCAACCAAGCCGCAGCCGAGACCCTGGTAGCAAGCGGTCACCCGGCCGAGGACCCTCAGCCTACGCAGACCGTGGATGCAGGGGTACAGACAGGAGACCCCGTAGACCCGCCTGCAGGCTCTGCCAGCATTCCAGGACCAGATACCCAAAACCCCGGAGAACCCGACCTGGAGTAGGATCTGATCGTGGAGGCCGTTGAAGAGGACAACAACCAGATCGGCTTCGAGGAGGAGGATCCAGCCCTTAATATCCAAGAACCTGTCGCCGGGGCTACCGGTTCTGAAGCAGTTTGGTGGAGTGCGACGGAGTATCGGCGCAAGACCATGAACGGGTCACGTGCCGATATCAGCGCTTCCCCGATTGCCCGAGGACCCGTTTCCCCGCCACCGGGGTATTCTCCACAAGTCAGCCAGGTGGACCAGGCAGTCCGACAGTGCCGTCGTGAGGAGTGGTGGCAGTGAGAGAAGGGGAGCTGCCATGCTCACGTCGAGGTCCGCCGTCAACCCCCGTTACCATTGGAACCACGAAAGGCAGGTACCGTGGTGTCTTTCCATAACGGGGACGGGTAGGGGTTTATCAGAGAGACAGAACTAAGAGACGATATTTTTGTTGTGAGGAGAGACGTTGAATCACATCTCCACAGAGGTCACCCGGACCGGGACTTATACCGGGGAGATCAAGTCACTTATGAACGCCATGAATCGCCAATGGGTTGGTTCGCCATCCGTGTGTTCTGCTTGTAAATGCAGAACTTTACAGCATGAATGTTACCCTGAATATACATAGTTAACATTGCATTGGAATAATGTGTGCCTTAACCCCATATTTACAATAAGAGACTCATAAACTTTCGTGAGAACTCAGAATCCTTGTTTACCCCCAGATAAAGGGATCCTGACCTCGAAAAATGAGCCCCCAGCCTCTTTATACCTGTCCCTGCACCATGCTAATATGTTTGTAGGCATCCCTTTGTGTCTGTACAGCGATATCGCAAAGTTTATAAAAGTTGTATTAATACCTTCTGACCTGCGGCTTCTCAGCCTTTGAGAAGCCGCAAAAGGCGTTCCTTTCTGATTCTCCCCACCGCCTGCTTGGTAATTATTCACGCCCCGATGGGTGTGCTAGAGAGCACAGAGCCTGTGTGCGTTATCAAAGGGGCGGTAAAGCCGCTATGACGACCCGGCACCCCGAAGCAGTACCCCTAAGTAACTCGTCCAGCAAAACCATAGCCTGAGAGCTGGTCCATATTTTTGCACGAACAGGGCTGCCAAAGGAGATTCTGACTGACTAGGGAACCCCATTTATGAGCAAAGTAATGAAGGAGCTGTAGAGTCCTCCACATAGCCCAGATTCGGACCTCGGTTTATCACCCGCAGACAGATGGTCTGGTGAAAAGCTTCAACAAGAACTTAAAGACAATGTTTAGGAAAGTAGTGGAAAAAGACGGGCGTGACTGGGACTACCTACTCCCATTCCTACTTTTCTCCATCAGAGAAGTTCCGCAAGCCTCCACGGGCTTCTCGCCATTTGAGTTTCTATATGGGCAACATCCAAGAGGTTTCCTCGACATCGCCAAGAAAACCTGGGAGGCTGAAGTCACGCCGAACTGGAGTATTATTGAACATGTCACCCAGCTACAGGAAAGAATGTCACAGGTGAGGCCCATTGCGAAGGAACATCTCCTCAGGGCACAAGAAGCCCAGGCTAGGGTGTATAACCGATTGGCGTGACTAAGATTGTTCCAGCCCAGGGATCGTGTGTTGGTGCTAATCCCCACTGTCGAAAGCAAGTTCCAGGCCAAATGGCAAGGGCCATACGAGGTGGTGGAAAAAAAATCAGTAACGTTAATTATAAAATCTACTAACCTGGCCGTAGAAAGGCGTATCAAGTATACCACGTGAACTTGCTGAAGCTGAACCGGGATCGGGAACCTGCGAGAACTTCTTGCTTGGAGGCAGCTCCTGAAGGCAGGGTGGAGGAAGTCACTATTGCGGAGACCCTATCACCAGCCCAGAAGCAACAGTGTCGAGAACTATTACAGCAGAACCTGGAGCTGTTTCTGGAATTGCCGAGGCATACTCAGGTGATAGAGCACGCCTCTTACAGGTGAGAGTGAATCTAAAGCCATATCAGATTCTGGAAGCACGCCGGGAGGTGATCGTGGCCGAGGTGAAGAGGATGTTAGACCTCGGGGTCATAGAGGAATCGAAGAGTGGATGGTCGAGCCCTATCATTCTTGTGCCAAGACCCGACGCGGAGTGGCGGTTCTGTAACTACTACCATCGGCTGAATGAGGTGTGCAAGTGTGACGCATACCCGATGCCCCATGTCGGCGCACTCATCGAGAGGCTTGGACCAGTGAGATACATCACCACTCTTGACATGACAAAGGGTTATTGGCAGATCACCATGTTCTAGACAGCTAAGGAGAAAACCGCCTTCTCAACACCGGATGTTTTCAATACACCCGGATGCCATTCGGACTCCAGGGGACCAGAACCACCTTCCAAAGGGCTTTAGATTGGGTCCTAGCCCCCCACAAGAAGTATGCAGCCGCCTACCTTGACAACATCGTAGTCTTTAGCTCAGACTGGGCTAGTCACCTTCCTAAACTTCAGGCCATTTTAGATGCTCTTAATAAGGCAGGATTTACTATAAATCCCAGGAAATGTGCCATTGGGAAGGAGGAGGCCAAATACTTGGGCTATGTCGTCGGGAGAGGTGAGATAAAGCCACAAGTCAAGAAAGTGGAGGCAATCCAGACCTGGCTGCAACCGCTCACCAAGAAGCATGTGAGAGCCTTCCAAGGCTTGTGGTATACTATCGGCGGTTTATCCCGAATTTTGCAATGATGTCCGCGCCACTGACAGATCTCCTAAAAGGCATCAGATCTACCATGGTGAAATGGACAGTGGAAACAGAGGCCGTATTCCAACAGTTGAAGCTAGCACTGTGCAAACAGCCGGTCCTTGTCACACCAGACTTTACAAAGGAGTTTGTGGTCCAGACAGATGCTTTGGAGGTAGGGTTGGGAGCCATACTCTCCCAAGAGATAAATGGGGAAGAGCATCCCATTCTCTATCTGAGCCGAAAACTTTCATCCTGTGAGAAGAACTATGCGGTAGTGGAGAAGGAGTGTCTAGCCATAAAGTGAGCCGTAGATACCCTAAGGTATTACCTACTGGGCTGGTGTGAGACCATGTTTAAATTGGTGTCAGACCATGCCTTAAGATGGCTTAAGGAAAAGAGGATACACAATGCCAGGGCCAATAGGTGGTTCCACAGAATAGGTGCTGGGGATTCTGACAGGTCCTGAACTAGGATCCTCTAATTGATTTGAAAATATCTAATATTTTAAATCTCCTGCTAAAGTACTAGATGTTATTTTCATGCAGAGGTATTTCGGTAAAATTTTATTTCAATACATGTAAATCAAAACCTGTACTAAGTCAAGAAGTATATATTACTTCTCAGTAGGTTTCACTTCTGGTTTAAGCTTTCAAATCCTCATGTAAAATACTGATTAATGTATGCCCCTGTAAGGTGGTGGAGGTAACGCTGGCAATATAAGTACCCATCCACCTGGGGTCTCCGCTAAGACTGGCAATGAGACTCTCTCATATTTCTAGTAGTGGAGGCAATTTTCCAGCCAGGATGTGTGGATGTGCAGATATCTACTTCCATCCCGCTGCAGAGAACTCTAGGTTAAGGACTCAAAAGAGACTTTACTGTGACTTGTGTGAGTTGTGACTAGAAGACACATACTTTAATCAGCGCATCGGCTGCAGAGAAAAAGTCTGATTCTGTGAAGGCATCTCCGGGTGTCAGTAGAACAGAATTCCCCTTAGGATCCCTCTTGCAGTAACCTAACTAAAGGGTTGTCAGTGATGGATAAGAGACTTTCACTGGTTGTACCAACTCAAGACCCCCAGCTCATACCTTAAGACTCGGACCAGCGAAAAAGACTGAGAAACCTTCCAGTTGTAAGTCGAGAGCTAATACCATGCCACGAACATCTTTAGCAGGAAGCGTGCATGCAAATTTAGTATGTGGTGCCAAATTCGGTTTGGTAGGCTTTGCATTGTTTCTAATCAGTGACCCGCTTTATGCTAGTATGTATTTCTCAGTATTCGTCTTACACCCTTGTGAATGTGGTTTTAGTTCTATTCATCACCGTTAGCTATATGATTATATAAGGCGTGCTTTTATTTTATACTGATACAGTCAAATAATTAACTAAATATTCTAATTTTAAATCACTGCAGTGATAGTGATAGGGAGGGAAGTTAATTATCATTAACGTTAGAGTTATTCTCCAAAAAGGTTAGACTCTGCAGTAACACTTTATTGTGGTATCTTTAACAAATTGTATTTGATGAATTGGTCAAAGTTTACATCAGCACAGAAGTAATCTAAAGTGAAACGGAATAGCGTGAATGTCAAATGTCATATTATGAAATGAAAACTGATTTATTAGCATTGTTTGTAGACTAGCTGTGTGCATTGCTTTTTTCCACTCTTTTTCATGTACTTGATAAAATACAACTCCATAAGCTTTAAGATAAAAAGATAAAAACAATTAGTGTAATGTAACATGTAGTGATCAGCGATTTCGCCGATGTTCGGGGTTGGCCAACCCGACCAAACTCTTTTTAAAATTCGAGTTCATGGTCTGACGTAACTCACGCTTCAGTCCAAACCCCGAATTCGAACTTTAAACATATGAGATGGACGCGGTAGCTGTAAAAATATAAAATATAAATATAAAATATAATAATTGTTGGACTAACCTAAAAACAGCCCATACATTGTAGCATCTACCATGCTAGAATGTATGGACTGTTTCCAGATTACTCCAACAGGCAATCACAGATGCCCATTCTCTGTAACAGTGTCTGTGATTGGCTGTGACTCACCCAGGGGCCTATGGGAACGCGGAACCCGGGCATGGAGTTGGAGGGATGTCACCCATGGCCCGATCCGTAGCCTTGGTGGTTGGCTCAAAAATTGGAGGAAATGTAGAAAGGGAATAAAAGAAAAAGAAAAATTTGTCGTGACGCCACCTGTGGTTTCTGATGAATGCATCAGCGCTGCTGTAGGCTCCAGGGATGATGGATGGGCAGCAGGGTGGTATAGCTCCCCACAGGCCCGGGGCGCGTTTTTGCGTTTGCTGAAAATAACATGCATTTCTAGTGGTAAAAATGCATAGAAACGCAAATGAAGGCAAACGCAACCCAGCATTAGATGTGAAAAGGGCCTATATGTATTATACTGATTAGAGTGTGATGCATCACTGGAACTCTGAATTCGACAGCTTCCATACATTTTCCCCAAAAAATTAGTTTTGCGGTGAGAAAAAATTCTTTGTGAATCTCAATACTGCAAAGCCTCTAATTATCTGGACTGTACTGACCATGTCGCGTTCAGGGTGCGGACGAGAGTGTGTGATTTGTGCGCGGGCCTCCGCCTGCATACAAATCACATATTGCGGTAAATGGGAGCGCACAGTCATGCGCAGACCTGCGCAGCACCGTGCGTTCCCATTATAAACTTAGGGGCTATGGTCAGTGTGCGGATTCCCTCCGCAGGATGCTGCGGAGGGGTTTGCAAGTGTGAAGCCAGCCTAAGACAGAGGGGTAGTAAACTTGTTTCCTTGTTTGCATTGTGTAAATTAAAAAAAAATCTGTTATTGATGACAGGTTACTGCTCTATATCACAGATCAATCAATTCACAGTCACACTGAATATACAGATCCAGCAGGACCCTATATCACTTGAAACCTTGGATTAATATTCTCCACAGAGTGAGACCACCACTCCCAGTTTTAGTCTGCTTTAGTGCTGTAGTAATACGCCACACTCAGATCAGGTATTCTTCTATCTCTATAATGAATGAGGTATCTGATCTTGTCTCCTTACTCCTTACTCTATGCTGCAAAATCCTAAAATGTCACTGATTGGCCAAAGCTCATTCTTTATTGTGGCTGTAATAGACCCCCTTGGCTGGCCACACTAGATTATGTAATATGATAGCTGCTTGACATTATGGGTAATTCCTTACATCATTATCCCGCTCTGAGACATCAGCAGTGGGTGAACTGATCTGACATTTTTTTTTTATCTTTGTGAATTAGGTTGCAAAGTGTTTAAATTCATATGAACCTGCATATTTGAGGAAATTCGACTTATGATTAATCAACTAAGCTCTAACAATGATGTGGCATGTGCAACAGTGGTGTAACTCGAAGCTCATGTGCCCCGATGCGAAAGCTCCAACGGGGGCCCCCAATTATTACAAATCTTTAGTAGCATTAGTCTTTTCTTTAGGCCAAAGGGACTTTTTGGGCCCCCTAGGTTCCAGGGTCCAGGTGCTATTGCAACCCCTGCACCAATTGTAGTTATGCCCCTGCCTATACATTTGAAACCAGAAGTATACACTATATAAAAAGACACATATGCATGTTTTTTTCACTATTTGACATGAAATCAGAATAAACCTTTCCCATTTTAGGCCAATTAGGATTACCATAGTTATTATTATTTCTCAAATGCCAGAATAATGAGAGAAAGAGAATGTTTTAAGGCATTTTTATTACTTTCTGCAAAGTCACAAGTTTACATATACTAAGATTACTATGCCTTTAAACAATTTGGGACAGCTCATATGATGATATCATTGACTCACCGCGGCCGGCGGACTCCGGTTGATACAGGCGATTCTTCTCCTTCCTTGTCACGGGTGGACCGCGCCTGCCGGTAGTGGGGCCCGGTGTAGTGCAGATCAAAATTTAGGACGTCTTACGGGAACAGATTAAAGGGGTTTTTAATTTGTTTTCTTCGTGACGCCACCTATGAGTAGATTCGGTAAGGGCTACCGACGCTGCGGAACCTCCCGGGGTGATGGACAGCAGCAAGATGTTACGCTCCCCACAGGCTGAGCGGTGATCCCCGGGGGCTGGAGCTGCTCAAGATGTTGTGCGGCAGCTGCGGTTACCTTTAGTTCATGACGGACAGTTCATAAGGAGACACGGACACAGATAGTCTCTGCAACGGTTCTTTACTGTAACCAGCAGGCAGTACATGGCTTACAGAGGTTGAGTAGAAGACCGGGTGGACTTAGCAGTGATAGTGCTCCTCAGAGATCCGCAGTGTACCTCCTTTCTACCTCCTTAGCTTCTCTTTTTCTTGTGCCAGCGTCGCCCAGGAATACCAGGTCGGGTACGGGGAGGCTGCTTCAATGCCCTATCCATGATGTACGTTCTGGATTCTTTGGGGAGCCTTGGGTCCCTCAGTGGGTACACCGCTGGTTAGACGACTGGAAACTGGCTGGTGGTGGGGTGCTCCTATAAAGCTGCTCCTCCACGGGGCTGGTTCGCGTGGCAGAGGTGAACTGCTGCCAGCTTCGGTACCAGTGAACCGGCTGTGAGTTGTGGGCACGGGAGTCTTTTGGGAACCCGTGTAGAAATGCCCATTCCCGGTGGTTAAGGCCTCAGGTGCTGACACCCGACCGGTGACGGCCCAGGGGCCCGCACGGAGTGCGGAGCCCCCGCTCCTCTCCAAGTTCTGTGTTCTAGGTTCTCTCTAGATTCCAGACTGTGTTCTGACTGTCTAGATTATTCTGTGTTCTCTTCACTACCCTAACACTCCACCCACCAGGACCTAGGATTGGTCCTCTGTTCTAGGTGTTGTATGTTGGGTTGGATCTCAGAGTTAACTATTGCACTGCTTTGTCAAGAGAATATTGCGGCTGCAATACTCCCTTGTGACGCACTCGTTGCGGGGCGCCACATCATGTGTTTGGAAGCTTCTGATAGCTTTATTGGCAACATCTGAGTTAATTAGAGACACACATGTGGAAGTGTTTTAATGCACACTGAAACACACTGCTACATGGAAAAGTCTAAAGAAATCAGTCAAGATATCAAGGAAGAGAATTGTGGATTTGCACAAGTCAGGTTAATCATTGGGTGCAATTTCCAGATACCTGAAAGTGCCTCATTCATTCTGAACAAACAATTATTTGTAATGACATAAAGATGGGAATGTCCAGTCATTATACCACTCAGGATGGATTTGTGTTCTGTGTCGAAAAGGATTAACACAATTTGGTCTGACGTGCATATCAACCTAAGAACAAAAGCAAAAGACCTTGTGAAGATGGCAGAAGCTGGTAAGATTGTGTCATTATCCACAGTGAAATTAGTACACGATCGACATAGGCTGAAAGGCCAAGAAGAAGATATTACTCCAAAAGAAACATAAAAAAGCCAGATTAATTTTTGCAAGTACACACAGGAACAAACACCTACATTTTTATAGTCATGTACTGTGTAGTGATGGCGAACAGGCTGATGTTTGGGTTCAGCGGTCCAGGTTCAGTACCGGACTTGACCCAAACTTGAATTCGAACCCTGAACCCAGACTTTAAGGTTATGAAACAAAACAGTAATTAAACATCAGCGTGATTACTTACTGGGTCTGCGCGACTGTACTTGCGGAGGCCACTCATTAACTTCCTGATTATTCACTGAACAGTAGATGCTAGAATGTATGGGCTGTTTCCTGGTTACTGCACTGGCTCCAACAGTCAATCACAAATGCCCACTCTCTGTGACAGCATCTGTGACTGACTGTTGTGCCCCTCATCCATTGCGCCGGTGTCTGTAACTGGTTGCCATAGGCAAATTCCTAACAACTATTGTGAGAAGCTTATGCAAAATGTTTGATCCAAGTCATATAGTTTAAGGGTAATGGTACCAAATACTAATGAAATGTATGTAAACTTGTGACTTTCCAGAAAGTAATAAAAATGCCTTAAAGGGAACCTGTCAGGTAGTTTATGCCCCCAAACCTATAACTACCTGTCCCTGCAGCTTTCTACTACATCCTTAATGGTACCTTTACACACCACTACCGAAAGGTAGAAACCGGCAGGTGTGTACCTTTTACCTTCAAAACACCGCGAAGTGGCGGCGTGTAATTCAGGTTGTACCTTCCTGTCTCTTTGGATACCTGTCTTTCAGCCATGCTGAAAAACAAGCGGGTATAATCCCTATAGTAGCAGCATGTAATCGGGGCACAGGTACGGATTTGAGTTCCCTGGGGCGTGCCACAGCGTCATGTATACCACGCCCCATCAGCTATCATTGGTGGGGTCTACTGTGTACCCATTGGCTGTCCCTGCACAGGGCGGCATATTTAACGATCTGACCAGTCACACTACACATTTGCTATAGCGTCATGTATTAGCCAGCCTCCCTGCGCTGGCTGGCCAATCATGATGTTATTGCATTGTCCAATCACCGTACAAGCGTCTCGTAATACACTACTCTGTCACGCCTATGTAGTTACGGCGCACAATATGTACGCCCAGATTCCCTTGTTGTAGTGGCGTGTAATCAGGGAAGGTGCTCCACAGAAGGTAACCTGCGGCACCCGTCGGCACTTCCAGGGAACGAAAATACCTTCTGTGGAGCACCTTGTGGCGGCGTGTATTTGCAGTATCAGGTACCGTTAGCAACCGTTGAAAACGCGCGCGTGCACGTCCGGTGCCTACCTGTTGCTACCCTCGGTAGCGGCGTGTAAAGGTACCATAAGAGTCCCTGTCTGCCTTAAAAATGTAGTATCATGGTTGTAAAAATGCTGTTTATAACTTACATTTTTCCCCCATTGTCTAGTGTTCTGTAAGGGTCCATTTCTCTCCTACTCCTTTGTTATGCCCCAGTGGGAGTGATAATGTAATTCAGAAGCGCAATCCCACGTTTGAAATCTGTGGCCTGCTTCCTGATATGACGCCTCAGTCACGTCATCTCCGGTAGGGCATATTGTGGCAGATTATTGGGTGTACTCACCGACTCCAGAGTATGTGCAGTGCGCGTTTCTAAAGCTGGCGAGTACACCAATAACCCCCCACAATGTGCATGGACCGGAAATGATGCGCAGCTGTGCGTCACATAGGAAGCACTGCCCAGGGATTTCAAACACTGGAACCGCGTTTCTGAATAAGGCTGCTTTCACTTCAGCGGTTTTCGCTGATCGCGGCAGTTGCGGGGAAAAAAACGCAACTGACGCGATTACCGCATAAAGGCTGCACTACGCGGTTCACTTGCGGCAGGTCCCATACAATGTCTATGGGGCTTGAGGCAGGTCGCGGCAACGCGGTTTCGCACTTGCGGGAGGTGTTGAGCGAAAAAAAACGCGGTATTTTTCGCGGCCACACCTGCTGCAGTGCCAAAACGCACTTGCGCACCTGCCGCACACTTACCGCAAGCCCACTAGACATTGTATGGGGCTTGCCGCAAGTGAACCGCAAGTGCAGCCGTTATGCGGTATCGCGGCGTTGCGTTTTTTTCACCGCAACTGCCGCGATCAGCGAAACCGCTGATGTGAAAGCAGCTTACATGATCACGCACACTAGGATGTGATAACACACGGAGTGAGGGGGGCATGCAGCCTTAGAGAACACCCACCATTCAGACAATGGGGGGAAATGTAAGTTAAGAACAGCGTTTTTACAACCATTATACTTACACATTTAGGACAGTAGTGATAGGTTTGGGGGCATAAAGTAGCTGACAAATTCCCTTTATAACATCTCTCCCTCTCTAATTCGGTCATTAGGCAATATTAATAATTATGGTAATCCTAATTGACCTAAAAGGTTTATTCTGATTTCATGTCAGATAGTGAGAAAACATGCATTGTGTCTTTTTTTTATAGTGTATGTAAACTGCAAGTTTCAACTATATCTATTTTCATGCACATAGATGTACATTATAACACCTCAATGTGGTGCTCAGAGGTTGCACAGAGTCGAATTAAACCCAAAAAAGAAATCCCATCACAAAACAATGAGGGTTTTAAAATTTAAATCAAGAATTGAGATGGTTACAAAAGCCTCCTTTCAAAATAAACCCTAAGAAACATGGGAATTTGAAAATCCATATGTATTATTCATTGTGAGCACCATGGTTACAGTAAATGATTAAGCCGAGATAGTTACCATGTCAAGTGTACACAGTGCCCAGTACACTGGGAAAAATACAAGGAAATTTCCACTTAATATGCTATAATGGACATCTGACTCATAGGGATTTTTGCCTTCCTCTGTATAAACAATGTAGGAAATTAGATTGTCCTTTTTATATAAAATTTCTAGCATGAGTGTGGTTTTCAATATATATTGGATTTCATTCATGTGCCCTGTATCTGACCATTGCGCTCTACTTTGCAGTGCACCTGATCATTGTTAGGGTATTGCATCTTTTTCAGGTTGTACGCTCTGTAACCCGCGTGTAAAAGCACTAAACATTAAAAAGAATGAACATATGCTCTGCAATGTAAAAATTACTTTGCTGTGCATATGCGCAGTTGTTTAAGGTTCAAAGTGGTTAAAAAAGGGATCTGACTGTTCTTCTGATGACTAGTGATGAGTGCACTTTGGTTGAACATGTTCGCCAATTTTAATCCAGGCCGAACTCAGCTTTAGGTTCATTCGGCTTCTCGAACATGAACGTTTTGCTGTAAAGTCGGAAGTTCGCATTTTGTTTGGTAACTGTTGGGATGACAGAAAGCATTAGTGCATGTGTACTATTGCTTCTGCTCTACATTATCAGAGTGTCACTATCTAGCATAGCGGGTGGGAGGGGGATGAAAGGTCACATAAAACGCAGGTCTCCATTTTTTTTCTTTCCCGTAGTTACTGTTAGGGGTTCGGTTCAGTAGCCAATCATTGTGCCTGAAGGAAACACAACTTGCATACACCTTTGTGTCGTTGGCTGAGTAGGTCACATGTCCTTGGCATATAAGAAGTGGCCATTTTCCGTTGTTGCCACTTTCACAGGTTTAGACTTTAGCAACCCGTCTCACTGCCTCCGCTGCTGCTGTGTGCGCTACATAGAGAGATAGCTAGCTAATGACTCAATTCCTTTGTAGATAGATAAATAGTAGGTTTACTGACATATTTGTGATTAAGCCCTTTTTGGCCACAGTACCAGAGTTTGCAAAACTTTGGCCTGCTGCATTGTTCTATTCCAATCCCCATAATTTTAGTGCAAAAAAGCAGTCTTTGCTAGATCTGCCTAGATCTAGCCACCAAATCTTTGGTCTATTCCCAAGATTTGCCAATTTTGCTCTGGTGCAGTGCTCTATCAAAATCTTCCCAATATCTGAAATATCAGAGATCCCTTATAATAAGTTAACATATTTTAGCATTTTAGAGTGCAGCTGTTTGTATTTTTGTAGTCAAATCAAAATGGGAGTCTGATGAGTAATAAACATTGGATCCACCATGAACCAAGGAACAACACCATGACAAGGATTTTGGAATTCTTCTTCATTCCTTTTAGGACAAGTCACTATTTCATCAGTGGGCTACAAGTCTATTTGCACCTTTAAACATCAGGAATGGCTTTTAGCACCATTTGTGTCATGTTATATTTTATTATTTACATCATTCAACATAAAAATTCATATGCAGCTGGCCTCATTCACCTGTCTGCCTGAATAAACAGACGGTGCTATATGACTAGACTACGTAAATGTAAGTAAGTATATATCAAACACAAACATGATTGTGTGACAGAAGTTAATACCACGGTGGCTGACACGAGGCAGCAAGGGATTGCGGAGACCAATCATCAAAGTAACAGCTAAATATGGACATGCTCAGCTATTGTAATCTACTATATTATGAAATGGTACAGATAGAATTCAATTGTCAGCCATTCAGGTCTTAGAGCAGTTTATTGCTACGTAATTAAAGATTCTGGTCCAAGCAAGTGTTAGGCAAAATGAATGAGCTACATTAAAGCTTGTTATGAAAATCTGCAGAATATTTTAGTGTGTGACTTTGGATTAATCGTACCATTTGAAAAATTAACCAACGGTTTTAAATGCTATACTTTTGAAAGTAAGTTTACAACTTGTTTAAAAACATTTAATTATTAAAAAAATAAAATCATTATTACAATTATGTAGTATAATTTATAAAATTCCAAATGATAACCGGTCTGTAAAGTTGCCGGTACACAACACTAGTGTTAGTTTATCTTTTCTCGGAGAGGCTTTGACCAATTTTTTTCAATGAGGCAATGCTGATGACCGATTTTTTTCATGAGGCAATGCTGATGACCGATTTCAATGAGGCAATGCTGATACCCATTATTCATAGCAATGCTGATGACGTTTTTCATGAGGCAATGTCTGACATTTTATTCAATGAGCAATGCTGAGACGATTTTTTCACGATGTGATCAAAGTCACTGCGATTCACTTTGAAATAGGAAGGAGCATCGAAAAATCAGAAGCCATACAGAGTCAAAGTAACCATCCAATTTTTACAGATACATTGCTATTCTGTGACGTAGGAAACTGTAAATGGTCATGTAAATGGTTAATAGTTCTGAGTAAAACAACACATTGCATTTAGATGATAAGTAAGAAAAAAAATTGTAACAGTTTTCTGGATGAAAATCGGACCTTTTTTATACTGTTGTGTGACCCCTGCTTTACAGAAAAGCTTCACTGGCGAGCCCTCTGCTGCCCATGGATGTGGATTTGTCTTCAGGACCCATTGAAGTGAATGGTATGCACAAAACGGCTGTAGTCCTTTGAATGCTGCTGGCTGCGTTTTTCTGTACCTGCTCTCGTTTTATGGATCTAAAATAAAGGATTTAATATTAGCCAAAACAGTGAGTGCCGCTGATTTCTTTCTTTTCTTTTTTTATGAAGTATGAGCTGCCTGAATATAGCGTGCACCACCTGTTGCCTGTGGCCTACTCTGATCACCTAAATCCTTTGCTCTTTACCGAGTCAGAGTCTGCTCTTTGCCATATCAAGTGGTGAGGAACATTTTCTTTTTTATGCTGTGAGAATAGTGTATAGCAGTTAGATACCTTGTTTAGTATCTGACTGTAGAGAAAGCAGTAGTTAAGTGTGAGATCAGTCCACTGGGGTTGGAGATAGACTCCAGGCTTCGAGGGAAAGAAATCTCCATCTTAGGCTAGGGTCACACTTGGGAGCCTGCATCCAGTAACTGGATGCATTACTGGATCTAGTTTTTCCCCTTCTTTGTTTGGAGGCATTTTTTACCGGATCAGGTACCTGATATATACCATCAGGAACTGGATCAGGTTCCCATAGGGTCCCATGTTAAAAAAAACTGATCAGGTTTTGCTGAAAGGCAAAAAAATGTTGCAGACCCTATTAAAACCTGACTTCTCAAAAACTGGATCCAGTAGACGGATTGCACTTTGGCAAACAATTGTTAACATTGGAGTCTATGGTTCAGGTACCTGATCAGGTTTTCAGGATGAAAAACTGGATTCAGTAACTGGATTGCAAATACAAGTGTGACCGTAGCCTTAGTTCAGTAGTAGTAGTTAATTTAGTGTGTGTAGTAGTAGTCATGTGCAAGCCATGTAGGTACCTTAGGTTTCAGCTAGCAGTTGTTTGTGACAACTGTCACCCTAACATCAGTGGACAAAAAGAATAGAGCTCCCAATAAAGACTCAAGAAGTGGGACGTAAAGAGAACTTGCACTGTCCCTCTGTTAAGCTCCTGGACTGGACTCGAAATAGGTTCATATTGTCAGTGGACTGTGTCCAGTGGTACGTGTCTTTAGGAGGAAGCTTGGCATAGACATGGATGAACAGGACAATTCAGTAACAAACAAAGGAGAGTTCAGTCAACAGTTGTAACCAATGTGTAAACGGGTCACAGTGAGTGGGACATAACCCTAAATCAAAAGAGGACTCGATTAAGCTGACATGTGGAAGTGTGGTGCTAAGCAGAGAGAAGGAGGAGGATGGATTACAAAAGCCATGGTGCCAAGAATTATGAAGCAATACTTAAAGCTAAGTGTAGACTTGTTCACGTGTTGTGTGTGCAGTATCGGTGTGTTTGTGGAATTGTGCAGAACGTTAAGTAAAAATAAATTTGAGTCCATGTCAGTGACACTTCAGTGTATGGATCCTTGCCTTAGAGATGGCCTGAACCAAGGTATGGCTTGCACCCGGAAAGACCACACACAAGGAAGGATCACCACAACCAAATTCCCCCTAGCTCTGTGGGGATGGCCAAATACGAACTTCAGGAGGCAGCCCCTTGCTCGTGACTAGCCACTGTCACACATGGACTAATAGACCACGTGCACACATTGCAAATCTCCTGTTTTTTACCTCGGCATTTGTAGTCAAAACCAGGAGGGGGTAAAAAATCCAGAAGTGGCGACATCTTTCTATTATACTTTTCCTCTGATTGTTCCACTCCTGGTTTTGATGTACAAATACTGAGTTAAAAAAAACTCAACATGTGTACATGATCTTTCATAAATGGATTTTCTGTGCATACAAAAAGTAGCACAAAAAACACTGCATGCACACTACATGGGATCATGGCCTGAAGGTGGTTCACAAAAATATTGGGAAGTAGAAGTGTCAAACATTAAGTCATATTTGCTCTGCAGTAAATAAACTTCTGTATAAATCCATATGTATATCTAATAAATCTGTGATCATTGATTTTTAATATAATCAGAGTTCTTACTATACAATCATTATGAATTTGAAACCTTCTTAAGGTACCGTCACACAGGGACATATCGCCGGCGATGTTGCCGGCAACTGAGGGGCGTGGCTAGGTTGCGGCGACATCGCCGGAGAGTTGCCTCGTGTGACAGGGCGATAATCAGGCGAAAAATCGCCTGAGTCACATCGCCAGGTTTCCCAACAATGTTGGGAAATCTGGCGATGTTGCTCAGGCGATCATGCCTGATCGCCCTTTGTAACGCGGCAACCTACAATTTTGAGGGCGATTCCGCCTATCTACAACATTGCGAGTTATCGCTCGCTGGGTTGCTGGGCAATCCAGCGAGTGATAGCCGCGGCAACTAGCCGGCGACATCGCTGGTAAGTTGCTCCGTCTGACAACTCCCGGCGATGTTGTCAGGGATGCGCGCTCCCGCGATCCCCGGCAACATCGCCGGCGATATGTCCCTGTGTGACGGTACCTTTAGATGTATGGCAAAATAAAATAGTAGAAAAGACAAGTAATACTATAACAAATTTCATATTGACTTACCTGTTACATACATTTGCATGCACATTTTGAGGGATGACCCAAATGAACCGTATAGCCTGATCTGATCAAAGCTAAATCAAAGGTGAACTTTTCCATTGAACTTGGAATAATCAATGCAAAGTGCCTATACTATCATCCTGTCGTTGCTCTGAAACAAAGCACCCCTTCCTTCCTCTAGCCACCTGATGTTACACGAATCTACCGCATATGCACAAAAATAATTATGTCTTCATATTTTATGTCTAAATTAGGTGCAAAAAAAATAATTTGTACACTGGGTGCAATTTCTCCATAAAACACATAGATCTGCACTAATGAAAAGAGACTTTAAAAGTAGTTATGACAAAAGTGCAGTGTTCATCGCTGTTTAATGAGCCCTGTGAACATTTTCTGTATCGGCAATTATTTTTTCTATATAATTTGTTGGATGAGTTCAAAATACAGCGTAGTGGAAATAGCAGATGCTTTGTGTTTTCTGTTTGTTTTTCCCTTCTATAATTTGCAATGCAATGAACTGACGCCACAATTTCCCATCTTTGACATGCATAGACTATTACTTTATTAATGCCATTTTTTATCATGGGAGGCAGCTCAGTAAGTTGTACAAAACAGCAAGTAAAATGAGTGTCTGCCCTGCCTGATGAGCCTGGTTAAAAGCTCATTAAAATCTCAACTATTTTTATAGCGACTGTTTTAACCTTTTGTAACCAGAGGACATAAATATCTCTTTATCCAGGTATCCATTTAAAAGAATGCATTTATTGAACTGGATATGACATTGCAATACAATCTCCCCATCCGTTGTAAGTGCATATTGTACAGCAAGGCTGGGTCACATGAGCAGGGCCGTGGCGTCAGAGTCGGTGCCCATTTTGGGTGGAGTCAGAGTCGGAGTCAGATTCAGGGAAATTGAGGAGTTGGAGTTGGTGTCCATTTTGGGTTGAGTCAGAGTTGGATTCAGGGAAATTGAGGGGTTGGAGTCAGAGTCGTATATGTGGCATGCTGACTTCACAGCCATGGTTATGGAGTTGTGGAGTCGGAGTTGGTGTCCATTTTGGTGGAGTTGGAATCGGACTCAGATACAAGGAAATTGAGGAGTTGAAGTAAGATATTTGGCTTACCGACTCCACAGCCCTGCACACACGCATGTGAGTCAGATGAGTGCAATGTGAGAAGACCTCACATTGTTCTTGGTCATTTGGACAATGTTAGTGAATATTGCAGGTCAGATTTGTAAGTTTTTCCTCAGCGCTAATTGGACTGAGAAAAATATCACAGCATGGTGTGATTGGCAGTGTTTCTTGAATCATGTTTACCCAAACAAGTCTATGGGTGCATGTGACATATTGGACTGCACTCGGATGTCATCAGAGTGCAGTCCAATATACCCAGCGACAAGCAATAGAGAAGATGGAGAGATTACTTTCACCATCTTCTCTTCACCTGTTCTCTGATTCTCACTTGTGAGTGCATTAGAGCATAGTAGAATGACACTCGGCTCACACTCACATCAGTTTGTGACCTGGCATTGGATGCTATATACTTGTTTGACCCCGGTCTAATGCAAAAAATCATGGCTGGCCCTAGATTGTTGATAGCCAAAGAACAGTGCCTTATGTTGGTCCAATAACTCTTTCATAGAGCTACCTAAATAAAAATGCAATATAGTGTCACTATTACCCATCATCAAACAGTGCCTTATGTTGGTCCAATAACTCTTTCATAGAGCTACTCAAATAATAATGCAATATAGTGTCACTATTACCCATCATCAAAAAGATAGGAGGAAGAAAAATTGGTGATAAGTGCCAAATAAATATAATATGTGACAAAACATATAGTCTTTATTGAAAAATTAAATCTCAGTACACAAGTCCACCAGTAGAAAAGTGTTATGGTCAGCAGGAGAGGACGACAAGGTAATGTAAAAGTAAACAAATTATCCAAGAAGATGTACAAAATACAAACTAAGGACAAATGGGTACACTGCAATAAGCGTCAGTACCAGGATACACCTGAGGCTATGTGCTGAAAGGCTGATGGCCACTTTACACACACCAACTTATCTGTCCAACTTCTGACCAACTTGCTGGTTGCAGTGAAATCATGGACACATTGTTCCATTTGTACACAGCCACAAAATGGAGCAATGTATCCATGATTTCACTGCAACCAGTAAGTTGGTCAGAAGTTGGACCGATAAGTTGGTGTGTGTAAAGTGGCCATAAAAGTGATGCAGAATTTTCAGCATGAAATCTGCATCCACATTTAGCAGCTATTAAGGAGCAAAAGCATTGAGCTTTTGTTGTGTAATATGTGCTTTTTTGATGCAGTACATTCTGCATCGGTCCTACTGTGCCAGACTTGTAGTGTGCTGCTTACCTTGCTTACTGGCAGGCACTTCCATGTTTCAGCCGCATCATCCTCCACGTGGGTTACACCCCCCCTACCCATGTGATGTGTGGCATGAGCAAAACCAGAAATGTATCAGTACGCAAGGTAAGCGGTTTAAATTAATTGACATGCTGCATATTTTCAAGGATCAAGGATCCGTCAAAATCTGCAGATGTTATGCGGCACAAAAATGTGCTGGCCTAGGCAGAGCACAGCCAAAGTCACATTGACATTGCTGGCTGGCCAATATAACATGTGCATCTGCTGTGCATTTTTATAATACACCATAAAAATGAGCCACCTTTGGCACACGGCCTTAATATCCAAATAGAGACATACTCATAAAAAGTTGTCTCCAACTGGACTGACACCAGCCCCAATGTGGCTTTCGGCACACTACCTTCGTCCATAAGAACATACAGTTTGCTGGACAAAATAGACGTGACATTTTAGGTGATTGGAGGTAAAGTAGAGACCCATGGGTTTGCTATATGTTTATGCACAGAAAAAGAAAAGTCTGAGAAATACATAAGGGAGTTAGCATTTAAGAGATTTAATACATATAAACCTCATGTCTAATGCATATCTTATGCTCTCCCTTCTTTATATCTTTTCTGTGAGCTAACTGCAAATAAACAAGAATGTTTCCATTCATTCATTAAATGGAGACCTTGAAACTGGTGAGGAATTGAAATACACTATAAACTTTATAAAAATATTTTATATTTTAATAACTTCTTTTAATAAATAGAGAACAAACCATCATACACTGCAAAAATAATAGTACTTTCCTTTGAACATTGCTGAACTGTATCGCATATGCTTCTGAGCTACAAATTAATACTTTGTGTCTTCTTACCATCTTTTTTTATAAAAGTAGAAAGCCACTTCTGAATGGGTACTGCTCTGTCCAAATGGCCATGAATGACATAATTAACCATTCACATAAATTTTACAGTGAGCGGAACCAGTTAACACATATAACACAGCAGATGGATTAATCTCTTGTGGCTGCATTCTGATGAGTTCTGATGAGTCCAGGTAAGGCTGGCTTCACACTACGGCGCAGTCCGGTCCGGGGCTGTAAGGCATGAACCTGACAGCCCCGGACCGGATCAGCACACAGAACCGGAGGGCCAAATGTGCCCTCCGGTCCTTGGTGCAGCCGGACGCAGTTGCCGCCGCTGATTAATCAGGACCGCAGCTCGCAGAGAGCTAGCCGCGGTCCTGAAATAACAGCGGCGTGCAGCCATCAGTGTCCGATTCCCGGATCCTTTATTTAGGTTGAATTACCATGTTGGCACTTCACCATAAATAATTTGGTTTTGGGTTGCGGTTTGGGCACTCGGCCTCTTAAAGGTTCATGCAGAAAAAGAGTCCAATGACCGGGCACTACACCTGTGGAGCTCTGCTAAAAGCCTGTCGGCTATCCCCGGTGCCTGGTGTTGCACAGCCTTAAATGAATAATCAGAGATTCAAAAAAGAGAATAAAGAAAGGCGGCACTCACCGTATAGGCTGGTGGAAGGGTGTTTTAATCCAGGAAATTCAATCCATTAAAACATTGTTAGTGCGGTGGGGAGAGGGAGTGAGAGGCCGTCGGAACGACGGTACCGTTTCGTATCGTGTAGTGATACTTCTGCGGGTTCCAGTATAGGCGATGTTACACGGGGCGATGCTTACACATCACCTGAGAGTGGTCGCCTGGTTTCACAGGAGCGCTGTGAAACCAAGCGACCACTCTCAGCCAATTTTTCGGCGAAACATCACCGCGTCACTTGGGGGATCTCGCCGGCAATTCGCTGCCGATAGGCCACGCCCCTGCATCACCTGCAAAATCGCCAGTGATGTCTCCAGGTGTAACGGTACCTTAAGGGTATGTGCCCACAGAACGTTTTTCCAACGTTTTTTCCTGCGGTTTTTATTGCTAATTTGTTCCTGAGATTGGGCTTCCCAGCAAAACCAATGTGTTTCACAGAAACGCTGTGCCCACACATTGGTTTTGAAAGTGTCAAGAACTGTCAAATCCCTCCGGTTTTGCTGCGGATGGGAAAGAATGATTATGTTCTATTTTTCCTGCGTTTTTGCTGCAGACAATGGCAAAAACGCTGGAAAAACACAGCATCAAAAACAAAGTAAAAATGCGCAAAAAACGCGATAAAAACACAATAAAACTGCAGGACCTGAACACAGCAAATCTCCTGGCAAGGTCTCTAGTGATTTTTGAAACCCGTAAATGTTTTGGTGCGTTCAGGACTGCTTGAAAAACATCCCATGGGCACATACCCTTATCCTATTAAAGATTTGCAACAATTGAGGTCCCCATTGGTGCTTTTCCATAGGGACCCATGAGCTTCAAGTTACGCCCTGTTATTTACTATGAATTATCCTCTTCAATAAAAATGTAAAAAAATAAACAAACCAAAAAAGTTAACGATAGTTCTTTTTATCAAACACTCAGTCTAGAGTCTAAATTCTAAAAAAAGAAAAGACTAAAATAAGTATTTCTATTTTTTCCAGCCCAACTAATAGATGAGGAGAGTGAATAAACTGCAAGATGCTTTCTGTGGTATTGATAATGCAGTTAAACAGCCGAATGTAGAATCAAAGATAATTAACAACCACATTAAAGAGGTAGGAAGCAAATGCTGAAAATATTGCCATGTTCAGGGCTCTACAGACAATAATTGATTGCCGAACATTCCTTGGCAAATATTAGCTTGAAATTACTTCGGGTGTTTTCACATCTAAGGTTGGTGTGCGTTTTGCTTAATTTGCGTTTTAGGCATTTTTACCGCTAAAGACGCATAAAAACGCTAGCGTTTTCGTCCCCATTGGTTTTAATGGAAACACATGTAAAAACGCATGCAAAACGCATGTGCGTTTTAAAAACGCAAAACGCATGCATTTTTGCCAACGCTGCCCAATACATCGGGAAAGCCGTTTTGTGCTGCGTTGGCAAAAACGCATGTGTTTTGCGTTTTTGAAAACGCACATGCGTTTTGCATGCGTTTTTACATGCGTTTCCATTGAAATCCATGGGGCCCCGTTTTTAGCGGTAAAAACGCCTAGAAACGCAAATTAAGCAAAACGCACACCACTATTAGATGTGAAACAGGCCTTCCATTGTATAAACCAGTGGTGAACCCAATATATTGTTGGGTTACAAATGGCAGAGCTGGGACAGGTGATAAAATACTGATAAGATGCAATGTTTTCAGAAGGCAACTGTCCTATATAACTTTGCCCTTTCATAGACATGAGCAGAGGTCCTCAACTCCAGTCCTCAAGGGCCGCCAACAGTGCAGGTTTTGAGTATTTCCGTAGTATTTCACAGGAGTTGGAACTATCACCTGTGTAGATGATCACATTAGCACCTGTGCAATACTAAGGAAATCCTGAAAACCCGCACTGTTGGTGGGCCTTGAGGACTGGAATTGGGGACCTCTGCATTAAAGCATGACTATTGTTTTAATTTTTATTTCATAAATTAATAATACACATGAAAATAAATAACATTGTAAAATATGTTAGCAGAAAAATTTGCTTCTTTGTCCTCTTGAAGTGATCTTTCGTTCTCAAAATTCTCAATTCCGGCATTACAGTTTTAAAAGCATCTGCATTTTTGGGATGCAAATATCATTGAATACAATGATTGAATGAGTAGTGATCAGCCGCTGTTGCCTCATTCATTTAGTGTGCTTGCCATGCAGAACCTTAGTCCACACACTGCACAGAGAGAGGATTAGAGCTAGGTAATTTTTTATTTTATCAATCAATACTTGGGGAGACTGAAGGGGTCACCATGCTACGGAGGGGCCATCTTACTGTGTATTGTGCAGTGTAAGCATCATATTGTTTTGTGGGCTGTAGGGATATCATACTGAGTTTGAAGGGCTGTGGTAGCCATCATACTGTGTGCATGTGTATGGTTGAAGGGATCATCAAACTGTGTGGCGGGAGGGAAGTAAGTATACTGTCTGGAGACTGGGTGGGCTACCATACTAATAGCGTGTTGTGGATAAAAAAAATACTATCTTTTATGAAAAGGTCTGGGCACTACACTAGGGAAGCCTGTCTTTGCCTGCAGTTAGACTACACTGACCCACTGGGTCCACAAACCGGTGGTGCTCTCACCAGCGAGTGACACAAGGAGGATCCAAGCGATGTAGAAAGGAATCGGAGAGGCACTCACCAGGTTAGCCCAACTTCTTTATTACAACAGCATACAGATAAAACAATCTGGAGAGATCTTGTGTTGGCGGTGCAGTAGGGAGGGAAGGTTGTGCGGGAGGCACAGGACTGCAGCACTGTTTCTCACTTGTCTTGTGCTTCTACGGGTCCACAACTGATGACGTCAAGCACCTCCTTAAGAACAGGTGGGTGAGGGATACGTCATTAAAAACATAATTTCAGAATACAAAAGTGCAAAGAACTATATAGATTTTAAAACTACTGTTGACTGCACCGCCGACATAAGATGTTTCCTGATTGTTTTATCTGCATGCAGCTGTAATAAAGAAGTTGGGCTAACCTGGTGAGTACCTCTCCAATTCCTTTCTACATTGCTTAAGAAAATACTGTGTGAGGGCCATCATACTGTCTGTGGAGCTGTGGGAGCATTATACTGTGGTTGGTGGGGCTATGGAAATGTCATTCTGTGTAGTGGGGCTGTGGGGACATCATATTTTGTAAGTCTGAAATAGAAAATGTCCACAGCACCACCTGGAAACGGAACTCTTTGAGAACCTTAAGTCAGGGCACACGGCCAAAGCTAGGGAGATCCACCCAGCTACATCAAAGTCCAAGAAACAACAGAAGGACAGTGCCCAAGCTGGAAATCAAATCATCAAGTGTTTATTCCATCCACCGCAGCACAACGTTTCGTTGACAACCTTTTTCAAGTGCATACAACCCACACATACAGGGTGTTATTTATAGTGCATAACTCCACCCCCATTACCATAGCTCCAATGAAAGAGCAACATACAGTAAACAAAGATAAAAATCACCTATCCACTAGACAGAGATCTACTACACATACCTTCCCATAACGTAAACATATATACCAGCCTAACCGCTCATAAAGTATACACATCGCGATTGTCCATATCATAATAAATGCAGGAAACACATAAGAGGGTTATCACGCTATGCGGCCAATCGGAGCAAGGCATTGTTCATCGTCATGGAGACCACTGGAGTCAGCGTATCTACTCCAATCCGCGGCGTTCACATCCGGTATCAGACCACGCATGCGCCGGCGTCCTCTTGTGGTTGGAAGATACCACTGTCATTCAACGTAGTCTTCCGGTGACGTATTTCCGAAAGTCCGTATCCATAGGGACATAGACGCTCTCTCACCTCCCGGAGCATGTAGTACTATACGGACAAACCGGATCAGCGGTTTCTTCAGAATAACAATCCCATAACTTAATCAAAACTGTGATGGCATACATACTAAAAGCCTCATAGGACATTTAGGTTTTGCTACAAATAAGATACAATAGATACAAGCAATATACATTCAGATAGTGAATACTATATAAACCCCATATACTGCACTTCTAACAATAGCAGTATATGGTTACCACAGACACATAGTTTATTACAATAGACCCAAACCAGAGCTATTATTCAACTGGTTACATACAAATAGATACAGTATGCAAAGGACCCTCTCTTCCACCTAAAAAGTCGACACTTGCAGATCCAAGTATATAAGGTGTCAAGATCTGTTACAAAGCAAGAGGTCAAGTATATATACAATAAATAGCCCAATGAGCCCATGTGTCCCCCGTCAAAATACATTACCACACACTCTTGTATACATGTGCCAATCTATTGGTCCACTTAATTGCCACGTAAAGTGATCCAAGAATGGAAGGGTTACTCCACAATATATGTTTAGTCCTCCGTCTAGTGTGAATCTAAGGTGATGTTTCAAACAATAAAAACAATTAATATAAACAGATGAAAAAGAGCAAGAATCAACCCGAACCCAGCAGACAACCCCGCTGATCATAGTCCACATTCATCCCTTTTGGGGACAAGGTATCCAGTTCAAATATCCATTTTAGCTCATTCATTTTCAAAAGGGCTAACCGGTCACCACCCCATCTCAAAGGGGGAACATCGTCTATTACCCTGAACCTAAGCTGGTTCACCGTGTGGCCCATAGCATGAAAGTTTCTGGGGACAGGAAATTCAGTCAAACCCGTTCGGATCGTGCTTTTGTGCTTCCCTATGCGGGCCTTTACCTCCATAGTGGTCTCCCCTACATAGAGGAGACCGCATGGGCAACAAATAGTATATACCACAAAATTACTATTGCACGTATATCTTTTCTTAATGTCGTACCTTTTTCCAGAACGCGGGTGACTGAAGAAACTGCCCTTCAATAAATTACTGCAACACGCACAACCCAGACAGGGGAAATTCCCCAGGCTGGGTGGCGCAAACGTCCTTTGAACATCCTTTTTAGAACTTCCAATGTCCGACCGGACCAGATCATCCTTCAAGCTGTGTCCCTTCCTAAAGGAAAATAAGGGAAACAGCTTGAATTCCTCAACTTCTTCATGACCCTTCATAAGTAAAGGCCAGTGTTTTTTAACAACATTCATGATTCTTCCACTTGCACCACAAAATGTGGTCACAAGTGGAATTCTCTTTGGAGCAGTTGCCTTCGATTTCACAACCAAAAGGTCATCCTGTTTAATCGTCAAGGTTTTAGTTTTATATCGTATAAGCTCTTTTTTCGGATACCCTCTCCTCAGAAACCTGTTTACCATCTCCTCTAGTCGAACGTCAATTTTAACGTCGTCTGATACGATTCTGCGTACCCTCAACATCTGACTCCATGGGAGTGACTCCACCATCCTTCTAGGGTGCTCACTTGTGAAATGCAGCATACTATTTCTGTCGGTACTCTTGATAAAGAGATCAGTCTTCAATCTCCCATCAACTTTATAGACCAGAGGATCCAAAAACTGCATTTCTACTTGTGAGCAAACCATGGTGAAACCCAATCCTGGATGGATGTCATTAAGTGAGTCAAGGAAGCACCCCAGCTCATCTCTATTGCCATCCCATACAAAGAAGATGTCATCGATGTAACGTCGCCACCCTCTGACATGGCGCCAAAGATTCACACTAGACGGAGGACTAAACATATATTGTGGAGTAACCCTTCCATTCTTGGATCACTTTACGTGGCAATTAAGTGGACCAATAGATTGGCACATGTATACAAGAGTGTGTGGTAATGTATTTTGACGGGGGACACATGGGCTCATTGGGCTATTTATTGTATATATACTTGACCTCTTGCTTTGTAACAGATCTTGACACCTTATATACTTGGATCTGCAAGTGTCGACTTTTTAGGTGGACGAGAGGGTCCTTTGCATACTGTATCTATTTGTATGTAACCAGTTGAATAATAGCTCTGGTTTGGGTCTATTGTAATAAACTATGTGTCTGTGGTAACCATATACTGCTATTGTTAGAAGTGCAGTATATGGGGTTTATATAGTATTCACTATCTGAATGTATATTGCTTGTATCTATTGTATCTTATTTGTAGCAAAACCTAAATGTCCTATGAGGCTTTTAGTATGTATGCCATCACAGTTTTGATTAAGTTATGGGATTGTTATTCTGAAGAAACCGCTGATCTGGATTGTCCGTATAGTACTACATGCTCCGGGAGGCGAGGGAGCGTCTATGTCCCTATGGATACGGACTTTCGGAAATACGTCACCGGAAGACTACGTTGAATGACAGTGGTATCTTCCAACCACAAGTGGACGCCGGCGCATGCGTGGTCTGATACCGGATGTGAACGCCGCGGATTGGAGTAGATACGCTGACTCCAGTGGTCTCCATGACGATGAACAATGCCTTGCTCCGATTGGCCGCATAGCGTGATAACCCTCTTATGTGTTTCCTGCATTTATTATGATATGGACAATCGCGATGTGTATACTTTATGAGTGGTTAGGCTGGTATATATGTTTACATTATGGGAAGGTATGTGTAGTAGATCTCTGTCTAGTGGATAGGTGATTTTTATCTTTGTTTACTGTATGTTGCTCTTTCATTGGAGCTATGGTAATGGGGGTGGAGTTATGCACTATAAATAACACCCTGTATGTGTGGGTTGTATGCACTTGAAAAAGGTTGTCACCGAAACGTTGTGCTGCGGTGGATGGAATAAACACTTGATGATTTGATTTCCAGCCTGGGCGCTGTCCTTCTGTTGTTTCTTGGACTTTGATGTAGCTGGGTGGATCTCCCTAGCTTTGGCCGTGCGCCCTGACTTAAGGTTCTCAAAGAGTTCCGTTTCCAGGTGGTGCTGTGGACATTTTCTATTTCAGACTGCGATTGAGTCATTTGCACGTGCACTGTTGGATTATACATTATGGAGAAGTCTGACTCAGTGGCTGGAGGGTCAGGTTCCATCTGCCCCTTTTCCTACACCGATGAGGAGGCGGCAAGAATTATCTCAGACACGGAGGTAGACAACTCTTTCCTCAATCAACCCACTACGGACATGCTTAAACGTAAGTGGGAGAATGAGCATAAAAAGCTCATCTCTATGGAACTACATGTCGTTACTCTTGTAGAATATTATAAAGTTCGGCGAATCCCTAGAGGGTTACGCCCAAATCTACAACCAACATTACTGCCCAATAATACTAGTTTTTGTGCTAGATTTGAGGCTATCAGTAACAAGTATGCCTTTGACATCATGCTCCTCAACATCGAGTTTGTAAAAAAAGAGATTGAATCCCTTAAAAAACGTATAATGGAGACAAGAACTGCACTAGAGGAGGGAACCACGGAGGAAGAATTGAGCGACATTGATTTGAAGATGGATGAGGTTCTGACGAAATATCGCTCAAATCTGGAAGACACGAAAAGATCTAAGTGGTTCCGTGATATTGAAGATTACAATAGTGGACGCATATATGGATGGCAGTTCAGGACCACTGTACCGCAAGGCTCCAAGCCCAAACCGGGTCCTAGACGCCCTAATAATAGGAAACCTAGGAAACCGTTCAATCCTTCAGCACCTAATAATCAATCTGGCTTCACGGCAGAATCAGATTCCACGGACGATGGTGGTAATTCATCTGGGGCGGGTTTTTTAACCAAACCGAAAGTCCCAGGTCCCGCGCCCGGCGTGGCCACAGGGGTGGCAGGAAGCACAGGGGCAGGAGGACAAAGGCCGATAACCAGATCCAGGTCGATGAGACGCTAACTGAGGAAGATCATCTTGTGGTAAATATATCATCTGTTATACTTACTAATGAACAGAGTAATATTCTGTCTAAAGGATTGTCATTTTGTCCTACGGGATATGTGGATTGGTTCGGGATTGACAATGATTTGTTTTTGTTTTTTCGCAGACTAGGTTTGGCAAAATATTTCACTGGTAAAATGGACATGAGTCCCACTACTTCTAGTGATGTCCTCTCTCTCAAAAAACTTAATTTATGGAAAAAGAGCAGCTTTGTGGTGCCCGGACTTGATCCGGTGATTGAAACCTTTACAAAACTGGTCAAAAAAGATATAGCAAAATTGAGGAAAAACTACTATCAGGGTGGTGGATCTAACATCACACGCCTACAGAGAGAGGAAATCAGGAAGTTGAAAAATGATGGGTCCATCACCATAAAACCCGCCGACAAGGGTGGGGCGATTGTGGTGATGGACACCAAGAAATACCAGGGGGAAATTATGAGACAATTGCATGATACCTTAGTCTACGAAAAATTACCGTGCAATCCAACCGAAAGGTTTCAATCTGAATTGAAGTCCTTGGTGAATGATGCTTTGTTGGACGGTATCATTGACCTTGGACTTTCTGAATTTTTGGTGGTGGAATGCCCGATCATGCCGACCATATATGCTTTACCGAAAATCCACAAGGATTTGGAGAATCCCCCGGTCGACCAATCGTCTCGGGGAGGGGGTCTCTGTGCAATAAAGTCTCCATCTTTTTGGACCACTTGTTACGTAGGTTTGCCGTTTCGGCCCCTTCATATACAAGGGACACTGGGGATTTTATTCGCTCTTTGTCTGAGATTTCTGTTAGTGACACAACGTGGCTTGTGTCATTTGATGTTGTGTCACTCTATACATCGATTGAACATACAAGATGACTGGATGCTGTTGATGTGATGCTCGCCGCCTCTGACATGGCGCCTGACTGTGCACGGTTCGCCCTGGCGCTGCTGGAGTTCGTCCTCGGGAGGAATTTTTTCCTCTTTGGGGATGATTACTATCTGCAGCGCCGGGGACAGCCATGGGGTCAAATGTGGCCCCAACTTATGCTAACATCTATATGGCTGTCCTCGAGGGCGAACACGTGTACGGTTCCCCCTTTTGGTGCCATGTCAGAGGGTGGCGACGTTACATCGATGACATCTTCTTTGTATGGGATGGCGATAGAGATGAGCTGGGGTGCTTCCTTGACTCACTTAATGACATCCATCCAGGATTGGGTTTCACCATGGTTTGCTCACAAGTAGAAATGCAGTTTTTGGATCCTCTGGTCTATAAAGTTGATGGGAGATTGAAGACTGATCTCTTTATCAAGAGTACCGACAGAAATAGTATGCTGCATTTCACAAGTGAGCACCCTAGAAGGATGGTGGAGTCACTCCCATGGAGTCAGATGTTGAGGGTACGCAGAATCGTATCAGACGACGTTAAAATTGACGTTCGACTAGAGGAGATGGTAAACAGGTTTCTGAGGAGAGGGTATCCGAAAAAAGAGCTTATACGATATAAAACTAAAACCTTGGCGATTAAACAGGATGACCTTTTGGTTGTGAAATCGAAGGCAACTGCTCCAAAGAGAATTCCACTTGTGACCACATTTTGTGGTGCAAGTGGAAGAATCATGAATGTTGTTAAAAAACACTGGCCTTTACTTATGAAGGGTCATGAAGAAGTTGAGGAATTCAAGCTGTTTCCCTTATTTTCCTTTAGGAAGGGACACAGCTTGAAGGATGATCTGGTCCGGTCGGACATTGGAAGTTCTAAAAAGGATGTTCAAAGGACGTTTGCGCCACCCAGCCTGGGGAATTTCCCCTGTCTGGGTTGTGCGTGTTGCAGTAATTTATTGAAGGGCAGTTTCTTCAGTCACCCGCGTTCTGGAAAAAGGTACGACATTAAGAAAAGATATACGTGCAATAGTAATTTTGTGGTATATACTATTTGTTGCCCATGCGGTCTCCTCTATGTAGGGGAGACCACTATGGAGGTAAAGGCCCGCATAGGGAAGCACAAAAGCACGATCCGAACGGGTTTGACTGAATTACCTGTCCCCAGACACTTTCATGCTATGGGCCACACGGTGAACCAGCTTAGGTTCAGGGTAATAGACGATGTTCCCCCTTTGAGACGGGGTGGTGACCGGTTGGCCCTTTTGAAAATGAAAGAGCTAAAATGGATATTTGAACTGGATACCTTGTCCCCAAAAGGGATGAATGTGGACTATGATCAGCGGGGTTGTCTGCTGGGTTCGGGTTGATTCTTGCTCTTTTTCATCTGTTTATATTAATTGTTTTTATTGTTTTAAACATCACCTTAGATTCACACTAGACGGAGGACTAAACATATATTGTGGAGTAACCCTTCCATTCTTGGATCACTTTACGTGGCAATTAAGTGGACCAATAGATTGGCACATGTATACAAGAGTGTGTGGTAATGTATTTTGACGGGGGACACATGGGCTCATTGGGCTATTTATTGTATATATACTTGACCTCTTGCTTTGTAACAGATCTTGACACCTTATATACTTAGATCTGCAAGTGTCGACTTTTTAGGTGGACGAGAGGGTCCTTTGCATACTGTATCTATTTGTATGTAACCAGTTGAATAATAGCTCTGGTTTGGGTCTATTGTAATAAACTATGTGTCTGTGGTAACCATATACTGCTATTGTTAGAAGTGCAGTATATGGGGTTTATATAGTATTCACTATCTGAATGTATATTGCTTGTATCTATTGTATCTTATTTGTAGCAAAACCTAAATGTCCTATGAGGCTTTTAGTATGTATACCATCACAGTTTTGATTAAGTTATGGGATTGTTATTCTGAAGAAACCGCTGATCCGGATTGTCCGTATAGTACTACATGCTCCGGGAGGCGAGGGAGCGTCTATGTCCCTATGGATACGGACTTTCGGAAATACGTCACCGGAAGACTACGTTGAATGACAGTGGTATCTTCCAACCACAAGAGGACGCCGGCGCATGCGTGGTCTGATACCGGATGTGAACGCCGCGGATTGGAGTAGATACGCTGACTCCAGTGGTCTCCATGACGATGAACAATGCCTTGCTCCGATTGGCCGCATAGCGTGATAACCCTCTTATGTGTTTCCTGCATTTATTATGATATGGACAATCGCGATGTGTATACTTTATGAGCGGTTAGGCTGGTATATATGTTTACATTATGGGAAGGTATGTGTAGTAGATCTCTGTCTAGTGGATAGGTGATTTTTATCTTTGTTTACTGTATGTTGCTCTTTCATTGGAGCTATGGTAATGGGGGTGGAGTTATGCACTATAAATAACACCCTGTATGTGTGGGTTGTATGCACTTGAAAAAGGTTGTCACCGAAACGTTGTGCTGCGGTGGATGGAATAAACACTTGATGATTTGATTTCCAGCTTGGGCGCTGTCCTTCTGTTGTTTCTTTATCATATTTTGTAAGGGGCTATCATACTGTGTAGATGGTCTATGGGGACCATCACACTGTCTGGGGGGCTGTTAGGTGCATCATATTGTTTTGGGTCTGTGTGGGCTTTTAACCTGTCCATCATACTGTATGGTGGGGTCATGGTGACATAATACAGGTAGGGCTAACTTGTGAGAAGTATCCATTAAGCTGCAAGTCAGAGTGAACACACAGACTGATATCAACAGCAGCAAATACTTGGATTATGGTGTAAGTATTCTGAACTCAGAAATTCGCAAGGGTGAGCTGAAACTACTTTTCTATTTTGCAAGAATTCTGAACTGTATGCAAGAAAATAGAACAGGACACACCAGAAGCCTCAAATCCAGGAGTGTAATCAAACTCAGGAGAGACGGTGAAGTGAGAGACCGAAGGTCTTACTAGAATGTAGCTGCAGATGGAAGAACTCACAGATATTAATAAAGGTGATAGCAGCATAATATAAACAGCCCTTAAATAAGAGTTTGAATACATATAGCAAATTATGAATTTATCAGTATACCTGATGAACAAGATGTAGAAATCATAAGAGTTAACTTAAAATGTTTGCAGCATTATGTGATCCATCTCTAAATAATAGCATATGATGGGCTAAACCACAGGTGTCAGGGGTAATGGAGGAAAGTTGTATAAATACAGGAATTTGCAAAGATGATTGCAGCTCATCGAACTGTACAGGAGAACATTTCAAGGCAAGTAGCATGTAAAAACAACACTGACTGAATATTTAGATAACACATGCATGCCTTAAGGCCCCGTTACATGGCTCAACATCGTTCTCAACATCGTTCAAAAGTGACGTGTTCAACGATGTTGAAACGACATCGTTACTGCGTCGTTGCGTGTAACCGAACAATTCAACGATAATTAGTCAAGTTAAAGTTGACAGGTTTATGAACATGTTCAAAAACCTGACAGCTTCAACTCAACCAACCAGCTACATTGTTCTGTGTGAAACCACGATAACGATGTCACAGATGACTTCGCCCATTCACAGCAATGAGGGATCGTTGGCGGGGTTTGTGAATGATCCCTGCTCACCACACCGTTGGTGAGTTGTCCACGATATCTACACGTGTGACATCTCACCACGGATGTTGAAATGATGTCAGAAACAACCCCGCACACCCGAGATCGTTGCCGACATCATTTCAACGTTGCAGCATGTGACGGTACCTTAAGTCAACTTGAAAAAGCATTGGATAATGTCAGTGAAGAATGCCAAGCAACTTGCGAAACCCGACGAGGAGCACAGCAAAGGATGGTGGCCATAGGCGAAGGGTGCTGAGCTTGACTCTACAGTTGAGACAGGTGCAAAACACATGGTTGACTGTCTGATTTAAAATGTAATATAAACTTATCACTATCACCCATACATTTCTTTATTGTGTTATCCCTTTGCCATCTCTGTTTACCACCCCTCCTGTGTTCTCTATTCTGTTAATAATTTAATAAAAATTATATAAATTTCTGACATCTTTCTCCAGTGATCTAGTTCCCTGGAACGCACTATCATTATGACTCGAGCAGAGGAGCACTTGTATAGAATTTGTCTAAGTGGCACATTTGACAAAGTGCAAGTGCAGGTAAACATGGCAGATAGAAAGGGCAGGAGACAGGAAAGCTATGCAAGGTATTCAAACAAACTTGTCCAGATATCGAGCAGCATGTATCAGATACTGGCTGTATGATTTGAGCCATGTATTTTTGACTCTGAAATGCTGTGGTATTTCAGAGAAATCTCCCTTTAAGCGATGTCCAGGGACCAAGCACATAGTTGTCTAGTTGAAAATGTGATTTCCTAGTGGCTTTCCAACCAACTGCCAAAGACGTCTCCCCTATACTCACACACAGTTAGAGACCCATCATTCGTGGAACAGTTAGGGAGAAGCTTGCCAGTGACTGTCCTTTCCAGCTAATTACCTGTGCAACTTAGTCTCCAGCAGCATTTAAAGTATGCTGTGTTTGAAACATTGCAGTGATTCAGAGTCAAATATTCATAGCAGAAATTTAAACACAGTGTCTGATGCGCTTTCCATGGATCAGCATATATCAGCTATCATGTTCCTTTTAAAACAGACAAATGTATCTGTTGCTACCATACAACATAGAAGATGCCCTTTCCAATCACTGAATCACCAGTCCCATCTTTCTATTCACTTCCTTCTAGCCTTAGGAGTAGAGATCGGTGAACCCAGAAACTCAGAAAAATCCTTTATTTTAAATAAGACATATAGACAACCCTTATTTTCCCATTTGTTTACCCCAAACATATCCTTAGCCAATAATCCACAGTGATATCCACTTAACTCTGACATATGTGTTGAGCAGAGACATTGGTGTCCGCTCACAGCAGCAGCTGCTCTCAGGATGACAGAGTTGATAACATGGCTCCATCCATTGTCCCAAAGATGCGGTGAAGTACTGTAGTTCTGTGCCCTTAACAGAGAAACACTCTCAGAACATAATGTTTCCACTGCCATGCTTGACTGTGGGTATGATGTTCTTTGGGTAAAAGGGTCATAGGGTCATAGGCAGCATTTCTTTTCTTCCAAAAACGGAGAGTTGAGTTAATGCCATAGAGCTTAATTTTTTCCTCATCTGACCACAGAACTTTCTCCCAATCAGTCTCAGAATCAACAAGGTGTTCATTGGCAATCTTCAGATGGGCCTGCACATGTGCCTTCTTAAGCAGTGGGACTTTGAAGGCACTGCAGGATTTTAATCCATTACGGCGTAATGTGTTACCAATAGTTTTCTTGGGGACAGTGGTCACAGCTACTTTGAGATCAATAACAAGTTGCCCTCCGTGTAGTTTTAGGCTGATCTCTCACCTTCCTCATGATCCTGGATACCCCATAAGGTGAGATTTTGCATGGAGTCCCAGATCTATGTTAATTGACACTCATTTTGTATTTCTTCCATTTTCTTACTATTGCACGAACAGTTGCCTATAGTGATGAGCCGACACCTAAGTGTTCGAATTCGGTTTCGGTGCATTCGACAAACTGCTTGTCAAATGTTCGTTGAAGCCCACTGGAATCAATGGCAGGCTGCAGCAAACACATAGAAAACTCCTTCAAAGGTGTCCAAAAGCTGCCAAACCACTTACAATAGACAACAAACACCAGGAAAAATGACAACAATTCACTAACAGTACAAATAGTCTCATGGGGTAGCATGGTTGTACGAGACACGGTCTGTGCCAGCCTGCATATTCTTCCAAAGCATTCCAAAATAGAAGGTGGTTAACATTCACCTAAAATTTCAGAGGTGAGTGAAACTGACTTTGAATTGACAAATGGATGAGTTACAGGGGAAAAGTGGCAGTAGTTTTCTACATTAAGTAAAAAGAGGTGGATGATGTTAAAGTAGGAAGAGACACAGGTATAGGCATGTCACACCCTGCTCAAACCATGTACCACACAGCAAGGGGACCCCAACAATAGTCCTCAATCTTCCCAAAGGGTCAGACCACAGCAAAATAGCATCAATTTTCCCAGACAAAAAAATTCCTCAATGGCCAGCCTGCCTGCATGGTACAGGCTCTGGAACAGGACCTGGCCTAGCATTTCAACGTTAAACATTGCTCAGCAACTATAAATTTTGTGGAGTATTACAGGAAAAACTAGAGAGTTAGGTCAGTGACCTGTTTAGGCCTAGTGGGTTCGGATCAACTCACTCATAGCTCATGCAAGCGCTCCCATCAATGTTATGCCCTGCCACACACAAGTGGGACAACTATACCTTTTGTGGAATATTACCGAAAAAACTATTCAGGTAGGTCAGTGACCTGTTTAGGCCTACTGGGCCAGATAAACTGAAGTCTCATGCAAACACTCCCATCAATGTTATGCTCTGCCACACACAGGTAGGACAAGTATACGTTTTGTGGAATATTACCGAAAAAAATAGTCCTGTGGGTCAGTGACCTGTTTAGGCCTAGTGAGCCGGATAAACTCAAAGCTCTCCCATCAATGTTATGCCATGCCACACATAGGTGGAACAACTATATGTTTCGTGGAGTTTTACCGGGAAAACTAGTCAGGTGAGTCAGTGACCTGTTTAGCCCTAGTGGGCTGGATAAACTCAAAGCTTATGCATGTGCTCCCATCAATGTTATGCCCTTCCACACAGGAGGGACAACTATAAGTTTCATGGAGTAATATAGGAAATAATAGAGAGATAGGTCAGTAACCTGTTTAGGCCTACTGGGCCGGATAAACTCAAATTTATGCAAGCGCTCCCATCAGTGTTATACTCCGCCACACACAGGTGGGACAACTATAAGTTTCGTGGAATATTACTGAAAAAACTAGTCAGGTAGGTCAGTGACCTGTTTAGACCTAGTGGGCCAGATAAACGCAAAGCTCATGCAAGTGCTCCCATCAATGTTATGCCCCGCCATACACAGGTGGGACAGCTATAAGTTTCATGGCGTATTACAAGAAATAATAGAGAAGTAGGTCAGTGACCTGTTTAGGCATACAGGGCAAGATAAACTGAAATCTCATGCAAGTGCTCCCATCAATGTTATTCCCCACCACACACAGGTGGGACAACTATATGTTTTGTGGAGTATTACCGGAAAAACTAGTCAGGTGGGTTAGTGACCTGTTTAGGCCTAGCGGGTAGGATAAACTCAAAGCTCATGCAAGTGCACCCATCAATGTTATGCCCTGTCACACACAGGTGGCACAACGCCACAGATCTCCACTGCACATGAGATCGCTACCTTATACACTGTCTGCAAGATATTCCACTGAATCCTAGGTTTTTCCTGCATTTATCACATACAGTTTGGCCTGTTGTGGGCAGTCATATCTCTATTACAAATATGCTAAAGGATACACTATTAGTACCTGTTACTAGGTGTAACAAGGCTGTACTTCAAGCGTGCACCTGGACCTCATATATGGTCTGTTAGGCTCTAGACAAAGACCCGGGGGGGGTCGAAACGTCGGCCAGGAGCCTCTTTTGTTCACACAAAAATTTGTCATAATAAAAATGGACACATAAAGAATATTACACGGATTCTAATTTTTCTTCTGAATGAGTGCTAAATCATACAATATAGTATAAGCTTGATTTTTTTGGGCACCTATAAAGGTGGTATAGAGCCTAGTCTATCCTTATAAATAAAAACTTGTAGATGAGGCCCAAAAGGAGCAGGTGCTGCAATGGATATCAAGCGCTCCATCAAGTGGGCTCTCCTCCACCTCAACTTCAACATCACAACCACTCCAGTGCTCAGAGGTATCATCCCAATCGCACTTGCTTCCTCAGAGCTCACAAGTTTCCACCTGCCCTACTGACTATGGGTTAACACAGATGGGTCAGTCTGCAGTGCTGTTCACTTATAGTATAGCCTGGGAATCAGAAGTCTACTCCAAAACTTCAGGGAGTCAAGATGAGGAAATGATCTGCAACGATGCCCAAAATCTTTTTGAGACGGATCCAGGCCCAGAGGAAGAAGAGTTTGAGCATAATGTAGACCCTCATTCCCAAACTGTAACCCCTGTTGGTGGAAACAATGAGGCAGATGATGATGAGACTTAGATACATGATTGGAATGACAACTTGACTTTGCGCTCAGGGCAGGAAGAGGTTATCTTTGAGGACGAAGAGTGTGAGAACACACAGTTTGATGATGAGGTTGCAGATCCCACCTACTGTCAACCCACAGGCAGGCAGGGCAGTTGATGAGATCAGCAGAGGAGGAGGAGGAGGATGCTAATGACGAGATTAGGTTGTGGCTTCCTGGGCAGAAACAGAGTCCTGGAAGCATGTCAACAACTGCGTCCTCAGCCACAACTTTGCCTCTGCGCAGAAGCCATGATGGCTCTGCAGGTCGCATGGCACTAAGCTTTGCCTAGCCTGGGCCTTTTTTCAGATCACAAAGGATGACCCAACTCATGTTCTCTGCAAAATTTGTAAACAAAATCTGAGTAGAGCCAAAAAATCAATAGTTTGAGTACTATGAAGCATAAGTCACAGTGGGAAGCTCACTGTGCTACAATGCGGCCTAGTAGTCCTGGCCAACCACCGTCTACCCCATCAAGTACATCTGCGGTTTCTTCATCTTCTGTGACTGTGGGGCCAGCTTTCACACAGGCTTTTGGCCGCAGAACTTCCACCTCTTTACCCCCAACAGCCAGTGTGATTTACAGGTCATCTGCTATTTTGGAAGTCGAAACACCTGCTGAGCACCACCTTTTTATGAATGCGACATAATATGTCTGCCTGCACATCCCTCACAGTCCAGCAGATTGTCTGGGACACCTAACTCAACCCTGTCTCAGCACAGCAGCCAGCCCTCGATCCCTCAGATGTGGACAAGTAAAAGACCATTTCCTCCTACCCATGCCAAAGCTAAGAGGTTGAATTTCACCATCTGCAAGCTTTTGGCTACAGAAATGCTGCCTTTCCGGCTGGTCGATACAGAGGATTTTCGAGACCTTATGGCCGTCGCAATGCCCCATTACCAGATGCCCAGTCACCACTACTTCTTGAAGAAAGCTGAGCCTGCGCTACACCAGCATGTTGCACTCAACATCACCATTTCTTTGAGAAACTCTGTGTGTGACAGGGTGCATTTCACCACAGACAACTGGATGAGTAAGCATGGACAGGGGCGTTACATGTCGCTGACTGGTCACTGAAGGGGCTGCTGTAAAAGTCTTGTCATCCCCATGGGTTGTGATGCAAACCTCTGTATGTAGAAGTTCCTCCACTGCTTCTGCCTCCTCCACCTCTTCTAGGTCCTTCACCTGTGCCCAAAACCTGTCTGGTAATGTTACACGCACAGAAGGAATCCAGCACACCTCCTTACTGTGCTGGCAGCAGGGATCTATGCCATCAGTCTGGGAAATGTGAGTCACACAGCTGTGGAGTTGTGGTCAGCTCTGGAGATTGAGTTTAATCAATGGTTGTCTTCACTGAACCTGCAACCAGAGAATGTCGTGTCCGACAATGCTGCAAACCTGAGTGTGGCCTTTCGCCAGGGCAAGGTGACACACGGGCCTTGTATGGCTCACGCCTTGAACTTGGTCATCCAGAAATGCACTTCTGCAGAGGGTATGGTCGCTGTGTGTTCACTTCCGCCGTTTGCATCCTGCAACTCAACGACTTGCATCGCTACCGAAGTCTTTCGGACTGCCGGTTCACCGCCTGAAATGCAATGTGCTGACACAATGGAATTCCACTGTGCACATGTTACAGTGACTGTGGCAGCAGCGACGAGCCCTAGTGTAGTATGTTATGACGTATAACCTGAGTCAACGCGATCCAGAGGAGAGGAAAATCACGCTCCTGGAGTGGCCTCCGATCAAGGACCTCTGCACCCTTCTGCAGAGTTTTGAAATGGCTACTAAGATGTTTAGTGCTGATGATGCCATTATCAGCATGACTATTCCGGTCATCTACATGCTGAAGCACACTTTAACCAGTATTCGGAGTCAGGTGGTGGGCCAAGAGGAAGGGGGGAAAGTAGAGGAGGAGGCGTGTGATGAAGGGATAACAGGATCTCAAAGCTCCAGATGGTCGGCAGCACCAAGGTGGCTGGCATGGGAGGGTGGGGGAGAGGGAGCAACAAGGGCGCATGGTGGCAGCCAAACTGTTGATGAAGATGCAGGAGCTGAGGAAGAAATGCAGGATGAACAGGCGAAGGGCATGGAAGTCTGAGCAGATGAGGAAAATCTTAATCACATTTCTGTCGTGCGAGGTTGGAGGGAGAGGGCAGAGTGAATGTTACCCCGTCGCCACCAACACAACAAAGACTTGGGCCTCCTGGATGCGCAAGGCACATGAGTGCCTTCTTGCTGCACTACCTGTAACATGATCCTCGGATTGTTAGAATTCGTAATAATGCCAACTACTGGGTTGCCACACTGTTAGATCCCCGGTACAAGAGTAAATTGTGCCAAATGCTTCCTGCCATAGAAAGGGATGCACGCATGCAGGATTATCAACAGAAGCTTTTAGACAATCTCAGTACTGCTTTTCCCCAAAACACCAGTGGTGAACATAGTGAATATCGCAGTTCTACCTTTCCAACCCGGGGAACGTCAAATCGTCATCACTCAAACGTTAACAGTAATGGCCACTTTACACGTCTAAACATCGTTTCGATATTGTATACAACGGCACGGGAGCGCGCACTTTTTTGGCTGAAATCCAAGATCTCATAGGAGCTGTCACACAGGGAGATATCGGAAGGCAACACAACTGCGATGTATACGCCCCCTTTTACGCGCGAACCAGGGAACGACCATTTAACATGGGAGTGAATAGGGGAAGTTGCTCTCCAAGTCGGTGTTGGGCTGTCACACAGCACGATCCTGCCAGATCGTCCATCCAATATCGGGCAGTTGGAGAGCCTGCTCATTTCTCCCCCGATATCGTTTTGGCATCGTTCTTGCATCGAATTGCACATTCACACCACACAATGCACAAACGATATCGGCACCAACGTACGAACCACGTGACTTTTTATCGAAGTTGGACGACAATATCGGGACGTGTAAAGCGGCCATAACAGTGTATGTGGTAACAGCAATTTTGTAGAATCATTTCACCTTTTTGTTAGACCATCCTTTGCAACACCAGAAGAGAGAACAAGTCTTACACAGTGAACGCCTAGAAAGGATGCTACAGGAGTATCTACAGCTGAATATCGATGCCATGACTGTGGAACTGGACCCTTGTGCATTTTGGGCTTCAAAAATGGAAAACTGGCCTGAGCTTGCCACTCATACCTTGGAGATTTTGTTGTGCCTTGTAGCCAGCGTTCTCTCTGAATGTGTCTTCAGCGCTGCTGGTAGTGTGCTGATGGATAAGCGCACTCAGCTGTGCAGTGACAGTGTACACAGACTAACGTTTATCACGATGAACAAGTCATAGACCTGAAAGGACTTTTCCACCCCTATGTCACTAAGGACTTTTGGGGTCTCCTTGCTGTTTGTTGCTTGACTTGAGTAGGGCTCTCTGAGCTAAATACCTATCCCTGGAGCTGGGTTTAGCTCCAAAACGTGTAGGATTGAAGGATTAAAGCTAAAATTTCTCCAGATACTCTGGTCTTCTGGTGTTTCTTTCTGGCAGCAGTGCGGATCGTGCGACGCATCATCCTACAGAGCATTTCTTACACCGCTGTGATCCATGGATGTATGGATCCTGCAGCAGCTGACCCCTCGTGCTCATACTTGGTTGTGGGTATACACAACCGGACCAGGTGAGCAGATTCTGACATTCTCTGCACCACTCTTTTCATATAAAAATAAGACCCTATTGCGCATTATCTCACTTTTCTAAATACCTCACCCTGACACTCCTGCCCTGTTCTTAATATTCAGGCCCTTTCACATCTATGCATTTGCTGCGTTTTGCTTCATTTGCATTTTTATGCGTTTTTACCGCAAAAACGCATCAAAAGCATGCGTTTTTGTCCCATTGATTTTAATTGGAACGCATGAAAAACGCATGCAAAAACGCATGTCAAACGCATGTGCGTTTGGGAAAACGCAAAACGCATGCGTTTTTGCAAACGCAGCCAAAACGTTGTTTGCCACGTTTTGAGCTGCGTTTGCAAAAACGCATGCGTTTTGCGTTTTCCAAACGCACATGCGTTTTGACATGCGTTTTTGCGGTAAAAACGCATAAAAAACGCAGATGAAGCAAACGCAGCAAACGCACAGATGTGAAAGGGGCCTCAATCTTTTGTCCATCGAACCAGTGATTAACAAATTTGCTGTATTCACATCCACCATTTTTGGGTGCTTAAAAGCAGTGATTACTACATGTCTCTTAATGTTTGCGCAAATGGCTTTGGGCATCAAACCAGGTTTTGGCAAATGTGCTGTACACATATGAACAGTTTTTGGGCCCATAAAAGCATTGTTTGCCCAATCTCCCCTGTCCAGTAGGCCTATGCAGGTCACTTCACCTACCTCACTAGTTTTTCCTGTAATACTCCACAAAACTTATAGCTGTCCCACCTGTGTGTGGCAGGGCATAACATTGATGGGAATGCTTGCATGAGCTTTCAGTTCATCCGATCTAGTAGGCCTAAACAGGTCACTGACCTACCTGATTTAAAAGGTACAGTTATGGTGTACACCGGATCTAACCTGTGTTAAGGTTATTCTAATGAGTTGCTGCTCTGACCTTTGAGGGGTACTGCATATATTCCCTCTTACTTTTCAAATACTAGTGATTTAGATAAGTGGTTAAGGATAGGCGCTAACTCTTAGGTAGGTATATCAAATAAAAATAAATTACCTGATTCGTCTGTTCAACCCTTCTTTGGGATGTTTAGTTCAAAAGCAAATATATTTTATCCTATTATTACATTATTTGTTACTAGCTAGAACGTGTACAATCTCTTATTTTATTCACTATGCACAAATTCAGGCAGTATAAAACAATCTGTTGTTCTTTAAAATGTACGTGTATAAAAACTTTATTAAAAATGCACTTAAAGTGCCAATCAATAAAAATGTATACCTAATGGCCACTTTACACGTGGCAACAGGTAGATAGAAACCGGCAGGTGTCGGAGACAATTGTACCTTTTACCTTCAAAACACCTTGCAGATACCTGAATTACACGCAGACACTTCAAGGTGTTTTGAAGGTAAAAGGTACAATTGTCTCCGACACCTGCCGTTTTCTATCTACCTGTTGCGCGTGTAAAGTGGCCATAAGAAGTATATGGTATATAGTATAATACCCAGGGGCGGAACTACACTTGTGCAGCTGGTGCATGCTGCACCAGGGCCCCGACCGGTTAGGGGGCCCCTTCAAGCCTGGAGGGGGCCCCCAGCCGACCCCACAAGCCGCCGTCAAAGGAGAGAGGGCCAGGCAAGGGTAGCAGAGAGCTTCCTGCTTCCCTTGCCTAATCCCGCCCCTCCTCTCCGGCTCCTACGACCATCCGGCGCAGCTCTGCCAGTAGCACCAGGCGGGAGAGCGCAGCTCTCCCGGCAGCAGCGTGGCTCTCCCGGCAGCACCAGGCGGGAGAGCGCGGCTCTCCCAGCAGCAGCACGGCTCTCCCAGCAGGACCAGGCGGGAGAGTGCGGCTCTCCCAGAAGCAGCGCGGCTCTCCCAGCAGCACGGCTCTCCCAGCATCAGCAGGTAAGAGAGCTCTGCTCTCCCAGCATCCCATCCCCCATCCCCGGTCCTCACCTGCACCAGGGCCCCCGGGGGTGACGGTCCGCCCCTGATAATTCCCCAATAAATGGTTTTTCAAATTATAATACCATGTGTACATACTACTCAATGGAGCAATCAGAATATAGATGGCATTCTTTCTGGAGTGATGTTATTAGTACAGATGGTCTCCTAGTTTGTCAGGGATTCCTTTTCTAGTGGCTTCTTCTTCAGCCTATATGTGGGTCCTTATTATTTGGAAGAAAGATAACCATACATAACTACCAGCATGATAAAATGTCTGAAAAATCTACTCTACATCAGGAGGTAAGAATAAAATCTCCTAAATAAGGAAACTTTTACACAAATTAATAGCACAGTAAAGACACTCATATAATATCACCACTTTATTTATAGATTGACCATAGAAAAATTGAAGGCAAGTGCAATACAACGAACCCAAAGGATCGCCTATAACCTATAGAACCTGCACATAAGCTGAAGAAGAAGCCACTAGAAAAGGATTTCCTGGCAAACTAGGAGACCATCTGTACTAATAACATCACTCCAGAAAGAATGCCGTCTATATTCTGATTGCTCCATTGAGTTGTTTACACACATGGTATTATAATTTGAAAAACCATTTATTAGGGTATTATAATATACTGTATACCATATACTTCTTAGGTATATATTTTTTATTGATTTGCATTTTAAATGCATTTTTAATAAAGTTTTTGAATAGTGAGTTATACATGCACATTTTAAAGAACAACAGATTGTTCTATACCACCTCAATTGGTGCATAGTGAATAAAACAATAGATTGTACATGTACTAGGTAGTATCAAATAATGTAATAATAAGATAAAATGTATTTGTTTTTTAAATAAACATCCCAAAGAAGGGTTGAACAGACGAATCAGGTAAATTATTTTATTCGATATACCTACCTACGAGTTAGCGCCTATCCTTAACCACTTACCTAAACCTACCTGATTTGTTCAGCAGATGTTTCAGTTACTTTAGCACCTACTGATGGACACAAAGATTTTCCACCATGCCTATTCCCCTTTCCACCATCAGCAGACCTTTTACCACCCATATTTGAGGGTAAGTTATTGGCAACTCTGTTGTTGTTGGCACAAAAAAGTATGGATGTAAAACCAGCAGAGCTGAGTGACCAAAGAGTGGTACTACCCTAAATAGATTTTGTAAGTAGGTTTGAGCAGATGCAATACAAAAGTGTTTTCTGCACTGTCTGGTGGTAGATTTCATCAGAACACTGGACCACAGCTACGTAGTCAAACATTGGTACTACCCTAAATAGATTTTGGTAAGTAGGTTTGGGCAAATGCAATATAAAAATGTTTTCTGCGCCGTGTCGGCGGTAGATTTCAACAGAACACTGGACCTTAGCTACTTACCCAAAGGGTGGTACTTCCCTAAATAAATTTTGGTAAGTAGGTTTGGGTAGATGCAATACAAAAGTGTTTTCTGCACTGTGTGGTGGTAGATTTCTACAGAAAACTGGACCACAGCTACCTAGTCAAACAGTGGTACTATCCTAAATAGATTTTGGTAAGTAAGTTTGGGCAGATGCAACACAAAAGTGTTTTCTGCGTTGTGTGGCAGTAAATTTCAAAAGAACAGTGGACCCCAACTACCTATCCAAACACTGCATCTAGCCAAAAAGGATTTGCTTGGCTAGATGCAGAAAAAAAAGGCTAGTAAATACAGGAGGTGTAGCTTTCTTCACAACAGTACTACACCACTGCCTGGCACACACTGTTACTAGCCCAAAAAGATTTGCTTGGCTAGATGCAGTAAAAAAGGCTAGTAAACACATGAAGTGTAGCTTTCTTCACAACAGTGCTACACCAGTGCTTGGCACACACTGCCACTAGCCAAAAAGGATTTACTTGGCTAGATTTGGCCAGATGCTGTATAAATCTTGCACAGCACTGGAACAGACCTGCCTGGCACACAGTTTTTTAAGCCCTAAAAATGGCTATTCATGGAAGTAGTCCCTAAACCTACTATCTCTCTATCTAACTTGGAATGGAATTGCTATCAAAGTATCTTTGTAGCGTACACAGCAGCGGTGGCGCGTCTACCACTGAGCTCCAAACTGATAAAATGGCAAAGAGGGAAAATGGCAGGTTCTTATATGGCAAGGACATGTGACATACCCAGTCAATGACACAAGCCCTTGTGTGCAAAAAGTGCACTTTGCTCTATGCGTGCTGATAGGCTGACAGACCGGACCACCCACAGAAAGTCCGGGAAGAAAACAAAAAAATGGAGATCTGTATTATTTGACCACAGACCTTTCCCCAGCTCCCCCTCTCGCCCACTATTACTACACACTGAAACTCATAATAACGTTGAACAAAAACATTAGTGTGAAAAGTCAGTAACGCTTTTGGTCAACGAACCATTATCGAACATAACCTCGAATTACCGAATGTTTAGCAAATTGTTCACATTCGTCGAATGACTCGAACATAGCCCAAAGCCGGTAGAATTTGAAATTGGCGAACATGTTCGATCAAATATCGCTCATCTCTAGTTGTCACCTCTTTGGTCTTGCCATGTGTAGAGGTTAAATCTGACTGATTAAAGGTGTGTGTAAGGATCTTTAACACAGGGGACAATTTAGGACAGCTGCCTTTAATGCAGGTAACGAGTTGATTAGGAGCATCTAACTGGTCTGTAGGAGCCAGAACTCCTAATGATTGGTAGGGGATCAAATACTTATTTCTCTTTGCAAAATGCAAACACATTTATATAATTTAGACAATGTGATTTTCTGGATTTTATATTTGATCTTCTATCTCTCATTGTTAAAATTAACCTACCCTTAAAATAGAATTTTCATGTGTTTGTCAGTGGGCAAACTTACAAAATCAGCAAGGGAACAAATACTTATTTCTCCTGCTGTATCTGTACCATACGATTTTCCAGCCCAATTCATAGGAAAGTGCAATTTATTATAAAGTGGATCACAGGGGGGGGGAAAATTACAGAGGACACTCATAGAAAAATTGTTTATTTTCAGTGTGTGTGAGTTTAGTGTAGTAGCGATTTAGCCCCTATCCCTGCATACCCCTATTGGTTGCAGTAATTGACACAGCTATGTCAATATATGTATATAAGTTGATTATTTGGTTTTTAATCATAATCTCCCTAGGCTTATCACAGTTTACTAAAGCCCCCATCACACATAGCAAGCTCGCTAGCGAGATTGCTGATATGTCACAGGTTTAATCACGTAACAGCGATCTCCTCAGCGATGTTGCTATGTATGACATGTAGCAGCGATCAGGCCCCTGCTGTGAGGTCGCTGATCGCTGTACATCCTTCAGGACCATTTTTGGTCTTTGGTCTCCCGCTTGTCAGCACGCATTGCTGCGTATGACAGCGAGAGACCAACAATTAGCAACCTCACAGGCTGGTAAACATGGCAAACACTGGGTATCTAGGCAGCACGCGCTGCCTAGATACCCGGTGTTTATCATGGTTACCAGCGCTAAGCAGGGAGGACGCTGGTAACTATACTATAATAAACAGCGAGTATCTAGGCAGCGCACGCTGCCTAGATACCTGCTGTTTATTATAGTTACCAGCATCCTCCCTACTTAGCGCAGCCTGTAAGCAGGGAGGTCGCTGGTAACTATGATAAACACCGAGTATCTAGGCAGCGCGCGCTGCCTAGATACCCGCTGTTTATCATAGTTACCAGTGTCCTCCCGCTTCCAGCAATGTGGAGGTGGCTCCCTGGTCCCTGGTCGCTGAGGAGATCTGCTTGTATGACAGCTCCCCAGCGACCAGGTAGCGACGCTCCAGCGATACCGGCCAGGTCGTCATCGCTGTCGAAATCACTGGAGTGTTGTTTAGTGTGACGGGGCCTTAACTGTCCTTCACATGAAGACAGGAATACACTGGACCTTGTCTTCTTCTGAGTTTGTCAGCACACAATTTTCCTAACTCTCCTCTCTTGCTCTCTGACTATAATCTTTTTTCCTTCTTTGTCAGGATTTTTAACCTACTCAGGACATCCCTATTCACCACATATACAGAAATCTACAAGATGTTATTTCCCAGTAAATTATGAACAATTTGCAGTCATCACTGGCCCTAATTTCTTCCCTATCACGTTCTGACTTAGCTTTCAATCATTATATTAAGACACAGCAAAGTGCCCTCTGTAAAGACGCACACGCTACACGAAGAGCACACTGGCAAGATGACAGTAACTTTGGCAAAAGTTGCAAACATGTTTTCCCTAGTGGTGTTTTAGGTGTGCCAAACATCTGTGGAGAAAAACCCTTTCATCCTGAAAACTTCATCCATCATAAGTTTATAAGTTTATACTTAAAACAAATAACTCTGCCCTTCACCTCTCCAAACAGTCCTATTTCCCAAACTCTTCACCAGTGAGCATAACTAAAGTCAAATGGAAGAAACCAGGGTCCAGCGTGAATATCTTAATAAAAAAACTTTATTCCAATACGCTAAAAACAACTTAAAATGCAAAAAAATATCACAGCTTCATGTGAATTTAAAAACAGATGCATTTCAGTGTAACTACCTTATTCATTTTGAGTTATGCAATTTCAAAGCATTTTATTAGCACAATGGTAACACAACCACATTTGAATGAATTGCCATTGAGAGAGTTAAAATCCCCTGTTGAAGGAGGAGATAAAAAAGGAAATGAGCTATCAGGGAGACTTGGTGGATCTATTTATTGAAAACACGAGTTCCCCAAGTTATAACATATGACAGGTTTTGATTTCTCATTACGAGTGATCATTCCCTTCTGATTTTAGTTAGGTATTTTCAAATAAAATTAATTACCGTATATACTCGTGTATAAGCCGAGTTTTTCAGCCCAAAAATTGGGCTGAAAAGTCCCCCCCTCGGCTTATACACGGGTCAATACGGTATACAGCAGCCCCAGTGGTGTATAGCAGCCCCAGTGGCCCCCAAATGCTGGCACTCGCCCCCCCTCTGCTTTAAGGCCCCCCCGCTGCTTAACTTACCATCACCGGTCTTCTGCACCACCGGTCTTCTGTGCTCCGTCCTCCATGCTCCCATCCGGCTGCATCCGGGATCCCCGGCCGTCGCACGATGCATGCGCAGTGCGGGGCTTGAAGCTAACAGAGCGTCGCGGGTGTACATAGTCACCCAAGCCGAAATGACTGCGATTCGCGTCATACAGCCGCAGCAGGCGAGAGGAGAGCGGGGAGGCGCGCATTTGAATGAGAGTTGAAGATCACGCCTATTGAGGCGTGATATTAGGAAGAGGGAGAGCCTGCCTGGGTGACTATGCATACAGTAGTCACTCATTAACATCACTAATGAGTGAGTTTATTAACGTTTATCTTCATTTTCAATAGATGCATTTAGGAGCCAAAAGAAGTGTAGTATAAGTGTTACTATGCTCTAGGGACAGCTTTTAATAGCTTAGGAGGTGTTTTGGGGGTGACAGAATCCCTTTAAACAATTTTTTTTGCATATAGATATATTTTTTTTCTTTTTTTATTATATGTATTCAAATCATAATTGCACCAACAAACATCACTCTAAAACAGGGAGGGTGGGTGGGATGCTGTTGTCCCCAGAAGCTGCAACAGAAATTATATTCCCCTTACCTCCCTTATATTCCTTATGTTGCTCCCCCTTATTTCTTCCAAGACCACTCCCCAACCAATCACTTCCTTCCACATTCTTTTTATTCCAACCTAATGCACCTATTAACCCTTTATCTCCCTCCCCTCGAGATTGTCATGTAGCCTATCGACCCCATGAGTTACCAGCTCATTAAAACACTTTGTTAATAATACACAGACACGGGTTGCGATTTGGTTACATTTTGGCCACAGCAGTCCTTTATAACCTATTATTTACATAATAACCAAGGGAAACCACACACTGGCATCTCAACATTAAACAGGTAACACAGTATTAATACAGTACATAATACAAATACGTAACCTTGGATAAGCCTGGTCTAGAAGCCACCTCCCACAGCGAAACATTATCCCTGGTCACAACACACTGACCGAGGGATTATCTCTGGCTGCAACACACCAACCCAAGGGGCGAGGTATTAATTACAGAGAATTAATACCCCTACCTTGCAGAATACCTTACCTACCAGTTATCTGAAACTGGAGCCACTATACCCTACTAGTAGCTCACCTCCCGGATACCATAATACATTAAACCACATGAGGTATTAATTACCAAGAACTAATACCCCTACTTTGCAGGAACCTGTGCCTGCAAATTAGCTGTAACTGGAGCCACTATACTGTACTAGTGGCTCACCTCCCAACTACGATTATCCATTAAACCACCTCTGGACCAGACCTACCCCTGCCACAGGACTGGCCATGTGACACCTTAAGTGGACTGGACCCACCAACACACAACGCTTGCTTGATACGTTCATGCAAGTCCAACATCCACCTATCAGTTTGAATTCTAAGTAAAATGAATACTGTCCGACCTCCAGTATTGCAGAGTCGATCACTTCATCTCCCGGTATCTCACTATGACACCCTATTACTGGAGACAAAAAGCCACCATCAAATTGACTTTAACGCTAGCCTTGTACAACCTTTTTGTCCTCAAATCCGACACACGCCTGACAGACAGGCCACAATATCCAACTACACCACAATCCAACCTTGGTATGGATACTTCCATTGTACCAAATTGCTCTTAAATCCTGATTCAACTACTGGGATGCACAAACCCCAGATCTTTCCCCCTACATTAACACCAACCCATTATGGGGTTGATCCACTCTACCGCAATACTCAACTTCTGGCAGGACCCTGCAAAAAAAGGTCCTACCCCTCCTTCCCAACTACTTGACGAGCGCCACAGACCTGTCTTACCCCAACTGAAAGTCACACAGTCCAACATCGGCTTGCCCTGCCCCCAAAGGACATAAACAATGTCCCAGTATACACGCCCAACTAGTACACATAGTAAACAAAACTGAGTTACAACATCATAGTGATAAACACAACATGTCTAAGCAATATGTTACCCCTGACTCTTCTCCTCATGCCAAGCAATCCCCGTTAGCCGTGTTACTTACACCAAAAGAGACCATACATATAGCTGAAACCGGGGTGATTACCAGTTTCCAAACCATTGAGCCACCGATCCTGAATGAAAGTGACCCATCCTCACCTGGTCGCTCACCAACCTTCCTCAAATATTCCCCTAAAATAACAACAAACCAGAACTTTGATAGAACTGAATCATCTCCCTGCCAGTAAAAATGGGAGCCAAGTTAACCCACGCATACTTCCCCCAACAACTTACAGCTGACTCCAGAAATAACCAAAGTCCTGAGAGACCATACACTACGAACAGCCTCCCTCCTTAGCTCAATCTGTCTTTGACTCTTTGTCAGCAACATTCCACTTCAACTGATATTTTTACCACATTGCCAATGCCAGAACGCCTCCCCCGAAATCCCTGGTCACATGTTGCATCCTTTGCAGCTTGAACCAAAATGCAATTGTAGCCACCTTCTGAAACACAACTGAGGCTGAATAATAAGTTACAAATTCATTCCTTCAAAAATGGCACTACCAAAAATTCCCCAACAACCTCCGCAGCACCTCCCATTCCATTACAGAAATCTGCCCATTCCTGCCACCTTGCTGGAACAGCACCTCATTGCCTCAGTTACTAATCTCCACAATAAACCTTTAACCACATTGTCATAAAGCTCCCTCAACCATCTAGGCCCTGCATATCCACATCCCTGGGATCAACTCCCAAAACCTGCAGAACTAAAAGTAAAACAATGCATCAGCCCCCCCATTAAATACTCCTAGTACATACTTTGCAACCTCAGAATGCTCCATTGCAAAACACATCCACACCAACTGTCATAGTGCTGCTTCTATTGGCATAGACATGTTTCAACAACGCATTTATGCCGAGATCAACGACAGCTACACACAATGGAAAACAAACCCTCCAATCTAGAATTTAGCACCATGAGGAAAATCTCCAATAGTGTCAAATTACGCACCACCCTTTTTCTGCTATGCCTCAGGCCACCTGTCCACGCACCAATGACCCTAAACGGCACAACTCCTCCCCCTTTCTTTTTTATAAGCAAAACACTCCAATCAATCCTGAGAAAAAACACACCCAACAAAACCCTAAAAATCTCTCTGATTTGACCTCAAATCCAAACAAATGTGTCAGGCATTTCGCCCACCTTAGCAACCACAAGACACCAAGAAAACAGTCAGCCAATGAGCATAATCCTGCACGCAAATTAAGTGCATCCAGCAAAGACTGCCCACTTTTATCCTACCATTTTTTTTAAAAAAAATCATTACAGAGCCCAAAAGGACAAACCTCCCGTCGTAACAGAAAGCAATCATCCAGATAATATACTGACCAATACCGAACACATCTCATCTCGCACTGCCATGCAGCAAAAACTGGATACATCAAATTATGAAAAATAAACATAACAGCTCATCGGTAAAGAACAGTCAACACATTAGCCTCCATTTCACATGCCACCCAACAAATGCTGACTATCCATGTGCCCTGTTAGTATTCCTAAAGCCGCCTTCACGTCCAATTTTTTTTTTTTATAAAGGCCCCAAGTACAGTTACACGCACTAACTCCAATACTCCATATATAGATACATCATAAACTTCTTGCCAGTATCCATGCAATCCCATCCTTACTGACACCACAATCTGGGCACAACAACTGAATACGCCTAAACCTGCTTGGCTCTCATCTGGTACATTCCTCGACGGGGATACCCTCAAATCAACCCTTGGCAACCCTTAAACGGACCTGCTCTTCGACCCAATTACACCTCCTTTAAACTCACCATCAGGCTCTCCAGGTGCTCAATTACCAAATTTAAACTATCGGAACAAAACATCACCACCCCCCGAATCAGGCAGTATTCGAAAACCAAACACAAAAAAAAACTGTAAACAACTACACAGCTTTAGCGTCCCAATACCTATTTGACACGGCAACTCTTTACAAAGAGCATTCCTCTACCAAAATTGCTCGACATAACCCACCAGGACAAGCTCCCCCGGTAACATCTGTAAGTCTCGCAGAAAGCAGCCATATACCAAAACAACGTGGCGTACCTCTGGTTTCTGTTCCCCAATAACCCTAGCTAAAAGCACGAACACCTGCAAACAGTAGGAGTAAAGAAAATCTGTCCACATACACCCCTTTCCAGAACCTATCCCGCTCTTCCATCTCAAAGTGCACCCCTGATAGGCCATCAAAGGATACATACACCTCTCCTTTATTCTATCGAACCATGCACTTTTTCACCCACCTTGTTATTCTCCTTCATCCCTTATCCGTCACTGCTACCCCTAATGCCACCATGTCACCAGTACCTTGCTATTAACCTGCAGCCCCCACTGCATTGCTTAAAACACCTGACCCCTCTTCCACTGGGCCAACCCACACCTTCCACTGTTGACCATGACTCCCCACCTTCTAAGCTGCCATCAGGTTCTACACCCCCACCGACCTTCTACACCCTATTACCCACAGACCTCGCAATCGGCATGAATTGTAATGAAAATCTGTAACCCATCCAGCTGCCTCGGAGACCTCCTCAGAGCAGCTACAACACAGTCCTCTCCCATCTGGTCATCAGTAAGAAGAAAGCACAGGGGACCTAAGGGCCCACCAGGCTGCAGCCTCCATCTGCCGCCTCTTCAGGCTGTAACCCACAATGGGCCCACTGGTCTCAAACCCATCCTGCTGACTGTAAGAGGGCTGCTCTTGATCCCTTCAATGATGGGTTCACCCCAGGGCCACCCATGAGGCACTGCAGTTACTGCCTTGTCCCTCACCAGAGGGGATATCCTGCGACCAGCCGCTGGGCCCGTCCTCCACACCACTCAGAGGACACCACTCCCGCCGGGCTCCATTTCTCTGGAGTCATCTGCTGTACCCCGGGAATCTGGGGCTCCCTGAACACTGTGCCCTGCTGTAGTCGGGTCTTCCCATCCAGAAGGCTGCCCCTGCCCCCACCGGCTTCGGGGGTAACATTGATCCTTGCTGGCTGCCCAGCATGCTCCCTGCTCAAGCCCAGCCAGAAGCCGCCGCTATTCTATGTCCAGGCCGGGGGCTGGAAGTAGGCTGCGGACCTAGCCAACGATTCCTCCCAGAGGTCCCCAGGTGCCCACCCGACCTCGTAGAGTCCCACCGGAGATCCTAAATCATCCTCTCCTCATCTGCCATCATCCGGTGAGTATCGTTCAGGAGGTCAGGACCGCCGACCATGTGCTGCAAGAGGGGAGGGAGGTGGTACCGATGGGAGTTCACAGGCAGCCTACACAGGAGTCTGCACTTACACGGAGTGGGTCACGTGATGCAGCAGCTCATGTCATACACATATACACACAGACATACATACATACACACACATGGCCCTTCTGATGTGATACAAACAGCTTTTTACCTTTTCTGCTCCCCCCATCCCCTATTTTCATCTTTTTTATAAGCTTGCAAACAGGGTCCATATTTATGTTGGTATGTGCTGAATTATATTTTACTCTGTGATGTAATTTTGTTTGTAAAAGTACATTCGGAACTACTCCAAACACATACTAATAGGATGTTTAGATTATGAGCCCCAATGGGGACAGTATTACTGATGTATGTAAAGTGCTGTGGAATTAATAGCGCAATATACCGTAAGATAAAAAATATTATATTATTATTACTCACTGAATTGTAAAGTGCTGGTGTTACAGGAATGACATTATATTTTGATTTTAAATTCCCATTGTTTACAATTTTAAGAGTATCATAAAACACATGTTTTAGGAAGACCTGTTTTTATATTTCTCTTCAGAACCTTAATAATAATAATTTTATTTATATAGCACCAACATATTCCGCAGCACTTTACAATTCAGCGGGGACACATACAGATAATGTGAGACGATACAGAATAACAAAAAATTCAACAGATAACAAGAGGAGTAAGGATCCTGCTTACAAGCTACAATCTATGAGGGAATAGGGGAGGCAGAAAAAGTGCTGTCATCATGTATGGTCCAGCCATCAATATAATGAATAGGGGATTCATGTAATGCTACATGAACCGGTCATCAGCCAGGATCTGTACAAGTACAGATAAAGTGCTATTAAGTGCATGAATTGTGTGGAAACAGATGACCCAAGAGGCCAGATTTGTAAAATGACAGAATGGGAATAGTTAGATAAGTGAGGTGATAAGTTAGTCTAAAGAAGTATGTTTTTAGGGCCCCCTTAAAACTATGGTTATTGGGAATTAATTTAATTGTCCCTTTTATCAGTTTCTTCCATATTCTATATACTCAGTAGCCCTTTGTATCTGTACATACACAGATACTAGCTGATGACCAGTCCTTGCAGCTTCACATAAATACCATTTATTATAAAAGATTGCACAATATGAGACCCAGGGCCGGCTCTAGGTTTTTGTGGGTCATGGGCAAAAGAGTCTCAGTGGGCCCTTTTAACACTTTGCCTCCCACCCCTCCCCACTGCTGCATGTCTGTACCTTAAAGGGAACTTGTCACCTCGTTCTATCCCATCATTCTCATCATTCCTTCCGCTGTTTGAAATTCCCGTCTCTTTTAATGATGATGCGCTGAGCCGAAATGTCATATCCGGCCCGGTGCATTGTGTGGGCTGATCACGTGGTACGGGCCGGTTTCAATATGCACACTGTGCATGCGTTGGAGCCAGCCCGTACCACGTGATCAGCCCCCACAATGCACCGGCCCGGATATGACCCTCTGGCTCGGTGCATCATGATCAGAAGAGGCAGGAATTTCAAATAGAGGACGGACACAAGAAGGAATAATAACGCCCAGCAGGGTGTGCTAAGAGCAAGCCAGGAGGTAACAAAGGAGCCCCGGAGCCTACCCACTGCAGACTACGGCTGCAGACTACATGTAACTATATAAGTCTTAAGGTACCTTTACACGCCGCTACGACAGGATGGATACAACCCGCTACAGGCTACAAATGTAGCTTGTAGCGTCAATATAGCCCGTAGTAGCGGCGTGTGAAGACGGGACGTGACAGCCGGCAACAGATACATCTGTTTCCGAGCACTGCTCGAAAACAGATGGCTACAAAGCCGATTGTAGCGAGCTGTATCGGCGTGTAAAGAGGCTACAGAAGGGATGTCTGGACACCAGGCTATGTAGCTGGAATGTAGCTGGGGCGTGACACAGGCTCCGGGTTACCGCGCCCCTTCAGCGATCATTGGAGGAAGCTCCTGCATGACGATTGGTAGTCGCTGCATAGGGCTGCATATTTAAGGAGCTGACCAGTCACACTACACAATCGCTCGAGCGTGCTGTATTAACCAGCCTCCTGCGATGCCTGCCCAATCATGATGTTCTTGCTTTGTCCTATCAGCGTACGGACGTCTCGTAATCCACAATTGTGGCACGCCTATGTGCTGTCTCTGCTGCACCAGGTCCGCCCATATTAGCTTGTTGTAGCGGTGTGTAAATGAGGTAAGCTAAGCTACAGATGGCTACTTGAGACACCCGGCGATGTAGCTAGCTATAGATGTAACGTAGCGTAGCGCACCTTGTGGCGGCGTGTAAAGGTGGTGCGTTTCCCGTTTGTAACCGTTTGGCCGTGCTCGTGCACGTGAAGTAGCGGGTTGTATCCATCCTGTCGTAGCGGCGTGTAAAGGTACCTTTATTCTTACTCTTTATAGGGCACTCTTAGGTGAGACAGGGATGGTTAGGGATCAGCTAGAAAAGTGCAGCCACAGGTAGAGGTAGGATAGGGGGGTAAATCGAGGTGACAGGTTCCCTTTAAGTCGCACCAAAGGTTTAGACAACAGAAAATAAGAAAACATTTCTTCTTATTGATTGAAACTTCCCTGGTGGTGTAAAAGGGAGAGGTCATTGGCCTTGTTCACACTCACCTGCGTTTTTGGAACTCTCTGCGTTTTTCTGCAGTTTTCCAAAAACGCAGGTGCATTAACGCAGGGTACATTTAAGTGTATATGCGTTTTTCACCTCCACTTGCGTTTTTTTCCCCCAGTCCAAAAAACGCTGCATGCAGCGTTTTTTGGGTACTGGAAAAAAACGCAGGGGTTGTTTCCAAAAACGCATGCGTTTTTTTAACATGGAGTCCTATGGGAAACGCATGCGTTAATGCAGGGTGCATATAGGCACCTGCGTTAAGCATGCGTTTCCCATAGGGCCCCATGATACAAAAACGCATGCGTTTCTATAACATGGGGCCCTATGGGAAACGCATGCGTTTTCAAATGGCACATTTAGGCACCCTGCGTTAACGCTAGCGCTTTTGCATGCGTTTTTGGCCAAAAAATTACTGAGTCCAAAAAAGTGTCAAATCCTTTCAGACAAGGGACACTTTTTGGCACTTTTAGAAAAACGCAGTTGTTTTTTTTCCTGCTAAAAAAAACGCAAATTGAGTGTGAACAAGGCCATTAATGCTAATTTTAATTTACAAGGTTAGAATATAGAAGAAATACGTCTGTAGTTAGTGTCTTTCTGCAATTTATATATGACTCACACAGCTCTGCTACATGCTCATAGACATAGATGGCTCTGCAATATGCACATGTAGACACATGGCTCTGCTACATGCACACCACGCACACAACTCTCCTACATGTACATCATACACAAACGGACACAAAACAGCTCAACTACATGCACACTACATACACAGCTCTGATGCATGCTCACTTTATACAGTACACCCACAGCTCTACTACATGAACATACTGATACACACACAGCTCTTCTGCATGCACACTACACACAGTACACACACACAGCTCTACTACATGAACATACTGATACACACACAGCTCTAGTACATGAACATACAGAAACACACACACAGCACTGCGACATCACCAATACATGCAATACAGACAAACACAGCTCTACTATATGCACACTACACACACAACTCTGCTACTTGCACAATACATGCACATACAGATATACACAGTACTGCTACATGGACACTATATATCCAGCGCTGCTACATGTAAAATACATTCACATTAAAACACACACATCTCTGTTACATGCACATACAAACACACAGCTCTGTTACATGTACAATACATGCACATACAGATACACACATAGCTCTGCTACATGGACACTACATGCACACTACACACCCAGATCTGCTACATGTACAATATATGTACATACATATACACACACAGCTCTTGTACATGCATATTCAACACACACAACTCTGCTACATGCACAACACATATACATACAGATACACACACACACACAAAGATATACACACACATACAGAAATACACACATACAGATATATACATACACATATAGATACATACACATACAGATACACACACAGACATACAGACACACACATATTAGCACATCCAGCTGTTCTCGATAGGTGACGAGCAGGAGAGAAGAGACACTGGAAGCAGCACAGAGGTAGCAGAAATTAAGCAGAAGCAGTATCTTCCAGGGCCTTAATTTCAGTCATGTCACCAGTCACATGACTGGAAGGACATTTAGTCTCTGTTTAGTTCTCGGTAAGCTTCCTCTCCTGCTGTGTACCGATCACCTACATCAGTGCAGAGCAGAAGAGAAGAGAGAAAGAGAGGTTAGCTGTCTGTGCTTGGGTCTCCTCACTGCTTCCGTTCACAGACAGCGAGTGGGCCCTCTCACTTCTTCATGGTCCCAGCACTTGCCCGGGTATGCCAAGTGCTGGTGCTGGGCCTGATGGAGCCATACAATAAAAGCTCATTTTACTTTTTATGTCAATTCTTATTTTCTTTATGAATAGAACCTTGAGATGAGAAGAGCTTTCATTCCACCCACAAAAATGGTTGAATATTCTCTTATTATGTAATATTGGGTATTGTTTATACCCTCTGATTTGTAAACTTCTGTGGTATTTGTTGTTTATAGGCAATAAATGTAGACAGTTAGTCATTAGCTATGGCTACACAGAAACGTCTGAAAATCATGACAAGTTCAATAATAAAAATCATTACGAAAATAAGGAGGACAGGGAATAACGACTTATAGATAGAGTGGGGGGTAGAACAAACAATTACAGCAGCATAATGCAGGAAAAGTGTCAGAAGCGATGAAACACACAACAATCAAGCTCAGTTTTACTCGGGACACGGACTCCTGCTGCACTGATATGAAGCAGAAACGTATGCACAATTTGCTACATTGGTTTGAAAACCATTATCCATACTAACAGTTCAGACATGACGTGACTAATTTAAGATATGTTTGCAATTGATGTATGAGTCATAGAATTGCTCGTAATATATGCCACATCTCCATGGTGGTACTACTTGTGTTGTAGCCATTTATGTTTAAGGTTTGAAAATCACTAAACATTCAGTGTTATATATATATACATATATATATAATATATATATATATATATATATATATATATATATATATATATATAAAACAGATAGCTACATAAGTAGATCGATAGATGATAGAGACATAGATGATAGCAAAGGAAAGCAGATCAATTGTGTTGAATTTTTGGGAATTTGCTGGATCTACAGAATTCACACAATTCACTCTATACAAATCACCAATAATGGCTGCTGACCTTTTACACTTTGCAGAAGATTACATTAGTCAGTGAAGGCCTCAGCCGCGACTAGGCGTGCTTCCACACCATGCCTTGCAGCTATCACATCGCATGGTACAGCACAATTTATCAGGAGTGACTATCATAGCCTGAAAAAAAGCAGAGGCCAATTTGACCTATTTGAGGTGAATCCAGTTAGTGTAAGGACGACACAGCACTGCAGATAGGGAGAGGAAGTCATAAAAAAATAACAAATTCTACACATAGGAACAAATTCATCAACACTGGTGTAGCTCAAGTTCACACTATACCATTCTTGCTGGAGTACAGGATGCCAAACTCATGAAGAGGCATTTGCTCCTAAATGAATTTTTGGAAGAACCTATTACTACTAAATTCATTTTGTGAATCTTGTGAGTGGTGCACTCCTCAAGGGCTGGACTGTGGTGGCTCAGTGGTTAGCACTGCAGACATTCAGGGCTGGGGTCCTGGGTTCAAGTCCCCTCAATGACAACATCTGCAAGGAGTTTGTATGTTCTCCCCATGTTTGTGTGGGTGTCCTCCAAGTTCTCTGATTTAAAAAATGTATGATGTTTATATTGGCATACCCAATGGGGACAGTATTAGGCTGGGGTTACACATAGAAATCCGTTTTTGGAAGTCCTTTTCATCACCAATCCGTTTTTTATAGGGTGCTTTTTGTGTCTCCTGCACTCCTGAACGTTTTTGGACTTTTCATTAAAAAAACGCATGCGCGAACGCATGCGCAAACGCAAGTGCCAAATATGGCATGCGTTCGCGCATGCGTTTCCCATAGGGCCCCATGTTAAAAAAAACGCATAAAAACGCATGCGTTTTTTAACTGATGCCAAAAACGCTGTTTACTGCGTTTTTGGCTCAAAAACGGACAGGGCAATGTTTTGAGCTCCAGAGAAAAACGCACAGGGTGTTTATTACACCCAATGCGTTTTTCTGTCAGTTTTTGGACTTAGAAAAAAAAAATGACAAAACTGAAGCCAAAAACTGACTGAGGGCTTATGTGTAACCCCAGCCTTACTGATGTCCAGTGCCTACAAGTAGTCTTCAACCCCCTGCAGATTTAGCTGGTTGACACATGCGGAATTAACTTGGCATTGTGACATTTGGACTGTAGATCAGCCTGGAAGTGGGAAATGCACTGCAGCCAAAAAGATTTGTTACATTTTTTTTTTTTTTTTTAAAGTGTTAAAAGTTAATTCAGAGGGTCATTTATTATTCAACCCCTCAAACCACCAGCATTCTGTTTGGTCCCCCTAAAGTATTAAGAAGTAGTTCAGGCACAAAGAACAATGAGATTCACATGTGTGGATTAATTATCTCTTTTGCTAGCCTTTTCTGACTATTTAAGACCCTCCCCAAACTTGTGAACAGCACTCACACATGGTCAACATGGGAAAGACAAAGGAGCATTCCAAGGCCATCAGAGACAAGATCATGGAGGGACACAAGGCTGGCAAGGGGTACAAAACCCTTTCCAAGGAGTTGAGCCTACCTGTCTCCACTGTTGGGAGCATCACCCGGAAGTGGAAGGCTTATGGAACTACTGTTAGCCTTCCACGGCCTGGACAGCCTTTGAAAGTTTCCTCCCGTGCCGAGGCCAGGCTTGTCCGAAGAGTCAAGGCTAACCCAAGGACAACAAGGAAGGAGCTCCGGGAAGCTCTCATGGCAGTGGGGACATTGGTTTCAGTCAATACCACAAGTAACGTACTTCACCGCAATGGTCTCCGTTCCAGACGAGCCCGTAAGGTACCTTTACTTTCAAAGTGTCATGTCAAGGCTCGTCTACAGTTTGCTCATGATCACTTGGAGGACTCTGAGACAGACTGGTTCAAGGTTCTATGGTCTGATGAGACCAAGATCGAGATCTTTGGTGCCAACCACACACGTGACGTTTGGAGACTGGATGGCACTGCATACGACCCAAAGAATACCATCCCTACAGTCAATCAAGCATGGTGGTGGCAGCATCATGCTGTGGGGCTGTTTCTCAGCCAAGGGGCCTGGCCATCTGGTCCGCATCCATGGGAAGATGGATAGCACGGCCTATCTGGAGATTTTGGCCAAGAACCTTCGCTCCTCCATCAAGGATCTTAAGATGGGTCATAATTTCATCTTCCAACAAGACAATGACCCAAAGCACACAGCCAAGAAAACCAAGGCCTGGTTCAAGAGGGAAAAAATCAAGGTGATGGAGTGGCCTAGTCAGTCTCCTGACCTTAACCCAATTGAAAACTTGTGGAAGGAACTCAAGATTAAAGTCCACATGAGACACCCAAAGAACCTAGATAACTTGGAGAAGATCTGCATGGAGGAGTGGGCCAAGATAACTCCAGAGACCTGTGCTGGCCTGATCAGGTCATATAAAAGACGATTATTAGCTGTAATTGCAAACAAGGGTTATTCCACAAAATATTAAACCTAGGGGTTGAATAAAAATTGACCCACACTTTTATGCTTAAAATTTATTAAAATTCAACTGAGCAACATAACTTTTTGGTTTGTAAGATTTATGCTTCTGTTAATAAATCCTACTCTCGTTTGCAGTTTGAAGGCTCTAACTTATTTGCATCTTATCATACCACCTAAATCTGCAGGGGGTTGAAGACTACTTGTAGGCACTGTATGTAAAGTGCTATGGAATAATAGCATTATATAAATGAATGAATATATAGTAGCATTTCTGCCATTCAAAACACAGGCACTTGTAATGAATTGGATGGGCAGGTGTAGGCACATTTAGTCTCACCCTGTCTCCTCCCCATTTCCACCCAATTGCACAAAACTGATATAATGTGGCTTGAAAAACCAAAAGATGTGAAATGTTGTACAACAATATCTTTTCTTCAAAGATTTTATGCTAACCTACTGGTATAACAGCTTTGATGTGTTAGCCACATAGGGTGTTGTAGTCAGCAGTAGTGAAAAACATCAGTGTATATTTCATGAAAAAGAGAGAATAATACAGAGATTGAATAGAAAGAAACAAAAGAATGCTGCCAATAATCAGGGCTTCCACTAGGAAGTTTGGGGCCCCTCACTGGCAAAAATTTTGGGGCCCCCCTGAGACTCCATCCAGCCTCCACCCCAGCTCCGTCTCCACCCAGACTCCTCCTCGAGCCAAACATACAGTATATATGTATATGTGTGCGTAAATGGTATATATATATATATATATATAGAGAGAGAGAGAGATACATACAGTATATATACAGGGTGGGCCATTTATATGGATGCACCTAAATAAAATGGTGATGGTTGGTGTTATCAACTCTGAACACATTTTATAAGTGGTCATAAACTTGTAAATAACTCATGGAAAAATAAAGTTACGTGAAAACCAAGCACACAATTGTTTTTCTTATGAAATTCTCAATAAGGGCCACGTCACACACACAGATAATTGTGCAGATATTGTTCGCAGATCTCTAGTTGCAGTGAAATCATGGACACATTGTTCATTTGTACACAGCCACAAAATGGACCAATTTGCCCATGATTTCACTTCAACCAGAGATCTGCGAACAATATCTGCACAGACATCTGTGTGTGTGACGTGGCCCTTAAGTTAGATGAGTCACATGACCCTCTTCCCATTGAAAAAAATAAAGTTAGATCCAAAATGGTCGTCTTCAAAATGGCCACCATGGTCACCACACATCTGGAAAAGGTTTCCCCCTCCCATATACTAATGTGGCACAAACAGGAAGTTGATATCACCAACCATTCCCATTTTATTTAGGTGCATCCAAATAAATGGCCCACCCTGTATATACAGTGCATTGTGAAAGTATTTGGCCCCCTTGAACTTTTCAACTTTTTGTCACATTTCAGGTTTCAGACATAAAGATATAAATTCTATTTTTTTTGTGAAGAATCAACAAGTGGGACACAATCGTGAAGTGGAACAAAATTTATTGGATATTTTAAACTTTTTTAACAAATAAAAAACTGAAAAGTGGGGCAGCAATATTATTCGGCCCCTTTTTAATACTTTGCAGTGTCACCTTTTGCTGCAAATCGCTTGGGGTATGTCTCTATCAGTTTTGCACATTGAGAGACTGAAATTCTTGCCCATTCTTCCTTGTAAAACAGCTGCCGCTCAGTGAGCTTAAATGGAGAGCGTTTGTGAACAGCAGTTTTCAGCTCTTTCCACAGATTCTCGATTGGATTCAGGTCTGGGCTTTGACTTGGCCATTCTAACATCTGGATATGTTTATTTTTGAACCATTCCATTGTAGATTTTACTTTATGTTTGAGATCTTTGTCTTGTTGGAAGATAAATCTCCGTCCCAGTCTCTGGTCTTTTGCAGACCCCAACAGGTTTACTTCCAGAATGGTCCTGTATTTGACTCCATCCACCTTCACATCAATTTTAACCATCTTCCCTGTCCCTCCTGAAGAAAAGCAGATCCAAACCATGATGCTGCCACCACCATGTTTGACAGTGGGGATGGTGTTTTGAGGGTGATGAACTGTGTTGCTTTTACCCCAAACATTTCATTTTGCATTGTGGCCAAAAAGTTCGATTTTGGTTTAATCTGACCAGAGCACCTTATTCCACATGTTTGGTGTGTCTCCCAGGTGGGACCCAGTGACATCTAGTGTTTTCCGGGTATACTGAGCACTATCTGCAATGTTTTCCTGTGCGCTCTGCTAAAGTGCAGTTCCTGGGGCTTCCTGTGTGGCCGCATCCATGGTAAACATGGGGTTAATATGGAGCAGCGTTGGCTCTCAACACACGATGTTAACGCTGTCAGTTACAGCAGGCTTGCTTCTGCAGTTACTGGATCCGTCAAACGTGAGTGACATGATAAGTCTGACCCTAGCCTTATTGTGTTTATGTGGGTTTCCTTTAGGTTCTCCAGTTTCTTCCCACACCTCGATGAATTTTAGGCAATTTAACTTGTGAGCCGCAATGGGGACAGTGATGATGACGTATGTAAAGTGCTTTCAAATTAATGCTGCTAAATAAGTTAATAAATATCATTAACATTTGCATATTGAAGCCCTTCCTCCACTTCAACTTGACAGTACTCACTTCCCAGAGCAAAAAACTGTCTCAATACCGCTGGCATGTGTGTGGCCACATGTGGACGCAGTGACTTGACCATTGTCCTCCCTGCCTATTTTCTTCTGTCCCACTTGCCACACTGATATACATGGAATTGCAATAAGTGATGTAAGGCTGGGGTCACTCTTCCGTTTTTTTTTTTTTTTTTTAAAACCTGATCCGGTTTTGAGCTTTTAAAATGCTCAAAACCGGAGCAGGAAACGCTCCTCATAGGAGCCCATTATAAAAACCGGATTGCTTTACAAGCAACCCGGTTACCGCCTCCGGCTCTGCAGCCTGCATGAAAAATCATGCAGGCTGCAGTTTTTGAAGTGGTTCTAAGCCCCGCAATGCGGTAACCGTATTGCTCAGGATGTGTAATCTTGAGCAATGCAGTTACCGTATATACTTTGCTTATCCCGGCTACTGCCGGGATACGCAAAGTGTTTCACTGTACAAAAAAGTTTTAATATTCCTAATAATTATGTTAAACATGTCTCTAGGGGGTGCCCACCCCCCCAAGAGACATGCTACCTACTCAGCTGCGCATATAATGAGTTAATAGCTTATGTACAGTTAGCCACCTCCTGGTGGCTCTGTACAATTTTGTGAATGAAGCCGGCAGCTTCACTGACAGCTGCGCACATACTATACGTACATTATGTATAGTATGTGCGCTGTCCGAGGTTCTGAAGGCTTGTACAATAGATCTATGGGCTGTGTACGTTCATGATTACACATCCGGAGCAATCCGGTAACCGTATTGCGGTTTACCACACACATTTTGCTAGCAAAATGTGTGTGATGGCAATTGTGTTTACCGCATCCAAATCTGGATGGGGTAACCACAATTACTATTCCAAATGTGACCCTAGCCTAAGAAGAAAATAGATAGGGAGAAGAATATGCATGGTCACTGCATGTTTGTGTAGCTGTGCACACACTATCAGCATTTAGACAATTCTGGCTCTGGAAAGTGAGAACTGTTAATCAAACTTTGTGTCTGTCTTCTCTTAGGACCTTGTAGCGCCTAATAGGGACAGTCTGCGTTGAGTGCGGGTACTACTTACGCAGATCTAAGATGCCAACTTCCTAGAATTAGGGCTTGTTAGGGCATGTTTATTAACCTGTTTTGCAACATTGGGTGTACCAGAAACATCCTGAAAGTTGGTGCATTCTCAACCAAGTATGTCATGGCGATTTTGCAGGTACAGAAGTTGTGCCCTAAGAATCACTGCCGAATATCCAGCTGATGTTACTGCCAAAACTCAACACTCACTTCCAGGAAGATTCACTCCCGAAATTCTGCAATCAATAGCAATGGCAACATTTAGGTGGCTGGGAGAAGAGCATGCTACCTTCCCAAGCAATCAGGACATACATGACAGGATCAAGGGGACCCATTCGCTTCCATGGTAACCTGTGGTCATCAGTACAATGAGACCTAGGTCACTCAGCTGCTGAAAGCCTTACACACCATGCAACGTGCATGGTGTGCAAGGCAAACTGTCAGTGCTACCCTCACAGGACTGATATATATTCCGTGACATTGCTGGTTCATAGCAAGGGATTTTATGAGCAATCACAGTAATAAAAGGCAATGTTCCAAAAAGGGACTAAGTAAAAAAGTAGAAAAGTTGAAAAATATTTAAAAAAACCACAAAAATAAAATGAAAAAAAAAAGAAAAAACATACCAATAAATACGTATATTTATGTAAAAGAATAATTAACCAAAAGTACACATATTTGGTATTGCTGTGACTTGAATGACCTGCTCTATAAAACTCCCACACTAGTTAACCCCTTCAGTGAACACAAAAAAAATAACGTGGCAAAAGCACTATAATTTTTCATCATATGACCAAAAAAAGTGAAACAAAAAGCGATCAAACGGCTGCATGTAAATAAAAATATCACCAGAAACGTCATTTTCTCCCACAAAACAATTAACCACCACACAGCTCCATCAGCAGAGAAATACAAAATCTATAGCTCTCAGAATACAGCAATGCAAAAACAATTCTGTTTTCTTTAAAATAGTTTTTATGGTGTAAAAGCAACAAAACATAAAAGGCTATATAAGTGTGGTATCGCTATAATTGCACAAAGAATAAACCTTTTTCTTTTATATTCTCTTTTATATTGTTGTGATCCGGATTGGACTCTCCGGTTGGGACGTGCGTCCAGGTGCTGGCTCGAGATACGGAAGACCTAGCATGCAACCCCAGGTGCTGTGACCAATTATCCTTTATACAAAGAATAAACCTGTCTTATCACTTTTAAGAAACGGTGAATGGTGAAAAACATTCCTGAATTTATGTTTCTTATTGATTCTGCCTCACAAAAAGTGGAATAGAAAGTGATCAAAAATTATTATATGCCCCAAAATGGTACCAATTAAACTCCAACTCATCTCACAAAAAACAAGCCCTCACGTGAAATAGAAAAATAATAAAAACTACAGCCTTCAAACTTTGGTGATGCAAATAACCTTTATTTTGTGAAAAAGCATTTTAGTGTGATAGTAACCAAACCTAAAAAAAATCTATAAATCTGATATTGCTGTGAACATGAGGACCTGACGAATAAAGCTATCTAATCACCTATACCGCGAGGAGGATGGCTTAAAAATAGTAATAAAGGGAAGTCTTAAAATGCTGTTGATTCGTTCATTAGGCCTCCCAAAGATCGTAGTAAATCCAAAAGAACGGTGCTTATTTGATCCGCGCTAAGCTGTAAACGAACAAGGACCACAATGGATCTGTAGACAATGGTGCTTTATTTCCTACACCTATCAGAGCAATCCTCGCTCGTTCCTCAGGGATACAATGGTTGTATCCCTGTGAAAGGAGCGAGGATTGGTCTGAAACATGTAGGAAATAAAGCACCATTGTCTGCAGATTCATTGTGGTCTTTGTCCGTTTACAGCTTAGCGCGGATCATAGAAGCACCATACTTTTGGATTTATGTTTATCTCCCACTGTGCACGTAGAGTGCGGATCCATCAGCAGCTGTACTAAGCACATAAGCTGGTTGTGGGTCTCACAACCGGCTCAGGTGAGCACTAACAATTATTACCAACAATATTAATAATAGCGATAAGACCCTATTGTGCCGTTTTGTCTCTCGATTTAAAGATTGCAGTAAGGCTTGTCACACAGTTATCCTGCACTCTACACTGAGTACGTACGCCTGGCGTGATGTGTAAATCTCTAAAAAATGTAAAGAAAAATTTAACAATGGAAAATTCATTGTAATTAGGCAGAGGGAGTCACTTTGAACTCCAATCTGACCTGTGATCCAGCAGTGTCCATCTTTTTAGGCAAGCACAAACTTCTGTGTCCAACTTTTGAACAGATCTCCAGTTGCAGTGAAATCATGGACACATTGTTACATTTGTACACAGCCACAAAATGGAACAATGTGTCCATGATTTCAATGCAACCAGAGATCTGTTCAGAAGTTGGACACAGAAGTTGGTGTGTGTAAAGCGGCCCTAACTCAGCTGCCTCATTAGTTTATGAATCCTATGGGGTTGTCACCAGAATCACATATTTAGGAGATGTAGCTGGAAACTCTAATGTAAGTGCTTAGCATAGAGCAGAGGAAAAATGTGAACTGATGCAAAATGTTCTGCACCCAAATTGCCACCAATAGCATTCAACTCAACACACAAAAAAACAAGTTCCCACCAAGGTCTATCATCTGTTAACGAAAATATAGAGGGCTTCCATGTTACTGGTAGCACAAAGGCTCCAGAAATGCGTTATGGCTCCTCGCCCCCAAAAAGTAAATCAGTAAAACCTGCACTCCCAAATCTACATGCTTTTTTCTTCTGAGCCCCACAATGTCTAAATCACGTTTAACGTCTAAATGTTTGGCATTGCTATAGTGAGGTAGCCCATTTAATTTGTTTCTCTAGAAGCAGAAGCTGGGAGCAATGTATGATCATTACAATGTGCTAAACACTACAAGGACTTATTTGCAATTTTTAATTCTGCAACCTTTACTATGTTTGACTCCATGCTTTTTTTCCAGAGATAAAATCATCACCACACCCACAGATGAACTCCCAGAGGGGTGGAGTGTTCAAAATGTGATCCTGTGAGAGAGTGTCTACTGTCCTGGCACTAAGACTGGCTTCACACCATGGTTTTTGGAATCCTGTTCTGTCCGGTTTTAATAGGACAGAACAGGATCCAGTTTTTCCTCCCATGTATCCCTATGGTGCCGGATTGGTCATAAATGGCCATCCGGTTTTGTGTATTCTGTCCCAGATTTGTTTTCGTCCGGTTTTTCACCGTTCCCAAAATCGAAGACTGCAACGATTTTGAGCTCTTGTGAAAAACAGATACGGGAAACGATTCTGTTCAACAAAAATTAGTCTGTCACACTTAACAAGGGAGACTATGGGCTCGGGGGAAAAAAAGAATCGTTTCCCGTATCCATTTTTTCCATTGCGCCTGCTCAGAATGCTTTCCTTGGTCCTGAAAGCAGAAATCTGCGCAGGAAATTATCTCGCTCTCTCTGCATTTCTGTACAAAAACAAATCCTGTAAAGAACATGTTCCTGGACCATATTTAACACCACTTTCCACACATCATGTCCTGTACATTCCAGTCTGTTTAGTCCTGCAAAAAACAGGATCTCACAGACAGGAACAAAAACGTGGTGTGAAGCTAACCTTAGGGGCTCTGCAAATGGAGTCCGCAAACTATTTTAGGGAAATCTGTGTTCCAAGAATCAAATGGTGCTCCTTCTCTCTCAAACCAAGTTTGTAAAATGGGATCACTTGTGGGAGATTTTTGATATTCTGGCACTTCAAGGCCTCTGCCAATGCAATATCGCATCCCCATACCATTCCCGCTTTAGGCTAGGGTCACACTTGGCATGCGTTTTTTTGGTGACTTAAAAATAAGCATGCGTTTCTGCATGCTTTTTACATTTCTTCATGTCTTTTTGTAGGTGCCTTTAGGCTCCCATGCATTTTTCCATACGTTTTTAAATCAGCATAAAAAAATATGCGTTTTTTAACATGGGCTACTATGGAAAACGCGTGCGTTTTTGCATGGTACTAAATGGTACTAATGGTGCCATGCGTTTTTGCATGCGTTTTTGAAGGCAGCTCCTCACATAAGTGCAAAAACGCATGCCAAAAATGCATGGCACTTTAGGCATGCGTTTTTGCTATTAGGACATGCGTTTTTGCTTGTGGCCTATGAGTGCGTTTTTACATGCGTTTTTAAAAACGCAGATCTCCAGAAACGCATGTAAAATCTGCAAGTGTGACCCTAGCCTAATTTGAAATCTAATAAGTTGTTTTCAATCACATATGAGGTATCCATGTCCTCAAAAGAAAATACACAACAAATTGTATGGTGCATTTTCTCCTGTTGCCCTTGTGAAAATACATAATTTGGGACTAAAACAACATTTTTGTGGGATTAATGGGATTTTTTTCCTTTTCGCGGCTCAACACTCTAAAATCCTGTGAAGCAACTGTGGGTTCAATATGTTAGCCAAACATCTAGATAAGTCCCTTATAGGGAAAAATAATAATATTGTCTCTGTGCTAATCCTATCTATGCAGCATATCTGCTATCAGTATACAAAACACGGCCAAGAGTGAGGAATATTGCAGTATAAGGAATAAAATTAATACCTTATGGTACCTTTACACGCCGCTACAGAAGGTTAGAAACAACCGGTGTCGGAGACAAATGTATCTTGCACCGTCAAAACAACCCGAGGTAGCGGTGTGTAAATCAGGTTGTTGCCACCCGTCACTGTCGACACCTGTTTTTGAGCAGTGCTCTAAAACAGGTTGGTTTCAACCCAATGGTAGCGGCATGTAAATGAGGAACAGGAAGGTATTTTCGTCACCTAGTTAACTCCCTGGGCGTGACACAGCCTCCGGGATACCGCCTCCCTTCAGCGATCATTGGTGAAAGCTCCTGCGTTACGATTGGTTGTCTCTGCATAGGGCGGCATATTTAAGTAGCTGACCAGGCACACTAGACAATTGCAATAGCATCATGTATTAGCCAGCCTTCCTGCGCTGCCTGGCCAATCATGATGCTATTGCATTGTCCAATCACCGTATGAGCGTCTCGTAATCCACAACTCTGGCACGCCTATGTGTTGTCCCTGCTGCCTCAGGTCCTCCCATAATACCTTCTGTAGCGGCGTGTAAATGAGGGAAGGTGCTCTACAGAAGGTAACCTGCGGCACCCGGCGGTGCCTCCAGAGATAGATTAAACCTTCTGTAAAGCACTTTGTAGCGGCGTGTAAAGGCGGTATCGGGTACCGTTTGCAACCGTTGGAACGTGCTCGTGCACGTGAGACACCCGGTTGTTTCTAACCTTCTGTAGCGGCGTGTAAAGGTACCATTAGTGTTTCCACGGGAATAATGCTCTATAAATAGAGACCAGTACACAAATTTCCATAGTACGCCGCTCCCAACTCCCATACTGTGCATGCATGTGATGTCACACACTGTCCGGGAAGGTTCTATGTACACTCTTAACTGCATGTGTTGCTGGTCAGGGCCGCGCTAGTGATTTATTATTCAGTACATCATTTTTTACTAAATGTATGTAGATTTAACTGCTGAGGACTACATTTATTGTACCATCACTGCTCTTGGGAGACAAAAATTGCTTAACAGCATATTTTCTTTGGAGCTCAGGTCTTATTTAGTTTTACTTTCACTTTGTGTGATTCAGATTATATTCAGTATGAATGTTAAATATCTGCAGATAATATTCATGTGTGCCTAATTTGTGTATTGATCTATATTTATAGACCATTATACCAGTAGAAGTGCAAAGGTATTAATTTTATTCTTTTTCCATGAAGTTCCATGAAGGGTCTAGTTTTCAAAATATGATCACTTGTAATGGGTTTTCACTAGGAATGGGCAAACCTGAACTGTAAAGTTTGCGGTCTGTGCTGAACTCCTATTGTTCAGGCACAGACCCCGAATGCGGACTTCCCTGGGAAGTCTGTGTTACAGTTTGGGGAACTGTAAATAGAAAGAAAATAGTGATTAAACATAATTTGTATACTTACCGACATCCCGCTACTTGTACTTCCAGGCAGATCATTAACTTCCTGGATATTCACTGCAGAGGGGCCCAACAGCCGATCACAGACACTGTCACAGATAGTGGGCATCTGTGATTGGCTGTCGGACTAGCCCAAAATCAGCCAATACATTTTAGCATCTCCCTTGCAGGGTACATGCTAGAATGTATGGGCTGGTTTCACGTTACTCCAACAGCCAATCACAGACGCCCATTCTCTGTGACAGCACCTTTGATTGGCTGTTGTGCCCCTCACCCATTGACTGACATCATAATAGTATAATAATAAATAAATCGTTTTAAAAAATGAAGTAGTGCTTCACTGTATTTTTCATTCTCAGCACAAATAAAGTGTACAGTTACAAGCTGCCACCTCCAGTTGCCTGGCTTTACCTTGGCTGGCAATCAAAATACAGAGAAGCCCATTATTATTTTTTTAATTATTTCAATAAATAATTAAAAAAAATGAGTGGGCTTCACCCTATGTTTGATTGCAAGCCAAGGTAAACCCAGACATCTGGGGTCTCAGATTCTCAGGGTGATAAGACCCAAGCGTTCTGGGCCACCCACACTAAAAATCGCAGCTCGCAGCTGCCCCTGAAAATGGTGCATTCTTTTGTAGCATCATTTTCAGGTGCTTTACCCAACTTCTCCAGTGGCCCTGGTGTTGTGGTACGCTGACTAATAAAGGAGTTAATGGCAGTTTTGTATTGGCAGCTGTCACTAAGCCTGAAATTCATAATGTTGGGCCAATGTAAGACCCACCCACTATGACTCTCTAGTAAACATTAAAAAACACAACACAGAGATTTTTTTTTTAAATTGCAATAACACACAGATGACATCCCTGGTTCCCATCTTTAATAACCCATAACAAAACCCTCCAATGATAATCCATATGTCTGTCCCTCAGCGAACATGTTCAGCTTTGCTACATCTCTGTGAGCAGAGACATGTCTGTTCACAGCGAGTAACAGGCTCACACTGACACCAGGGTGTGATCCAGGTGCCGTGAGAAAATTCATCACAGTTCACAGCAGAGCAGCATCAGCTGTAAACTCAGGTGACCCTGATGAACTGCATCACAGAACCCAGATCTCAGCCATAAGTGAGAGAAGCGCTCACTTTACAGTTCCTTAAGAGATCTAGTTTCCAAAATGGGGTCATTTGTGAGTAGTTTCCAGTGTTTAGGTACATCAGGTGCTCTCCAGATGTGGCATGGCATCAGCTAACAATTCCAGCAAATTTTGGCTTTCAAAAGTCAAATGTCGCTCGTTCCCATCCGATTCTTACTTTGGGCCTAAACAGTAGTTTATCCCCACATGTGTGGTTATAGTACTTACTAAAATGTAACTTTTATTTGATTATTAAATAGGGAGATGTACCCTTTAAGTCAAAACGGTATGATGCTTTTCTAAAAAGGGGGGAAAGAGGGGAAGGTCACCCTGTTCTATTCCTGGTACTTTCCCTGCCTGCCAACAGAGTTTTCAACACCTAATGAAAACCCCTAGTTGGTGTCCCCGTTCCTCGACGGCTAACCCTTCTGGTCCTAAACCTTAGTGGGGTGAGTGTGTATCCATGCAAGACCTCCCCTTCTTATAATATACCCAGGTGTCCTGCTCTACTGTTATCAGCCACGGGAGTCCGGGTCAATCCCCTTAGACTCAGTGGTAAAAAGAAAAATGTGTTATGCCACCTAGTAGGGTCAGTAATTGATCAAAAATATGGTGGTGCTTTTCTATAATACAATCTCGTCTTAGCGGGAAGCGAGCTAAATAATTATGCGAGTGAAAGTTGCTGTCACTATCGATGAAGTACAAACGACACACTTCTCTCCTCACATGCAGCCCTGAATCCAAGGTCTAGCAGCCCCAATCCCGCGAGTACACACACCATACACTAAGATAATACAGACCCGTGCGGATATGCCCGACTCACCGTGCTATGTAGACCCACTACAACCCCAAACAAAGTAATCGGTACCAAAGGGACCAACCGACAGACAGTGTCACGCTGGGAGCGGGAGAGACACCCAGCGTAGGACAACGACGGGGGGGGATAAGGAGTCCCTAAAGCTATGGGCACAAGAGGGAGAGGGTGACCCCTAGTCTTCCTGGGGCTGACCCTGTCTGCCCTGACGTCCCTATACAGTTTCCTCAACTGTCGCCGACCACGAACCTCGTCCCTCTCTGATCCTAGCACTACCTTATCTAAGGATCAGATGGGGAGGTTCACTAGACCCCTCCACTAACAACTAAAGACAACACAAGGAAAACAGACAATGGGGAAAGAAAACACTTATCTTGCAGCAGAGCACAGCAACCTCCACAATCTCAGCTTCTGCTTGGAGCAAGGATAATGAGTCCACAAGGAAATATCACCTGCACCGAGGGAGGGCAATGAAACTCCTTATAAAGGAGGGAAGAACCTGCTGGGTCCTAGAGACCCAGAATACTGGTGTAGAAACCAGACCGAGCACAAGACCTTCCCAGCCGTCCTCCCATGATAAAGAGAAGGTATGATAAGATCTCCCTATCTACACAGAAGGTAAATGCCCCTGAAAGACGGACCGTCCTCAAACCTTATGGCTGATTGGCCAAACGCTGGGACCGTCTGCGCGTGGCCTCTACCCTGTCATCCGTGCCACCCGTGACAGTACCCCCCCGTCCACGAGTGGCCCCCGGACACTCAGGACCAGGCTTATCCGGATGGGAACGGTGAAAAGCGCGGACCAGCCTAGCGGCGGAGACTTCCGACGCCGGCACCCACATCCGTTCCTCCGGACCGTATCCCCTCCAGTGCACCAAATACTGAAGAGAACGGCGCACCCTGCGAGAATCAACCACCTTTGAGATCTCAAATTCCAAATTCCCCGCTACGCAGATGGGCTCCGGGGGCAAAGGAGACGGGTTAGACGACGGCACATACGGTTTGAGGAGCGACCTATGAAATACATTGTGGATCTTAAGAGCGGGAGGCAACGCAAGACGAAACGCCACGGGATTGATAACAGCGGTTATCTGATAAGGGCCAATAAACCTGGGCCCCAACTTCCAAGAGGGCACCTTCAACTTCACATTCTTGGTAGACAACCACACGTAGTCATTCACACACAGGTCCGGACCTGGCGCACGCTTCCTGTCAGCCATACGTTTGTACCTGTCGCCTAAGAGCTTCAAGCTACTCTGTACCCTCCGCCAAACCGAGGAGAGGGATGAGGTAAATCGGTCCTCCTCAGGAACTCCGGAAGGACTAGTACCACTAAAAGTACCAAACTGAGGATGAAACCCATATGCACCGAAGAACGGTGACTTGCCAGTGGACTCCTGAAGACGATTATTAAGGGCAAACTCGGCCAAGGGCAAATAACTCGCCCAAGTCTCCTGATTGTCAGAGACAAAACACCTCAGATAAGTCTCCAAATTCTGATTCATACGTTCGGTCTGCCCATTAGACTGAGGATGAAAAGCAGAAGAGAAGGACAAGGCAATTCCTAAACGTGCACAAAAAGCCTTCCAAAACTTGGAGACAAACTGAGTACCACGATCAGAAACCACCTCGGAGGGAACTCCATGAAGCTTCACGATCTCACTTACAAACACCTGTGCCAGTGTCCGAGCATTAGGAAGCGCGGGCAGTGCCACAAAGCGAACCATCTTACTGAACCTATCAACCACTACCAGCACTACCGTCTTGCCTGCAGACGCCGGAAGATCGGTGATAAAATCCATTGACACATGTGTCCATGGCCTCTCAGGAATAGACAATGGCAAGAGAGAACCAGCCGGACGGGTATGCGGAACCTTAGCCCGTGCACACACACTACAGGCAGATACGAATTCCGCTACGTCCTTCCTCAACCCCGGCCACCAAAAGCGACGAGATAAAAGATCGAAGGTGGCCCTACTGCCGGGATGCCCTGCCAATACGGAGTCGTGATGCTCTGACAGCACTCTGAGACGCAAAGATGATGGCACAAACAGTCTCCCAGAAGGACAGGAGGCAGGGGCGCCCCCCTGGACCTTCAACACCTCCCCCTCCAGATCAGGGCAAAGAGCAGAAACAACCACCCCCTCCTGTAAGATGGGAACGGGACTTTCATGAGCACTACCACCCGGGAAACTACGCGACAATGCATCAGCCTTCACGTTCTCAACCCCTGGACGGTAAGTGACGGTAAAATTAAATCTCGTGAAAAACAAGGACCACCGGGCCTGCCGGGGATTGAGACGCTTGGCGGACTCAAGGTAAGACAGGTTCTTGTGGTCGGTAATAACCGTGATGGGATGGACAGCCCCTTCCAACCAGTGACGCCATTCCTCAAAAGCCAATTTAATAGCCAACAGCTCCCTATTACCGACATCATAATTCCTCTCGGCCGACGACAACTTCTTGGAGAAGAACGCGCAGGGCACCCATTTCCCAGGCGAAGGGCCTTGCGACAATACAGCCCCCACCCCCACCTCAGACGCATCCACCTCCACAACGAAGGGCTGAGAAAGATCGGGCTGACGGAGAATAGGTGCGGAAACAAAACAACGCTTTAGGGAGGAGAAAGCCTGGCGAGCAGACTCCGACCACTCGGAAAAATCGGTCCCCTTCCTAGTCATGTCCGTAAGAGGCGTCACCAGCACCGAATAGTTCCGAATAAATTTACGGTAAAAGTTGGTAAACCCCAAAAAACGTTGCAATGCCCGTAGATTGTCCGGTTGTTCCCAGTCCAACACCGCCCGGACTTTTTCCGGATCCATCCGAAAACCCAATGGCGACAGGAGGTACCCCAAAAACCGTACCTCCTGAACGGCGAAGACACATTTCTCGAGTTTAGCATACAGCTTATTGTCTCGTAATACCTGTAACACCTGCTTGACATGGGACTGATGCGTCTCCAAATCGGGGGAATAGATCAAGATATCATCTAAGTAAACAACCACAAATCTACCCACCAAATGATGGAATATGTCATTGACAAAGTGTTGGAACACCGCAGGGGCGTTAGTGAGCCCGAACGGCATTACGAGACTTTCAAAATGGCCGTCCGGGGTATTAAATGCCGTCTTCCATTCATCCCCCTCTCTGACCCTAATCAGGTTGTAGGCCCCCTCAAATCCAACTTGGAGAACCATTTAGCACCCACTACCTGACTGAATAAATCAGGAATCAGAGGGAGGGGGTACGGATCACGGACAGTAATCCGATTCAACTCCCGGAAATCCAGGCAAGGACGGAGGCCCCCATCTTTTTTCTTAACAAAAAAGAAACCAGCCGCAACCGGCGAGGTTGAGGGCCTGATGTGACCCGACTGCAGACTCTCGGAAATGAAATCCTTCATCGCCTGTCTTTCCGGACCCGATATAGCAAACATCCTAGCTTTGGGCAGTTTAACTCCGGGAACGAGGTTGATTGGGCAATCGTATGCCCGATGGGGGGGCAGGTCTTGGCACCCCTTCTCTGAGAACACATCCTCATACTCCGATAGGAACGGGGGCAGAGATACCGCAGACACCACCGAAAACGAGGTAACCAAACAATTCTCAGAACAAAAATCACTCCATTCCACAATGTCCCGGGACTGCCAATCCACTACGGGATTATGTTTAATCAACCATGGCAAGCCCAGGACAATGGGAGCGGGGAGACCGTCTAGAACATAGCAAGATATCGTCTCTTGATGTTGGGATCCAACCGTCAACTTAATGTCATATACGATATGTGTGAGACTACCTTGAGCAAGAGGTGCTGAGTCGATGGCATAGATACGGATGGGGCGAGACAATAAACAGCAGTTAAGCCCATGAGCGTCTACAAACTGAGCATCCACCATGCTGACCCCCGCACCACTATCCACAAACACAGAAATACCCTCCGTTGTGCCCTCCAGCGCCACCTCCGCACTTAGGAGGAAACGGGAAGTACAAATGGAGGATACACACACCTCCCGCTCGACCACCTCCACACTCCCCATAGTCACAGAAGGTCCAGGCCCCCCAGTCCGTGTAGGGGTGTAGGGACAGGCCCCAATAAAATGGTCCCCTTTCCCACAGAAAAAACAGACCCCCTTCCCCTTGCCCCGGGAGGTACCGGCGAGAACCTCGAGGCCGCCGCACCTCCCAGCTGCATCGGTTCCTCCGCACTCGGGAGGAACGACTCACTCTCCGCGTGACCTCCCGGTAACCAGGAATCACCACGAGAATGGCTCCCAGTAACAGGAGGTCTCCCCCTCCGCTCCTGGAGGCGTCTATCCATACGAATAGCTAACGACATAGCCGCCTCCAGGGACGGAGGGGTCTCATAAACCGCCAGAGCGTCCTTCAGCCTCTCCGAAAGACCCTGACAAAAGTGACTCCGGAGTGCCGGATCGTTCCACTTCGTGTCCGTAGCCCACCTGCGGAACTCAGAACAATATGATTCCGCCGACCGAGTCCCCTGGCGGAGATGGCGTAACCTGGATTCAGCCAAAGCGACACGGTCAGGGTCATCATATATGAGGCCCAGGGCGTCAAAAAATTCATCCACAGAGCGGAGACAAGTAGAGTCCTGTGGCAGAGAGAAAGCCCAGGACTGGGGATCTCCCTGCAGTAGCGACATAATAATTCCTACACGCTGCTGCTCATCACCAGTGGAATAAGGCCTAAGCCTAAAATATAATTTACAGGCCTCTTTGAATACAGTAAACTTATCTCTACCTCCTGAAAACCTGTCAGGGAGGGCAACCTTAGGTTCAGGTCTGGCCTGACCCAATGCTTGATTCCCCAAGACACCATTTTGCGGTTGCGGGCCCTGTAAAGCCGACCGAAGGTCCGCAACCTCCAAAGACAGAGACTGCAGCTGCTGGGCCAAAGCAGACACAGGATCCATAAGGAAAGGAAGAAAATTCGGTTCCTCCCCTGTCCTTCAGTTACAGTATTGGCAGGTGATAATGTCACGCTGGGAGCGGGAGAGACACCCAGCGTAGGACAACGACGGGGGGGGGATAAGGAGTCCCTAAAGCTATGGGCACAAGAGGGAGAGGGTGACCCCTAGTCTTCCTGGGGCTGACCCTGTCTGCCCTGACGTCCCTATACAGTTTCCTCAACTGTCGCCGACCACGAACCTCGTCCCTCTCTGATCCTAGCACTACCTTATCTAAGGATCAGATGGGGAGGTTCACTAGACCCCTCCACTAACAACTAAAGACAACACAAGGAAAACAGACAATGGGGAAAGAAAACACTTATCTTGCAGCAGAGCACAGCAACCTCCACAATCTCAGCTTCTGCTTGGAGCAAGGATAATGAGTCCACAAGGAAATATCACCTGCACCGAGGGAGGGCAATGAAACTCCTTATAAAGGAGGGAAGAACCTGCTGGGTCCTAGAGACCCAGAATACTGGTGTAGAAACCAGACCGAGCACAAGACCTTCCCAGCCGTCCTCCCATGATAAAGAGAAGGTATGATAAGATCTCCCTATCTACACAGAAGGTAAATGCCCCTGAAAGACGGACCGTCCTCAAACCTTATGGCTGATTGGCCAAACGCTGGGACCGTCTGCGCGTGGCCTCTACCCTGTCATCCGTGCCACCCGTGACAGACAGGCAAATGGTTAAGCTTTTTAGACAGTGTAAGTATCGCTTATACTCATCTTATCCTGTGGAGGATGGCTCACTCGACGCGTTTCCCCTAGCCAAATGATGTCCTGGTGGGTTCCTCAGGAGTAAAATGCCTTTCCCATGAGGCCTCCAATACAGCCTCTGGTCGCCCAGGGTGGGGTCATGATAAGTCCCCTTCTCCACCCCTCTGTATCTCACAATGGATGGCGGCCAGGATCTCCCTCCATCTCATCCTTATATCCCCTCTACTGTAAAGCATAAGACAAAAGGGGCGGCGTCGGCGTGCGTTCCAAATTGTGGCGCTTTACTTCCGGTTTGCGTTCCAAAAACCGGAAGTGCGTCACAATGAGCGATCACGTGACCTCCCGGGTCCATTATGTTAAAGCGTCCCATAGGAGGTAGTGTGCACCCACTAAAACCTTCCCCCGGGAACCGTGTATCACCAAATAAGGTTCCAGTCTGGTCTTTTTTTATTTTTTTATATATATACACTATTCACTGAATGAAATAAATTTAACAGCATCCAGTGTCCACATATGTGACCAGAATAGTACAGGGGAAACACCACATCCTGAGATGATGGATTAAAGGGTGACACAACTGGGAGAGCCAGAAAAGGAAAAGGGGAGATTTCTCACCCTCCAGCACTCCAACAAGATCACTAGCTCATGCACATAGTGAACACTCATACCCCAGGGGAATCGTAGGAGATATATGTGTGCCGCCCAGCTTAGGGGACCGGGATACCCGGCGCAGGGTCCCTTTCCTTGGGGGAGTCACTGGTGGCTGGACCCAGGCCGTGGCCCCAGGCTGGCACACTCCTAAAAGGGGGTATTTACAGGGGATTTAGAAGTTTATATAGTTTATAAAGTTTGTAGATGTTATTGTCGTGACGCCACCCAGAATAATGTGGCTATATATGGCCACCGCTGCCTTGTACTGGCCATGGGATGATGGTGAGAGGCAGCTGAGATGGTATAGCCCTTTTCCGGGTAGGGCTGTAGGGTCCCCTGGACAGGTGATGTTAAAGTTAATGATGGATGAAGATGGAAGTATGGTGAGGAGATGTTAAGGACACAGACACTTACTTGATTCACAGCAAATTCTCTCAGCGGTGATGGTCTCAATCCTGGATAGATGGTAGCTGTTAAATCAGAGGCTGAGGCACAGATGAGGTTTAACTGGTTTACTTTCAACCAAACTATAATACAACAAGTCCCGTCTCCGGAGTCTGCAATAGGGGTTCAGTTGCTCAGGCCCCACCGGGTCCTTTACCTCCTGCTTGCGCTGTCTATGTGGCCCTGCTGCCGTGTGTGAACTGGCTGCCGGCCCAAATCTGTCCTCTCTGGGTCCCACTCAACAGGCAACTTGAGTCCTTTGTCTCTCTCTGCTTACCCCCTCCGGGAGTACTGCTGAACTCTTAGTATGTTGCTGTGTCTGGCCCTGTGAAGCTTGTTGTTACCTCACGTTTTCCGGTTGCTGTATTGTATATAACTAATGCAGCCACGGATCCGGTATCCGTATCTGCGCTTTTTATCTAGGGTAGATAATGATGCTACCCGATTCTGAAAGTGTTCCTCTTATCAGTTTTCTCCTCCTCAGACCGATGGCTTGGCCCTGGAAATTGTCAGCCAGTCCTCAGGAACTCAATGCAGCTCCTGTCACTCTGAGCTCGTGGCTCCAACTGTCTGAAAATTTACCTCAAACCAGTGTTTTATCTCTAGGGAAGTCTCTGGTGTCTCTGGAGCTCCCCCTACTGGCCAAAGGTGGTAGTGCAGTGGCTTGGCTTTCTAAGTGAGTGCAACTATTATGATCTTATACTGTGGCTAATACCCGCAGGGGCGCCACATATGTCATGGAGAAAGATTGTTTGGAACAACATTTTGTGATATGGTGAGTATATCATACCTCACCCTACGTCCATACCGTCATCAGTTTTATCAAGATATAATAGCCATATAATACTGGCTGCTTGATAGTTATGAGTCCTAGATCCATTCACAGATTAATAGACATATGGGGGTCCTATCTAGATATACAGAACCTGCAAAATCTGTTACAGAGAAAGAATAGACCACCAGGAAGTCCCATACGGAGAGAGTAAACGATGTTAGAGGAAGGGCGTAAATGTAAGCTGTTCATTCAGACCACCAATTCCTGACGACTACATACGTAGATCCACCTGGTCTCTTTCTGGAGGATCATTTTATCACAGTCACCACCCCTAGACGGTTTGTTTACCACTTCCACAATCCGAAAGTTGAAAATTTCAGGTCCCCACCATGTACCTCCCTGATGTGGCGTGCAATGGGGGTGTCCCTTTCATTTCGAATGTCTCCCAAGTGATCCCCAATACGTTTTTTGAAGGGTCTCTTGGTCTTCACGATATAGTCTTTCGGGCATGTGCATTGAAATAAATACACCACCCCCTCCGTTTTGCAATTGCCAAAATGTCTCATCTCGTACTCCTTCCCGGTGGTGCTACTTTTGAAGGAGCACGATTTTTTGACAAAACTGCAAAAAATGCATTTTCCACATTTAAATGTTCCATTCTTACGGTTGTCCAGCCACGTCCCCTGTTTTTTCGGTTGAGAATAGTAGCTGTGGACCAGCTGGTCCCTAAGTGATCTCCCCTGTCTATATGTGATGGCTGGTGTCCTGGGAATGAAGGGGGCAACCTCCTTATCCGCCAGGAGTACCCCCCAGTGTTTTTCTCAAGGATGTTTCTCACATCACTTGCTCGGTCGTCATACGTCCCAATAATCCTCAGATATCATCCGATACCGATCTTCCCCTTGGTCTAAGAAGGGTTTCCCGATCACTAGCCATCGCATTTTTGAAAGCATCCTTTAGGATTGAGGAGGGATAGCCCTTCTCCAGGAAGTGTTTTGGCATCTCCCTTGCTTCCAAAATGGAATTTCCCAGTGTCTGAGCAGTTACGTCTTGCTCGCAGGTACTGGTCTTTCGGGATTCCCCTTTTAGACTGTTGGGGTGGTGGCTATCCCACCTCAAGAGGTCGTTGGTAGCCGTAGGTTTCCTATACATCGTGGTCTGTAAAGTACCACCCTCACCCTTATATATGGTGACATCCAGAAAGTTGATCGACCTCTCCTGAAATTCAGATGTAAACCTCAAACCCACCTGATTTACATTCAGTTCCCTCAGGAAGCTCTCAAAGGTGTTTTTTTCTCCCCTCCAAAGGATCATGACGTCATCGATGTAACGTCCCCAAAATAATACCTTGAGTTCATCAAAGAGAAAAGGGCATATTTCTTCCTCCAGAGAGGGGACCATGACATCGGGAACACCGACGTGTCGGCCTCGGACACTGACCACTCTGAAAGGGAGGGAGGACAGGAAGGTGGACAGGGTAGACAACGACCACCCAAAAGACAACCAAAAAATAAAAAATGGAAGGAACAAAAAGAAAGGGGGGAGAGGAAGAGGAGGACATGGTGGAGGTGGGGGAGAGGATGCAGACGAGCCGGGCCCACACGGAGACGACTTGAGTCCACTGAAGACAACTTTTGGTTCTGGCTCGGGCTTGTACTCACGTTTTGCACCAGGAATTTCTAGACCCACTGCTCTGGGGACCTATGTGACGGGACCTTTTTTAGGAAGGGACCCATACCCACTAAGGGGGAAAGTTACAGAGCAGGGAGCACGTCAAAAGTAGTGAGTGCCAACAGAGCCCTCACTGACCGCCATCTCTCCGATGATGAACTGAGTGTACTGGCGAAGGGCCTCTCGTTTGTCCCAATGAATTATTACAATGACTTTGAGTGGGTTAAAGATCTTAACCTTTTCTCGAGGAAATTAAAATGGAAGAGGTTTTTTAAGGTCACTGATGAAGAGAAGTGCCGCCAACTTGGGATAGAGGAGGAAGATGTTGACACCTTCTCAGACCTTAGAGACCTGGCACGAGGTCAATCAATGGGAGCTGTCAAAGCACCTTTCACTGATTGGAGGCCCCCTAGCAAAAAGATGCCACCCAGTAGTGATGTAACAAGTATAGACATCTTTACCATGTACATGTACATACATACATTGCGGAAGTTTATTTAGTAATAGCAAGGGTTAAAAATAAAAATAAAAAATATGTATTCTCACCTTTCCAGCTATCCCCTGATGCCTCCATCAAGCTCCCGATGGTAACAGGACCTAGGGTTGCGTGGCAACCTGATCAGCTGATCGGCCAACATGACCGTTTACTGCGGTAACTGCGGTCATGTGACCGATGATGCTGATTGGGTAACCCCTCTTTGCCAGGTCCTGTAACCATCGGGAGCTTGATGGAGGCGTCGGGGGATCGCTGGAAAGGTGAGAATACATATTCTTTATTTTAACCCTTGCTTTTACTTAATTTCACTTCCGCAAAGTAAATATACATTGTGGAAGTGAAAGTGCCCCGCTTGCCTCCTGTCAGCTCTTTCTGTCTCCGCACCTTGAAAATCACAGCCCTGGACACAGAAATAGCACCAGGAGGCACACCGCCGATGGGTCCTTTCCTGTCCATGGGGTCCTGCAAAAAGTAGGATCCCACGGACAGCAAAAAAAAATCGCAATCTGAAAGCACCCTCAGGCAGACAGGGTTGCAACATTGTTACAATACAGCAAAGCTGAAAAAACTATGCTTGCAAGAAGTCAGATTTCTGTTCCCCTGTTTTGTGTTGGTTAGTTGTTTCACACTGGTATCTCCACCTTTAATTTATAATAAACCCTGAAGGCGGTGTAACTTTTCAGGCAGCATCCGCCTCATTTTCTGAAACAGCTCATGTATATAAAGTGATAAAAGATGATTTCTCCACAACAAGACATCTGATATGAAGTACACAGGTATAATTGTTTTCAGAATTCTATATAAGCTGTATGCCTATATTAATAATTTAGTATATTTAATATATTATTATATTAATAGTTTAGATAGGTCAAATGTAGTGACAGATTCCCTTTAAACAATGCCTAGGCTGATACTATGTAGAAAATCCTTAGCTGTTAGCAGAAAAAGGCCAGAATATAGTTATCATGTTCTGACTGTAAACAAGAATGTTTCCAACCTGCTGGTATGAAGCCAATATCTCGGGAATGTGAAGAGGTGAAACCCAAAGTACATTAAAAGTCTGCATACCTTTTTGTTACACACAACGCTGTTTGGGAGATGTTTTTACCTCTAGAGCAGCATATTATAATTTTCTAAGTTAACTTCATCTCCTGCATGACATCCCTGGAGCCTGTTGCAAATCAGACTCTGGCCATTAAGAACATCACTTCATAAAGAGATGTCATCAGAAAATAACATTGTTTAAACCAGTTTTAAACCAGGTTCTCTTATGGGGAGAGCAATGCTTTTTTTTAATTTTACAACCTGTTTTTTTAAAGATAAATAAATACAATTTGTATTCCTGCATTTTTCTCACTTTCCACTAGGGCTATTTTAGACTCAACTGTACTAACACGCTCATCCCAGCCATCACCCATCTCTTCAACATATTGCTATCTTCTGGTACCTTTCCCTCTGCTTTCAAACATGCCACCACCACACCCATCCTCAAAAAGCCAAACCTCAACCCAACTACTATGTCCAGGTACCACCAATATCACTGCTCTCGTTTGCTTCATAATTCCTTCAGCAGCATGTCCACACTCAACTTTCCTCCCACCTTTTATCTAACTCTCTTTGACAACCTCCAATCTTGCTTTCGCCCCCACCACTCCACCAAAGCTGCCCTGACCAAAATTACTAAAGACTTACGGCCAAAGCTAACAGACAATTCTCCATCCTTCTCCTTCTAGACCTGTCCTCTGCCTTCGACCCATTCAACCAATGCCTACTTCTACAGATTCTCTCTTCCATTGGTATCAAAGAACTTGCCCTATCCTGGATCATCTAATACATTTCCAACTGAACATTTAGCGTTTACAACTCCCACACTACCTCCTCATCCCACCCTCTCTCTGTTGGAGTCCCACAAGGCTCTGTCTTGGGGCCCCTACTTTTCTTCATCTATACCTTTGGCTAGGACAACTCATAAAGTCCCATGGCTTCCAGTACCACCTGTATGTGGATGATACTCAGATCTACCTCTCTGGCCCAAATGTCAACTCTCTGCTGTCCAGAATCCCGGAGTGTCTGTCAGGCATATCCTCCATCTTCTCCTAAAACTCAATGTAGACAAAACCGTACTCATCATCTTTCCTCCATCTCACACACCTTCCTTACGCAATCTATCTATTATGGTGAACAGCATCACACTATCTCCCACACCTGAAATCCGCTGCCTCGGAGTAACTCTCGACTCTGCCCTGTCCTTCAAACCACACATCCAAACTCTCGCCACCTCCTGTTGCCTCCAGTTCAAAAATATTTCCAGAATCCATACTTTCCTCAGCCCTCAATCTACTAAAACTTTTGTACATGCCCTCATCATCTCCAACCTTGATTACTGCAACATCCTCCTCTGTGGCCTCCCTGCTAACACTCTTTCACCTCTCCAGTCTGTCCTCAACTCTGCTGCTCGACTAATCCACCTCTATCCTCGTTACTTCCCTGTTTCTGCCCACTGCAAATCTCTCCACTGGCTCCCAATTCCCCAATGAATCCAGTTCAAACTACTAACATTGACTTACAAAGCCATCCATCACCTGTCCCCCCCTATATCTCTAAACTAATCTCCCAATATCTGCCCTCACGTAATCTTCGATCCTCCCAAGGCCTCCTCCTCTCCTCCATACATATTCATTCCTCACACAACCGCCTCCAAGACTTCTCCCGAATATCCCCCGTCCTCTGGAATTCCATGATCTTAACACGTTCAATTATCCACCACACTCGGATCTTCAGACCGATAATTGAAAACCCATCTAACAGAACCCAACAAAGAACAAAATAGGTATAAGGCTGCCTTCAGACTTGCAGATGCACTTGCGAGATGGCGCGTCCCTGGTGCGGACGAGAGTGTGTGATCTGTACGCAGGCATCCGCCTGCGCACAGATCACATATAGGAGTGAATGGGTGCGCACGGCAGTCCGCAAGCATCTGCAGACCGCCGTGCGCACCATTATAAACATAGGGGCCGCGGTCTGCATGCAGATGCTTGCAGGTGCATCTGCAAAACGCTGCAGATGCATCTGCAAGTCTGAAGCCAGGCTAACAGTAGTTAAAAAAAGTGTATCTGAACCTGCCATAGTATACTGTCCCAAAAAGGCTCAATAAAAGAATTTTATGCAAAAGTGAAACATTTATTAAAAGAACTTAATACAAACAACAGCTTAGGTAAAAGAAGACACTAAGTATATAACAGTACATAGGATCAGGTAAAAGAAGCCGAGGAGGGTAGGAAAAAGACCCTACTGGAGATATAGGTGTTAGTGGTTAATAGAGGGGAGGTATAGTAAAACGTATATACCTCTCAAAATGATTGGGAATCAAGGCACAAACTGGTTATCAGTACAAAAGCAGACCACAGAAAGTAATATTATCAACGAGTGAAGTCAGAATTTAGGATTTGCTGAAATCAGAAAAGATTCACTTAATGTTAAGAACTGTCAAAACCCATAATACCCAGTCAGCCACCTATAAGTGCTCCAGAGGGTCACCACTACAATTGTTTTGTGCCGAAACACTTCTTCAGGGAGGTGTCGATGATATTTCTTTTTACCCAAGCTGTTGTCTGTATTATTGTCTCTTAATAAACTTTTCACTTTTGCATAAAATTCTTTTATTGAGCCTTTTTGGGACAGATACACTTTCTTTAACCACTGTTAAACCCATTTTGCTCTGTGTTGGGTTCTGTTAGCTATCTATATGGGAGTTGTGGATTTTATGTAGTATGGATCCATGTAGTCTCTTTAATTTTGTCTGCAAAAAAATCACAAAATATTATGTAACTACATGAATAGTAAGAAACTAAAATAATTATTGTGTTGTCCCCCTTAAAAGTAGTCTGGGTAAAATGGTGGATGAGGATGAGGAAAAAGCCAATATGCTAAATAACTTTTTTTCAACAGTATTTACACAAAAAAATCCCATGACAAACAACATGATCAGTGATAACAAAAACCCTCCATTAAATGTCACCTGCTTAACCCAACAGGAAGTATGGCACCGCCTAAAAACCACTAAAATTGACAAATTCCCAGGTCCAGATGGGATACACCCCAGAGTACCGTCATAGAAAACAATAATAATAATAATATAATAATATTTATTCATTTATATAGCTCTATTAATTCCATAGCACTTTACATACATCAGTAATGCTGTCCCCATTGAGGCTCACAATCTAAACATCCTATCAGTATGTCTTTGCAATAGATAGACCATTATTTTTAATATTTAAAGATTCCATAATAAAAAGGTCTGTGCCAGAGAACTGGCGTATGGCAAATGTGGTGCCAATATTAAAAACGGGGATAAAAACTAAACTTGGAAATGATAGGCCAGTAAGCTTAACCTCTACTGTGAGTAAAATTCTAGAGGATTTTCTAAGAGATGCTATACTGGAGTATCTGAAGAAAAATAACCTCAGACCCAATATCAACAAGGGATTACGAGGGATCATTCCTGTCAATCTAACCTAATTAAGATTCTATGAAGATGTAAGTTCTGAACTGGACCAAAGAAACACAGTGGTAGTGGGTATATGGACTTTAAGCTTTTGATATGTGCACACAAAAGGTTGGTACATAAAATGAGAGCAATGGAGATAGGGGAAAATATGTGTAAGTGGGTTAAGAACTGGCTTAGTGATAGGAAGCAAAGGGTGGTTATTAATGGAACATACTCAGAATGGGTCACAATTAACAGTGGGGTACCACAGGGGTCCACTGTGGGCCCACTTCTTTTTAACAAATTTATTAATGACCTTGTAGGAGTCATACAGAGTAGAATCTTAATATTTGCGATGACACTAAACTATGCAAGGTAATCAATACAGAGGAGGCCAAATTTATATTACATGAGGATTTATGTAAACTAGAAGCTTGGGCTGATAAATGCAAATGAGCTTTAATGGGGATAAATGTAAGGTGATGCACTTGGGCAGAGAAAATAAAAGGGTATAATTATGTGCTTAATTGTAAAACAATGGGCAAAACTGTCACTGGAAAAGACCTGGGTGTATGGGTAGATAACAAACTCACATTTATGGCCAGTGTCAGGCAGCTGCTGCAAAGGCAAATAAAATAATGCAATGTATTAAAAGAGGCATAGATGCTCATGAGCAGAACATATTTTTACCTCTATACAAGTCACTAGTGCGACCACACTTAGAATACTGTGTACAATTCTGGTGTATAAGAAAGACATAGCTGAACTAGAGCGGGTCCAGAGAAGAGCGACAAAAGTCATTAGAGGACTGAGGGGTTTGCAATACCAGGACAGGTTATTAAACTTGGGGTTATTTAGTTTGGAAAATAAAGGCTTAGGGTGATCTTATAATAATGTATAAATATTTGAGGGGACAGTACAGAGACCTTTTAATGATCTTTTTACTCTTAGGCCTGAGACGGGCACAAGAGGGTATCCTCTGTGTCTGGAGGAAAGAAGGTTTAATCATAATCACAGAAACGGATTCTTTACTGTAAGAGCAGTGAGTACTATGGAACTCTCTGCCACATGATGTTGCAATGAGTGAGTCACTACTAACATTTAAGAATGGCTGGATGCCTTTCTGGAAAAGTATAATATTACCGGTTATATATACTAGATTCTTGATAGGGTGTTGATCCAGGGAACTAGTCTGATTGCCGTATCTGGAGTCAGGAAGGCATTTTTTCCCCAATGTAGAGCTTAGTGTTGCCACATGGGGTTTTCTTTGCCTTCCACTGGATCAAGATGTTAGGCTAAGGGTTGAACTGGATGGACTTAATGTCTTCCTTCAACCTTAAAAACTATGTTACTATGCTACTATGTTATAGGGTGGGCCATTTATATGGATGCACCTAAATAAAATGGTAATGATTGGTGATATCAACTTCCTGTTTGTGACACATTAGTATATGGGAGGGGTAAATCTTTTCCAGATGGGTGGTGACCATGACGGTCATTTTGAAGTCAGCCATTTTGGATCCAACTTTATTTTTTTCAATGGGAAGAGGATCATATGACACATCAAACGTATTGAGAATTTCATAAGAAAAACAATGGTGTGCTTGGTTTTAATGGAACTTTATTCTTTCATGAGTTATTTACAAGTTTATGACCACTTATAAAATGTGTTCAAGTGCTGTCCATTGTGTTGCACAAAACAGTCATCCAGAGAATGGCAGCAACTCACTGGGCAGGTTTCAGCAGTGTTTCTTTATTGTTTATTCCATAAAAACAGGCGGTTTTTCAGGGGTAGTGGAGGGAGGATGGGGGTTGCAACAACGGGCCGTTTTCGCACGGTCTCATGCTTCGACAGGTCGCAAATGAGTTGCTGCCATTCTCTGAATGACTGTTTTGTGTAGCGCTATCTTTAACCTGGAAGTGCACCCTGGGACAGGAAATCCAGCAGAGCTGTGAGGTGAAACACAGCGTGCCCTGAGAAAAGGGAAAGGAGAGCTCTGTGTCGACTTGCTGGTGCCCGGCTGCCCTGAAGTAACTGCCTATTGTGTTGGATTGTCAATGCAACCCTCTTCTCCCACTCTTGACACACTGATAGCAACCCCACAGAAGAAATGCTAGCAAACGCTTTCCCCATCCGTTGTTTCAGATGCTGCACATTCATATCTTCACATCATAGACAATTCCTTCAGATGAGTGATGAGGCAAACTTTTTTGTGAATGGTTAAGTTAACAAACAAAACCACCGCTATTGGTCTGACATAACCCACAGTGGACAATCCCTCCCAAGACTGTTGGAACGCAAAAAATTATGGTATGGTGTGGTATATGGGGTACAAAGGTAGTCTTTCTCCAGTTTTTTAACACCAAAACATCTTGGCAGGTCCGACATAATCCACAGATGTGATGACCCACAACAATCCAGCATCCTTAGAACACTGTGCATGGTCAGATTAAAACACATCACGCGCACTGTGGCCTCAGTAACACACTAACCAAGCTGTAGTTGTGGGTTCAGTGTCATTAGTGAGTTCACCTGACATCACAGCTGGTGGTTCCCAAGGTAATCCCCAGCTTTGACCTCATTGAACTCACTACACTTGAACTCAGTGAACTCACCTCAGGTAAACTCATTGAACTCAGTTCTGTCAATCTGGCATTGAGTTCAATGGTGCTAGATTACCAGATTATTGACTTTAATGGCTCCAGATTAACTGATTATGAGGTGAGACCACTTAGTTCAATGAGAACATTTTGCACTAAATCTGGATCTCCTGGCAGAAAAATGCACCAAAAACGTGACACACAGCCTCCAGCTATCTGCAGATATCTATTTCATCTGCACTGCACGCCATTTTTTAAAATTATTTATTTTTACATTACTTTGTACGGAAACCAATCATAGAGGCCGGCAGAGAGAGTGGGGGCGCAGTCTGACTGCAACCTGTCATAGATGCTGTCACGGAGTGTGGGGGAAGTAGGGGGATATTAATAAGGTAATGAGCGGTGCCAGAAGCAATGTTACAGCAGTTTGGAAACTTTGTAGGATTGTCCTGCTTTAACCCTTTATCTGGCAGCCGAACCTAAATAGTAACATGGACATCCCTGAGAACTTCCGATTTTGGGCTCACTCATCACTACTCAAAACTTATATCATAGGGAGTAAAAGCAAACACCGACAGAGAAGTTGACTCATGTACATTCAGTTGGTTAACGGAAAAAGTTGCATCTTTATTATTGGGTGCATAAATTTAGAATGGAGAGGCACAGAAAAAAAAAAAAGAAACTCTTCCAAAAATTAGTGGAACACTGACAATCAGAGGAGGATAAATTAAAAATATCCAGTGACAGGTCTTTTTTAACCATTGACGACTCTACCATATCCTCAATTATACACTGTATACTCTTACCCTTAAATCTGTTGCCTCCCTATTTGTTTAAAAAAAATTGTCAATTTAAAAAGGTCCGCACATACATGATTTATGATAATCTAAATTCAGGGTCTTGCAGAGTCATAATTTGTTTCCAGAAAGTGCATCATAATCATATATATATTCCAGATATTCATGCTTAGCCATTAAAATATCGTGACTCTCGTACAGGTTTCTGCCAGTAAATAAAATGTGTCAGTTTTACAGACAGAAGGAAAATAGGGAAGAAATCATATTTTTAGTAACCAATGCCTATTTTCTTAGTAGGAGCACTGCACCATGGAGTGGACCTTGAGACTGGGTAGATGTCAGACAATAATATTTTTTTCTATTTCATTACCGAAATCTAAATTCACATGTAAAATGATTAATATTTCTAAAAAGTAATATCCAGTGTGACGTCATGTAATCCAAATGTCAGGGTGACATCTGCGTGGGAGCAGGAAGAAGATGGGTGGGGCTTAAACAAGGACAAATTAATCATTGTGACCTCGTGTCTCCGTCCTCCCGTCCTTCAAGTTAAAGGCATGTAATTCCAGGTTTACTTTATAGCACCTGCTTATATATCTAAGGTGATCAGTGAGCAGCAGCTAAACACCCTGGGACGTAGTATTTCCTAATCATCCCCCAGTGCCATGATGAAAGTCTAATTATTTGGAGTTTAAGTCTAATGTGACATATGTATGATTCTTATTTTCCCACCATGCAAATATTTTATTCTGATAAAGTTCTCGCTGTTGCAGACATTTTGCTATCAGCTGTCATTTTAGCATCCAAAGAGCACTTGTGTCTAATACATGCAAGTTACTTGTGTCATTGCTATATAATATACAGAAACGATGCTAACGCAGTTCCCACAAGGCTGCTTAGGTAAAGAATAGGTAAAAATCTTACTTTCATGATTCTTACGATGCGTTCACTCTGTCCAGCCATCGCTCACATTCTCTCTTTCTTCTTAGCCTTCATTTTCCATGAAACCCCCTCCTCTATCGGGCCCTTTTTACATCTGGAGTTCCTAAGTGCTAATTACTCAGTGGGAGTCCTGTGGCTGCTTTACTGCTTGTGTAACGGGGACTGTACTAGGATTAACCTTCCTTCTCTGTGCAAAGCTAGCACCCATAGCAATCTCCTCCTTCGCACAAAATAAAGGGGACCGGCTACACTCACTACACTTGCAAATCCTTCTCAGGATGCACAGACTACTTTCCTGGAGCTCTCTCATCCTTTGCACTGCTCTGGGATTTTTCCTTCTGTACAAAGCTTCGAAGACTAATCACTATTTATACTGAGTGGAAATCGGAGAATTCCAACATTCCACATTTTCATTCTTAAATCTCATGTCTACCTGCCTTCAGCATTATTGTTATTAAAATCATACTGAAAAGCAATGATCACTAAAGTATGTAATTTACGGATGCTCTGCAGTATTTGTAGTCAGTATTAACATACACATTATCAGATGCTATTTCATTTTTATCACTGTTTATTTACACATAGTATAAATATCATATTCATCGACAGGTACTTTATAGCCAGAAAATGCGAATTATGCTACTTTCTTATAAGATAAATTCTTCAGAATCTAAAAACTCAAGTAGTATTGATTTTAAGAGTGTCAAGTTCATGTCCTTTAACTGAAAATATGGCTCCTGTCTAAGCTAAAGATGTACTACCTTGAGTCAGCAGATTTGGAGATCTACAAAGTAACATTGTAGGCTAATGCATGACTGCCGAGGTCCCCATGCTGGGACTCTGAGTGAAGGGAGTTGTTTCCAATCAAGACTCCCGGGAGGCCGATGAGTGTTACTGCTATCTTGTACCAACTGTAGGCTAAAAGAGTATAGGGTATGTGTTTATAATAACTTTTGTTTTATAGGTCGTGACTTTCCATCTGTCATTTCCAATTGCAGGTGATATGGAAGCAATAGATGATGGTATGAGGGGCAGAAGTCTTTAGAACAAGATAAAATAATAGACAGGGATACAGTCATGGACGAAAGCGTTGTCACATTTGAAATTGTTCCAGAAAATGAAGTATTTCTCCCATTAAATTACTGCAATTACAAGTTTTGTCATACATATGTTTATTTCCTTAGTGTGTATTGAATTACAAAAAAAGAAGAAAAGCAAATTGGATGTAAATTTACACACAAACTCCAAAAATGGGCCTGACAAAACTGTTGGCACCTTTCCAAAATGGTGAGTAAACAGCTTTGCTTCAAGCATGTCATACTCATTCAAACTCACCTGTGGCAAGTAACAAGTGTGGGCAATATGAATATCACACCTGAAACCAAATTAAATAGGGAGAAGTTAACTAATTCTTCCCATTGTGTGTCTGTGTGTGCCACACTAAACATGGGGAACAGAAAGAGGAGAAGGGAACTGTCTGAGGGCTTAAGAAACAAAATTGTTAAAAAATATTAAACATCTCAAGGTTACAAGTCCATTTCCAGAGATCTTGATGTTCCTTTGTCCACGATGTCGGGGCAATTACCTGACATTGTTGAGTAGTTGCTTTAATAGATAATTGTTTGATTTACTGAAGAATCATACATATATACATGAATATATGTAGGACTCCTAAGATGGCGTCCAGAGCTCTTATGTAAGTTGTTTTTGAGTAAGAACATGCAAAGACATGTCCACATGGGCCCCCATCTGTCAAGATAAGATAAGGGGGTAGAGCTACACACCCTGCCAAGGGTTATTGAGGGACACATGGAAAGTCCCCATATACTCTGCCAACTGTTTAATGATAAGGAGCCAATCACCATGAAGCAGATATGGTCGGTGAACCAATCATTGTGAAAAATTGAAAATGTAACCAATGACTTTGAAGCTTGATTAATTTATGTATCAGCATCTGTCTATATATAAAACCTGTTGGGACGCCTCCCTTTTAGGAATACTTTGATATTGCAATCTAAGACTTGGTGTCTGTTATTCCTCCGTCCATTATCTAGATAAGAATCAGGCATTTTGCCGTGACAACGATGTGCAACATAATCAAGAAGTTTACAATGTATGGCACTGTAGCTCATGTCCCTGAAAGTGGACAGCAGAGAGAAATTGATGAAAGATTGCAACACAGGATAGTATGAATGATGGACAAGCCGCCCCAATCAAGTTCCAAAGAAGTTCAATCTGGAATGCAGGTTCAGAATCCTTTAGTGTCAGTGCAAATTATCCATGAACATTTGAATGAAATGAAATGCTTGGCAAAAGACTCAGGAGTACTCCACTGCTTACACAAACGCATAAAAAGATAGACTACAGTTTGCCAAAATGCACATGAGTAAGCCAAGATACTTCTGGGCAGATGAGACCAAGATAGAGGGTAAAACATATCATTGTACTGTTTACCAAAAACAGAATGATGTTTACAAAGAAAATTAGACAGTGTCTACTGTCAAATATGGTGGAGGCACAAAGAGGTTTTTGGGATGTTTTGCTGCCTCTGGCACTGGGTGCCTTGACTGTGTGCAAGGCATCATGAAATCTGAAATTACAAAGATTTTGGTTGTAAAATAGTGCCCTTTATCAGAAAGCTGGTTTTACATCTAAGGTCATAGGTCTTTCAGCAGGACAATGACCCCAAACACACTTCAAAAATACCCCAGAAATGAAAACAAAGTTCTGGAGACTTCTGAAGTGTCAAACAATGAGTCTGGGTCTAAATCAAATTGAACACCTGGGGAGACATCTTAAAATTGCTGTTGGGAGAAGGCACCCTTTAAATAAGAGAGACCTGGAGCAGTTTGCAGGAAAAGAGTAGTCTAAAATTCCAGTTGAGAGGTGTAAGAAACATGTTGATGTTTATTGGAAGGGATTGATTGTAATTTTGTATTCTAAAGGATGTGTAACCAAATATTAAGACGAGGGAACCAACAATTTTATCTAGCCCATTGTTGGAGTTTATTGTGAAATTATGACCATTTTGCCTTTTTTTGGTTGTTCTAATACACAAAAATGAAATAAACATGTATAAGAACAAATGTGTAAAGCAATAATTTTCTAGAAAAAATACGGTACTTCATTTTCTAGAATAACTTATGGGTTTCAACACTTACGGCCATGATTGTATAAGTACTATCTCTATTGATGAAAACAGTCTTGGGTGGTACCTGTAATGGCGAATAGGGCATTTAATGGTAGCTGTAGTGATGGATACAGCCTTCAATGGTATATTTTATGATGGATCGAGATGTTGGTGATACATGTAATGATGTGCATTGCATTTATTGATACTATAATAATGAACAGAACGATCGTCGTACATGTTATGTTTGATAGAGCCTCAGGTGGCAAAAGTAATGATGAACAGAGTCTTAGAAGGTAGATGCAATGATGGATCCTTAAGGTACACATAATGGATAACAGAGGCTTTCGTAGTTCATACAATGATGGATGGAGCCTTTAGTGGTACACGTAATGGTTAACAGAGACTTCAGTAGTGTATATAATTATGGACAGAGCATTCAGAGATAGGTGTAGTAATTATCAAAGCCCTCAGTAGTGGACATAATGACGGCTCAAGTCTTTAGTGCTAAATGTAATAATAGTATAGTGATATTTTCAGTCTACACACTAAATTAAATGAGGTGGCAGTGGGTGTACATCACCGAATAAATTCTACACTTTTTTAACAATTGAGAATGCAGTGAATATGTCTACATGATATGCAATAATGAACAGAACCTTCAATGGTACTTGCAATGATGGTCAGAACATTCTGTGTTGCATGAAATGGTGGACAGAGCCATCAATGGTACATGTAATGATAGACAAGCCTTCAGTAGTATATTTCATGATGGATCGATCCTTCGGTAGTACTTGTGCTGATGAACAGAGCCTTTCACAGTACATTTAATGATTGATGGAGCATCAGGTGGCACATGTATTAATGTACAAAAACTACTAGAAAAAGCAGCATCAAAAAACCTTACCATCTATGCCAAAAACAGAAACCAATGGCACTTACAGGATGCAGTCAGAGCCCATATGTGAAGCAAGCCCAGGTGCAGGCTAATAAATCACCTTCAACCAGCTAGGTGTGGGAGGCGACTTGCCATGCATACAATGGGACCTGCATAGGAACCATTCACACTGATACATCTCTGATGATGCAGTGTCTGAAAGCTACCCAACCGCTCTGCTGCCTGAGCATTGGGCCGCACAGTACAATACTTCTGCACCACTAGATGAATGGCGCCCCTAGGGGCCCAACTGCACCCTGGATAGATAAAAAAGTGCAAAACGTTTTTTATATGATAAACAAAAAACTTTTATAAATGGGATATTGGTTCATGTATTGGCCAAGACATTTAAGCTGATGATCCACGTCACGGCTTCCCATGCTCATCAGTCCTAACAAAACTGTACAAAAACAACTAGAAAAAGCAGCATCAAAAAACCTTACCATCATGCAAAAACAGAAACCAAGAGCACTTACAGGATGCAGTCAGAGCCCATATGTGAAGCAGAATAAAGTGAGTGTTTACACAATTTATGGGTGAGTGCCTTTATTTTTTTTTTTTGATGGATTTGAATTATGCAGAAAGGTTAATGGGTGGGACTGAAAGTGAGTGAGGAGAGCGTAGAAGAGCGGACCCGGAAGCAAGCAAGCAGCGAGAGGCAGGTAAGATGATGTGTGTGTCTGTCTATGTGTGTTTGTCAGCTTATGGACATCTTTGAAGGGTTTTCTATGTTTTGCCAGCAATTTATTTTAATGGTATTCAGGGGTATTTGTCGAATAGTTCTTCAATCCATTCAGCCAACATCCCTAATTCAGTGAACGCAGCCGAATTCGAACCCTGAGGTGTTTGCTCATCTCTACTGTGCAGCTACTGCGCTGAGAGCCCTGCTGCCGGGACAAATTGATCTTTATTCCTCCGGACAGCCTTAAAGTTTCCCTAATAGGGGACGCAGCTAGCATGATTTCAGTTACCGCAGATATCCCAGTCACTGTAGATTAACACTATCATGCTGGTTAATAGCATTTTTTTACACAAAAGGTTGGGCTCCCAACCATCTTTAAATTTATGGTCAGTTAATGAAAATATGGTGCCTCTGCGGACCGGTCGCCACTAGTTGGTGTAGCAGCCGGGATTGGTAAGTCAGTCTCCCCACACACACACCAAACACACTCCTGATCCTAAATCTAGGAAATCTATGTCCAGCAACGGGGGAGCGGGAGGAGCCATGTGGAGGGTGGAAGTTAGAGAAGGACCCGGTAAGGGGTGGGAACACCAGAACAAAAAGAACACAAACCAAGTCCATGGTGAGATAGAGAGAGTTTAGTCAGTGGAGGAGTAGACAAAAGAAGACCAGACCAACCCAGACAAAGCCAGACCAGTCAGAAGGAGAGGCGAGACCATCATACAGGACTGAGAGAACACGGACCCAGCGGTCTGTGCCACTATAAGGCTAGCCCGGGTCCAAGTCTGTAAACCGAGGTAAAGACAGAGGGAGTCTAAGGTGTGCGAGTTAGGGGTAAACCGAGGGACTGAGCCGGAACCAGAGTGTCGGCTCTGCTGAAGTGGCAGGGAAGCTTTATGCCCCAACCACAAATTCCGGCGGCGTGCTGGGGTCTTTATGTCCTGCAACCCTGCCTCTGGTGCAGTGAAAGGAAGACCTTCGTATTAGAAATAAATAGAATGAGACGATACTCACCGCTGGTGTGATGTCAATCGGGTTCTATATTTATTAATTTGTGTGGGTTACAGATCAGGAGTGGAGGGAGGGGGTGCCGAGGTGGACGATGGGCGCACCGTTTTGCACTGAATGTGCTTCAACATGTCCAACACCTTTTGGACCCATTGAAGCACATTCAGTGCGAAATGGTGCGCCGTCGTCCACCTCCGCATCCCCTCCCTCCACCCCTGTCTGTAACCCGCACGAATGAACAAATAAAGAATCCGATTGACATCACACCAGCGGTGAGTGCATCTCATTCTATTTATTTCTTTTCATGGACTGGAGACCTGAGCAACGTTGCAAATTCTGGTGCTGTTAAGGGGTCGATTGGAGGGCTTTGACTAGTGCCCGGGATTCTTTGCTTTGACCTTGTATTACGGCTAGGGGAACCGAAAAGTCACAATGATAGCCTGTGACCGCTGGACTGTAGCTAGCATGCAGAACAGATGGAAAAGGCCCGAAAGAGACACGAAAGGGGGAGTCGCAGACAAGCCATCCCAGCTGCTTGAACGACACCAGACCAGCTGCTGAACGTTGTAAGCTGTACCATCTATCGAGCTGGAAAGTATAACCTGGGTTAAAGCTTGATACTATTTGAGACTGTGTTTCTTGCGCCTGAGAGGAGATATACTGATTTGGTGTTCCAGCAGCAGAATGCTGCCTGTGACGGTGAATGCTGCACCCCGCCATACCCACAGACTTCACAATTGCCCTGGGGACCAGCCCTACCTGTGGAGGGCTCAACATCCTCGCTGTCACTCCCATCATCCCCAGAGGTCCCGACTGCAGCGGTGGCTACCTATAGCCGTGCACCATGAGTGGTGTCACGTAAAATCCCTAAAACTGTTTCCCCTTTTTATCGATCGCCCGGGACCACAGAGCCAGGTCATGACACCATGAGATCCCGCAGCCCCCAGATGACGAGAGCGCCTGGTTCCAAATATCCCACAGCCCCGATTGGCGGATCAAAAAAAAGGTGCTTTTTCTTGCCATTCGTACAGTCTGTCAGAAAAAAGCACTGTCTGACTTTCTCACTGACTTGAGGAGAGAGGGCAGGAGGGAACCTGGAAGAGTCAGAATAGGAGGAGGAGTTGGAGGTGTAGCAGTATTGGCGTATGTTAGCCTGCTCTTGCCAGCCAGCTGTCCCTGAGCCAATCAGTGTAAGCGCAGGCTTCCTCCTGCACGTACTGTTTGCACTGCCCTTCATCATACTCTCTGCCTGCCTACCATTGTCACAAAACAGAAGACATCGTGGCCATCAACCATCTTCCTAATTTGTACGCTGTCAGCATCATGGTTGGATGGACTGTTGGTCTCACAGATACTTGTTGGACGGGTGGCTTTTCCCCACCACACTCTGCAACTTGCAAACAGTAGTCCACACTCTCTTCAGCCTCCAACCAGCCTCTATTTATTGTCACGACAAACAGACAGGTTCTTTTTTCAGCAGCTGCTACTTGCAATAAAAAAATAATTGCAATGTATTTATACCAGATCCTGCTGCAACTAAGGCATTATGAACTGACTCGCCCCCAGGCCCGTGGGGTACTCAGAACTGGGATGGTTCGGTCTCTCGGGGAACGCACGGGGGCTAAGACGCAGCTCCGTGACCCTGCGGAGTCGCCAAAAATGCAGGGAGAAATGATTTAGGGATAAAGGATCGTGACGCTACCCGCGGTGTTTGCCTATTTGGGCCTACGCTGTCAGACAGGATGACTGGGAATGATGGGTGGGCAGCTATGGTGGTATCGCTCCCCACGGGTGGAGCGTATCCCCAGGACAACCAGGAAAGTCTATGGCGTTGGAAGGCCGCTGTGAAGCAGGACAAAGGGCGCAAAGTAACAGACAGACTCACGGTTGTTGTTTCCTCAGGTCCTTTACTGGTAGCACAGGTACAAGCCGGGACACTGTTAGATGATGGTACTGGAGTCCATGCAACCTGGAAGCAAGTCGGGGATCTCCTTACCCTGAAAGTTCTGAGGCCTCCCTTCTGTGCTCCTTCAGCGGGTCCCTGTTGCTACCTAAAGCTGAGCTGCGGCCCGCTCTCTCTTCCTGCATTGTGGCGGTATGGCAGGCAGCTTGAGCCCTCCTCCAGCCACACTTCCCTGGCGGCTGCTTGTGGACTCTTTATGCTCCTTTGCCTGCTTACATTGTGGTGTGGCTGGGAGACCTGGAATCCCCGCCTTTCAGTATTGACGTTAGGCCCTGGATAGCCTCAGACTCTGGTGTCCAGTTCTGGTGCTCTATGCTGGGGTGAGATCAACTTCCTCAAACCCTCACTTATAGGTCCCTCAAGCTAGGTTTTTGCTACCCTGGGATGAGCTTAGCACTACTCAAGTCAACAGGATGTCTTCCTCAGTACTGCTTCGTACTAAACTGACTAACTCCGCCACAGTCCAGAATTTATAAGGAGCTGCCCTGAACCCGGGTTTAGAGCTTCCCCTTCAGTTCTGGAGGCAGAAAAGGTGTTGTATGCTTAGGCTTACATGGTGTGGGTATCCTTCTTTGCTTCCAATTATGACACTATGTCCCAGGAGAGGCAATGACATTATGGCATCCGAATCCTGGGGTGCCACAGAACCTGTGTTACTGTGCAGTTTAGTATACAGCCCTGTATATGTGAGAGCCATTTTTGATGTTTACAGCAGCAGAGGAGGAGCCATTTTTACTTACAGGACCCATATAATGTATTTTACAATACATGTATTTTGTATATAGAAATGGCACCACCTCAGCTGCTGCATAACATCAAACTGGCTCGGCCATATATGGAGCTGTATAATAAACTGTACCAGTGGCGGACCTTGCATCCCGGGGGCCCTGGTGCAGCAGCAGATGATGGTGAGGAGCTGGGGAGGGGGTTCTATCGGACGGTCGGCGAGGACCGTCAGGGGGGGGGCTTATGGGTGGGTGCTGCCATGCAACAGCTTGTGAGCGAGGCTGTGTGCGCCTTCTCCTACCTGCGTCGTGCGAGCCGCGCTGGGAGCCGGGGCGGCAGAGGAGAGGAGGGGCGGGCTCAGCCAGGGGAAGCAGGAAGCTTCCCTCAGTTAACCCTCTCTCCTCTGCCTCACTGGCACAGGGTCATGAGGGTCGGCTGGGGGCCCCCCTGCAGGCTTGAGGGGCCCCTAGCCACTCGGGGCCCTGGTGCAGCTGCTCCAGCTGCAGGACGGTAGGTCCGCCCCTGAACTGTACTGTACTGTTTTTCACATTTTTTTAAACACTATGGTTCAGATGCAGCTTTAAAGAAGGAAATCAAGCAATTTTATTAAAAAGGTTAATATAAAATACAAAATTAAAGGTACAGTATGATATTGCGTACACTTTTGTGTATTCAACATACAAAAGTATTTGTACTTACATCACCAAGGAGTTATGAACCTTCTCTGCCTGGTTTATTCAAAGATAAAGAGAGCTCTGAGAAAATATCAACACTGAATACGGGCATCTCTTTGATACAGGTCCAAAAACTCCTCCTGTTATTGTAATGTTTCTATAGGCATTTATAGCAGCTTATACAATTTTGGAAAAGTCAAGTTAATCTAACAAATAAAGCTGAATGTGTGTGTGTATGTATGTATGTATGTATGTATGTATATCCGGGATTGGCATCTACACCGTCGCAACTACAGCCACAAAATTTTGCACAGTCACACAACTGGACCCCGAGAGCGTCATAGGCTATGTTGTTCGGGCGAAATTTTAACCCTGCGCGTTCCAGTTCACCAAACAATTTTGCCCCTATCTACATAATGTGGAAAAAGTGAATGGAAAAGTGATGGAGGAAAATCGACAGCTGTCAGCTATAGCCACAAAATCTTGCATGGTCACACGTCTGGACCCCGGGAGCGTCATAGGCTATGTTGTGAGGCAAAATTTTAACCCTGCACATTCCAATTCATCAAACAATTTTGACCCTATCTACATAATGGGGAAAAAGTGACAGTTACCAATTGACAGTTCTGAATGAGAGGGGCTTAATGATAGCGCCAAAGACTAACAGCACATACCAGCATATAGTCACTAAGGTGGGGCCCCAACATGAGATATTCACCACGCATGGACACATGTATACACACCACACGCTCACAAAGAGTAACAGCAAGTGTATAGTCGCTAAGGTGCAGCCCCAACATTGGATACTCACCACGCACCCGAACACACACACACCACAAAGAGACACACACAACACAGAGACACACACACACCCCACGGGGACACACACACACCCTATAGCGACAAATGCACTCACCCCACAGGGACACACACACCACAAAGAGACACACAACACAGAGACACACACACACCACACAGACCCCCCCCCATAGGGACACACACACATACACATCCTATAGGGACACATGCACTCACCACACAGGGACACACACACACAAACCCAGGGACACACACACCACACAGACAGACACAGATGTGCACAAATCGCCTCACACAACTCGGCTCATACATGTGCTATCTTTCATTTCCAAAAATAGACATCTGATTAAAAACAGCCAATGTGCAACACATGTGCCAGATAGGGAATTAAGGCAGATGTCAGTCACATGAGCTGTCTATTATGTGTATGTGTGAGGTAATATATACTGCCCGGCCGGGGGGAGGGTTTACTGTTGGCTGGAGATTTATCAGGCTGCCTATAGCAACCAATCATAGCTCAGCTTCTATTTTCCTACAGGTCATTAATATGACATATTAAAATTCTATTTTGTTATAGCTAACATCACTTATTTATTAACCCGGGCGTAGCCGGGTAGTACAGCTAGTCTAATATATAAAGCTGAATGTGTGTCTGTATGTATGTGTGTGTGTGTGTGTGTATATCCGGGATTGGCATCTACACCGTCGCAACTAAAGCCACAAAATTTTGCACAGTCACACGTCTGGACCCCGAGAGCGTCATAGGCTATGTTGTGAGACGAAATTTTAACCCTGCGCGTTCCAGTTCACCAAACAATTTTGCCCCTATCTACATATTGAGGAAAAAGTGAATGGAAAAGTGTTGGAGGAAAATCGACAGCTGTCAGCTATAGCCACAAAATTTTGCACAGTCACACGTCTGGACCCCGGGAGCGTCATAGGCTATGTTGTGAGGCGAAATTTTAACCCCGCGCATTCCAATTCACCAAACAATTTTGCCCCTATCTACATAATGGGGAAAAAGTGACAGTTGACAGTTGTGAATGGGAGGGGCTTAATGATAGCGCCATAGACCAACAGCACATACCAGCATATAGTCACTGAGGTGGGGCCCCAACATGAGATATTCACCACGCAGCTGCTGCAGAAGCCACGTGCCAAAGGAACATAGGAACTGGATATAAGGAGTAGAAATAATCCAGACTGATACAGATGAAAGGACTCAGAAAGTAACTCTAAGGGTACCTTTACACGCGGCAACTTTTCTAGGAATTTCACTGGCAACTTACTGGTTGCAGTGAAATCATGGACACATTGTTCTATCTTGTTGCTGTGTACAAATGGAACAATGTCTCCATGATTTCACTGCAAGCAGTAAGTTGCCAGTGAAATTCCTAGAAAAGTTGACGCTTGTAAAGGTACCTTTAGGGTAACTTTACACGTCGCAACATTGCATGCAGTTTCACTTGCAACTTACTGGTTGCAGTGAAATCATTGACACATTCTTCTATTTTGTTGCCGTGTACAAATGGAACAATGTGTCCATGATTTCACTGCAAATAGTAAGTTGAAAGTGAAATTGCATGCAATGTTACGATGTGTAAAGGTACCCTTAATGCAGGTCTTATCCCCACTTCTTCAGGAGACTCACCAATCGACGTTAAATAAAATCACCTGCATTGAGAGTTACTTTCTCCGAGTCCATTTATCTGTACCATGGCAGAGCAGATTATTTTTGCTCCATATATCCAGTTCCTGTGTAACTATTAGAAGTTGCATTGCTAAAAGTCAATATTGACCCTTTAATGAGCCTTGGCATATGAATTATGATATGATTTGGCTAGGTGAGAAGTTTAGACTGGGGATCTAAGGAATAAGATTTCTCCTTGTGAAGAGTGACATGTCAGCTTTGGCATACCAGTATGAGGACATTTAAACACCTTGCCTATTCTTATGGAAAATAAATATGAGAATTGCCTCTTCAGAGTGGAAGAGGGCTTGAGCATCTATTATAAGTAGCAAGTCTAAAATTCAACTTTCACAAGAAACTTTCACAAGAACTCGGTCCTCTTTCTCTCTGATGGGACAATTTGACTGGGTTTGTGGATAAGGTAGGGGTTTTACTGATAACATTTTAGGCTACAGAACATTTTATTATCATTTTCAGTGTAAGGCTGGGATCACATTCTTGTGTACTGTGCTGTGCACTTATATCAGAGTTTCCATATAAATCCCACAAAAATGTGTTTCAGATGAAACCCCGTGGGAAACATTCATTCTAATGAGGCAGACATAGACACTGTGGACTCTGTATGGTATCTGTTTTACTGGTGTCCATCTTTTTAGGTGTGTACATGACTCACCGTAGCCGGGTCTTCACTTCTTGGGCGTTGCTTCTCCCGTCACGGTTCCGCGCCCGAGGCTGTGGGGCCCGGTGGTCCAGATCAAAAGGGGTTGTGTGAACGGATAGGGGTTAATTATTCTTGTCGTGACGCCACCTGCGGAATTCCGGTGATTTCACCGGCGCTGCTTGGGCCTCCGGGGAATGTACGGCAGCAAGATGGGACGATCCCCACAGGACGATCGGGAGTCCCCGGGTCAGGGGCTGCACTTCGGGGTGTATGGCAGCTTTTGCAGTGCTGCGGGTTATGTCCAGGAATAATGCACTGACATACACAAAGTCTTTTAGGTACCTTTACTGGTGGCAACAGGTACACTCAGACCGGGTGATGAGGTTGACACTCCTGGAGTTTCTGCAGCAAGCAGTGTATAGGCTTCCTTCTCTATCTGTCTGGTGGGGTCGGGTGGATGTGGAATCCTGCCGGACCGGGTTATACGTTCGGTGGAACGTGATTCACCTGGGTCAACTGCACTGAGGGCACTATAAAAGGGATAAAGTTTGCGGGTTCTCCTCCCTGGACTCTCATTCGGTGGGTGCTTCAGGTGTACAGGGGCTAGACTCCCTGGTTCAGGTGCTGGCTCTCTGGTTGGCGTGGTAGCTCTCACAGCTCGGTTCCAGTAACTGGATGGTGAGGGAGAGTTAGGATAACTCTTGTGTCCCTGAGAGGTGCTTTCTCCTTTCCTATGACCCCAGTTGCAAGGGTCTCTCACTTGCTGGGTGTGCTGGTTGGGCCTAGTATGACTCTAGTACCAGAGGTTGCACACTTCCTAGCGTCTGCACACTCTGCTGTTTCTACCTCCAGGACCCTATTTATAGGGGGAACTGGCTCAAGGTGACCAGTGGAGCTCCCCCTAGAGGCCTGGGGTGAAACAGGGTTTTAAAGGTGTTTTTGTTTGTTGTGAGTGCTGCTTGCTGCTTCCTCTCCATTTGTGTACCAGGAGTTCTGTGGTACCCCAACCAGGGTGCCAGGGTGCCACATTCCCCCTTAGTTACCTTCAGTTCTCCGGACTGAGCAAAACGTTTTTCTTTTACAACTTAACCTCTAAACATTTTATAAACATTTAATAACCGGTATTTACAAAGTCTTAATGAAGAATACATAAATTACTGAAAAAGAAGGGAAAAACAGGAAAAATATGAAAAGCAGTCCATATGGCACTAGTCCATTTGCCGCAGGCTGAAAAGAGCAAGGTTTTGGTCACACAAGTCCTGTGACAATTGTCCAAGTTTATGAAAAGGGAAAAAGGGTAAAGTTCAGCAGTAAAGTCTCTGATGGCTTAAACACATGCATGGGTATACACTTTTAAACTTTATACATTCCCTATGGGTCTCTCTGCTTGGGAGGCCGGGTCTAACCTTTTCACCCTACCAGGCACTTTCTGTCCCCAACTTAATCTACTTGGGACAGAGCCAGTTCCTCCACCCTTCTGTACACTACTTTTTACAGTTTTTGAACACGGTACTATTTACATTTACTAACAGGTAATATTATTCCACTACATTCTAAACCCATTCTCCATATTTGCTTGGGGGTTGTCCTAATGTACTACGTGTAGATCTGCGTAGTGTGGGTGTTTCAAAAGCTGTGTCTGTAGTGTACAAACTGGTTGTTGGTCTGTTGCTTCTACGTGTTTCTGTAATACAATAGTAAGTATGTAGTCTATCTACTGGACTATCCTCTGTTAAAGGTGGTAGTGTAGGTAATTGTCTATGCTGTCTTTGTCTTACTGTGAGACTAGCAGGTTCACCGAATACAGGAATCTCAGGTTGCAAGATAACAGGCTGCATCTCTTGCATTTGAACTGGTTCTTGTTGAACTGGTTGAATAGGGACTGGTTCTTGGTTTTCTACAGGTTGGTAGAATGAAATAACTGGTATTATATATGCACCATTGCATTGTGGCCAGTCGGCTGGTAAGTCTCCAATTTCTGTATGGACAAGATTTTCTTTTGGTTCCTCAACTGTTGTTACTGCAAGGTAACTGGTTGCTTGTGGTATTAACTGTTCTGGACATTTCTTCAAATGGTCTCTTGACACAGTTGTAAAGGTATTTCCTTTGTCCTTGCTGATAACACAAGTTTTTGAGTTGTCATATTGTGATGGCATAATTGTGTAGGGTTCTGATTCCCAATTGTCATCCAATTTGTTGTTTTTTCTTTTTAGCACTAATTCACCTGTTGCTAGAGGTTCTGCTGAGGCATGCTTGTTAAAGTCTTGTTCTTTTTTGGTTCTGCTGATATTCAGATTTCATTCAACACTCTCTTGTATCTTTTTGTACTGTTCTTGGCGTTGGTTTACCCAATCTTCATCAGAAGAATCTTGTGTTGGTTCGATGGTCCCCATCTGTAAATCAATTGGTAATTTACCTGGTCTTGCTCGCATCAAGTAAGCAGGTGTATAGTTAGTTGAACTAACAGGTATGTGGTTGTAGATGTCCACAAGATCTGGAAGTTTTTCAGGCCATTGACTTCTCTCTTCGAGTGGCAAGGTTTTGAGCATGTCAATTACAATGTGGTTCATTTTCTCACATAAACTGTTTGTTTGGGGATGATATGGTGTGGTCCTGATCTTTTTACACCCATATAGCCCTAGGAATTCTTGAAACAGAGCTGATTCGAAGGCTGGCCCTTGGTCAGTCAAGACTTGGTCTGGATACCCGTGGGGGCGACAGACGTAACTCTGGAAGGCTCTGGCCGCTACCTCTGCAGTCAAGTCTTTAACTGGAACTACTACCAGAACCTTGAATAGTGATCAACAATGGTGAGAGCATAAGTATACCCGGTACGACTTGGGGTTAACTTCACGTGGTCGAGAGCAACTATTTCAAGGGGTTTCGTGGTAACAATTGGTTGCAAAGGAGCTTTCTGAGTTAGATGGTCTTTCCTTCGAAGATGACACAGTCCACAGTTTTTACACCACTTGTCAATTGAGCCTCGCATGCCGACCCAGTAAAAACGATCTTTCAGGAGTCTCTCCAGCTTCTTCCATCCAAAATGTCCTGCATCGTCATGGTAGGCTTCAAGGATAATTTGGACTTCAGTTTTTGGAACTACAATCTGCCAGATGAGCTCGTGTGTTCTGGATTCAGGTACCTTCTGCATAGATTACCTTGGTAGATGAACAGCTTTCCCTTCTCCTTCCATAGGTGTTTAGCATTTTGAGAGGCATCAGGGTCCATGCTGGCGTGCTCTTGAGTGATCAGCTCTCTTACCAAGCTGACATCTGGATCGTTAGCTTGAACCTCCTTCCTGTCATGGTGAGGTAACGAGTTCACGGTCCTCTCCACTCATCTCTGGCTCGCCTGATGACACGTTGCCATACCTGTACAATGGAAAGCAGGTAGTTCTATCTCCTCCAGGTCATCTATGTCTTCTCCCTCTTCAGGAAGGTTAGGTATTCTGGACAGGGCATCAGCGTTCCCGTTCTTGTGACCTGCCCGGTATTTTACAGTGAAATCATAGTTTGAGAGTCTTGCTACCCAGCGCTGTTCTAGGGCTCCCAGCTTTGCGGTCTCTAGGTGCGTTAGAGGGTTGTTATCAGTGAAAGCTGTGAACGGGGCGGATGCCAGGTAATGCTTGAAACGCTCTGTGATTGCCCAGACCAGGGCCAGGAACTCCAGTTTGAACGAGCTGCAGTTCTCCGGGTTCCTTTCTGTGGGACGGAGCTTTCTGCTGGCGTAGGCTATCACCTTTTCCTTCCCTTGCTGATGCTGAGACAGATCTGCTCCTAAACCTTCATTACTTGCATCAGTGTACAGTAAAAACGGGAGATTGTAATCAGGATAGGTCAGGATCTCTTCTCCTGTTAAAGCATCTTTTAACTTTTGGAAGGATTGTTCCTGTTCTGGTCCCCAGTGGAACGGGGGTCCCTTGATCTTGCCATTTTTAGATTGACCTACTAAGAGGTCTTGCATGGGTGCTGCTATCTTGGTATAGCGTTTGATGAATCGTCAGTAGTACCCGACCAGTCCTAGAAATTGAAGTACCTCTTTGTGAGTGGCTGGCGCTGGCCAGTCCTTGATGACGGTTACCTTGTCCGGGTCAGGTGCTACGCCTTCGGCACTAACCACATGTCCTAGGTATTGGACCTTGGGTTTCAGCAGGTGACACTTGGACGGTTTCAGCTTCATCCCGTACTTGGACAGTGACTTTAACACTTCACTCAGGTGCTGCAGGTGATCTTCATAGGTCTGGGAGTATACAATGACATCATCAAGGTATAACAGCACAGTCTCAAAGTTCTTGTGGCCCAAACAACACTCCATCAGTCTCTGAAATGTTCCTGGGGCATTGCACAACCTGAATGGCATACTGTTGAACTTGCATAGCCCCATAGGGGTCGTGAAGCCTGTCTTCTCACGTTCCTCCTCTGCAACGGTGACCTGCCAGTACCCACTAGTAAGGTCTAATGTGGAGAAGTAGTTGGCAGATTTGAGTGCAGCTAGTGACTCCTCTATGCGGGGTAACGGTATGCATCCTTGTGTGTGACTTTATTGATTTGTCTGTAGTCTACGCACATCCTCATACTACCATCTTTCTTTTTAACCAGGACCAGTGGTGCTGCCCAGGGACTACAGCTATCCCTAATGACTCCTGCATTTTTCATGTCCTGAAGCATTTCCTTTGCTTTTTGGTAGTGTGTGGGTGGTATAGGCCTGTACCTTTCTTTGATAGGTGCATGGTTGTCTGTGGGGATATGGTGTTGTACCCCTTTAAGTCTCCCAAAGTCGAGTGGGTGTTTGCTGAACACTTGCTCATACTCCCGAACTACCCGGTAAACTCCTATTTTTCTAGTGAGTGGGTGTGTTGTCAGTTCCTACACTGAGCTCCTGACACCATTTCTCTAACTGGTCTTTGGAGTGAGGGGGTTCGTCAGTTACTGCTTGGGAAGAGGGTTTTACATCAATTATAGCATTGTTTTCAACCTGGTACAATTTTGCGACAGTTGCATATCTTGGCAGTCTGACTTCGTCATCACCATAATTTAATATGCGTACGGGGACTCTCCCTTTTCTCACATCGACCAACCCTCTGGCTGTCAAGAGCGTAGGAATACTATCAGACATTACAGGTTCTACTACAGCTTGGTAGTCCTGCCCTCTGAGGCCTATGGCTGCTCGACACCAGACCATCATTTCACTTCTGGGTGGTACCACAAATTGGAATGGGATCTGTTACCCGTACTCTGCCAATTTCACCATTTGACATTGTTACCTGCTGTTGATATACCAGAGCTCAGATCTGCTTTTGGATAGCCCTCCTCTCTCTTGGTTTACCAGCATCAGCACTCTATTGGAGTAAGAACAACACTTCATCGAGACATTTAACCATAACATTAGTACCCAGTATTACATGTGGATCCCTCTTGTATGGTCTGTCCTGAACCACTATGATACCCTGGTTTTCTCAGTTGCACCCTCCCCACCTTTACTGTAGCTTCCCATTGTCCCTCTACTGGAACTATCATACCATTAGTGGCTTCAATGTTCAGATCAGGGTGCGGGGGTTCTAGCTTAACATCTGGCCAGAACCGCTTGTAAAGGATACACGGGATGGTTGTCACCTGGGATCCAGTGTCTATCGAGGCTGAGGTAGCGATGCCATCGATGATGATTGATAAGTACGGACAGCCTCCTACGTACTTATACTCCCATTTGGTTGGGCCTGGACAGTCTACTCCTGGGGTTGGCCCTTCTCGCCCAGGGGTTGCTCGTTTAAAGGACTGGATTGGTAGGTGCGTCCTTCTTTGTCGCTCTTTTGACTGACGCGCCGTCTGTCAGGGCTGTGGCGATCTGCGGGTTTACCTCTGCGCGTTGTGTCTTTCTCTTCATCCACGGGACGTCGTCGGGGCTGTCAGCAAGTTGGATCTTGTCTGATGACCCTTTGGTCTTCTCCCACCTTGGAGCTTGGCCATGTCTTTCATCAGCTGCTCTCATTGGGACACAGTCGTTCAAACCGATCAGGTGTTATAGTTTGTGCGCTAGACTGAACCGTAGGGATTGGAGATCTGCTGCCGGCACGGAAGGGGTGTTGGTATGCTGCGGCTGTGAGGTTAGATCGGGCACTGTAGGGAACTGCAGTCCCCGCACTGTTAAGTCTCTCACGGTGTCAAACTCTGCGCCAGGATTCTGCAGGGACCACCAGCTTGCCTGTTTGTTATCGTCAGGTAGTCTAAGTCCCACAACAAACTGTCCAATTAACGCTTTGTTTTCATCTCTGACACTATCTGGATCGACTTGTTTTAACAGTCTCTGTGCTTCCTGTAAGTGCAGTGAATAGTCCAGGACACTCTCCTGTGCCCCTTGTTTACAGTGATTAAACAACAGTCTTAACTCTGCTTCGGTATGATGTTCAAAAACCCGGTTTAACTTAGCAAATATCTGCTCCACAGACTCCTGAGCTTCTATAGACCAGTTTCGGCTCTGTAGCACTGCTGCGTCAGTTAACTGTCCAATTTAACTGAAGCTCTCTGCTTACCGGTCATGGCGTACATGTCCAGCGCCTGGCATATCTTCCTTTGGAACGTATCCAGGGTACCGGTTTTCCGCTGTACTTTGGTAACCACCGCGTTCGGGACGTATGGCAGAGATATCGGCAAATCGGAGCGGGTTGTTGCGGCATACCGCCGAAGGGTGGCTGAACTACCGGAGGTACGTTTGACTGTACCGGTGGTGTAACCGGCTGGTTTACTTGCGGGGTTTCCGCGTCACCGGAATCCGAGTCGCTCATCATCGCTCCCCCTTAGTTAAGCGCGGCAGTCCTTTCGATTTTAGCGGAAGTCATCGCTTCGCAGTGAGGAGTGAGGCACCACGGGAGTTTCCGGTTCCTGCTGCATTAGGCGGAAGTCGTCAGAGCTGGGCGGGGCCTATCTTCGCGCCCTTTGCACAGTAACGCCCCTTCTTTCCCACCTTCGGCGCAGCAATGGCGGTTCAAATATACAGTTCGGTAAACACAGTCATTAAAATAGCACACAATACCCATTGGGAAACGGGCCTGCTCGTATCCTGTTCGTGACGCCAAATTCTGACTTACCGTAGCCGGGTCTTCACTTCTCGGGCGTTGCTCCCATCACGGTTCTGTGCCCGAGGCTGTGGGACCCGGTGGTCCAGATCAAAAGGGGTTGTGTGAACGGATAGGGGGTTAATTATTCTTGCCGTGACGCCATCCTGCGGGAATTTAGGTGATTTCACTAGCGCTGCTTGGGCCTCCGGGGGATGTACGGCAGCAAGATGGGACGCTCCCCAAGGACGAGCGGGAGTCCCTGGGGCTGCACTTGGTGGTGTATGGCAGCTTTTGCAGTGCTACGGGTTATGTCCAGGAATAATGCACTGACATACACAAAGTCTTTTAGGTACCTTTACTGGTGGCAACAGGTACACTCGGACCGGGTGAGAGGTTGACACTCCTGGAGTTTCTGCAGCAAGCAGTGTTAGGCTTCCTTCTCTACTGTCTGGTGGGGTCGGGTGGATATGGAATCTACCGGACCGGGTTATACGTTCGGTGGAACGTGATTCACCTGGGTTAACTGCACTGAGGGCACTATAAAAGGGATGAAGTTTGCGGGTTCTCCTCCCTGGGCTCTCATCGGTGGGTGCTTCAGGTGTACAGGGGGCTAGACTCCCTGGTTCAGGTGCTGGTTCTCTGTGGTTGGCGTGGTAGCTCTCACAGCTCGGTTCCAGTAACTGGATGGTGCGGGAGAGTTAGGATAACTCTTGTGTCCCTGAGAGGTGATTTCTCCTTTCCTATGACCCCAGTTGCAAGGGTCTCTCACTTGCTGGGGGTGCTGGTTGGGCCTAGTATTATTCTAGTACCAGAGGTTGCACACTTCCTGCAGCTCTCCTAGCATCTGCACACTCTGCTGTTTCTCCCTCCAGGACCTATTTATAGGGGGAACTGGCTCAAGGTGACCCGTGGAGCTCCCCCTAGAGGCCTGGGGTGAAACAGGGTGTTAAAGGTGTTTTTGTTTGTTGTGAGTGCTGCTTGCTGCTTCCACTCTATTTGTGTCCCAGGAGTTCTGTGGTGCCCCAACCAGGGTGCCAGGGTGCCACATACAGAACTGTGGTCATTCCACATTTGTGCGTTAAAGAGAAGTCTAAAATGATGGGACACTGCCAGAACAGACACCAGGTGGAGTCCAAAGTTTCTTCATCTACCTCAGTAAGTGGTTCCAATGAGGGTTTTGCCTGAATTGCATGTTTTTTGGATTTACATGGAAACCCTGATGAAAGTGCTCATTGGAAAGCACAGGATAAATGTGAACCGAGCCTTATTCCAATTTTTAGGAGGTGAAAGAAGAATTAGCAGTATAAAAATAGTTCTTATTTTTATTTTTGCTGGGTATTAGTGATGAGACAGATTTATTCTTCAGGTCGGTGCGATTACAGCAATACCAGATTTATATAGTTTTTTATGCTTTGTTTCTATCACACAGTGAAAAGGCTTTTTAATAATACATAGTTTTTTGTCACAATATTCTGAGTTGTAACATTTTTTTTTATTACAAACAAAGCTGTAGGAGGGCTATTTTGTGCGTAATGAGTTGGTGATTTTCTTGGTACCATTGTGGGGAACGTAACTTTTTTTGATCGCTTCATATTCCTTCTTTTTCAGATGAAGAATGAAAATAATCAGCAATTCACCTATTGGTTTTTTTTGCGTGGCTCACTGTACGGTTAAAGTAATAAAACCAATTTATTCTTCAAGTCAGAATAATCACAGCAACACCATTTATATAATTTTTTAAGCTTTTGCTATTGAGTTACTGATGTCACCATGACTGGGAAATTCCAGATCTGGCACTGAGTGTCCAGAGAATGAGGCTCCATAGGTGACCAAGAGTGATCTATGAAACATCATTCTCTAAGTGTAGTAAGGTTATTTACTGAGTTCCTCAGGAGACGTGATTTTCCTTACTAATATTTTTTTACTCTTTTTTAAAGAAGTTTGGTTCCCCCTCACTATATCCTACAACATTTCACCTTTTAGCTTTTTTAATAATATAGTCCCTTTAAACAATTCATTTTAGGCTCATAGCATCCAATCAAAAATCATTTTGACATAAGATAAAAAATCCATGGTAGATTTTAGTCACTTGAATGTTGAAAAATGTTGAAATCTTAACTAAACTTTTATGTATTCTAAAAAAAGGTAATTAATTATTAATTTTGTTGATACATCATGTAATAATAAATTCATGAACAATATTTTTGAACTACCTATGTATAATTCAATTATATAACAATGCAATTACAGGTAAGAACAAATAAATAACTTGAACTTGTCTGTCAGCTAATAACTAGAAATTGCCTGCCACCTAGCCGCTAACTAGAAAGTGCCAGCCTGCCGCTAACTAGAAATTGCCTGCCAGACCGCTAACTAGAAATTGCCTGCCAGCCAACCGTTAACTACAAATTACCTGCCAGCTAACTGCTAACTAGAAATTGTATGTCAGTCGCTACCTAAAAATTATGTGCCAACCAATTGCTAGCAAGAATTTGTCTGCCAGTCAGTTCCTAACTAGAAATTGTCTGCTAGCCAACCAGGAACTAGAAATTGTCTGTCAACCAGCCTCTAATTAAAAATTGTCTGCCAACCAGCCCTTCACTAGAAATTGTCTGCTAACCAGCCCCTAACTAGAAATTGACTGCCAGTGTCACACTGGACTAATGGATGTCCAGCTCACAGCACAACACAAAGGGTACAATGGAGGATGTAAAGGAAAGGTCCTAACCCCACTGTGATTACATGCCTAGTCCTTGGCTGTCACCTACACTTACCCTGTTTTTTGCTCTGGCTGTCCACCAGCCTTGCCTCTACAGCTAATATCACAGATGGAAGATAGACAGACACTGGGGGACATAGACAATAAAAGGATGCACAAACTTGATCACTGCAGTCAAACACCATAGGCTGCATGGCTCCGAATAGGACTCCAGGTACATATTTCCAAACAGCAGATCTCCAGCTGCACAACACCTTGCTTCCTCACCCACTTATGGTCAGTATAGACAGATTCTATTACCAGCATCAGATAATGGATCATTGTGACTACTTATAGGGAAGATGTGGTCACTAACCTGGCTGCAAACAGACACAAACTGGCCTAGAGGTACTAACAAGGAAAAACTGACATTAACCCTTGCTAGTACAAATGAAATTAACTACATTTAAAATCCAGCAGATGCAGAGCTGTCACAAATCCCCTAGTGACTCATGACAGCCTGCCAGCCGCTAACTAGAAATTGTCCTGCAGCCAGCTGCTAACGAGAGATGAGTGTGCTTTACTCAATGATGTTCACCAAATTCAAATTCGACTGAATGTGACCAATTTGGCTAGGGGATCAGAAACCCGAACACTTTCCCCAGAAGTCGGCAAGTGTAGCTTTGCTCGAGAAAAAGTTTGAAATTTAAAATGACCCTAAAACTTTACCTGTTAGTGGGCCAAAATGCTCCCAGAAACCTGCTGCTGGGACAACATCTACCTCGTTAGTGATTCCCCAGCCATTGGGTATGGCTTGTATCAAATATAAATTTCTTGAAATTTAATGAATTTTTTTAAAGTTCCTGAGTTTAAAGGTGTTTTGACATCTATAAGGAGTGAATTTTAGAAACAGTGCCAGGTGTGCAGCAGCTGGGAAGTCCAAGAGCTTAGAATGTCCTTAACATTTTAAGACAGCTTATATTTCTATGGATTTTTTATATTTAATTTTTTTTATTTCATTTAAAAAACATTTATAATATTGTTATTATATTATTATTATATTTTTTTTTTTATTTCATTATTTTTGGGAAGGAAGCCTTTATTATTGCAGGGTCAGCACAAGTGAGACATTTGTTCACACTTGTGTGATTATTATTATTATTTATATGCACCATTAATTCCATGGTGCGTACATGAAAGGGGTTAATACAAAATTATAGTATGGTTCAGTAAACAAATTAACAGGACAGATGTTACAAGGGAGGACCCTCCCTTTGCGGGCTATACATTTACAGGGCAATGGGATGAACAGTAGTCAGGGTTGCAGGATTGTGGTGAGAGCGCAGCTCAGTTGGTGGCGCATCTCCAGAGGCAGTGGAGGGTATATGCTTGCCTGAAGAGAGAGGTTTCAAGTTCCGTCATAAAGGGATCCAACCGTGTGGATAATCTGACATGTTGGGCGCACGAATTCAGAGAGGGAATTTCGAGAAATCTTGAGCGGTTGTGGGAATGGAGAAGTGTGGAGGTCTTGGAGGATCGAAGATTCTTGAGGGAAGATAGTGGAGATGTAAGATATAGGGGAGACAGCTTATGGATGCTTTGAAGATCAGTGAAGTAGCTTGACTGGATTTGGAATGGACAGTGGAGGATTTGAAGAGGGGAGTAAGAAAGTAGCATGGAGAGGCAGCAGAGTTGAGACAGTAGGAGAGGACAAGAGTGTTAGCAGGGAGGTCGCAGAGGAGAATGTGCGTAGTCAGGGTGGAGATGTGAGGCATTGCAAGATTTTGTAGTTTGAGGCTGAGGAAAGGACGGTTTCCTGAAGATATGATGACTGGAGTGACAGGAGGCGAGAGTTATGGATGTGTGGTTTGAAGACATGGCAGAGTGAGAGTTTCCCCAGGTAGCAAATTTAAGGTGTGGGAGAGAGCATGGTGCACATTACCATAATAGATAGATCAGGTGTGAAGAGAAAGATGGGATGGAGGAAGATATGAGTTTGGTTTGTCTACTTTGAGTTTAGGTAGCAGGGAGAAGAAGGAGATATGGCTAACAGACACTCGGATTCTGGTCAGCAAGATTGAGATCAGAGCCACAGAGGTAGATATTATTATTATTTATTTATATAGCGCCATTTATTCATGGCGCTTTACATCTAAAAGGGGCAGACTGCATAAGTAACATAGTACAATAAGTAACATAAAGGGTGGACAATTCAGTGTAAGATACATAGAGGAGAAATCTGTATTTAAGTATGTGAATATAGATATAGGCTGCACTCACTGATCTTCATACAGCAGTGCTGATGTTATTCCATCATCGAGGAACCTATGGGTTAGGATTGCCCCAGTCCGAGAGGATCAGGGAACCAGACACCTGCGGCTGCACGCCGCTGTTATTTCAGAACCGCAGCTAGCTCCCACCAGCAGCGGTCCTGAATCATCAGCAGCAGCAGCTGCGTCCGGCTGCACATCGGACCAGAGGGCATATTTCACCCCTGACAGCCCCGGATCTTATGCTGCCGTGGTGTGAAGCCAGCCTAAAGCTATGACTTGCATTAATTGAAGTTAGATAGGTAGCTAAGTAAAAGGCAAACCTCTAAACATGCCTCATCCCTGACTGGATGGCTGAGTATGTATATCACCATAATCATTGCTCAGCAAGCCCCTGCCCAAGATTGGACTGTCACTTACTGTGTCCAGACACACGGTAGGAAGGATTGTGACAATATAATTAGAAGGAGTTATATTTATTTCGAAATATTTTTCATATTTATGTTGAAGTGAGACCCTTCATATCGTGTCTTGTGTTCAGTGTTTTACCCAGCAAGGTATATATTTTTCAACATGCAACATGCTTAATGCACCCAACTTTAAAACCTTTGTTTATGGTTGTGTATGGAGATTGACATATTGCCCATGTTCCCCCTTGAAGACATGGGTATTAATGTAATGCGTTATGATATTTGTGTGTTTAACAATTTGCATTACTACAGTAAAAGCAAAAGGGTTACAAATTTGTTTTGAACTTTTGAATTTTAGGCTGCATATCTCACCATACAAACAAATTCTCATGAAAAAAAACATAATATTCTGGCCAGTGGCAAATTGTCACTCAGAGAGTAAGGACCCCTTAATGTGATTGTAAAATGGACAGATTAATCAATGAATAAACTCCAAACTACGAAGAGAGTTGTGTGAAATGAGAGAATGGAGGACTATATTGATATTATGTAAAATATGGAAATCTTCATTAATATAATTTACATGTAATAACAATAAATAATGGTTAAATGTGTCGAGGAGTATCAAGAAAGAAATTCAATCTCAAATCTCGACAGACAATCAGGGGCTGCAAATCTGACTGGGGGCAGATGCTTTTTCTAGCCAAGCCAACTGAAGAGCGGGATGTACCTACAGAGCAATGAAGCGTGGGGCTGGGCGCTTCAAACTGCAGGTGTTACTGCGCCGCTCCATCCGTTCATTCATCTCATGCGACGCCGGTCTACTGTGACCGTCCACCGCCTTCACTGAGGGACGGCTCTAAACTGGATGAATCCGGCTGGGCAAATCCTCCGCACCTGGCAGTGCCTGAGACAATCAAAACAACAATAATGGGTTCAGTGGAAATTAAATATTTAAATCATGGCACTAATGGTTATTAAATAATGTTATTAAATATGTACCAATGGCTATATATGAAATAAATCATATGTACATCAAGTGACACAGTATTGGATGTGATGACAGGATGAGGACAAGAATAGACATCATAAATTTGGTACTAGGAAAGAAAAAATTCCTAATAATCCAAAAGCGGATAAACTTATCTGTATTTTAGCCAAAAGAAAGCATAGGCGACACCCACCGGTCTTCTCATTCAGTGCAGACTTTAATTCAGTTGGGGGGTTACATCGTTTGCAGGGAAGGCGTGTGCAGAGGCGGACTACGGCTTCACTGTTTTTGCGCGATAACGCTTCAACGGGCCCTGAATATACACTTTCGGCTATACTGCTAGAGCTTCATCCTGACACGTGTAATGTCTGTCTGGGCTTACTGCTGCAAGGTATTTCACCTACCTGGCTTATAGAAGGTAGACTTTTTTATATATATGTGTGTTGGTGCCCAGATTCACCTCTATTCATATTAGCTTATCTGTATTTTAAATAATCCATTAAATATATTTACCCATGGAAATCAAGTACTGATGACAGGACCAGGAAGGGTCTCCAAAGTGAGTACACGCACCCAACCAGGACCACTATTTCATGTAGCATGATGGGTCATAGGACACGACTATCTTGCCTACGGCTACCATCCACGGCAACATTACAGTTGTACTGGGTAAAAATTGCACCTCCTATTATCAGATATGGGAACAAGTAATTAAATATTAGGGGAAAGCTGCACTTACACTGCATCTGTAAATAATACACAGGTAGATGCACTATGTAGAGTCCAGAATGAGATGCAGAATATCAACACATGCTAAAAATAATGTTACGTTTTTTACAGTGGCCAGTATAATGGACAGTATTCAATTTCTCTTGCCTACTTTAAGTTTAAATGATCGCCATTCAATTTAATAAAAATACTAGTGTTCGTAGATTCTGTTTAAATTCAAACTTGCCAGGATCAGCAAATATTTCCCAAAAACGTGATTCTCAGTGAATAAATTCACCAAAAATTGCAAGCCCACTGCGACACACATCCTGGCTGGCTCCTGTATTGAAATATTTGGTTTGAACACTCCCTCGGTGAGGGACAAAGTACTCAAAGAATCAGTTCAGGCAAAAGTTCTTGTTTCAAGTTTACTTGGAACATCTTGTGAAGCACAGGCACTATCTTGAACGTTACGTATTTCAGGGTTATGTAATTCAGTTCTTTTCTTTAATGCAGACTGCCCTTCATACTTCTGTACCTCTAGGCTAGTGCCCGCTACTTCTGGAATTCCAGTACAGGGCATGTGGGTGGAACTCCCACTAACTCCCGACCAGTGATACCCATAGGGTTCCAGTAGAGCCAACCGAGATTACCACTCCTTGTGGACCTCCTCCCCTGCAACCAACACCAAGTCCACTTGGTTCACCATATTCATACCAGAATCTTTGTACATCTCCTGCAAGGATTAGTAGCAGTATATCCAAAGAGTCAGAAAAAATGGGCATTGATGAATCCTTTTTCTCCTTCTGGGTTCTCTCCTCTCAAACTAACATATGCACTCTCATTTATAGACTAAGCCCCTCCCACCAAGACCACTAGCACTTATGTTTATTAGCTCCTGACTAATAGGGGAGAAATCTTTAAATTTTGACAGTATAGATCAAACACCAGAGCTAGCTGTATAAGGATGTGGATTAGTTGCAGCTAAAGGTCAGGGGGGGTACCTTTTATGACCCCACCCATTGCAGAAAAATGTGGTTATTTAGGATTAGGGATTGACCTAGTGCAAACTATCATAAAATGGCATAAAATGGATGGCATAAAATAGGTGACATAAAATAGGTGGACATTCACTTCAGGTTTAACCCTTTGGCGGGATGTTCATTGAAACATTATGCATACGATCACTATAAAATCACTATAAATACACTGTAAGGACACTATAACTCTTATTTAACATAAGAGGTTAAAATTAAAAAAATAACAAATTAAAAATGTGTATATACGTATCTTAGGGTCTGTTTCTAATCCTACTGAACGTAATAAGATTAAAAACTGTAGGCAATAAAGCTAAAAACTATTACATTTCGTTATGCCCTCTAGAGTTTATTCTCGGAGGTTGATTCTTGAGGTCTTTATGACTTTTAATGTAGAAGGGGGTTTTGCCTCATATGTGATTGTATAATGCGGAGATATACGTTTTTTAGTATATGTGGTCCCAACAGAAATTATTGTTTGTATCTGCAATATTTAATGTATTATCTCATCTTTAAGGGGTGGTGTAGGTGCGATGGGTAGATAGGTAGAGGTACTTCCCCGCTGCGCTTGGGGGTCCTATGGTTGGGTATTTGTGTGTCCGGGTCTGTAAATTTATGATAGGGTTAATAACTGTACAAGTTAAGCAACTTGTTTTTTCTAATTAGTGCTGGTGAGGCATACATGTATAATAAAGAAATACCTTCAGGTGGTCTTGGTTTGTTGTTCACTTTGATTAGCACTTAGTATTGATTGCTTCTGGTGGCTGGGGGTCATCTATGGGAAAAAAAAAACTTATTGTGTGACCAGAATATTTCTATAACCAGCAACAATCCAGGGGAAATGTTGGGTGCTTTTATTTACCTGGATTGTGTTAATAGATCCTCTGTGAGTGTGTGCTTTACTAGCACCTTTGGCTAGTAAAGCCACTTTACACATCTGCCCCATCCTTGAAGCATTTTTGTAGAATGGCTGTCAACAAATGCACAATTTGATGATCTATAGAAGGCACATATTTTGAGCCCTGCTGACCAGACTGTTTGTAGCTATTTTCTCATGATGATTTAAAAGGATATATTTTTATTCCTTAATTTTTATGTTATTGAAGTCAAATTATAGTAGATAATTATAATTTACTTTTTTTGGAATTATTGTATTCTGTGACACAAAACAATAAATTTTTCAAATTTATACTAATGTAAGTCTTAACCAAATTTAGGATACTTAAAATAGAATTTATTTTTGTTTGTTAGTTTCTATTGTTTATTTTTCCATATAGAGTGACCTAGTTAGCAGAATTGTACTGGGACTTTGGATTTGGATGCTTTGTTGGGACATTTGTTAAGGTTTAAATTGTGTAATTTAATTTTTTTTAACATACCGTATATACTCGCGTATAAGCCGAGTTTTTCAGCCCAAAAATTGGGCTGAAAAGTACCCCCTCGGCTTATACGCGAGTCAGTGCTGTATACCGATGTATACATCGGTACATACCGATGTATACATCGGTATACAGCAGCCCCCGTAATCCAGGGCCCCCCAGCCTGACTCCGGTCACCTGTAAAGGAAACTATACTTATCACAGTGCCGCTGTCCGCGCCCGCTGTCCGCGCCCGCTCGCAGCTGCCGACCGCGATCCTCCATCTTGCGTCTTCTTCCTGTTTCTGTGCTCGTCGTGGGCAATGACGTCATTGGATTAGGGGGGCTGCTGTATACTACCGCTGGGGCTACAATATACTACCACTGGGGCTGTATACTACCGCTGGGCTGCAATATACTACCACTGAGGCTGTATACACCACTGGGGCTGCAATATACTACCACTGGGGCTGTATACACCACTGGGCTGTATATACTACTGGGGCTGCCTGTATACTACTGGGGCTGCCTGTATACTACCACTGGGGCTGTATATACTACTGGGGCTGCCTGTATACTACTGGGGCTGCCTGTATACTACCACTGGGGCTGTATATACTACTGGGGCTGCTGCTGTATACTACCACTGGGGCTGCTGTATACTACCACTGGGCTGCTGTATAATACCACTGGGGCTGCTGGGGCTCCTATATACTACCACTGGGGCTGCTGTATACTACCACTGGGGCTGCTGTATACTACCACTGGGGCTGCTGGGGATGCTACATACTACCACTGGGCTGCTGTATACTACCACTGGGGAGGCCTGTATACCACTGGGGGGCCTGTATACCACACTGCTGGGGCTGTATACCTGTGCTGAGGTCCACCCTCGGCTTATACACGAGTCAATAGGTTTTTCCAGATTTTTGGGGCAAAAGTAGGGGGGTCGGCTTATACACGGGTCGGCTTATACACGAGTATATACGGTAGTTATTTTCCGTTTACTTTTACAGTTACTGTGCAAATAATCTTGCCTCTAAATTGTTAGAAACTATATATTTATTACTTTCATAAAGCTGCAGTTTTCCCAATGAGGTTTCCAAAACTCTAGAATAAAAAGCTATGGTCACCTATCATAAATTTTTAAAGCGAAGCCCGGGACCTTGCTTTGGTGAGCAGCAGAGTAGCCAATCATTATAGATTTATAAATGGAGTTTCCATAGGAGCTAAACAATCCTGTAATTGTTAAATTTAGCAATGGCTCAATGTCAGGAGGAGTTCATTTTTTTCTCAAGATAACTTGTCACCTATTGTCTGGTATGGCAAGTGCATGATCCATATACTCATTATTTGGGGTTGTGAGGTCACTAGCATACCTAACTTTATCAAGAACTTAAAGAATATTAATTATTTATTATTATTCCTTCTAACTTCTTAATTGGTCTCTGCATCTACAGCTGAGCAACCCAGATCCATGAATGCCTCTGCACACAGGACTTCAAAGCAACAAGGTCAGTGCCTGGTTTCTCTTCTCAACTAAGTGATTAATTATTTATTATTTAGTAATATTTATTATCTCAAGTTAACTTATGCTTATGAATAAAGTGATATTACCTATCTTGATTTAGAAATAAAAGGGGTTAATCAATTAAAGGTAATAATCCCTAAAATCTCCCATAAACCTACATCAGAAATTTCTTCTATGAATGTAAACAGTCATCATCCATTACAGTTAAAGAGGACATCTAGGATAACTCAAAAAAATTGTGCCTAAGCACTAACAGGCAGGTAAGTAGCACCTACCTGCCTGTTGTACTCAACAACTATCCACCTCCTGCTGGAGCCATCACTGACCGCTCCTGTTGGTGATTTTGGAGCTTCCGGTGACATCACTAATACAGAGGGGAGGTTTTCCTCTCCTCGGTAGTGGACGCATATCCAACATCATGGTGATTGACAGCTGGTTCCCCTAATCAGGTAGCAGAGGAGTCTGCTATGAATAAGAATGACGTCAGCTATGCTCCCACTTCCGCAGAAAAGAATGGAAAAGCCGCTCTGCTCTGTTTACCCTGCCATGAAATCCCCAGCAGGAGCGGTCTGTGACCACTCTGTGCTGAGGGTGTACAGCGGAGACTGGTGCCGGCAACAACAGGCAGGTAAGTGCAGCTACCTGCCTGTTAGTGTTTGGGCACTTTTTTAGTAAATATCTTAGATATCTCTTTTAAATAGATCCTGTAAGGTCCTTCATGGGCCCAAAACCTCCAACAGTTGTGGCCATATATTAAAGTACCCTGTTTAACAGTCCCTTCATTTATTTGCATATGGGTATATTATTTACATAACCAGATCTATAGAAAAGTTTTTTCTAAAGTCCATTTATAATATGCAAAATAGGGATTTGACTAGTTGATAGGGCATTAGTTCCTCACCTAGTCGGCCTACTTAGCCTTTTATCACTCCCCTATGGCAGCGATAGAATGCTTTACAAAAGCCTGCGTCCTTGCCTGCAACATATACAACTTGTGCATGCACAGGCATTGCTCACCTCACAGCATTGATCTTCTGAAATCAGGTGTATATGTCCCAGCTGCACAAAGGATCACTGTACATCATTAGACATCCGCATATCTGGATCATGCGCACTATGCCTTTCTTCATGGAAAGCCCTTACCATTGACAATATAATATTACCTGGTATGCTACATTCTCAATAATGATCTTTATTATCTACTAAGGAATTTTATAAATGTAGAGGTCATCCACAGTGAGTTCGTATGTAATCACATTTTACGATACTGAAAGTTTCCTCAACTGTAAATCAGACTATATTTCCTACATTACCAAATGTTCTGATTAGAATCTAAAATATATGGGTTACACCTTCAGGAAATTTAAAGTTAGGATCCCAGAAGGCTTAAAGGGGTATTCCCATCTCCAAGATCCTCTCCCAATATGAAATAGATGTAATACTAATATTAGCAAATACATCAAATTAGAACGGTACTATAGTCTCCTGATATAACCATGTCTGTACCTCATGTGCATGGCATTACAGCTTAGGTGTCCATGGTGTTATGTCCATTAATATACTGACAATTAGTTGCTCATGGTCGCAACATGAATTCCCTGTGCATGAAGTAAGAGACTTGGCTATATTTGGACAACTATACTACATTTTTAATTGGAGGTATTTGCTAATATTATTATTATTATTATTATTATTATTGTGCATATTGGGATAGGACCTTGGCGATGGGAATACCTCTTTAAACAGTATATTTATAATGGTCCACCAGACACATCTCCAGTTTAGTAATACATTTCACTGATATTTATATAAGTGCCAAAAATAGTCTTGAACAATATTTTTTTATCAGCAGACTAAATGGTCCATAATTTGTTAAGGGGAATTTTTTTTTACCAGGTTTTTACTTTGTAATCTTACAGCTGCGTGATGTAGAAGCTGAGAACTTGATTTCACGAATGTTCACTTGCTAGTTTGCCTGCTTTCATTTTGATACAATCACTGTTTTCTCTTTAGCAGATCCAGCATAGCTTAGAATGCTGAGCCATATATAACTCTGCCCACACTACTGATTGGCAGCTTTCTACAAGTACAACTACCCTGGGGATCACGTTCCACCTACAGGGAGCGTAATCATCTGGCTGCCCTACCATCAACCCGGAGGTCTGAGTCTGACCCACAGCTCCGGTAACCATATCAAAACCTAGGTGGCGTCACAAACTATTTTTATTTTTATTATTTTTACTTACTCTTTTCAGTGACCACCAGGCCACGGGAGAGAGCACAGGCCCCCGTGACATCCCCCATGAATCAACGACCAGAGCCAAATACCCCACGGCCCTGGGGCAGGTAAGATAGACTTTGCTCGTAGGTAGCCATCAGTTGCAGCCCCAGAGGGTCTTGGTAGCATGGCAGCTGACTCCAAGGCTCAGCTTTTATAGACATCATTTCTGAGTAGGTGTGGCCATATCTGCCAATGCTAGCAGGTATCAGCAGTAAGTATTCATACGCCGTGAAGTTTTCGACCTTTTTCACATTACATCCACAAATTTAAATATAGTTTATTGCTATTTAATGTGATATACTAAGTAAAAAAAAGTTAGAAAAAGTTTCATCTCACTATACAGAATCACTATAGTTGGTGGTTTCAAGGGCGGTGCATAGATATAAGAAAAGCTCTGCTCAGAGCTAATGTTAAGGGCAGCAAGGAAGAAAAATGGAGCAACAACATCCTTTAAATTTTTTGTGAAAAAGTTAAAAGTCCATTTTATTTAGGCATATTAAAAAGCAGAAATGCCAGACATGAGACAACAATTGACTCATGTCTGGCATTTCTGCTTTTTAATATGCCTAAATAAAATTGACTTTTAACTTTTTCCAAAAAAATTTAAAATTATAAATGGTTTTCTAAATATTTTTAAAAATATGACAGTTATGTGGAAAAAATGTGCAATCGTTCACGGTGTAAGGATACTTTTTAAATGAACTATATATAGTTTTGTGAGAAGATTCTCCATATAACATGTATACTAATAACACTTTGCTATGCTTTGTCTGTGATTTTCAGTCCAGTGGGCGGTCCGATCAGTGACTGACCGCTTTCTTCTATAAGTATACATATGATTACTGTCAGTCACTGATAGGACCGACTGAAAATCCCACAGGAAAGAACAGAGGTTTAAATGATTCCAGCACAGGATATATTGAATGTTCCACCACAAATTTACTGATCAATCTACTCCGCTCCATCTACTTTATAACATGGTGCCTGCAGATTGTACTGCATTTTCATGGTGACAGGTTCCCATTAAGCTCTTAATGACATTGGACGCACCCCCTACATCATGATTGGAAATGCGTTGCCAACCAAGGAAGTATGGGTATGTCCTGGTAATTTTGCAGGCACGGGAGCTGTGCCTATACGATCGACACCAGATCTGGCTTTCACAGCCAGGAGTGGTACCTTCACAGATCCGGGCTGTTTAACCACTTAAATACTAAAATTAATAGCAATCACAGCCAATAGGAGGCTGGTAGAGGATAGAGGCCAAATAAATTTATCCGTTGGGGATTTCACTTGAATCACATATTTCAAAGTCGTAGATGGAATCCTTATGTAGGTGCTCGCCAAAGTGCAGTGGATAAATGTAAACTGATACAAAATGTTTTCTGCCTAAATTGCCACCAATAGCATTCAACTCAATCACAAAAAAAACAAGTCCACACTTAGGTCCGTCATCAGTTAACATAAATATAGGAGGCTCCCCAAAAATTGCTTTTGTAACTTTGCTGGAAAAATGAAAATTGCTGATGAACTTTCAACCCTTCTAACTTCCTAATAAAAAAAATAATGTTTCAAAAATTGTGCTGATGTAAAGTAGACATGTGGGAAAAGTTTTTTATTAAATATTTTATGCAACATAATTCTTTGCTTTAAGGGTATAAAAACTAAAAGTTTGAAAATTTCAGAAGTTTTTGTCAAATTTCCAATATGTTTACAAATTAATGCAAAAAAATACCATCATAAATCTAGCACTAACATGAAGTCCAATAGGTCAAAAAAAATCTTAAAATCACTGGGATCTGTTGAAGTTCTAGAGTTATAGCCTCATAAAGTGGCACTAGTCAGAATTACAAAAAAATGGCCTGGTCATTAGGGAAATATCCAGGCTCGGGTAAAGGGTTTAAGAAATGTTGTAATATGTCTTATCAGAGAAATCTGTGTCTTTCTCCTCCTGGAATGATCTAAAGGGGGAGTCACACGCGTCAATGTCGTCAGTGAGATGATTGCTGACGACATTGATGGCTGATTGCTGGTGAGCTGTCACACAGACAGACTCACCAGCGATCAATTGACCAGAGACATCATGGAAACGATTTAAATATCGTTTCCACGATGTCTTGCTCCCGCTGCCAGCCTGCTGGAAGCGGGAGCAGGCTGGTCTCCAAGGTAAACTGCGGGTATCTAGGCAGCGCGCGCTGCCTAGATACCCGATGTGTACCTTAGTTACCAGCCTCCTCCGCTCACCGGCTGGTATCTAAGGTACATAGCGGGTAACTAGGGACCCTAGTTACCCGCTGTGTACCTTAGATACCAGCCGGTGAGCGGAGGAGGCTGGTAACTAAAGTACACGTCGGGTATCTAGGCATCGCGCGCTGCCTAGATACCCGCAGTTTACCTTGGATACCAGCTCCCAGCACTTGTGAGAGGCGCTGGGAGCTGGAATATCGCTACTCCCGGTGTCACACGCAGCGATGCTGCGTGTCCACCGGGCGACAATCGCCAGGTTTTAGAGCTGGTTCTAAAACCTGGCGATCATCAACCAGCGATTTATCGCTGGTTGATTCAGTATGTCACACGCGTCAATATCGCTGCAACGTCACGTGCAGCCAAGATCGTGCAGGCGATATTGACGCGTGTGACTCCCCCTTTACACTTTCATTTCATGGATAAAATCTGTATTCACTAGAGGGAAGCCAAATTTTCACATTACTGAGGTAGAAGATTGAAAGACCAGTGACTGCAGAGAGGACAGGGAGGAGGAGTAGATGTATGGCTGTTCTCTTCCTTCCAGGTTTTTGCATGTGACAGGTTCCTGTTAATGTGGATTACATATAGACGCATGTATAGTAGTTCCTCCACACCTATTTATAATATGAAAACAGTTTAGTAAGATAATAAAGGCAGAAACCAAATTAAAATATTGCATAACTTCATATTTCAAAATAAAATGCTTGCAGGACCTACACTACCATCTACAAGTTGGCAACTGCTGAAAGTATGAAGAGCGTTAATAGTGCTCATTCCGAGTCACCAGCCTGTAATAAATCAGTTAATTAACAATTGACAAGCATTGTTAATTGCTCATTAACTTAAACTGCTATACATGATCGCAACTGATTATTCCAATGCAGCCTATAGATCTGCCACAAAATGCTATCCTTTGACTATTCCTTATATCTTATATCCTTTTTTTAATTGTCATACTATGAGCTTTTTCATTAGTTTCCTCTTTGATTACGCTTAGTTTCTCATGTACCCTTTTCTATAGTAATTTACTTTATATACAATGACATAAATGCACATACAATGCTGGAACTGGGTGTTAAGAATCATCCAGTATTTCAGTGTATTTTTGCATGATCCAAAAGGGAACATGATGTCAGCATCAGACTGAAATCAATAGAAAATGCTAAATACGTTTATTTATTTTTTACATTTCTTTGCTTTTAAAGGCAAAAAAAAAGGATGATTTTAATTTTTATATATTTTATAATATTAAAAAAAAAATTCTACTCTACTTTTTAGTCCACAGAGGGGGCTTCAACCTGCTTTAGTCTTGTCCCCTTTACTCTGCATTGCCAGATTTCCAGAAACCTCAGGACAGTACCTAAAAATAGGGAACTTTTGTACCCTGTCCGTAAAAAATGAAGGCGTCTGTGATTTTTTTTTGAAGCTGAAAAACTTATGCAGATTATTTGGATAATAATCATGATTTTACAGTGAATGCAGCTGAAGTTTTCTTATCAGAATTATGTGCTATAGAACTTTATCAGTTATAATCATTTAGATTTATTATAGTTTTCCAATGCTTTCATAAAAACACACTTGATGGGAGTCCTGATGAAGGGGTGATGAATACACCTTGAAAAGCGTTGAATAAAGCCACTTGCATCCACCTATTTCCTTGGTATATGGTTGATTGTACAGCACTGCAGTAGGATTCCCCATATTTCCTCCATTATTTCTACCATTAATTCGCAGCAGCTGATTGGAGCCTTTTATACTGGTTGTGTGTGACACAACCCTCTAAGGTGAGCAGTTTCATCTCAGCCTACCTGTCACCATTTTTATCAGATAAGACTCTATTGCGCTTTCTATCCCACAGTTTTTCATTCCGTAAAAACATTGTCTGTCTGTGAGTTTTGATAAACTTTCCAGTAAAAAATTAAAAGTCAAGTTGGCAACCCTGCTTATATGATATAACACAATACCATAGGTGTTTTATGACGTTCAGCCTGTACCAACATTTCAAATTGACAAGAGATCTCAGCAGGCTCCTGGCTTCTATGCTAACTTATCAATCTCTAACAGCCATCTAATGGGGACCCAAATGCAACTGATCTATGACAGCGGAATGTAAATAGTTAACAACAGCGATTTACCACATGTGGAGGGAGCTACCTCCATACATAGTCATCTCAGTGCGATTATATATACATGTGATTTTCTGCTAAGGCAGTGTACCCCAGCTCCACTCCCCAAGAGCTGCCAACTTTGCATGTTTTCAGGACTTTCTTAGCATTCAAAGGTGTAAGCGGGTAATTAAATTATCACATGTTAAATCCTGAAAACACGCACTGCTAGTGGCTTTGAGGACTGGAGTTGGGGAACACTGTGCTAAGGGGCTAAAGTACAGACCCACTTTTCAGGTCTACTTGTGCAGACTTCCTTTTTCAGTTTTACTTAGTTTTTTACTATATTGCATATAATTGGTACAGTTTTTTCCTTGGCCCAAGTACATCACCTTTCATTTATCTACATTTCTCAGCCAAATCCTCGGGGCTTCAGCCTCGATTCTACCTTAAATTATCTTCTAATATATTGATTATTTTACAAAACTTACTAAATATTGAAGTTCCACTTGGTTTGCCCTTTACAAGACCATTAACAAATCTATTACATAGAAGAGACCCCAATAATGACCCCTTTGGTACCCTCAGTTAATAATGACCAGATGAGAACTTGTTTCATTAATAACCACGCTATGCTTCCTGTCACTGAGCAAGTTCTTAGCCCATTTAAGTACATTTTTTTCAAGTCCAGTAGTTCTCATTTTATAAACTAGTCATTATGCAGGACTATAAAAAATATCTCGGAAAAGTCTACATAGACTGTAATCTGGATAAATAAATAGCTTGGAACCAGATCCGTGAGTGCCGCTTCTTCTATTGAAACAATTCTACATAGACAACATTTATTGCATTATCTTGGTCCAGTCTACGACTTATCTCCTCACAGAAGCTGATCGGATTAGTTTGACAGGAGATATACATTATCAACCAATATTGATAATGGGTTGTAGACAGTGATGAGCGAGCATTACCATTCTCGTTTGCTCTATACTTAAAACAAGCAGTCTAGCATTATACTCGATCATTATACTTGAGCATTATACTCGAGTATAATGGAAGTCAATGGGGAACTCAAGCATTCTTCTGGAAGATCTTCCAAGTACGAGTACCGAGCACCCGGCATGGTAGTGCTCACTTATCACTAGTTAATAATATTAATAATATTTATTCACTTATATAGTGCTATTAATTCCATAGAGCTTTACATATATTTGTACTACTGTCCCCATTGGGGCTCATAATCTAAACATCCTATCATTATGTCTTTCATATATGGGAGGAAACCAGACAACATACAAACTCCTTGCAGATGTTGTCCTTGGGGGAATTGAACCCTGGACCCCAGTGCTGCAAGGCTGCAGTGCTAACCAATGAGCCACCGTGCAGACCACATAAACTTATTTTATGAGATTGTTCAGGATAGCATCTACAGGATCGAGCTAGGGTAGCTACACCTGTTTATTCTTAAAGGGGAACTCAGGGAAGATAAAAAAACAAATTTGCACAGTCCCTGCACTTGTATGCTATAATACTAAGCTGCCTATTACATTTGTATTATGTTTAGAATTAATATAAATCAGTTATTCACTAACTGCTGCTTACCAGTTACTACTCCCATAGGAGACAATATTTCATGCCTGATTGAGCAGCTCTCCCATCCCTCTCAGATAGTTTCAGCGCGTCCAACATGTCCTCATTCAATTACGTGGGCGTGACATCACAACAGGTCCTACTCTAAGCTGGGAGTCTGGAGATCTGTTTTAGTATGAAGAGAAGGAGGGGAGACCTGTGTCAAAAGGACCTGATGTGACATCACGCCCATGTGATTGAAGTTGGAAGTGTTTGTCCTAGAATGCACAGATACTTACTGTGGAGGAAGGGGGATAGCTGCTCAATCAGGTGTGACGTATTGTCCCCTATGGGAGCGGTGACCGGTAAGCAGCAGCTAGTGAATATCTGACGCACACCAGGGGCCAGGGTTACTCCCGGTTTAGACAGGCGATTCTTCTCCTTCCTTGTCACGGGTGGACCGCGCCTGCCGGTAGTGGGGCCCGGTGTAGTGCAGATCAAAATTTAGGACGTCTTACGGGAACAGATTAAAGGGGGGTTTAATTTGTTTTCTTCGTGACGCCACCTATGAGTAGATTCGGTAAGGGCTACCGACGCTGCGGAACCTCCCGGGGTGATGGACAGCAGCAAGATGTTACGCTCCCCACAGGCTGAGCGGTGATCCCCGGGGGCTGGAGCTGCTCAAGATGTTGTGCGGCAGCTGCGGTTACCTTTAGTTAACGACGGACAGTTCATAAGGAGACACGGACACAGATAGTCTCTGCAACGGTTCTTTACTGTAACCAGCAGGCAGTACATGGCTTACAGTGGTTGAGTAGAAGACCGGGTGGACTCAGCAGTGATAGTGCTCCTCAGAGATCCGCAGTGTACCTCCTTTCTACCTCCTTAGCTTCTCTTTTTGCCAGCGTCGCCCAGGAATACCAGGTCGGGTACGGGGAGGCTGCTTCAATGCCCTATCCATGATGTACGTTCTGGATGCTTTGGGAGCCTTGGGTCCCTCAGTGGGTACACCGCTGGTTAGACGACTGGAAACTGGCTGGTGGTGGGGTGCTCCTATAAAGCTGCTCCTCCACGGGGCTGGTTCGCGTGGCAGAGGTGAACTGCTGCCAGCTTCGGTACCAGTGAACCGGCTGTGAGTTGTGGGCACGGGAGTCTTTTGGGAACCCGTGTAGATATGCCCATTCCCGGTGGTTAAGGCCTCAGGTGCTGACACCCGACCGGTGACGGCCCAGGGGCCCGCACGAGGTGCGGAGCCCCCGCTCCTCTCCAAGTTCTGTGTTCTAGGCTCTAGATCCTTGGCTCGACTTTTTTCCGACTCTGTTCAGACTGTCTAGATTATTGTGTGTTCTATTTCACTACCCTAACACTCCACCCACCAGGACCTATGATTGGTCCCCTGTTCTAGGTGTTGTATGTTGGGTTGGATCTCAGAGTTAACTATTGCACTGCTTTGTCAAGAGAATATTGCGGCTGCAATACTCCCTTGTGACGCACTCGTTGCGGGGCGCCACACTCCCCTTGGTTAAATCAGCTTGTCCCCAAGCGTCAAACTACTCACATTACAGAGGTTTTTACATTTTTATACATATATGACACACTTTTATTAAAATAGAAAAACAGGTAAAGATATGCTTTGGTGATATAAGCAAAGAAACAGGTAATCACATTGCGCGGACTCGGCGGGCGGTCGGCTGTACTTTAACTAGAGTCCAGGCTGTAGCCGCAAGATCACACGGTCAGTGATTAACGGTAACAGAGTCATTGATGAAGTTCAAGTTTTAAAGTCACTGGCTCTGAGGGTGATGGCGCACCCGGATAGCGAACCACCCATCTGCACAAGCATAGCGCTCGTAGGTGATTATATCGCCCCGGTATAGGTCGCGATCGGGATGTCCTCTTGGCAAGTTTGACTCAACGTCCCGGCGCCCCACAAACACCTCCTCATTCAAACCCACCTCCCAAGCGAACCCCCACCGGTATTTAAGTTAAAGGTGGAAATTCTACCTTCACGGCGGAGTTCATCAGGCAGCGGCGGCTGGCGGCGAGCCTCGGCACGGGCCTCCATGTTGGCGCGTTCTCGGGCTTGCCACTCCTCTCGTCGTCTCTGGCGTACATCTCCGTCGTTACGGCTCGGGGTGTAGAGATGAGTAACGGAGCTGGTGGTTTGGCGGGAAGCTTGAACTTGGCGGGCTGTCTGTATCGGAACCCGGTGGAACGGCACAGGGGAAGGTGTCGGCAGTGCACCCGACCAGTGTACCCGAGCTGTGTGCCCGGAAGGAAGTTCTTTGTTGTCTCCCCAAGCGAACCCGGTGTCGAAATCCTCAGCGGTGCTGTGGGTCTAGTCGTCATCCTCTCCGACCTCTTCCTCGATGATCACATCAGGCTGCTCGTTGATGAGAGACATCAAAGCCTGTTCCGTTGTACAACAGGGCGGTGGCGCCGCGGATCCTTCCGTAGGGACGTCCCGCAGGGCTTCCAGGCTGCCTGCCTCTTCATCTGTTTCCGCAGGTAAAGGTGTTTCAATCCCGGTTACCAGGTAGGCCTCTGTAGTTGCAAGGGAAGCCTCCGGTACGGGGACAAAACAGGCGACTGTCTCTGTAGTGGTGAAACTCGTCGCGGGTTCCTCAGTGGGAACCTGGTAAAGTTCAAGTTCTTCCATGGAGCGTGTTATGAGCTCCGGCTCAAGAACGGAATCGGTTGCGATGTTGGTCGCTGGAACGGGTCGAGTTGCGGCCTCCACCGGAATGACACAGTCTATTGGCTCAGGTGACGGAGCAGGACAGGTGGTAGGCGAGGGTGAGGCGGTCGAGAAGCTGGTGACGTCGTCGGGGCTTGGAGAAGCTGTACCCGGTCGGCTCTGCTGCATTGAATGGTGTAGTCGTCTGCCTAGGGTCGCGCTCCAGCTACGGATCGTCCATTCCACTGTCTCTAGTAACCGCACCCGGAGGTCTTGTAGAGCCTCTAGCCAGAAGTCGGGGCTGCCATCTATGGTAAGGGCAGGATCCGGACCCGGTTGGCTTATGGCTGCTCTGGCCTCCGCCTCGACCTCCCGCATCAGGTCTTGGAGTCTCATGCTGGCCATTCTTCTTGGAGGGAAACCACACCCGTTCAACCGGTAGACGTTCTGGTTGAGCTGGTGAAGAAGATCTGTCTGTGTGTCTATGTATGACACTCCCATCTCCTCTGGGCTTTTGTAGTCCAATCGTGGGAAAAGTCTTTGGGGTCCGCCCCCATGGTTGATTCGAGCAATCAGGGCGGACAAAGAGTTTGGCGCCTTTTGTCTTTGGCCCTCCCACGGTGAGGGGGGGGTTGACTCACTCCTGGGCTTCACGTGGCGGCTTCTTGTGGCGGGAACGCCATCTTGGGCGCCATCTTGACCCAATGGTGTAAAGGCGGGAAAGTTCTTTTTAGGACGAACAAAGTCCAATTGTAGACAATAAAGTCCAGTTTAAGCACAATATACCCGTTGGGTAACGGGCCTGCTCGTATCCTGTTCGTGACGCCATTTTCTGACGCACACCAGGGGCCAGGGTTACTCCCGGTTTAGACAGGCGATTCTTCTCCTTCCTTGTCACGGGTGGACCGCGCCTGCCGGTAGTGGGGCCCGGTGTAGTGCAGATCAAAATTTAGGACGTCTTATGGGAACAGATTAAAGGGGGGTTTAATTTGTTTTCTTCGTGACGCCACCTATGAGTAGATTCGGTAAGGGCTACCGACGCTGCGGAACCTCCCGGGGTGATGGACAGCAGCAAGATGTTACGCTCCCCACAGGCTGAGCGGTGATCCCTGGGGGCTGGAGCTGCTCAAGATGTTGTGCGGCAGCTGCGGTTACCTTTAGTTAACGACGGACAGTTCATAAGGAGACACGGACACAGATAGTCTCTGCAACGGTTCTTTACTGTAACCAGCAGGCAGTACATGGCTTACAGTGGTTGAGTAGAAGACCGGGTGGACTCAGCAGTGATAGTGCTCCTCAGAGATCCGCAGTGTACCTCCTTTCTACCTCCTTAGCTTCTCTTTTTGCCAGCGTCGCCCAGGAATACCAGGTCGGGTACGGGGAGGCTGCTTCAATGCCCTATCCATGATGTACGTTCTGGATGCTTTGGGGAGCCTTGGGTCCCTCAGTGGGTACACCGCTGGTTAGACGACTGGAAACTGGCTGGTGGTGGGGTGCTCCTATAAAGCTGCTCCTCCACGGGGCTGGTTCGCGTGGCAGAGGTGAACTGCTGCCAGCTTCGGTACCAGTGAACCGGCTGTGAGTTGTGGGCACGGGAGTCTTTTGGGAACCCGTGTAGATATGCCCATTCCCGGTGGTTAAGGCCTCAGGTGCTGACACCCGACCGGTGACGGCCCAGGGGCCCGCACAAGGTGCGGAGCCCCCGCTCCTCTCCAAGTTCTGTGTTCTAGGCTCTAGATCCTTGGCTCGACTTTTTTCCGACTCTGTTCAGACTGTCTAGATTATTGTGTGTTCTATTTCACTGCCCTAACACTCCACCCACCAGGACCTATGATTGGTCCCTGTTCTAGGTGTTGTATGTTGGGTTGGATCTCAGAGTTAACTATTGCACTGCTTTGTCAAGAGAATATTGCGGCTGCAATACTCCCTTGTGACGCACTCGTTGCGGGGCGCCACATATCTGATTTATATTAATTCTAAAACATTATACAAGTGGAACAGGCAGCTCAGCATTATAATATAGGATTGCAGGGACTGTACAAAAATGTTTATCTCTCCGAAGTTTCTCTTTAATGATTTTTCATTTTGCTTACAAAATAAATTCCAAACTGGAGACAAATCAAGTTAACTAACAGGGCATTTTAAGGGAGTGTATAAAAAAGTAAAAATGATTGACTGATGTCTAAAGATAATCAACAGTCTGATTATTAATACTAATGCCATTTACAAATATTACACTCCATTTATATCATGTAACAGTAGGTTATCTGATATAGTCTGGTGGCACCTCTATCAATGCTTTCACCTTTTTGCTTTGATCAGGTTTTATCCAACATATTTTCACAATATTATACTATACTTTCATATCTTGCAGCTGTGAAATGTCTGATAAAAGTAGTTCATTGATATTTGCATGTTAAGGAAGATGGTATCTAGTTTGTATGCACTTCAGCAGAATTATACTTACCGTATATGTGCATTGAGACACACAATGACCTACATTCTTGCTGGTGTCTTCAAAATGTGTCCTGTCTTCTATATCACCTTCCACTAGAAAGCATTATAATAATCTTTGTGATTATTCTTCTCTTTTTTTAACACAATCTTTGAAATGGTTCAAAAGTACCCAGCATTGTAGGAGGATGGCGGTCTGAGAATCTCACAAATCCCTGTAGATGAGAGGAAAGAAATTGTTGAAATCTCTACTCACAAAAGCCATTTGTACGCAGAACATGTGCAGTTCAAGGATTCTACTAAGTAGAAAAATTAACCTGTTTGACCCATACTGTCTTTAAAGAACAGAAAAATTGTTTTGATGGGAAAAGTACTAATGAAACTGTACATAATTAATGACAAACAAACATACACATGGTGTCAACTGCAGTGTAATTTCATGTACTTAAAAAGAAATTGAATACAATTTGTAAGTGCAAGCTCAATAAATAAAGCCAACAGAGATGGGTTTACAAAATGTATGGGTTCAACAAAAAGCATTATGATATAGTCAACCATAATTTGGGATCCGCCTAAACTACGAAGGTGTTAATTGCTTTATGCAGTAGACGAACTGGAGTATTTAATAGTTTCCATGCAGTAATTATACATATTTTCATTTTCCAAACAATGTGCTAATGCACCAGTGTGACATCCACTACTGCCGGGCCAAATAGTTTTCTTACAGAAGTGTGCAACCCTGCCAGAAGTTTAGATGGTGTATAAATCTTGTGGTAGTGCTTCTCCCAGTACAATATCATGCCGCTAATGGCAGCAGATCACATGGCTGCTCTGGGGCCTTTAAAGGGAACCTGTCACCTGGATCTAAGCCCCTACACTATCACTACCTGTCCCTGCACCTTCCTAGCTGCTCCCTATCTATCCCGCTCTGAGCTAAATCCGCCCTATAAAACAGCAGAAAAATAATCTATAACTTACAGAAGTCCCTGAGGCTGGGGACTGAAAAGACGGGCCCAAGCTCCATTCTGCCCCTCCTCGATGCAGCAGCACTCGCCCCGCTGGGCGGCATTATTCTATGGGCTATGTTACAGTGTGTGCCGGTCCAATGCACAAGGGATGCATGGATGACCTAATTATGAAACATTTAGTTTCAAATTACTCCACAACCACAGATCAGAATTATTCAAAGCAGGGATGCATTTTATCAGCATCAGTTTCATTATGGCAATATATTTATTGTATAGTCCTAAATCCTGGCTGGCTTCACAGCACGGTTTTTGGGATCCTGTTCTGTCCTGTTTTAACTTTGGATAGGACCAGTGGAAGCACTAAGTAAAGCGCAAAACGCCTCAGTGTCCGTTCCTTCTCCTCCCTCCCTGCTGTATGTAACTTTCCACTGTTAATTAAAAGTCTGTGTGCATAAAGTCTGACATGGGTGAGTGCACCTTTTTCCTTGAATTTTTGCTATAGTTATATAATATAGAGGCTGCTTGCTGTATAATAATATAGAGGTTGTGGGCTGTATGTACAGTGGGGAAAATAAGCATAACACCAATATCCGTATGCTACCCTGCCTCTCCCCTGCAGCAGAAACATCGGCTTACTCACTTCCGCAACCAGACTGCGCCTGCTTCCCCCATCATGGCCATTCATGTGCTTGTCTGCTGCATGCTGCTCTTAGGCACACTGGCTCCCTGGGAGTGTAAGTGTGGTGCATGCCCATGCTCCTTCCCTGCCCTTAAAGGACCAGCACTCCATTTTCTGGAAGTGCCCCTCAGCCTATCACTGAGAGGTATTATATTTTTAAGACATCTTTCCACAAGGGGAGTTGCCTGAACAACATGTTAGTTCAGTTAGTTTACTGTCTGCTGCTAGCTTGTTGTCAAGTTCTGTTCCTTCATGTCCATCTCCTATGCCTGCTTTTCCATACCTGCCAGTACCTACTGTGTACTCTGTGCCTTCATTGGATATCCTGGCTGCACCTGCCTATTCTTGAGACTGTTCCCATGTCTAACCCTGCATCCCCTCCCCTGGGGTCAGCTGCCACAGTTCCACCTGAGGTCCAATGGGTCTGTTCCTACTCACCTCTCCACAGCAAGTGTAACAATAAACATTTGATACACTGAAAATTTTTCATGTTTTCCCACCTACGAAGAATGGAGAGATGGGTAATTTTTATCATAGGTACACTTCAGCTGAAAAACAGAAAATAAAACAAAATCCAGGAAAACCTAATGTGTGATTTTTAATGGATCATTATGGGTATCTGAAAATAATGTCAAAAGCACAATTTTTTTATTCTTATAAATTTATGATTTTTTTTAACACTTACAGAAAAGTAAAAGTACACATGTTTTGTATCTACAAACATGTACCAACCAAGGAAATCATACTAACAGGTCAGTTTTACCATCCATCTACTTGAACAGCTAAAAACTCTAGCATTCTTTGAAATCTTAAAAGATTTTAAAATATTTAAAGAAAAATTAGCAGGCTCCGGTCGCCCCAGGAGTGGCGCCTCTGTTAGAAGCACCACTCCTGGCACTTCAACCCAGCTCTCCCCCTGCCCTGCTGCATTGGGAAATGCAGTAATGGCATTTGGAGTTGATGCCAGCTGGATAATGTCAGCTGACATTAAGTCCAGATGTTAGTAATGTTGAGGCGTCAATCAGATACCAAACATTGCAAACCAAGTCAGTAAGGACACAAATAACCACAGCAATAAATATTTGATTTGAAAATAAACTCCCCAATACATTCCTTTTTCACCGATTTTTACATTAAATCCATTTTTAAAAGTCTCCCATTCCATCCAATAACGAAAAAAGCATGTAACAAAATGAGACAAAAATAAATCCTAAAGCAGTCCCAGCACATGGGGGGCAAGATGATTGACTGCATCCCTGATATGTTGAGAGAGCAGGCACTGCACTGCTCCTGGCAATGGGACTAGCTGTGACTTCACTGAGGTTGTCTCCGGTTACACTGCTGTGTGACCTGATATAACCTCAGTGCATCAGTGGTCATAGCAAATGCTGCCTAAAGTCGTGAGAGCTGAGATATCATGCGAGATGCAGCGGGTATATCTCGCTGGTATCATGAGACAGTATGAGACAGTGCATGTGAGGAGCGTCAAAGTCAGGGAGTACATTGTAGTTTCAACTAGTGGGATAGCCCCTGTGTTACCCCTTGAGTCTAAACTGCAGTAATCTTTGTGGCAACACCTCTTGTCACACTGTCACCAATGCCTGCATGCCTGCTCTCACAGCATTTGGGAGATGCTTTCTGTGAATTTGATCCCCATATGCTTGTAATAGGGTATAGGGAAAGCCATAGTTGTGAAGGATGGGCTCAAAGATTCCTCTTCTCCCCGGCTACCACCACACAAAATTCTAGAGCCGGGATTGGCAACTCCAGTCCTCAAGGACCACAAACAGTGCATGTTTTCAGGATGTCCATAGTGTTGCACAGGTGGTAATTTAATCACCTGCACAGGTGATGATTCTAACACCTTGTGGAATGTTAAGTAAATCCTGTAACATGCAATGTTTGCATTTGCCTATTCTATAGGAGTGTGTGTAGTGTCTTGCATTTCCATACCTGACACCTTAAGTCAGAGGCCTGCAGCTTGTTGTCCAAGATCTGTAAGGGAGTATCAAAGCACCTCTTACTTTGCACAAACAGATCAGCACACAAAGAGTGAAGTTAAAAAGCCTTGCTGTTGCAAAGTTTAAAAAAACACATGTTGATTCATGATGTAATCTTTCAGTTTTATGATACACAAACACTGATAATTTTCAAATAGATATTTAGCATAAAAGGAAGTCTAAAAGATACACATATATAAATATAGACAGCAACAGTGATGTCTTCAGGGGGGCAAAGATTTCATGGGAGCACTGTACACCCACCCCACACTTACCTCCCTTCTTTAACTGTGATCATTCTCAGCCATAGTGGACACCTGGAAGACATAATGCATACAATCGCACATAAAACACAGGTAAAATATTATAAAAAGTATTTTCATTCTTTCCTTGAGTTGTCTCGACTCCTGTCCCACCAGTTGAGATTCCGAAACTATAGAGTCCAAGTCCATTTTTTTGTATAACTGGCCAACAAAAGCACGAAGTCCACAGAAGCTTACACAGGCATTGGAATTCATTCTCTTATTGTAGTAGTAGCACAGCACAGGGAGCGTATCAGTGTATGACTGAGTCCTTCAAAGTTCTTGAATGTTGTAAACAAGTGACTCAGCTGGCTTATCGTTTCCTTTGATTTTTCTCCTATTCACACCACTGCTTCCAGGGACCCAATAGCTCAGGGGATATTATTGTTTCCCCAATCTTGTTGCGTAACTGCTTATTGATCCCTCCATGAGGTGGGCTGCAGAAGGTACCTGCCTTACATATCCTTATGCCACAGGGAAGAATTAGGCTTACGGTTGGGAGTATTAAAACCTAACATATTTTGAGGGGAAATAAGAAAATGAAAATAGTTTTTTCAGCTCACCACCAATTCATCTGGAATGTTGAATAAGGTCCAAGGTCCCAGATTAATGATATAAGACACTTTTGCACATGCTAAAAATCTATTACACACGTAAAACAATAAAAAGGGATTTCATATTTTTAAGAATCAATATCCATATTATAGTGTTTTATGAGTATGAACAGACCTTTAAGATCATATATGTTAAGCATATAATGGACATATCCTACTTTTACCTGAATTGCTAGCAGATAAGTGTAGATGAGGAGGCCTCGCACTCTGCTGACCCTCTACAATAAAAAAGGTTTTCTCTCTAAAAAAAAATTAAAATACATACATAAATACACTGGTAATTAAAATTAATAAATAAGGTATGATCACTTGTTTTTTTCAGACAGAATGTAATCTACATTGATCAACTTTTGAAGGTTTTTGTGTAAGAAGTATACCATGCTATTAGAACAGTGTTTTCCAAAATAACAAAGTTTATCAACTTAAAACCTTTATGTTGCATAAAACGTGATGATCATACTTAAAGAACAGCAATGACTGTAGCATAGAGGATGGTCAAAACTGAATTTTGTGAAGGTTACAACAGTCATCATTAAGTAGGAAGTATACAGGCTTTTGTTTTGAATGACTTCAGCACACCTGCAGGCCACAGGTCATTAACTATTCTCTCACACAACGCTGGGGTGATTTTGGTCCACTCTTCTAGTCTCTTCCACAGTTCTAATTACAAAAATTGCGGTACTCAATCCTGTCAGTGTAAACAGGTGTAATGCAAAACACAGTAAAGTAGAACACTAAGAAAAGTGGCACTTTGCGGTGGCTAAATAGAATACAGAACAATATTTCAGCTGAGTAAAAAGGTGAAACATAGAGACACTTATCTTTATAAATATGGCCATATCAATTAAAGACCCAGTCGCCGCATTTAGGCATGTCTCTTGGATGGGGTCCCTAACTTTCATTCTCAGCCTCTATCTGTGTTAAAAACCTCCTCTTTTATTGGTGAGCTAAAAAAACTAATACCAGAGAACAATAGAATCACTCTGCAGAGTGCTGCTTTTCTTAGTGTTATAATTTACCATGTTTTGCGTTGCACCTGTGCACACTGACAAGATCGAGTGCTACAGTTTTTCTAGTTTGTATTATGGGTCAACACCCTATGTAGTGCACCTTTTCCCGCCCTTATTGGCCATGATGCTATTGTTCTCTGACATCAGTTTTTTAGCTTGTCCATAAAAGAAGAGGTTTTTAAACCAGATGAAGGCTGAGAATGAAAGTTAGGGGCTCAATCTCAATCAACACATCTCAATGTGGTGACTGGGTGGTTTATTGATACGAACACATTTATAAAGCTAAATGTCTTGATTTTTCACTTTTACGCTTAGCTGAAATATTGTTCTATATTCTTCCACTGTTCTCTGACCATTGTGGGTTTCTTGGGCATAACTTTGTCACCAAGGATTTTCTAGAGGTTTCTATTCGGTTTAGATTAGGACCCTGGGCTGACCATTTCATTGTTTCAATGTTTTCTGTTTCAAGGAACTGCTTTACCCATTTTGCTGTGTGACAGGTGGCATTGTCCTGCATGAAAATTGCTGACTGATTGAAGCTGTCAGCTTCAAGTCCCGCACTGCGCATGCACATGCGCAGTGCGCATTTTGAAGCTGACAGCGCGGCGGCGGGTGTAAATACGTCACCACACTGAAGCCCGGCCGGAATAGGAGAGCGGGGAGGCGCGAGGAGGCGCGAATTTGAATCTCTGATGTAGATCACGCCTATTCAGGCGTGATATGATGAAGAGGGGCAGCCTGGATGAGTGACTATGAATACCATAGTCACTCATTATCATCAGTAATGAGGTACTATAATAACGTTTTTATTCACTTTGACTATGTGCATTTAGGAGCTAAAAGGAGTGTAGGGAAAGTGTTAATATGCTCTAGGGACAGCTTTTAATAGGTTTAGAGGTGTTTTGGGGTGACAGGATCCCTTTAAGGTTCCTGGATTTTACAACTGCTGGCACATCTGTCAACCTTCCAAAGGTTCACAGCCTGGAGGTGTCCCAATACCTGGAAACTCAGGGGAGCTTAAAACTTTCTTTTAAAGCTCCCTTAAATTCACTTGGTTGAAAGAAACTGGTAGACCCGAAGGCTGTGAACTCAGCTAACCTTAGCTTAACATAGTCCTCAGCCACCTGGTCTTCTGGTGAGCTTATGGCCCCAAATCCATTAAGGAAAATTTTATGGCTATTTTTTACCAAAGAAAGTCAAGTTTGCCAAGTTTATTAGTAAATTACTCAAGTTTCCAATCACGAACCGAACCATCAATCTTCATGCCGAATGTGAAATTGGCGTACCTTGTTTGGAAAAGTCCATTCATCACTAGTCCCTTTTATGCTGTGAGGGTCCATTTTGGAAATGGTTTTACTATGCATCTTTCGTAGTCCTATTAAAGTAATGAAAAACAATATTAGAGCCCAATTAATCACATTCTCGTCTTTCTTGGCACATCCCCTGTAGACCCAATATCCTACAGTATTATATTTCATTGTTATTCCTCACACCTACCAACAGTATGTGTTTGAGACCTCTAAAACCGAGATTACTAAAGTAGCGTTCAACAAAGTGAACCGTACTCCGGTTTCCTGCCCTACATTCACTGTTATTGTTTTTGTTTTTATGTCACAAGAAGGCTATTGTTCCCAGGGCTGGCATCACCACCCAGCTTACCCGGGCAAGTGCCGGGGCCCTGGTGTGACTCAGGGGCCCACCGCCACCAACCCGCTTGGCACCGCTATTATTATTTTACCGGCACAGTACGGTGCATTAATTCCTCTCTGAGGCCAGCTGGCAGCCCCCGCTCTGCCCCTGCTTCCGGCCCTTCACTTCCTCTTCCTTTGCGGTCCACAGTATGGAACGCATAGAAGAGGAGGAAGAGATGGCATGAGGATGCAGCGGCAATAGTCAGTGGCTCCACAAAGGAGCTGAAGATGATGTACTGATATTTGCTACAGAAGGGCTGTGTGTGGAGGGATATGATGAATGGGGCAGTGTGCGTGGGGTATATTATGAGTGGGGGCAGTGTGTGGAGGGTAATTTATGAGGGGGCAGTGTGGTGGTTAAATTATGAGTGGGGGCAGTGTGTAGGGGATAAATTATGAGTTGGGGCAGTGTGTGGGGATATATTTTGAGTGGGGGCAGTGTGGGGGATATATTATAAGGAAGACAGTGTGGAGAAGGTATATTATGAGTGGGGCAGTGCGTGGGGGTATATTATGAGGGGGCAGTGTGAGGGTATATTATGAAGGTAGCAGTGTGGAGGGTAGGGATGGGGCCCACTTGCTGTTGGTGACACTGTCTGCACTACTTGCAGGATGGTGTTCCCAGCAGTTCATGGCATCTTTGCGCTGTTTCTCTTCCCCCTGCACTGTCTTCTCCTTCTCCTGCTCTGTCTTCTCCACCTTCTACACTGTCTTCTACCCGCGTGAGATAAGCAAAGCTGATAAGCTTGCAGTGGAAGATCAGTGCCACATCGCAGGTAACATCACAGGTCTCTGCCGGGGATAATCACACCAATCTGCTGTTAGCTTATTACTATTCATAAAACATCAGTAGTCGGACGCTGCACTCATCACAGCACAGCTCATGTGAAGAGAAGACCTCGCACAGGAGAAGACAATGCAAGGGGTGGACAGCGCACAGGAGAAGGCGGCTCAAGGGGTGGGGGCAAGATAGACAATATAGGGGGAAGAAAGCAACCTGGGATAGAAAACAGCACAAGAGGTGAGCACAAGAGACATATAGTACACGGCAAGACAACGCAAGGGGTGGGGGCAAAAGACACAGCACATTATCAAAACTACACAAGGGGTGGGGTCAAGAGACACAGGGCAAGCGGGCAAGACAGCGCACAGGGAGAGAGGACAGTGCATGGGGAGAAAGCAGCACAAAGGTGGGGAACAGTGCACAAGGGGGAAAAAACAGCATGGGGGGTAGGGCGGAGAAGACATCACATGTCGGGGGAGACAGCACATGGGTGTAGAGACAGAGCCTACGGGGAGAAGACTGTGCATATGGGGGTGGAGAGACAAAGCGCACAGGGGGAGGAGAGGGATTATTCTGGGGATTCTATTATATATATATATATACGTATATATATATATATATATATATATAACAACAAGAAAAAAACTGCACAGCACTCAAAGACAAATGTGAACTGGTGCTAGCAAAGACGCAGGGTCATATAATGTGAAAAAATTCTTGCAGCACACAGCTACTACCAATGATGTACAAATGCTACAAGCTATATGTGTTTGAGGAAAAAGTTTTTTTCAAAAAACTCAAAAATTCTAATTTTTTTATTTCTGAAGTTCTTGGTACATACATTGGCCAATGTCTGCTTGCTCATCAACTGCGACAAAGTGACTTCAGGTCTGATGAGTCCTACTCTGATATCCCTATCCTCCTTGTCCACCCCCCACTTCTCAGTGGGCAGACTCCATCTAGACCCTCGATCACCTGTAGGTTAATGAGGGTGCACATTGCAGCAAGGAGCCTGCAACTCCATATAATAAACAACAATATATATGGAGTCGCAGTTCATGAGCAAGCAGACATTGGCCAATGTATGTACCAAGAACTTCAGAAATAAAAAATTAGAATTTTTGAGTTTTTTGAAAAAAACGTAAGTTGCTGCAAGAATTTTTTCACATTATATGACCCTGCGTCTTTGCTAGCACCAGTTCACATTTGTCTTTGAGTGCTGTGCAGTTTTTTTCTTGTTGTTTATTATATGGAGTTGCAGGCTCCTTGCTGCAATGTGCACCCTCATTAACCTACAGGTGATGGAGGGTCTAGATGGAGTCTGCCCACTGAGAGGTGGGGGGTGGACAAGGAGGATAGGGATATCAGAGTAGGACTCATCAGACCTGAAGTCACTTTGTCGCAGTTGATGAGCAAACAGACATTGGCCAATGTATGTACCAAGAACTTCAGAAATAAAAAATTAGAATTTTTGAGTTTTTTGAAAAAAACGTAAGTTTTTAAACTTTTTCCTCAAACACATATAGCTTGTAGCATTTGTACATCATTGGCAGTAGCTGTGTGCTGCAAGAATTTTTTCACATTATATATATATATATATATATATATATATATATATACCGTATATACTCGCGTATAAGCCGAGTTTTTCAGCCCAAAAATTGGGCTGAAAAGTACCCCCCTCGGCTTATACGCGAGTCAGTGCGGGGGCTGCTGTATACAGCGGTATAAAGCAGCCCCCGCATCCCCAGTAATGCAGGGCCCCCCCCCTCATGCTCCGGTCACCTGTAAAGCAAGTTATACTTATCAGTGCCCGCTGCCGTCCGCGCCCGCATCTGCCGACATCGCGATCCTCCATCTTCATGCATCTTCTTCCTGCTTCTGTGCGCGTCGCAGGCAATGACGTCATTACCGGCGACGCGCACAGGAAACACGAAGAAGTCGCATGAAGACGGAGGATCGGGATGTCGGCAGATGCGGGCGCGGACGGCAGCGGGCACTGATAAGTATAATTTGCTTTACAGGTGACCGGAGCATGAGGGGGGGGCCCTGCATTACTGGGGCTGCCTGTATACTACCACTGGGGCTGCTGTATATAGGGGCCCTGCATTACTGGGGCTGCAATACCACTGGGGCTGCTGTATATAGGGGCTGCAATACCACTGGGGCTGCAATACCACTGGGGCTGCTGTATATAGGGGCCCTGCATTACTGGGGCTGCAATACCACTGGGGCTGCTGTATATAGGGGCTGCAATACCACTGGGGCTGCAATACCACTGGGGCTGCTGTATATAGGGGCCCTGCATTACTGGGGCTGCAATACCACTGGGGCTGCTGTATATAGGGGCTGCAATACCACTGGGGCTGCAATACCACTGGGCTGCTGTATATAGGGGCTGCAATACCACTGGGGCTGCAATACCACTGGGGCTGCTGTATACACCACTGGGGCTGCAATACCACTGGGGCTGCTGTATATAGGGGCTGCAATACCACTGGGGCTGCTGTATATACCACTGGGGCCTGCTGTATATCATACTGCTGGGGCCTGTATACCACTGCTGGGGGCTGTATACCTGTGCTGGGATCCACCCTCGGCTTATACGCGAGTCAATAGATTTTCCCAAGTTTTGGGGGCAAAAGTAGGGGGGTCGGCTTATACACGGGTCGGCTTATACACGAGTATATACGGTATATATATACATATATATAGCCCCCAGCCTCTTTATGTGTTATAGGGGCCCACTAAGAGTCTTTCACCAGGGGCCCACAAAGACCTGGAGCCGGCCCTGATTGTTCCATTTGACCCCTTTTCTAGTGTTTATTACAAATGTTGCTTACTAGACATAACATATGCATGCTATCCTCTATTATTCAAAGTTAAACCTCTGGTATATGGTTTTTTTTTAGAATGATCCTGAAAGCTTTCTTGTATGCTTTGAAACCTGAATAATTATGCTGTATTTCTTTTTCCCACAAATGTTTAATAAACTTTGAGTTGACTGAAAAATATCTTGTCTAACTTGGTGATAAGGGAGACTAAAGTCAGTTGAAGTTGGGCTCTGTGCTGTCTCACTATTTTGAAAGCAGTAGCAAAAAAATAAAAAAGAGCCCACAGCACTTAATATAGCAGATATAAATACAAAAATGTCCTTCATTATTTCTAGATAAGCCACATAGTATAATAATACACATTTAGCGCTTGTTCATACATAGTGTTCTTTATGCATTTTTTTCTCATGGTTTTTAATCTGCATGTTTTTTCAGGTGTCCGCACCAAAATATGACATAATAATTGTGTCTCATTATTGATGTTATTCCACCTTTATTTGTTGAGGTTTTCATGCAGCTGTATATTGTATGCATTTAAGTAAAAAAAAATGGATTGTGAACACAAATACATTTCTTAAATGCACATTTACATGACTTTTTGCATGCTGATTTTTTTACACGTGTTTTTTTCAGGCTTTCGATAGAAGGCTATTGCCTAACAGCATCTTTAGATGTACAGTACTGTTCAAAATAATAGCAGTGTTCAAAAACATGAATTAAGGTCAACATTTTTTATAATAGTTTTATATTTAGTTCTCATTTAGTTGTATAAACACAGTTTTTTACCACTGCTTCACATCTTTGTTACATAGAGTCAACGAACTTCTGGCACCTACCTGTTATTCCAGCCCAGGATGCTTTGACTACATCTCACAATTTATTTGCATTTGTTGGTTTTGCCTCAGAAAAAGCATTTTTGATGTCACCTTACAAATGTTCTGTCGGATTAAGGTCCAGGGATTGGGCTGGTCACTCCATAATCTCAATTTTGTTAGACTGGAACCAAGATTTTGCTCATTTGCTGGTGTGTTTAGGGTCGCTGTCTTATTGAAACACCCATTTCAAGGGCATTTCATCTTCAGCTTAAGACATCATGACCTTGTCAATATTTTAATAGATGCAAACTGGTCCATGATCCCTAGTATGCGGTGAATAGGTCCGGCACTATAGTAAGAGAAACATGCTCATATTATGATGCTTGCACCACCAAGGTCACTGTATTCAGAGTGTACTGTGGCTTGAATTCAGAGTTTGTGAGTCGTCTGATGAACTCTCTGCGGCCCTTGGACCCAAAAAGACCAATTTTAACTTCATTAGTCCACAAATGTTTCTCGATTTCTATTTAGGCCAGATGATGTGTTCTTTGGCAGACTTTATCTGGTTCAGTACATGTCTTTTTTTAACACTGGAACTTTTCAGGGTCTTCTTGCTAATAGATCGGCTTCACACAGGCGTCTTCTAACTGTACAGTACTTACAGGTAACTTGAGACTGTCTTTGATCATCCTGGTTTTGGAAGAGAACAGGACTCTGTTAATCAAGGAAGCAGATCAGAGGTGAAATGAAACATTTTCTTTTCTTGTTTTATTTTGGGGTGGAGGGTTATGCTTATGTAAAAAGCAGAAGAATGGGGGAACATTACTGCAAGCTAGGGACAAGCTGCCTGACATCACATTTAAATTGAGAGTGAAGTTATCTATTTTGCGCATTTGCACTTAATATATATTTCTGGATGTATCGTCGTGATGTCACTATATTAATTCTATTAAAAACTGTACCTCATAGGTCATTATAGTAAATTCAAAGAATTTTGAATCCCTGCATTTGCACTTTATATACCTGTTCTGTACTTTTGCACCTTTAGGATCATGTATTCTAAACAAAATATATGATATTGATTTGGGCTGCGTTCCCTTTAGGAATCACTATTGCTGAATTAATTTTTTTTTTGAGGTTTTAATGATAAAATTAATAAATATATAATTTTGAGAACACTTTTTTTGAATGTCACTTCAATATTACCATTCATACTTTAGTTTGGCCATTTTTTAGATTAACGCTTACTCTGTAGTGCTATATATTTTTGGACATATTGATTTACAGAGGACCTGTCACCGCCCTGCTGCATGGCAATCTAAATGCAGCACTGAATGCAGCATGTCTGCTGCATTCAGGGAAGGGGTTCCCCATGTGTCTGTATGCTGTGTACCCCGAGATACAGCCTTTGTAAAACTTACAGTTAGAAACCATGGAGGCAGTCACTGTGGCTGGAGGGAGCTTGATTGACTGTGGCCATTCTATCCCCCACTGCCTCTCTATGTTGCTTCTGCTGTGCTGTTTATACTTTGTCAAGGCAGGACTCTGGAGCTGATGTCAGGACAAATTATTTGCATGCTGTGAGTGACAGAGAGGAGGAGGGCAGAGCAATCACAGCAGAAGCAGCACAGATAAGGCTGGGCCAGAGATGAATCTTATTACAATATCACGCCCATTGGGGCGTGATAAACAATAATTCAGGCTGCAAACCAACATGCCAGGGGGACTATTGCATACAGCCCCCACTTCATTATCATCCTAATGAGTAAGTATAAAAACGTTTTTTAGCACATTGAAAGCAAGCATTTAGCAGAGAAAGGGATAGTTATAATTCTAATAGGAAGGTGCAGATACATGTATTGATAGGTTAGGTGGCTTTTAGGAGGTGACAGATTCCCTTTAAGATGGCTATCAGGTTGGGGGACATTAATACAAGATAGAGACAAATATGCATTACTATGGGTAGGGATAAGGGTGGAGACTTTAATACAAGATGGAATCAGTATTGGGCTCATTAATACAAAATGGGGACAAGGATGGGGATATTACTACAAGAGAGAAATTAGGATGGGGACATTACTACAAGAAGGAGACTAGAATCCGGACATTAATAAAAGATAGAGACCAGAATGGGGACATTACTACTAGAGGGAGACTAAAATTTGGACATTAATAAAAGAAAGAGACCAGGATGGGGGCATTACTTCAAGATGTGGACAAGATATGGGAATTTACTACAAGATAGGGACCAGGATGGGGGATATTGCCACAAGATGTGGACAAGGATGGGGGATATTATTACAAGATGGGGGCAAGATAGAGGAATTTACTACAAAATGTGGAACAGGATGAAGGACATTGCCACAAGATTTGTGCCAAGACAGGGGGAATTATAACAAGATAGGTCCAAGCTTGGGACATTACTGGAAGTGTGTTAAGTAACACAATAAGTGTATATAGATACCACATTGTACACTGATAAAAAAAGGGATGAAAGTATGTGTACCATATACATGTATAACATGTATTGCCAATGGACTGATCAGTAATTAGAAGAGAGAGAAAAACCAACATGAATCAGATCATTTATATATGCTTTGCTGAGAAAAAATAAATTAAAATATGCATAAGGTGTACTTACAGCAGAGAAAAGGCATGTCACATTGGTGGATTAGTAAGAGCTCATAATGAATGATGAATAAAATACAGTAACTGTAAAGCAGATGGAAAAAAATCACAGCAACAAAGATTATATTAGTGATTCAGTAGTGTAAGGCACTGCTACATGTAGTCACATATTCACAATTATAGTAGATGCACAATAGTACAGGTATAATATAAGGATCAATATTGAATAAAAGGTAGGGTAGAAACAAAGTAGTAAGAGGTACAGCATTGATCAAAATCTACTTAAATAATTGCCTTATTGGACCGCAAGTGTCAGGATGTAACTTTTATTCGCCACTGATTGGTCCATGGACGGATGCCTGATTGGTCCACCTGAAGGAGAAAAAAAACCAAAGCATCCGCCATATTGGAACACCCAAGTGATGTGCCAGTATGCCATCCGCATGCTACTGCAGTCTTTCAGGTCCGGGTCTTCAGTCCACCATCGCCACCTCCTCTTCCTCTGTTGCCACTGCTGCACCACCTCAGGGCCCGCCACGCTCAGTGTGCATACAGCTGCAATTTTGGATACTCGCATTGCACATGACTGGGTGTCCAAACATGGTGTCCACATCCGTTATACACGGGGAGAAAGGGGAAGAGACAATACAGCGGGGCAGAGAGACAGCACAAAGGGATCAGAAACAGCACAAGGAGGCACTGACAGCACAGGGAGCAGAGAGACAGCAAAAATGGAAAGAGAGACAGCACAAGGGGGAAAGAGACAGCACAGGGGTGCAAAGAAAGCACAGGGGCAGAGATAGCACAAGGGAGCAGAGACAATGCAGATCGGAGGCAGAGACAGTGCACAAAGGGGACAGAGACTGTTCACAAAGGGGCAGAGACAGTACATGGGGGACAGAGACAGCTCACACAGGGCAGGGACAGCGTACAAGAAGGACAGAGACTGTGAAAAAGGGGACAGAGGCTGTCCATTGGGGAGAGACAAAACAAGGGGAGAGAGAGTGCACAGTGGGAAGAGACAGTGCACTGGGGGAGAGACAGAGCACAGGGAGATGAAAAAGCACAAAGAAAAGAGTGCACAGGGAGAAGAGAGAGAACACAGGGGAAATGAGAGTGCACAGGGAGAAAAGATAGTGCTCAGGGGGGAAGAGACAGTGCACAGAGGGGAAGAGACAGGCACCGGGGGAGATGGCTCAAAGTAGAGAACACATGAGGAAAGAAGACAGCATGGGGGGGGAGAGAGACAGCACAAGGGGGAGAGCGCACAGGGGGAAACATCTCAAAGGACAGAGCACAGAGGGAAAAAGATAGTACAGGGAGAGAGAAGACCACATGGGAGGGAGTGCATACAGGCAGAACTGTCCATTGGACAATGTGAGCCTTAGTCTCAGGCGGCAAGGAGGCAGGGGGGGGGCAGTACTGAAGGAGGCGGCGCCTGCTGGTCTACTCAGCACATTACGTGATTATGTGGATGTCGGCTGCAAGACGGCGGCAGATGCAATAATCATGTCAACCGCCAACAGCAGCGGCCCACCCCCCGCCGCTGATAGCATCCCCCCGTTCCTCATCTGTGGCCGTAGCTGACAGCACCCCCCCCTCGCTCCTCACCCGCGGCTCAGGTGGCAGGGAGGCTTCATGCACCCCCGCATACAGGAGGAGGATAACTCAAAGGAAAGAGCACATGAGGGAAGAAGACATCATAGGGGAGAGAAGACAGCACAGAGGGGAGAGTGCACACAGGGAAAAAGACAATGCATGGAGGGAGGCAGGTCAAAGGAAAGGGCGCAGGAGTAAGAAGATAGCACAAGGAGGGGAGAAATGGCCAACACTTCCAGCGCCAAAGAGCCTGCCCCCTTTGTCATGTCACCGTCCTCCCGATGCAATAGCATCGGGCCCACATCTAGTATTATATATTTATAGTTTACATATATCTGATTGCAATGTCACTTTTCCATGCACTGCACACTTTTTATATTTATTTTTTTATTTATATAGTGCCAACATATCCCGCAACGCTTTCCAATTCAGAGGTTCATATACAAACTGTCAAAAGTAACAGATATCAAAGAATACAAAATAAATAAAGCAAAATAATGACAGCCCTGCTCATAAGAGCTTACAATCTAACAATGAGGTGGGGGTGACACAAAGTACAGAGCCTTATTTACAATGATGGTGCAGCCAACTTGAGGAAATGGGGAATAGATAAGAGCTGCATGAGTGGCAACCAGACATTCTTTGTAAGGCTGGCTTCACACTTGCAGATGGATCTGCAGCGTTTTGCAGATGCATCTGCAAGTGTGAGCATGCTGACCGCGGCCCCTATGTTTATAATAGGGCGCACGCGGTGTGAAAGGTCTCATTCACTCCTGTATGTGTACTGTCAGCAGGCGTATGCCTGCTTACAGATCACACACTCCCGTCCGCACTGTGGACGCGAGATGTAGCGTCCATGCTGCGGGCGGGAGAGTGTGATCTGTAAGCAGGCATACGCCTGCTGACAGTACACATATAGGAGTGAATCAGAGCTTTCACACCGCGTGCGCCCTATTATAAACATAGGGGCCGCGGTCAGCATGCTCACACTTGCAGATGCATCTGCAAAACGCTGCAGATCCATCTGCAAGTGTGAAGGCAGCCTAAGGCCTTTGAGTGGAGTGATTAAGTTATGTCTTAATGGCTTTGACTAGGGAGAATGATAAGCCGCCCTAAAAGATGTGTTTTTAGGGAGCGTCTGAAACTATGTAAATTGTGAGTAGACCTAATTCCTTCGGGTATAGCCTTCCAGAGAACTAGTGCAGCTTGGAAGAAGTCTTGGAGTCGGGAGTGGGAGGTTTGGATTAATGCAGAAGTTTGTCTAAAGTCGCTTCCAGAGCGTAGAGAATGGGTGGGTAATAGACAGAGAGAAGGGTGGAGAGGTAGGGATGTGCTGTACTGTGAAGAGCTTTGTGGGTGAGGACAAGCAATTTGAATTGGATCCTATAGTGTACAGCCAGCCAGTGCAATGACTGGCACAGAGCGGAAGCATGTGAGTAACAGTTAGCCAGTTAGGTGACTCTGACTGCTGCATTAAAGATGGACTGAAGAGGGGAAAACCTAGTGGGTGGGGAGGACAATTAATAGAAAATTTCAATAATCAAGACGGGAATAGACCAGGGCCACGGTGAGGGTTTTTGTTGTTTCCTAGGTAATTCTGATGACATGAAGTGTGGCATCCACACATTTTGATCAATATACAAGATGCTACAATATTGGGACTAGGATGAGGACATTATAAGATGGGGACAATGACCGGCAACATTGCTGCAAGATGGGGACCAAGGTGGAGGACATTGCTACAAGATATTGGCCAAAATATCTATTTGGTGCTTATTGTCAAGTCAATAATTAAGTCAATAATGCTGTATAGGACTAATTTCAGGGCAAAAAAGGAAAAAAATTGTGCAAATTAAAATATGAAATAATAATAAAAAAAAGATATTGCCATTAAAAATGCTATTTTACCAACTAATATAAACAAAAAAATTACGTGTTTGTTATCGTGGCATCCAACATGACCCATAAAACTGTACCATAACCCATACAATTACAAAACGTCATTAGTGTATTAATTTGTTAAAGGACACTCAATCTCTAAATATATCTTGAAAATCTTAACACTTTTTGAATTGCTCAATAACCATTAGTAGGAGAGCGAATCCTAAATTTATTCTGCATTGAGAGCATTACTTATTTATTTATTTCTCAAACAATTATACCTACTGATTCAAAGTGTTTCTGTAGCTCTCCACAGGTGGTCCTTGGCTTTTTGACAACTTTTCAGATAATTCTTTTCTATCCACTGACTGAAATATTGCAGGGAGCACCTAGTTGTGGCCCATTTGTAGTGAAGTGATGGCCCCAACAGTGCTCACTGAAACATTTAGTAGTTTACACGTTCTTCTGTAATCAATGCCATCAGTATCTTTTGTAACAATTAGGTTGTGAAGGTCTTGAGGCAGCTCATAGGTTTTACCCATCATGAGATGTTTCTTGTGTGGTACTTTGGTAATGAGACACCATTTTATAGACCATCTGTTGAACCAGCTCATATTATTTTTCACTAAGTAACAGGATTGCTGGCTAATTACTGATAGTGCTATATTATTATATTATTATTATTAGCAGGATTGCTTTCTAATTACTGATAGATTTCAGCTGTTGTCATGACTTTTCATTGCTCTTTGCACCGCTTTTTCGTGTGTTCAATACTTTTTTCCTGTGTTATTTCTCATTATTATACAAAACTTACGGTAATTTATGGACATCTGGTTTGATTTCTATTATGTATGGATTGGATGGATTGTTAGCGACATCTGGTGAGAAATTCATGTCAATAGCACATTTAGAAATATATTGACTTAGATTATTGGTGACATGTTCAATACTTATTTGACCTCTTGTATATAAACAGTGTCTTGAAAAAGTATTCATACTGAGTGAACTTTTCCACATTTTTTCACGTTAGAACCACAAACCAAGAAGTATTATATTGGGAGTTTATGGGATATACCAATTATTATTATTATATATTATTTATTATTATATTACATATCACTGCAAAGTGGCAAGTTTTTGTGAAGTGTAAATGAAATAATACCTGGTTCTCTAAATATTTAAAAAATGTGACGAGCGTTTGTATTTAGGACCACCTTTCACTGTAACTACTGCTGCGTTTTTGGGTATGCCTTTACCAAATTTGCACAGCTAAAGGTTAAAATTTTTGCCCATTCTATTTTGAATAATAACATTAGTTCAGTGGAGATTGCCTGTGAACAGCAATTTTCAAGTCTTGTCACAGATTCTCAATGGGATTTAGGTCTGGACTTTAACTGGGCCATTTAAACATGTGAATATGCTTTGATCCAAACCACTCCATTGTAGCTCTGGCAAGATCGTTGTCCTTCTGGAAAGTGAACCGTTGCCTCAGTCTCAAGTCTGTTGCAGCCTCTAACAGGATTTCCTCCATAATTACCCCATATTTAGCTAAAACTATTTTCTCATTGACTCTGACCAGCATTCCTGTCCATGGTGAAGAAAAGCATCATCAGAATATGATGCTGTTACCACCATGTTTGATGGGGAGAATGGTGTTTACAAGGAAATATGCAGTTTTAGTTTTCTGCCACACATGGCATTTTTATTTAGCCCTAAAAGTTCTACTTTTGTCTTATCTGACCAGAAGACCTTCTATTTGCTAGCTTTGTCCAATACATGGCTTTTTGCAGACTGCAAAAGAGAGTTCTTATGTTTGCTTTCAAAAACGGTTTCTTGCCACTCTTCCATAAAGGCCAGCTTTGGCGAGTATACGACTAAGGCTTACATTTTTAAAATATTTAGAATACCACGTATCATTTCTTTTACACTTCACAAAAATGTAATCCATGACCTGGATGGAGTGTATCTGCCACTTAGGTTCATAGCCTCAGTGATGTGAAAACCGGAAGCCAGGCTCCAGCATAAATAGTGCTGTGGTGCTGTGGGAGGTTTCCATTGGGCCTGGACTTTTGGGTCTGGGTTGTAGAAGTGGCCAGGAGTGCAGGGCGGAAATGACCACTCCGATACCTCAACCGCAGTTTTTTTCACACTGTCCAGGTCCTAATAAAGACAGCTAAACTGTCTCAGACATCTCTGTGTGTAGAAGTGAATAGATCTTTGATGTGTAAGAGAGTAAACTAATAAGCTGCTAAAACCAAGCAGACTGCCATTTTGTAGTGGCCCAGGAAAGTGAAAAAGTCTCTGGTTGCCATGGTGACTGCTCTGTGTCTAGGAAAGTGAAAGCACAATCTCTGGTTGCCTTGGTGACGGCTCTGTCAGTTGCTCCTGTTGTTGTTGATCGCTCACTGCGGTGGCCATTACTAGTGTAAGGATTACAGCAGAGCCAGTGCAAGCTATATGGGCCTTTAAAGTTGTTTGCAAGCCCTGTTGTGTGGACTAAAGACTTTATCTTGAACTGAGAAAGTGTCCAGCATCCGAGGAGGCTGAGGAGATGTTCCCCCTGATGGAGTGAGTGATTGGCGTCCAGGAAGGCCGTGAGTGACTGCGAAAGGAGAGCCGGCGTCCGGTGCCATCCACATTGGGAGGATCCTGACAAGGAGGCTGAGGAGATGTTCCCCCTGATGGAGCGAGTGATTGGCGTCCAAGAAGGCCGTGAGTGACTGCGAAAGGAGAGCCGGCGTCCGGTGCCATCCACATTGGGAGGATCCTGACAAGGTCCTGACAAGCCCTGGAAAAGAGTGCTCCACAGATTGCACCCCAAGCTTACAGAACTAAAGTACTGGACCTGTGAATCTGGCATTGGCTGGTAAGCTGCCAAATTTTGCTGTTTTTTTACAATACGTTTTTTTTGGCGCCAAAGGTTTTTCTTTTCTTTTTCTTTTTCTGGACTTGCTGCAGCCCACGTGGAATATACACCGGTGTAAAGCTACATTTGAGGTTGATGGTACCATAGTTTTGAGATACCCGGGTATCCCTGTGCTAAGTGTATAGCCAGCATTGATATAGTGTAATGTATTGTTATTAGTTGTGATAAGTTATACTCAGTGTGCCATCTCAGAGGTCCCATCAGACCGCCCACAGTTGATGTACATAGCCTTTAGTTAAGTTAAATCCTTGATAAGTCTAACATGTAGGTAAATTTGCTCCTGGTTCTGAGTGTGATTTACATACCCTGGGAACTCTGAGATCGGTGCATTGATGTCGGCTAATGCTGAGGGTGTTAAACTGTTATTGGTAATATTTTAAGGGGATTTTGAGACTTTTACATTCCTTACTGAACCATACTTTGATCCCCATATCAGTAAAAATACTGTTGTTTATTTCTGCCATTGTCTCAGTATGTGACTCACTGGATCTTAATAGGACCTCCGGTCATTACAGATGTACTGGTCTAGAGACTAAGGTGTGTGTTAACTTGGCTTAATAACTATGTCTGCACAGTTGAATAGATGTTGCGCTGCAGTTCCTGGCAGTGGCCACTACCATGTACAGAGTTGTTTTTTATTTGAATATGTATGTACATATGAATTTAACTAGGGGACTATATTCATATGCATAAAATTTACTTAAAGCATTTATTTCTTCTCTTCCATTACAGAGGATTCACTTGGCAGGCTCGGCAAATGCTCCAACTAATCTCTGCCCAGGGTGGGAATATTTCCAACAGTGGTTGAAAATGAGATTATCATGGGATCTAATTAAAATGTAAAAGTAACATACTTTAATATTGATTCTATAATTTGTTTGCCTTTATGTCACTTTTAGCCAAGAAAGATGTGATCAATTTAAAGCTGGCCTTTACAAGAATGTTTCCTAGATTGCAAAAATGTGTAATATTTTTATATGCTATAGACTTGTAATATAAAGTGTAAAAATGTGATTAAGTAATTAAACAGAATTGATGGGTTTGAACTATAACTAAATGTGATACTGTAGAGAAAGAGATAACACTTAATCAGTTGGTGGATGATGAAAGTATACAAACTATATTTGTCATTTATGTTATATTACTACCCACTGTTATGATTTTCATGTCTTCTTTGCATGTATCATATAGAAAATACAATATATGCTGAGAAAAATAATGAAAAATAATTTTGTATTATGTCAAGAACATGGTGCTTATTAGAGATGAGCGATCCTTTCAAAATTCGGTTCGGGTCTGGTCACCGGACTTCCTGATGTTGAACAAACCTGTTCTGGTGCTTTACATTTGCAAACCACTGGAGTGAGCATCGCTGTGCTCAGGTGTAGTTGGTTTTTGGCCCAGTGCGATCCATGTGCAGTGTTTGATTGGTTCACACTGGGCTTAAAAGCACAGTTTTTGGGTGTAGTGCGTGTGTCCAAAATTAAATAAAAGGAAATAAAATTGCCCTCCATCCCCTGGAACTGTTTTACTTATGACAGTATGTGTGATAACTGAATTGCCAATCGGTGACTTCCATTGAGGTTCGGGTCAAGTTCAAGGTCATGAACAGTGCACCAAAACAGTTGACTGCACCACCTGAACTTTAAAAGGTTCGCTCATCTCTAGTCCTTATTACACTGTAGCATTCTTCTTACAATTCTTACAATTCCCTAAACTGTAGTGGGTGCTGTGCCACAATTAACATTGATTCAGTGGGTCTACCATACAGTTACATGCAATATTACCTGTTGTTACCTGTTTTCAATTTTATTGCCAACACATTTTCCATGCATTATTGGTCCACCATTCATCTGATACGTGGCATTTATAGAACATCCGGCAAAAGAATTGTAAAGAATTGTAAATGCAAATGCTGCATGCATCAGCTTGCTGTTTTACCATAGACTCTTGGCCTGTTTATATAATTCATCAAGCGTACTGTGTCAGGTAATGATCATGTAAAGGCCTGAACACCCACTCCCGCCACTCATCTCTCCTGTCCCCTCGTTTATTACTTATCCTATCCCCTGTCTTTAGCCCTCCTTTATCCTCATGTATGTGTGAAATAATAATAATGCTCACAGAGGATACATCACCTCTCCGGGGTCTCCGGAGTGTCGGGAACAATAGATAAGCGGGGGGAGATAAGATGGAGGAGGGAGAACAGGGAAGATGTACTGAGCAGTGCTTCTGGGCATGCTCAGTACATCACTACGGAGCCAACATCGGAACCGAGTTCAACTCAGATCTGATGTCAATAGGCTCCCATGTCATCAGGGCTTGGATCGGCTCGGAACCGATCCTGTCCGATTTCATTCTCGGACACAAAAACGCAGCAGGCTGCGCTTTTGTGTCCGTGCTTAAATCGGACAGGATCGGATGGTGCCAAAATCGGATGGCAAAAGGCATACAACCGATCCGAGCCCCATAGGGATACATGGGATCCGATCTCGGATCCGAGTGTATCCATTTTGAAACTGATACACTCGGATAACCAAAAATCGTGATGTGAAACCGGTCTGAGAGAAATAGGGCTAAGTTCACACACTGTGTTTTTGCTGCAGCAAAAACGCAGCAAAACCTTAGCGGTTTCTAGTAAATCCAGATTTCTTAGCAGAAGAATATCTTTGTTTTTTGCTGTACTTTTTCGGAGTTTTTACCGCATTTTTGCTGCGTTTTGGTTTGCTGTTTATTTTTTACGTTTTTGCCCACACAACACAGCAAAAACGCATAAAAGAATTGTCATGCGCTTTTAAAAAAAAAAAACACAGCAAAACCTCTGCAGGTTTCAGTTTCTGCAAAGAGATTAAACCAATGTGTGCACAAATTAGCATAGATTATCATAAAACCATGGTAAAAACTAAGCACAAAAATAGTAAAATGCAGTGTGTGAACATAGCTTAATTGTTTTTAATTGTAGATAACAACTTGCAACTTTTAGTACAGCCAGAAGATTCTATGAATGGATGGTTAAAATCCCCCATAATAAGGACCCTATTATTATTTACTGCTTTTTTAATTGGTTGCAGCATGTTATCCTCTACCTGATCAGCTATGTTAGGAGGCTTATAGCAAACTCCAATTAGCAACTTTCCTTTATTGCCTTCCATCTATATTTACCCATACTGACTCTACATTGTCACAACTCCCCCAATATCATCATTGAGCACAGGTCTAAAGTTAGATTTAACAAATATACGCACCCTCCACCTTTTTTTTGTCTTTCCTCTCCTTTCTGAATGCAGTGTATTTGGAGAATTATTATTATTTATTATGGTAGCGCCATTAATTCCATGGTGCTTTACATGTGAAAAAGGGCATACAAGGCAAGTACAACAATTATGAACAGTACAAGGCAGAACCTGCCTGTGAGTGCTCACAGTCTACAAGGGATGGGTGAGCATACACTAGGAGAGGATAAAACTGGTTGTGCAGCAGTTTGGAGAATTGAGTATCAATGGAGGTTGTAGGCTTGTTGGAAGTGGTGAGTCTTCATCTTCCTTGTGAAGGTTTCCACGGTAGGTGAGAGTCTGATGTGTTGGGGCAAGGAGTTACAGAGTACAGGGGATGCACGGGAGAAATCTTGTTTGCAGATGTGTAAATAAGAGATAAAAGGGGAATAGAGAAAAGATCTTGAGAAGATCGCAGGTTACATGCAGGTGAATTCCAGGAGACCATGTAACAGATATATGGAGGAGACCGATTGTGGATGCTTGGTATGTAATAGTTAGGGTTTTGAACTGGAGCTTCTGGGCAATGGGAAACCAGTGAAGGGCTTGGTAGAGAGGAGAGGCTGGGGAATAGCGGGGAGACAGGTGAGTCAGGCAGCAGAGTTTAGATAGATTGGAGGCTGGGAAAAGTGCTAGAGGGGAAGCCAGAGAGTAGGGGGTTGCAGTAGTCAAGGCAGGAGATGATGAGCGCATGCATGTGCATGAATGTTCCAGTTTGCAGAGGACTTGCATGATTTTGCAGTTTCTTCTTCAAGGAATGTACGGATCCGGGAAATATTTTTGAGTTGGAGTCGACTGGAGGTGGCAAGGGCTTGCATATGTGGCTTGAAGAAGAAAATGAAAAGAAATGAAAAGTCTTCCTTTCCTTGACTTGTCCTTTGACCTTTTGTGGATCACAGTGGTACATATTTACTAGTTTGTCCTCTTTGGAATGTAAAATATACACAGTTGAAATAACATTTATTTCCGCAGCTATAAATGCCCAATACATTTTTTCTGCTAAAGATGTGAATATAAATTTTATATTTGTGGCCATGAAAATCATCATCATCAAGTAAAATGTGATAAGACAAACTTCATATTAGTTGTATAATTATTATTACACTGTTCATTGTATCTAGATTGTGACGTTTCCGCTATTTTTTCTTCATGTCGAGTGAAAATTTACTTTGCAATTTTGTCATTGATAAAATGATCTTGCTAATATCATAAATTGCTGTGCAAGCTCCAGAAAAGTGTAATATGGCTTAAACGAGTTATTTGTGAATTGTTATAGAATAAATACAAAAAATTATACAAACTTACCGTAAGTATAATTTTTTTCTAAATACCTTTGGGTAGCAAAAATGTATGCTTTATCTACTGCACTATGTCAGCATTTTAAAGATGGCAACTGCCATAAATCAGTGTGCACAAGGCCTCAATGTCAGAGGACACGCAGTAGGACGAGCTGCATGAAGAACATCAGCTGGAGACATACGTCAGGTCAGAGCGGTGTTCTATCAGGCATCATGAACTCATATTTCTCTGTTGAGTCAACCTCACAAGACACTGAGAAGATAAGCACCTTTCTTTAGCTGACTGAGAATGAACATCCATGTCTGTCAGCCTGACAGTTTTAGTGCAGTGAGGCTGTATGTCTGTCTCACTCCTTATGCAGCCCATCCCTGTATGGTCTTCACATTGATTTATGGCAGTTGCCATCTTTAAAATCCAGATAGAGTGCAGTACATAGAATATAGCTTTTTGCTAAATAACAGTATTTAGAAAAATGTTTAATATTTAAAAGTATTTTGTTTGTTTTCTTTCTCACATTTTTCAGAAAACCACTTTAAGATTTATTAATGATGAAGGTCCTCTATCCATGAGGGTGTCAAACATAGCTTTGTTCAAAGCTTAATACATAATATATTACTCATGATTACTATGAGATAAAAAGTAATATTCATAATTTTATCATTCCAAAAAACAAACAAATACATTATTGGTGCATTGTACTGATAATATTATTTAGCACCTTTACCAAGTAGGATATGGCTTGAAATTGTATTTGTTTTTAGAAGCCAGGGACAGTTCATTCTCACTATAGCAATCTGTGGTAGGTACAGAATTGTTTTTATTCTTTCTTTGCTTTTTTAGTTGCTAGGAAACCATTTCTTCATACTGAACCTTTAGGCATTTAAATGATGACGGCCTCTATACCACAAGGATAACCTAACTGCACACAACCACTGTGAAAATCATATGTTGCTAGCACATTCAAAGGAAACCTGTCTTGAGCTTGTGCTGCACCCTCCTTCACGGCACTTAGCGACAAGAACTTCATGCTGCATGAAGAAGATGAAAAAATATATATAGTCATTGGTAACAGCTTAAAGACAATGCATTATTTAACAAAACTGCATATCAAAGACTTCACACTTTTGTTCATTATTACAACTTATTATTTTATACATTATCATCATCAAATTGGGGTAGGAATAGTCTAGTACAGACCTGAGCTGTATGCAAACGTAATCTTGTCCTTTGGTTGTACTGTACCTGTCCATTCCACAGACTGAGACAGCCATAGGCTAAATACAGTGTCATATTGCACTATTTGGCTGTTACACTTGCTGGGGTCCCGATTGCATTCTCACCATGCAGATATTGTTGAACACAGTGATGATCACAGAGCCATTGGCCACCTGTTCCACTTTTCAGCCAGTGTGTCCATATGCACCAGGTGTGATTATGTCACTAGATCACACATGCTCCTGACCCACCCTAGAACTGTGGGGTACCCGGTCCCGGCCTGTAGGTTCACAGGGGATGTCACGGGCGGCTTGTGCACAGACCCGTGGCCTTGGTGGTCGCTGAAAAAGGAGGTTAAATTAAAACAGTTTGTGACGCGACCTAAGGTATTCCGTAATGATGCTGGCACTGCTTGCAGACCTCCAGGGTGATGATAAGGCAGCTCTGTTGGTGATGCTCCCTGTAGGTGGAGCGGGGTCCCCAGGGCAGTGATGGATGATAGGGATTTTACACAGGGAGGAAGCTCTCCACACAGCCTTGTTCCTTATGCTGCAGTGGAAGGCGGCTCATCAGGTGGAGATGCTGGCAGACAATCTATTTTAAGGGCAGGATCAGGGGCCGTAATAACAGACATACACACGCTGGAAGTTGGTTCCGTACCTTTTACAAATGGTGATGGTTCAAGGTAACATCCAGGGTACTGTCCAGTTGGTCGGGTGGCAGTTCAGGATTTCCACACCCGATGAGTTGTGAGGCCTCCTTGTTTCTGTCTGTGTGCTTAAGTCCTGGCCTGTCTGAATCCTGGCCCTGACCTCTTCTGTGTCCCTCACTTGTATAGCAGGCTGTGAGAACCTTCTGTTGGGCACCGCTACTCCTCTGCGGTCCTTGGCTCTGTTGATTGCTGTGCTACAAGTGTCTGCCAGGAGACTGAATTCTCCCTGGTCCTCCGGTATTCTCTGCTGGGATCCTAACTGGACCCTTGCAGACTCGGACTCCAGTGTCCGGGTTGCTTCAGTTGCTTTCTTGGGTTTAACCCGTATGATTCCTCTGCCCCCACTCTGTCCCTGGTATACCTTGCCTCCAACCCTCACACTTGGGTCCTTTACACTGGCTAGGCTTCCTCACTGGCACGTGCCTAGCACGGCTCCATTCACCAGGATGTCTTCACAATCCTCCCAGGAACTGCACTGCCTAACCCCTCCCCGGGCCTGAATTTATAGGGGACGTTGCCTGAAGTCGGCAAGTAGAGCTTCACCTTCAGGTCTGGGGTGGAAGGTGTTGCATGTGTAAGTTTACCTGATGTGGAAATCCCTCCCTGCACCAGGTGTTTCTGTGGCAACCCAACTGTAGTGGTGCCACACTCCCTGGAGCCTTAGTTCACCTACTGTACAGATCAGACAGTACTTAGGTTATGGGGATAGGTGAAGGTTTTTTATTGCCAATGTCCTGAAAAGTGCTGTGGGAAAAATCATACTGTGTATGAGAGGGTCTGTGGGATAATCATATTGCATGTGTTGTGGTCATAGTAATGTGTGGGCGAACTGTGCAGAGCATCATACTATTTGTGGAGGCATCATACAATCATGTGTTAGTGGATATTGGGACCTACATATTGTGTATGAGGGACTCTATGGGATAAAACACTTGGGGGGGCATAACACTGTCAGGGGAGTTGTGGGGCCACCATATTGTGTGTGGGGGTTATCATAATTTGCATTGAGGCAGCGGGGTTATCAAACGGTGTATGGAGCTGTAGGTACATTATATTGTATGTGCGGAAGATATGGGGAAATAATACTATATGTGGGGGAGCTGCGGAGGCATCATATTGTGTGCGGAACCCATTATACTACGTGTATAGGAAGCCGTGAGAGAATCATACTGTGTGGGGGAAGCTGATGATATAGGTAGAAATGAGATCATCCACACTTCAGAAATGATCAATTTTTGCTCTTATTTTATTCCTGCTGCTCACTTTAGTCTTCCATTTACATATTATTTATATAGTCATGGTCGAAAGTTTTGGCACACTTGAAATTCTTCCAGAAAATTAGGTATTTTTCCCAGAAAATAATTTCAATTACATGTTTTATTATACATGTTTATTTCCTTTGAGTGTACTGGAATTTACAAAAAAAAGTAAAAAAGGCAAATTAGAAATAATTTCACACAAAACCCCAAAAAATGAGTAACAAATTGTTGGCACCCCAACTTAATATTTGTTTGCACACCCTTTGGAATAATAACTGCAATCAATTGCTTACTATAAACATTAACAAACTTCTAAGGCTAGGGCCACTCTAGCGTTGTGGCCTCCGTCCTGGGGGGGTCCGTCAAAAAGCAGGATTCCGGCAGCATTAGTACAGCGTTACTGTAGTGTAACGCTGCACTAATGCTACCAATAGAATCCTATGGGTGACGGACTCCCGAGCACATACAAAATAGCGTGATATTTCAAACTCTGGGACTTATGTATCGGTGTTTGCATGATCTCGGGAGTCGATCACCTATAGGATTCTATTGGTAGCAGTAGTGCAGCATTACACTATGGTAACGCTGCACTAATGCTGCCAGAATCCTGCTTTTTTGACAGACTCCCCAGGATGGAGGACACGACGCTAGTGTGGCCCTAGCCTTAAGCCTTTCAACTGGTATTTTGGAACACCATTCTTTTGCAAACTGCTCCAAATCTCTCATATTTGAAGCATGCCTTCTCCCAACAGCAATTTTAACATCTCTCCACAGATGTCCAATAGGATTTAGATCCGGCTCATTATTGGCCACTTCAAAACTCTCAATCACTTTGTGTACATCCATTTCTGGGAGTTTCTTGAAGTGTGTTTGGGGTCATTGTCCAGCTGGAGGACCCATGTCCTGGAATACAAACCCAACTTTCTGACAATAGGCACTACATTGTGACCCAAAATCCTTTGGTTATATTCAGATTTCATGATGCCTTGCACACAGTAAAGGCACCCACTGCCAGAGGCAGCAATAGAACTCAAAAACATCTTTGAACCTCCACCAATGTAGATACTATGTTCTTTTCTTTATAGACCTCATTCTGTTCTTGGTAAACAGTAGAATGATGTGCCTTAAGACCTCTACCTTGGTCTCATCTGTCCACAACACAATTTCCCATAAGCATTTTTGCTTAATCATATATATTTTGGCAAACTGCATTCTAGCTTTTCATGTCTTTGTATCAGCAGCGGGGTCCTCCTGGATAGCATTTCATTTATTTATAGACAGATATTTTTGCATTGTCATTGATACACACTGAGCATGCAGACAACCTGAATGTCTTTGTAACTTAATTGGGGTTGCTTATCCACTATCTGGATTATTTAAACAATTTTGCTTTTTAAAGGGAACTTGTCACCATGTTTTTGCCACTCCATCTGAGAGCAGCATAATGTAGACATAGAGACCCTGATTCCAGCGATGTGTCACTCACTGAGCTGCTTGCTGTCATTTTGATAAAATTTGTGTTTTCTCTGTTGCAGATTTAGCAGTCTGTGAATATACCAGACTACTTGTCAGCAGGCCAAGTAGACTGCTAATGATTATCTCCTGCTGATTAAACAGGGATTCTATCAAAACTACACTGAGCACCCCAGTAAGTGACACATCGCTGGAATCAGGTTCTCTATGTCTACATTATGCTGCTCTCAGATGGGATGGCAAAAACCTGGTGACAGGTTCCATTTAAGTCCTCTGACGGTTCTCTTCTCTTTCTGTTCTTCATGCTTAGTGTGACTCACACAGACACATAATGCAAAGATTGAGTCAACTTCCACTTTTTATATGGTTTCAGTTGAGATTTTCATGTTGCCCACACCCTTTACTTGCTACAGGTGAGTTTGAATGAGCATCACATGCTTACAACAAAGTTGTTCATCTACAATTTTGTTCGGCCAATTTTTGGGGTTTAGTGTGAAATTTTGTCTAATTTGCTTTTTTTTCCAATACAGGGTGTGAACCTGTATATAACAAAACATGTAATTGCAATAATTTTCTGGAAAAAATTCATGTGCGCCAACACTTTCAGTAATGACTGCATATGCATTTTAATCTGCCTTTTGGTTCCAGAGACAAGGGCCATTTTATTTACTGCTAATTTTAATGGTCTTTACTAAGGGGGTGTTCCTCACAGGGTAATAATGCAGGTCAGCCTGAAGACATGTCTCAGAGAATTCTGTTAGAAATGACCCCCTTGTAAACATCATGAAAATTAGCACTAATTAAAAAGGTCCATATATCTGTAATGACATGGTCTTTTATAACATGCCTTCATTTTTACCTGTCGAATTAATACCTTGAGATAGTTTTCTTTACCAAAAGAAAATCTTGGGTTGTTTTCCATGGTATGTTCTTAAGTATGATACAATTAGCAGTTGCCATGAAAAATATTTTAGCTCCAACAGAAATGTTTATCTGATTAAATCAGATATGTCACCAGATTCCACAAAATAAATAGCATAATCTTATGCCCAAGGGGCGTGGAGATGTTAGGTGGACTCACAGGACCACTGGTGGAGTATTGGTAGCTGAATACCCGATACTTAAGAGACAGGAGAGTGACTTTAGTAAAACGAAGGATATTTATTAAGAAAGGTTTAAAGGGATCCAGTCACCTCCAAAACGCCTCCTAAGCTAGCAAAACATGTCCCTGCACCATCCTATCACTAATCTCACACTCCTTTTGTCTCCTAAAAGCATCCTGTGAAAGTGCATAAAAACGTTTTAATACTCACTCATTAGTGATTATAATTAGCAGGGGCTATATTGTTTAGTCACCAAGGCAGGCTGTTTTGCAGCTCCAGGATCCACCCTGTCTCTGTGTGCTTGCTCTGCTTGTGAAGGCATTGCCCTCCTCCACTCTCTATCACTCACAGAATGCAAGTCATTAGTCCTGCCTTCAGTTTCAGTTTCACAGCAGCACAGACAGAGAGAGGGCTGGATCCTGGAGCTGCAAAACAACACGCCCTGGTGACTAAAGAATATAGCCCCTGCTAATTATAATCACTAATGAGTAAGTATTAAAACGTTTTTATGCACTTTCACAGGATTCTTTTAGGAGACAAAAGGAGTGTGAGATTAGTGATGGGATGCTGCAGGGACATGTTTTGATAGCTTAGGAGGTGTTTTGGAGGTGGCAGGATGCCTTTAACATGAGGAGAAGGTGTCTGAGGGGAGGTCCTTCTGGATTGTGACACCGAACTCTCGTAGCGAAGCACCAACTAGGTAACCCCGATACGAATTCACGTGGTACAACACCAGGATGTTTAAATGCCATGAATACTGGATCAGAGGGGTGACCCATACAGACCAGACAGTAGAGACAGAGATACTGTGGAACACTGGCTCTGTAGGTGGAGAGAATCATGGGATCTCCGTGTAATCCCGAAAAGTTTTATCCAGCCAGTAAAAGTATCCAGATGGTTCTGTAAGGAGAGGCTTGGCCAGCATGGAATGGGATCAGGAGTGTCCATGGGGATCCAGGATAAGGAACTGCCAGCTGAGCATTCTGTGGAGACAGAGGTATTAGTATAATGCAAGGAACAGCCTTCCTATCCCAGAGCACTATAAGAGTGTGACCTGGACAGAGGCAACGATCCTAGAGAATCAAGAAGTTGCCCAGGCACCTCCGTTAGCATTCCGTTTATGTACTGAGCAGTTCAGCACTCATTCTGAGTCCTAATAGGGAACAGGTGTACTTCTCCTTTAAGTTTGGGCAGGAAGCGGCACACGCATCCAAGCATTCCCAGAAGACCTGCCAAGAGGGCGCAGGTTCCTAACAGAGAAGGAGGCAGATGGCCGCATGGAGCAATGGACAGGGTGAGCAGAACTAGCTGAGCTGTGTGGTGGGCACCAATCTCCCTTTGCAGAGACCAGCGCTGCGGCCGAAGGCATGACAGTACCCCCTCCCTTATGCCTCTCTGTCTTCAAACCTGCCAGGAACTTTCTAAGGAGGACAAGAGAATCAATATTTACCTCAGGCTCCCAGGGTTTCTCTTCCGGATCGTGTCCCTTTTAGTCGACCAGAAAGAATATTGTGACACCACTTTTCTTCATGGGCAGGATGTCCTTAACTTCATAGATATCATCAACACTGACAGGAGAAGGAGAATTAACTGGATCCTGAAGTAGCGACTGAGACCAACCGTCTTCAGCAGGGAGACATGGAAAAAGTTATGGATCCGTAAGGTGGTAGGCAGTTTCAAATGGTAGCATACCTCATTGATCTGGTGAAGCAATTCAAAGGGGCCAATATAGCAAGGAACCAGCTTGTAAGAGGGGACCTTAAGACAGATCTGCCTGAAAGACAGCCATACCATATCTCCGGGTTGGAAAGTTGGTGGATCCAGACATCTTTTGACCGCATGCTCCTTGGTTCGGTTCCGTCCAATGCCTGCTCCAGTGAGGTCCTGGTCTCTGTCCAGACCTTGATGAAGTCCTTGGCCAGGGACTCAGCTTCAGGATTGCCAGAAGCAAGAGGCAATGGAGTCGGAATCCTAGGACGCTGTCTGTAAACAATGAAAAATGGGGCGTTTGAGGAAGACTCACTGACATGGTTGTTATAAGAAAATTCGGCCCATGGCAGCAGCATGGCCCAGTCCCTGTGGTGTCCATTCATGCATGATGTGTCGCAGATAGTTGGTGAGGACTCGGCCTTTAGATTATGGGTGATAGGCTGAGAAGTCCAGGGTATCATCCAACAGCTTACAGAGGAACTGCCAGAATCGGGAGATGAATTGAACCCCTCTTTCAGAGAAAATGTGGAGTGGAAGGCAATGAAGCCGAAGGACATGCTGGATGAAGAGCTCTGTGAGTTTAGGAGCGGAAGGGAGACCAGATAGCAGAATGAAATGTCCCATCTTAGAGAATCGGGCAACCACAACCCAGATCGCTGTACATCTGGACAATGCTGGCAGATGTGATAAAGACCATGCCAATGTGCTGCCAGGGAGCAGACGTAATCAAGAGCATAAGAAGGCGACCAGCTGGCAGTTTCTTGGGTGTTTTATTCTGCGCACTGGATGGTCAGGCTGCAATGAAGTCCAGAACATCTTGGTGCTAGGTGGACCACAAGTAGTGTCAAGATATCAGCTGTAACATCTTCTTTTGACCGGCCGTGGTTGGTAAGCTTAGAAGAATGACCCCAGTGTAGGACTCACTTCTTGTCACTTGTTACAAGAATCTTACCGGGGGAAGCTGCAATAGCCTGACAGGAGCCACCATGATCATCTTAGATGGTTCGATGATGTGCTGAGGCTCCTCCTCTAGGTCGTCAGACAGGAAGGAAATGAATAGCATGTCAGCCTTGATATTCTTCTCTGCAGGATGGAAATGGAGAGAGAAATTGAACTGAGCAAAGAATAAGGACCAACGAGCCTGGCGAGGGTTGAGTCTTTGAGCAGACTGGAGATATGACAGATTCTTATAATGAGTGTAAGTGATGACAAGATGAACTGCACCTTCAAGCAGATATTGCCATTCCTCTAAGGCTAACTTAATTGCCATTAACTCTTTATCCTCAATTGAATAGTTATGTTCACAGGGCGAGAATGCTTTGGAGAAGAAACCACAGGTCACCATCTTATCAGTAGGCAGCTTTTTTGTGAGAACTGCTCAGGCTCTGGATGAAGAAGCATCCACTTCTAGGAAAAATAGCTTGTTGATCATAGATTTGTGAAGGGCTGGAGTGGTTGAGAAGGCATTTTTGAGGGAGGCGAAAGTTGACTCGGCCTCAGGAATTCAATTCTTTGATTCGGAACCTTTACAAGTCAGGGCGGTGACTGGTCTTATCAGAGAGGAGAAGTGAGGGATGAATTGCCGACAGTGGTTGGCGAATCCCAGGAACCGATGAATGGCCTTGATTCCCTCTGTTTGGGGCCACTTAAGCACAGCATAGACCTTCTCTGGATCCATCTGAGAACTGTATTGCAAATGATATAGCCAAGAAAGGGTAAAGTCCTCTGCTCAAACAGACATTTCTCAAACTTTGTGTAGAAAGGATCCTCGCTTGATCTTTGAAGAACAAGACAAACATTCCTCCTGTGTGTTGGTAAGTTGGGAAAAAACACACAGATATTGAGCAGGTCTTGAAATACGTCATTGACAAACTCCTGGAAGACAGTGGGTGCATTGCTTAACCCAAAGGACATCACTCGATATTCGTAGTGACCATCCCGCGTGTTGAAGGCAGTTTTCCACTCATCCCCAGATTTTATCCTGACGAGGTTGTAAGCTCCATGGGGATCCAACTTGGTGAAAATCCTGAAACCTTGAAAACAATCTAAGAGCTCTGGAATTAAGGGAAGAGGGTATTTTTCTTTACCATTATTAGATTGACACCATGGTAGTCGAAACACGGGCGAAGAGACCCATCTTCTTGACAAGACCCAGTTCCAGCCAAGGAGGAGGACTTGTGGATAAACTCTCGAGCCAAATTCTAATTGCTGTAATCGGACATGGCTTGAGTCTCTGTGGGAGAAAAGAGGGTAGGTCCTACCTCGAGATGGAGTAGATCCAGGAATTAGATTGATGGAACAATCGCAAGGTCTAAGAGGAGGGAAAGTCTCAGCTTCTCTCTTGTCGAATACATCTGCGAAGGACCAGTAGGCAAAAGGTAAGCCTGGTAAGGCTGCAGGAGGCTGAGGGTAGAACCAGGCCATACTGGTTTGAGGCAGTGATCGTGACAAGACTGATCCCATCGAAGGACATCTCGGATAGCCAATCCAGGACAGGTTCATGTAGACGCAACCACGAAAGGCCTAGTAGAAATGGTGGAGAAAGATTCGGTAACACATAGAAGGTAATTTTCTCCTGTGCTCTGATTTAATACCCTTCAGTTATACCCAGAATGGAATCCTTCAGGGGTTTTTCGTCTATAGAGACAATGTGCCGGGACCATTGCAGAGGAACAAATGAAATCCCGAATCATCTTGCTACAGCTTGCTAGATGAAGTTTCCACCAGACCAAGAGTCCAGATACGCCGCCTCGGAGAACCGCAACTTTCTGAAGACCACCTGTGTAGATATAGTTAGTGGAGGAGAGGAAACACCTAGAGAGGCCTCCTCTACCTTTCCTAGGTGGAAGAATTTTCCAGCCTCTCGGTACCAGTGTGTTGACTGGAAAGCGGAGCGTCCACCATATCGATGAGGATTTCTAGTGAAGCTCTCCTCTTGCTGATTCCTCTTCACCTTGATGCAGTCAAGCTCCATGAGTTCATCCTCAGAGATCGGGGTGGGACAAGGTGGAAACCAAGGTTTCAGTGAAAAAGATGCTGGATGGAGAAACTGCTTCTTGAGAATCATCTCTCTGGAGCGCTCCTGGAGACGCAGGTCAATCCAAATGGCAAGGGATATGAGTTCATACAGAGTCTCGGGTTGGTCATTGACTGCCAATTCATCATTGAGTCTTCCAAATAATCCTCTCCGGAAGGATCTGACTAGAGGCTCATTGGTCCACTGGAGCTCCAAAGCCAGGGTGCGGAAATGGGTGGCATGCTGACCAACAGTGAGAGAGCCCTGTTGCAAGTTGAAGAGAGACTCCATGGAAGATGTGGCACGGCCGGGCTCATCAAATATCTTCCGGAATGTGTCCATGAATTCCTGCAGATCAGACACAATAATATAATTTCGCTCCATTAGGGGATTAAACCAGGCTAAAGCCTCTCCCTCTAGGTGAGAGGCTACGAAAGCCACCTTAACCATATCAGTCAGATACTGCTGAGGCAATAGACAAAAATGCAGCAAGCATTGGTTGAGAAATCCACTGCACAACTTGAGGTCACTATCATAAGGAGGAGACTTGCAGAGACGAGGACAGGGTCCCGTTGTGTGCACAATCAATGGATTCTGTACTGGGGGCTGAAAGACTGGGGTAGCAGGAACCAGCTGTACCTTAGTTAACCGGTCATCCATGGAGGTAGTCCAACACACGGGTCTACATCTCATTTTGGCGATTGAGCTCTTGATGAAGCTCTGAGCTGACTCACATTGGAGGGCCTGTATATTAGACAGGCGGTTATCCAAGGTTTGCATGAAGGCCACTAGCTGATCCTGGCTCTGACGAAGCCTAGCCAGTATTCTCTGGGCTGAGAATCAGGTATCAGCAAAGTCTGTGGCATGGGCAAACCGTTATGGCTGAGGGGTATGGAGATGTTAACTGGACTCACGGGACCACTGGTGGAGCAGTGGTAGATGAATACCCGATACTCAAAATAAAGGACAGTAACAAGGATATTTTTTAAGGAAGGTTTACCATAAGGAGAAGGTGTCTGAGGGGAGGACCTTCTGATTGTGACACTAAACTCAACCGACGAGGTAACCCCTATAAAGGGATTCACATGGTGCAGCACCAGGAGGTCTAAATGCCGAGAACCCCAGACCAGAAGGGCGACCCATACAGACCAGACAGTAGAGATGAAGAGATTGTGGAACACTGGCTCTGTTGGTGGAGAAGATCATGGGATCTCTATGTAATCCCAGGAAAGGTTGATTTCAGCCGGTAGAGGTATCCAGATGGTTCCATGAGAGAGGCTTGGCCAGCTCAGGATGGGATCTGGAGTGTCCAGAGGGAGCCAGGATAAGCAACTGGCAGTAGAGGATTCTGTGAGACAGAGGTATTAGTAGAATGCAAGGCAACAGTCTTACTATGCAGAGCACTACAGAGTGTGACTTGGACAGAGGCAATGATTCTAGAGAATTAACAAATTGCCTAAAGGGAGGATGTTTTGTGCACAGAGCAATTCAAATTGCCTCCAGTATTTGCTGATAATGTTCTGCATTTATCTTTCGTTTAACTTTGACCAAGTTTCCTGTGTATTTGTAGCTCACACATATCCACATCATCAGCGATCCATCTCTGTGACGTGCCTTGTTGACACCTATCCAAATGTAACATTTATGGTTGTGGCCAAAAAGTTCGATTTTGGTTTCATCACTCCAAACTACTTGGAATGGTAGTTTGAGCACAACCTTTGAGCACAACTGTATTTATGAAAAAAAGAGAAAGGCACTGGTATAAGTGAAGCACGCCTCCAGTTTCAACAATTATATATGGTAACTTTATTATACAGTAAATACATAATCTCAATAGTTAAAAACAGTAGGCAAAACAGCTAACGGAAGATACACAAATAGATACAATATAATATAAAGTGTACAACATATAAATAAATGAATCACACACACAAGCCTCCTGCATTAAACCATACATGTCAATCCAGATAGACCTGGTAAATAGGATCCCTGGCATGTACAAAAACTATAGCACAAACTTATTTTCCTGGCCAAAGTATATTTAACCCACATATAGTGATAAAACCTGAAGTAATCAAGGTGTTACCCAGATGAACAAGTGGGGGAGGCCCAGGAGAGTGGATATTTTTGATGTAATCAAGAGCAGGGGTTCCAAGTAAGGGACGTGCCTGTGCAAAGGTTAGGCAGCAGGGGTTGAAAGATTCCAATGAGTATCGCCGCATGTGCAGTGTCATCAGGGATGGTTGTTGGGTACATTTACCCGGGCTATCCGGATTGACATGTATGGTTTAGTGCATGATGCATATCTGTGTGTTACCTTTATTGATATGTTGCACACTTTATATTGATATTGTATCTCTATTTGTGTGTTTTTTAGCTTCACACTATTTGTATGTACTTACAGTACATTTTTGTGATATGCATGGATTTGCTCAACTGGCTTTTTTGCCTGGTGTTTATTGTTGATTGTTTTTAACTGCTGAGATTATGTATCTTCCTAATAAGTTACTGTATATAATTATTGAAATAGAGGTGTGCTTCACTTTATACTAGTGCTTTTCTCATTTTTCTTAAGTATACCAACCCCCAGCCGTGTGCTTTATATTGGCTGGTATCAAAACTGAGGGAGGACCCACTCCAATTTTTTCGATTTATTTATTTTTACAGTATTCTGAAGTCAGTTTTTTGCCATACTGGCAAACAATCACAGGCTCCAGCCAAAAGGGTGGGAGGGGCTAAGTCTGACTTTAACAAATTAAAGGGAGGAAGTATGGCGCCCTGTGCCAGGTAAGCCAAAGAACCAACTAGTACACTAAGGGATTTCCACATCTGGTACTCACATACACCCAACACCTTCCACTCCAGGCTTGTAGGGGGAGCACCACTGGTTGCTGTTAAGCCAGATCCCCTATAAATGCAAGTGCTGGGGGCGGAGGTAGTCAGAGTGTGCAGTCGCTAGGAGAACTGTGAAGTTCAGCTCAGAGCCTAGTGAGCAAAACTGGTTACCGGAGCCGTGCTCGGCCCGAAACAAGAGCACCGCCAGAGCCAGAGTGAGGTCCAGAGAGTGGGGACGAAAGGCAGAGGCGAGGAACAGTACAGCGGGGGCAGAGGAGCCATCACGGCTCACCCCGGGAAACACCGTTCACTGGAGTCCAAATCGGCGAGGGAGAGAGATTTACCCAGCAGAGAATCCCAGCACACTGTGGAGGTTTAGCTTCACCCGCGGCACTCACCATTTGAGAGCCAGGAGCCGCAGAGAGGTAGCGGTAGCCAAGCGAGAGACTTCAGTGCAGCAACACGGGTGTGAGCGAGAAGAGAGGGTCAGGCCTGATTTCACACACTCAGACTTCGGGACAAGGGAACAGTACAAGGAGGCCTATAACCCACTCGGTGTGGAAATCCCAAAGAGCACCCTTCAACCCTGGAAGTGTACCTGAAAACACCAGTAAAAGGTACAGAAAAATACTTTCTTGTGTGTGTGTCCATCCTTCCAGTTGGCCTCACACCACAACGACTGCGCTACCCTATTCCACCATCATACCCTTACAGCCCAGGGGACCCCGCTCCACCTGTAGGGAGCCACAATACCTTGCTGCCGCCCATCACCCCGCAGGCCCCAGCAGCGCCGGTGCCATCACCGTATCTACAGGTGGCATCACGATAATCACCTATAAACTTTTATTCCTGTAAATACCCCTTTTTGTTGTCACCACAAGGGCACAGGCTCGGGCACCGACCACCCGTTACATCCACCGTACCTGAACGCCCGAGACCTGAGTACCCCAGACCCTTGTGGCCAGACAGAAGCAGTGAGGTTCATGAGCGGGCTCGGAGTAGGGTGACAGCGGTGCTCAAGTTTAGTAAGTAATACTCTAGAAAGCTAATGGCTGCCCCAAAACAGTGGGGCTCCACTGTAAAATGGTTTGAGCTGTTTTGTCAGCTTTTGTGCCCCTTTGAAGGTATTTTATAGACCCTTGATTTTGCCTCCTATGGGTTTGAATGGGGTTAAGAATTTCGGAGAACTGTGCACTGATCCAAACTTCAAAAGGTTCGCTCATCTCTAATGTTTTTAAACTACACATGTTAAGCATATAGGAAAATTTGCTGTCACTGCCTGCTAATGGAAAGCTCAAAACTTGCAAATTCAGTAGATATATTAGAGCGGGCATCTAATTGGTGGCACATGGCAACTTCTATTTACACTTACCATTCCACTTGTTTTGACAAATCTCCTTCCACTATACATAGTTAAACCTCTTTTTATCCTTCTGTTTCTTAGCATGCGCTCTACTTTATTATATATTTTACAATTCATTTAAATATTTTGAATTGTTGCATCAGCAGAATAATATTATGTTTTTATATCATTGACAAATTGGTTGGAAAACATTTGGTGCAGGCAGCAGAGTGTTTTACTTTAACTGTATTAATTATTGTGTTGTACTCATACGCCAGAATGCTAGTCTGTAGCGGTAAAAAACTTGGCATCAAGTTAAGATTCAGTGTAATGCAATTCCCTATCACATCTGATGCACCATATACAAAGCAGATCAAGACTGAGCTCATTTATAACCAAGAGAGGTTATCTTAAGGTACCGTCACATGCTTCAACGTTGTAACAATGTCGGCAACGATCTTGGGTGCGCGCAGTCGTTGCCGACATCGTTGATGAGATGTCCCACGTCTGGATATTGTGGACAACTCAGCAACGATGTTGTGAGCAGGGATCGTTCGCAAACTCCGCAAACTATCCCTGCTCATTGCTGTGAATGGGCATAGTCGGCACGAAGCGATGCCGCAGATTGCTTAAGTTGAAGTTGACAGGTTTTCCTGCATGCAGAAAAACCAGTCAACTCCGACTTGAACAACTATCATTGTTGAATCGTGCGTTTACACGCAACAATGCACAATGATGTCGTTTCAACATCGTTCCTGACAACACTTTTGAACGATGTCGAGAACGATGTTTAAACGTGTAACTGGACCTATAGTTCTCTCTAATAAAATACACTATGTGTTCAGAATATTGAATATTTAACCAATTACGTACAAAACCTATTATGACCTGCAACACTTTATTTAATTTTACGTATTTAACTTTTTTATTTTTTTGTCTGCTTGATTCTTTTTTTTTGGAAGGACGGTGAGACTAATTTTTAAGTGGCACAATTTTGGCTTGGCGTCCATATAACTCTGATTGGGATCATCTTTTTGGGATAGGGAGAATGTATCAATTCTAACTTGTTAATTTTATTCTTTGGGTTAATATGGGTTCAGAAACACAAAATATGTTTTGCAGATTTTGCACAATAATAACACATCTTGAGGAAAAAAAAAGTTATATATGTTGTTGCCATAATTTAAAATTTTTTTGTGTGGTTGATGGTTTCTTTTCATGAGGTGTCATAGTTTGGAGCAGATTTCTCAATGTATTTAAGATGTATAATGTCAGATAGTCATGTCTACAGGCCCCGTCACACCTGGCGATGGGGCTGGAGATGTCGGGGGACTGGGGGGTGCGCGCACGCTTTTGCCGCCCCGCCAGCGTCGCCGCCCCCCATTTACATGGGGCGACATCTCCAGCGCTGCACTGGCGAGCTGTCAGGCGGCATTCGCCGCCGAGGTGTCTGAAAACCCCAGCGGCGATGCAGGACAATGGGAGCCTATGGCTCCCATCGCCTGACAGGTCGCAGGCGGCCGGTTACATGGGGCGATGTGTGCACATCGCCCCAGATCGGTCGCCTGGTTTCAGAGCACTGCTCTGAAACCAGGTGACCTGATGCGCGCCGACATCGCCCCTTTACATGATGCGACGTAGGGGCGATGTCGCCACCTATAAGCCACTCCCCTACGTCGCCTATGTAATTGGCGGTGATGTCGCCCCGTGTGACGTGGCCTTACTAATTTAACCTCCTGAATGAATCAGTATGGGGATCAATGCAGTTGAGTTTAGCTGTGTCCCATTTAAAACCCTTCTATCAGCTCTACTAATTACTATGTGTGTAACTGTTTAGCTTTAACTTGTGTTGTAGATGTGATACTTGAAATAAAAGCTTCTTTTTCTCACTGTGAAGACTTCTTATGACCCGCTGCTCTGGATTAGTTACACCCTAAAAATCTCCATTTACTTGGATTGGTCTAACAACTAATTACGTTCATAAATCTTATATTAATTCAGGGACTCACCTGGGTATTAATTTTGGGCTGCTTTCTTGAATTTAAATTAAGAACTTTGCTTTTTGAGTTGATTCTGTATTTTAAAGGTTGGGCTGTGGTCATTTTGATTTTTCTTTATTAATTCTAGCTTATTGAGTGGCATATATGCACTACTTACTCTATGAATGAAATATCATACCAATTCACTTATATAGACCACCAGATATGTTCCTGTTAACCTTTACCAATAGCCAAATCACTATGGTTTTGCAGTGATTAGTTGGATTTGAGAGGAAGCACACAGTTTTGCTTATACATCTAGTCCTGCATTGAGTCCACAAGACCCCTGAAATAGTCCCAGGGGCAGACTGGGCCGGGGGGGCAGGGAGGCATTTGCCCCCTGGGCTGGTGATTTATCAGCAGTTCAGGGTCGCCTGGCCGCATTATCTAATGATTAGATGGATTATACTGCAGGGGAGGTGATAGGGCTCTGGAGCCTGTCTGGGGGCTGGGGGGCTGGGCAGGCTGGTGGAGGCTGCAGGAGGCAACGGGAGATCTTCTGCTCCCGCTCATATAATATGCACTGCCGCTGTCCATCACCATGGTGCTGAAACTGCACCGCGGAGATGGGCTGGGGGAGCAGCGCATATTATATGTGCCTGTGCCCCCCCCAGTCATGGCACATGCCCCCCCTATGTTAGATATGGCCCCCCATGCTGCTGGCCAGAGTAAAATATAAAAGCTTTACTTACCTCCTGCAGTAATGTCCTCCTGCTGTCTCCCTGCTGCTGGTGATTGGGCACGCAGAGATAATGTCTTTCTGCTGATCACATGACTGGCACTGAGAACCAGGAAGTGTAGGAGTGCAGCAGCAGGAGAGAGACCCGGAGGACAGCGCTGGAGGAGGGTGAGGAAAGAGCATGGGGGCCATAGCCAGGGCAGTGGGGATGTGTGCCAGCCACAGGGGACATGTGCAAGCCACAGGGGATGTGTACCAGCCACAGGGGACGTGTGCCAGCCACAGGGGACGTGTGCCAGCCATAGAGGACGAGTGCCAGCCCCAGGGGACATGTGCCAGCCACAGGGGACGAGTGCCAGCCACAGGGGACATGTGCCAGCCATAGAGGATGAGTGCCAGCCACAGGGGACGTGTTCCAGCTGCATGGGAGTTGCCAGCCACAGGGGACATGTGCCAGCCATAGAGGAGAGTGCCAGCCACAGTGAATATGTGCCAGCCCAGGGGATGTGTACCAGCTACAGGGGATGTGTGCCAGCCACAGGGGACATGTGCCAGCCGTAGAGGACGAGTGCCAGCCACAGAGGACATGTGCCAGCCGCAGGGGATGTGTACCAACTACAGGAGAGTGTGCCAGCCACAGGGGACATGTGCCAGCCATAGAGGATGGTGCCAGCCACAGGGGACATGTGCAGCCACAGGGGATGTGTTAGCCACAGGAGACGTGTGCCAGCCAGTGGGACGGTGTGCCAGCCATAAGGACGAGTGCAGCCCAGGGACATGTGCCAGCCACAGGGACGAGTGCCAGCCACAGGGGACATGTGCCAGCCAAGAGGATGTGCCAGCCACGGGAGGGATGTTGTACCAGCACAGGGGACATTGCAGCCAGAGGAGATGCCACCACAGTGATTGTGCCAGCCAACAGGGGACATGTGCCAGCCATAGAGGATGAGTGCCAGCCACAGGGGACATGTGGCAGCCACAGGGGATGTGTGCTAGCCACAGGAGACGTGTGCCAGCCATGGGCGACGAGGTGCCATCCACAGGGGACGTGTGCCAGCCATAGGGGACATGTGCCAGCCACAGAGGACATGTGACAGCCATAGAGGACGAGTGCCAGCCAAAGGGACATATGCCAGCCACAGGGGACTGTGCCAGCCAAGAGGGACATGTGCCAGCCACAGGGGACATGTGCCAGCCACAGGGGACGTGTGCCAGCCACAGGGGACGTGTGCCAGCCATGGGGGATGTGTGTCACCAATGGGGGACGTGTGCCAGCCACAGGTGACATGTGCCAGCGATAGAGGATGAGTGCCAGCCACATGGGACATGTGCCAGCCACAGGGGACGTGTTCCAGCTACAGGGGACATGTGCCAGCCATAGAGCACGAGTGCCAGCCACAGATGACATGGGCCAGCCACAGGAGACATGTGCCAGTCACAGGGGACGTGTGTCAGACACTGGGGATGTGTGCCAGTCACAGGGGACATGTGCCAACCACAGGGATGTGCACCAGCAAAAGGGGATGTGTGCCAGCTATGGGGGATGTGTGCCATCCATAGGGAACATGTGCCTGCCACAGGAATGTGTGCCAGCCATGGGGAAATATGCCAGCCATGGGGGACATGTGTCAGCCACAGGGGACGTTGGTGCCAGCCATGGGGGGATGTGTGCCATCAATAGGGATGTGTGCCAGTACAGGAGGACGTGTGCCAGCCATGGGGGACGTGTGCCAGCCACGGGGGACATGCACCAGCCATGGGGGAAGTGTGCCAGCACAGGGGACGTGTGTCAGCCATGGGGGACGTGTGTCAGCCATGGGGGACATGTGCCAGCCATGGGGGACGTGTGCCAGCACAGGGGGATGTGTGCCAGCAATAGGGGACATGTGGTATCACTGGGGGATGTGTGCCAGCACAAAGGCCTGTATCCAATATAAGGGGGCCATATCCAGATTAAGGGGGCTAATTTAAGGATGGGGGGCTATATCCCAGGATGAGGGACAATGTACCAGGATGAGGGTGCTATGAGGGACATATAAGCTATATGACTTGTTAGACGGACACTGGCATTATAAGTCGGACCCCATTTAACATTAAAAATTACTTTTTTTGCTCTTTTCCTTCACCAAATTTGGGGGGTGCGTCTTATAATCAGGTGGCAGAGCGGTTAGTGCTCATAGAATTCTATGTAAAGTCAAGGCAGAACTATAAAAATGACCAAGAAAACAATAAATGGGCAGGGCAAGATCCCCATACCAGATCTGTGTGCTGGAATCTAGTCCTGTATTCATCGCTCTTGACTTTCCATCGAATTCTATTAGCACTATCTGCTTGCCACCTATTAGTACTGCTTTATTGTATTGTCCTGTGATTAGTACCGTATATTTATGCTAGGAGGGATCTTTCTGCAGTTGCTTATTGTCATCATATTATGTTTTTAATTGTTTTTATATGTCCCTTTAGTATATAATAAAATTTGTTGTGTTTTTTTTTGTTTAAATCTACTCTATTATCTGGTGTGCACATCTCTTTAACTACTTTCTTTCTCTTTTTTCTTGGTTATGCATGTATGTGTGTTTGCTTGTATGTGTATGTGCACGCCTGTATGTGTATGTGTGTTTGCTGTAGTGTTGTGCATGCCGTATGTGTCTTGTCTCATGTCTTCGTGCTGCATGTGTACACGTCTGTGTAATGTGTGTGTGCATATCTGCATATATGTAATTGTATGTATTTTTTATAAAATGTGTGTATATCAGTGTCATATCTGCGGGGTGGGCAGGGGGCACTGTCTGCATATATGGAGATAATAAGGAGAGTGAATGAGCAAATATGCGAGGAGACATCATAGGGGTAGAAAGAGGGGACTGCATGAGAAGATAGTGTGACAGCGCAGCAAGGAAAGACAGAATGCTGAGGTGGGGGAGTGTGATGAGGTGGCATATTATAGAGACTGGGCAGTATAGGGGGCCACACGTGTCAAGAACATGTCCCATAAGAGGGACAGTGCATAAATCATGTTTATTCAAGGGCACCTTGTAGAGCAAATTTTTTTATTATTCACGAGCATTATAACATTATAATTATTTTAAAGGCATCATGCCAGGACATACTGCTGAATGGAGAAGATGGAAGTCTGCAGAGAAGAGCTGTAAATATGAAGAGTCATCATGGCGTCTGGACAAGATGAAGAAAGAGAAAGAAAGATAATTACTCCAACCAGAGAAGATGTCACCTACAAGGTACCTAGATGTAAATGTTTTTTGTGATTCTGTCTGCATCTCATCAGTACTGAGGTTCCTGTATGATCTGCAGTCTGATGACCGATGACAACAACTCCCTGTATCTTCTTACCATTATTAAGAACATACTGGCAGTTGGAGGTTCATGCAGTGCAAATATATACAGGTCTGACCTGACATTACAATTGCTGTAATAGGCACTGATAGTAGTAGTCCTGGTTCTCAAATTCATATACAAATAGTGGTCCTGGTGATTTAGTCATGTACTGATGGTGGTTCTGATGGTTTATGTACTAATGATGGTCTTGTTGATTTATTCATATACTAATGGAGGTCCTGGTGATGTATTCAACTAGTGGTTACTACTGTGATGTATTTCTGTACTGCGCTTGGGTCTTGTCATGTATTTCTGTACTAATGGGTGTTGTGATGCTCTCTTTATGTACTGTTGGTGGTTCTGATTATGGATTTCTGTACTGATGAGGGTAGTTGTACTGTGTTTCTGTACCGATGGGGGTTTTAGGGATATATTTTCTTTTTCTGTTCTGTGCAATGCATTTGTACAGGAGTTCCGGACATGTGCGTCACTTGCGTTTTCATCGCGATCTGGCACTTCTGGCTTATCTTAAAACCGCAGTTAGTAGTGGTATTTGTCCAGTGCCTGAAGTGCCAGAAGTGCCGGATGATGATGAAAATGTAAGTGCCACACATGTCCCTCCAATACAATTGTATTAGGCAGTTATTACTGCACTCTCACTTTATAGTGAGCGGTGACTGTAACGCCTCCTTGCTTTGAACCTATGACAGGAAGCGAGTGGCATCAAGGGGGATAAAATGTAATTTTCTCACTGAACACTTTTCCTGTAAGTCGGCTAACCAAGTTTAAAATGCTATTTATCTGCAGATTAATCCTATAGCTGCAAATGTTACCTGTGCTACTTTAAAGTAGCAGCCAGAGATAATCGGGCTAAAGAAAGACTGTCACAAATTCAGGGCCACCGCTCAGTCATTGCCCCCAGGCTAAAATGTGCCAGACAGCCCCTGAATATCCTGTAATATTTAGTACAAAAGCATTAGCAAAAGGTCCTGAAACTTACAAATAGGAAATCCAGTGATTAGACTTGCTTTTCTAACTATTCAATTGGATCAAGATTTGGGGAATTTAGTGGCCAAGTCAATGCCTTGAACTCTTTTTCATATTACCCAAAGCACTTTTTAAATTTTTTGCTATGTGGCAGGGCAGTCCTACTGAAAACGGTCCCATTCCTTGGCTATGAAACAATGTATTTAATCTGCAACAATGTTTATTTAGGTAGTTGCTATCTGTCAAAAGTGCTAGAACATAGACATGAATTCTAGGATTTCCAGGTGAACATTGCCCAGCTCACCATGTTGCCTCCAGCAGCTTGCATCTTCCCAGTGTGCGTCTTGGTTTACCATGTAGCATGTAATAACAGTCTAAGGGTACCTTTACACACCGCAACTTTTGGCGGTGATCGGAGGCAACCGAACGTGCGCGTGTACGTTTTTCACGGTTCACTCCGAACGCCAAAGGCGCATTTACACGCCGCAATTGTGCCCTCAACCTAAGGTGATGGGTGGTCCCGGAAGTTCCCACACCAATATTGGGAAACATCCAGTTGACTCCTGATGCCGCTTCACACGCCGCAATCCCCAAATGAATGTGGGCGTAGATGTTCAGCGCCCCAAGAACATAGGCGTGACAGACTTGTGTATTCCGCGCCTCAAACACGCTGATTAGACAACGGAATAGCGTCATGATTGGCCAGCCTGCGCAGGAAGGCTGATTAATACATGACTCCATTGCAATTGTGTAGTGTGAATGGACAGCTCTTCCAATATGTCGCCTGTGAAGGGACAGCCAATGGAAACACAGTAGCCACCACCAAACATCGCTGGGAGGGACGGTATCCAGCACGCTGTGGCACGCCTCTGGGAAATCAGTAGGCGACGCTGATTCCATCCCTATCGCCCCTTCACACGCCAAAACCAGGGAAATTCACCTTCAGGGTTGCGTCTGGTTTTTGAACAGTGCTCTGAAAGTGGGAGCAACTGTCAAAATCACCACCGGGTTCCACAATTAGACGCCACAATTTTGTAGCAATTTCAGGGCAACGGTGACGGAACTCTGGATTGCCTCTCAGTTGCTACACCGTAGTTGCGGTGTGTAAAGTTACCTTAATGTATATGCAAACATGGAATATAGGAATTGTATTACTGCTGTACAATTTGTGCTTAAATATTACGGCTTAGAGCACAGTTTGATCAAAATGTGCACTGACAACATGGCTACCGCTGTAGGTTTCCATTTGAACAGCTCACCATGTTGTTGGCAGATGGGCTCACACAATTGGAATAAACTGTGATAAGTACTTATAATTTATAAGTTTATTCTAAAGAGAAGTAAACTTTGGATAAAAATTATTATATTCAATGCTTACATAAACCTTAAAGCATTAATAGTGCATTGGTGTATGTTTGATTGTATGCTACTCCAATACATTCATAGCAATTTGCACCTGTATATTTAGTTAAATTCCATAGGATGTGCTAACCAATTTATTAAGATACCGTACTTGGATCCAGAGATGGGCAGAACAAATAGCCTGGGAATGCTTGAGAATTATGTACTTCCTGGGCCTTGAAGTCACTTCCTTTAGAAGTGTATCCTGAACTGAATCATCAAATATAAGAAAAAAGGAAAAGAATAGAACGGTTACCTAGTTAGTCAGAATGTAGTCGTTAATTTGTTCCATAACAGATAAACAATGACTAGATAGATGGCAATACCTCAGAGACATCTTAAATAATATATTACAATTCATTCTACAATATGTTCCAGGCTGATATTGCTGGCTCCACTAACAATCTGATGTTCCCATTGCTCTCTTCCCACCCTTAACCACATAAAAACAAGTACATTTGTCATTTTTATAATGAGAAAAGCTCAAAAACCACAGTAAAATATACAAGAAATCTGATCGTAACAAATATACATAGAAACAGGTGAGGAAAAAAAGGGCAAAGTCAATGTTAGGTTTGATGCAATTCCTTTCAAATTCTTTATTGGCGTAAGTAATAGAAGACAGCGGCACTTTTTACGAAACACTGCATGAGAAAACACAGGTGGGTAGAAGGAAAAGAAACACATTTTAAGATCAATGCACTGGCGTAGCACAAGGCAGCTCTGTTGCAGGCCAGAGATACACTGAGCTTTGACCATATCCCTATATTTAACTAGCTCCCATCTGTAGAGCGTTTGATGCAGTTTGACATTTAGCGTAAAATTATAAATACTTTTTGAAAGTGTAGAAAATGTTAGAAATGTTTTCTGTACAAAATTTACAGAATAAGACCCCTTTCCATCCTATCCTGCCCTCCCCGATTAGTTTGATTTAGTCTCACAGTCTATTTTATTTTTCGTTCTTGATTGCACGGTTACAAATATTCAGCTTGCACCACAATATTGCAAACCAATTTATCTGGAAACTAAATAATCACACCAAATATCATCCAGCAGAAATCTGACACAAAATAGAACAGCATCACTCATAATGTAAAGTATGCAAAATGCTAGTATAGCTATACATGCTGAAGAGGCAGCGAGGACTCTGCTGTATCTTCATATGCCATCAATCATGTAGAAAAGATTTTTCACTTTAGATTTGGTACCAATCCAACATAAGAAGTTTTATTATGCTTCTATGAATGCAAAATGTACTTTTTAAGGGAAGATCGTTCCATATATATAACACCCTGTGAGAACCTATCATGGAGGTCGGTGGAGCACCCTACTCGGGAGGTGTATGGACTTTGTTTACTGCCATACAGCCTGTGTGCATTCAGCTTTAGCATTGTGCATTAGCAATAAGGCTTGGCCTACAGGAACACTTTTTGAATCACAGTTTTCGCAATGTCACTGTTGAGTAATAGCTGAAGTCTAAGGGAGGGTACTAAGTTGCTTAAAACTAAAAGTATTCCCCTGGACTACAGCTGTACTGTACTATAGCTTAAAGCGGTTGTCCACTACTAGATCAACAACCCCTCTGTCTGTTGGCTTGCCCCTTTAAAAAAAATAACATGTATTACTCATCTCTGGTGATAGCGCTATCCAGCAGTGTCAGCACTGTCTCTCCCAGGATCACGTAATAGAGATTCCCGCGGCCAGTCATCAGCTGCTTCAGTCTCCCCGCCTGTACTGTAGCTTAAAGCGGTTGCCCACTACTAGAACAACAACCCCTCTGTCTGTTGGCTTGCCCCTTTTAAAAGAATAACATGTATTACTCTCTGGTGACAGCGCTATCCAGCAGTGTCTGCACTGTCTCTCCCAGGATCACGTAATAGAGATTCCCGCGTCCAGTCATCAGCTGCTTCAGTCTCCCCGCCTATGGACATGTCACGTACATTTGGAGTGAGGAATGAAAGTGAGAGAGTGAAAAGGCTGCTAATTGACCCCAGGGATCATGCAAGTTGAGACAAGCTGGAATGGTGCTGACACTGGAAGTGAATATATGTGTTATTATTTTAAAAGGGGGAGGCATACAAACTGAGAAGGGGCTGTCCAATTAGTGGTAACCCCTTTAATACTCAGCCTGTTTTAACCTTCCTGACCAGGCTAAATTTTACAATTCTGACCAGTGTTACTTTAATAACTCTGGAACGCTTCAACGGGTCCCAGTGATTCTGAGACTGTTCTTTTGCTAAACATTACATATCATGTTAGTGGTATATTTAGACCAATATTTTTTTGTTTATGTGTGAAAATATCAGAAATTTGGTAATTTTTTTTTTAATTTTGCAACATAAAACCATTAATTTAGGAACCACATCACATTCGAAGTTACTTTGAGGGGCCTATAAGATAGAACATATACAAAAGTGACACCATTATAATAACTACACCCCTTCAAATGCTCAAAACCACATTCAATAAGTTTATTAACCCTTTACTTGCTTCACATGAATTAAAGTAGGAAGGAAAAATATGAAAAGTTTACTTTTTTCCCACCAAAATGTTGCTTCAGCCCCAAGTTTTACATTTTCACAAGGATAACATGAGGAAATGTAGGACTTGTTTTTGTGGATTGAGTTGAATCTTTTATTGGAAACATTTTACATAACACCTTGGACAAAATTTATCCTGAGTTCTATGCTAAGCACTTACATCGGGGTTTTCATCTAAATCTCTTAATGACATGTATCAGATGAAACTCCAGAGAGATTCATCTTCTATATAATTGTTTACTTCCGTCTGTTTGTCTGTAACGCAAATCCTGCGTCGGTGATTGGTCAGGCCAGCCGCCCACGACCAATCAGCAACAGGGAAAGTCAGCAAATTGGCGCGGGATTTCAACCACGCTTCGCTGATTGGTTGCGCCCAGCCAGTTGCCAGCAATCAGCGATATTGGCGCATGATTTAAACCCAGCTTTGCTTTGCATTATTCTTCATAAATAAACTACATACATACTCTAGAATACCCGATGCATTAGAATCGGGCCACCATCTAGTTCACTATAATGAGGCAGTAAGATTACTCTGGACTCCATCTAACCTCTGCTCTGTTGTGTCATTCTTTTTTAGAAGTGCACAAAACTATGGTTGACAGCACTTTTATGCATACTTAAAAAATGGACTCCACCTAATCATAGGCCAGGGAGAGTCCAAAATGACTCCCTCTGCCTCAATATAGTGAATGTTCCATCGGTGGTTTTGTCGGAATCATGTATTTCAGAAATATACATGTAAACCCCAATGTAAGAGCTTAGTGTAGAGTGCAGGAAATATGTAAGCCAATGTTTACTGCGATCTTTGAGAGGGAGAATAAACAAATCAACAGAGGTTCAAGAATAGGTTTAAATGTTTTTAGGTTGTTTCTCATGCGAATATATGATAAGATGGTTTTATTCTTTGTGTCACTGTGATTACAGTGTTTCCAGATTTATACAATTTTTTCATGTTTTGCCGCTTTTACACAATAAAAACAATTTTACAGAAAAAAGAATTGTTTTCTGCACTACTATATTTTGAGAGCTAAAGAGATTTTCTTTTTCTGCTGACAGAGTCATGTGAGGGCTTGTTTTTTGTGAGATGTTTTGATATTATTAATGGCACTCATTTTAGGCACATAATCTTTTTTGATTGCTTTCTCTTACAATTTTTGGAGTCAGAAATAACAAAATCTAACAATTCAGGAGCTATTTTTTGGAGCTTTTTCTTATGCCATTCACCACATGGTAAAATTGATAAGACACCTTTTATTCTTTAAGTCAGTACAATTACAGCGATACCACATTTATATCATTCTATACATTTTGCTGCCTTTACACTAGTGGTCCTCAACCTGTGGCTCATAGGTCCATTACGTGTGGCTCGCAGCTGTCTGCTAGCTTAGTAATGCATTATTAAACATATCTGAAGAGTGGGTTTCTAAATAGTGACTTTTGTGTGTATCCTACACAGAAGAGCAGATCTGGATGTGCATTTACTGGCCATGGGGCTGGAATGAAACATTAAGAAAAAGATGAGCTGGAAATAATATGATACTCCCAGCTAGAGGTGGTGCCTGAAGCTGTGATAATGTGGTGAGAGTGCTTGATGCAAGTATACCGAATGAGGTAAGTTGGGAAGCCCTAGGTGCAGGTATACTGCCTCAATGTGATATCTGTGGATAACCTTTAGCTGTCATTATACCAAAAATGGGGGATCTGGGTTTCACTGCTGTAGGGGCAGGCAAAAGCTAAATGTTACAACTTGAGAGGGCGCTGCAGCTGCATGCAGCTTGCAACCCTCTCCCAGAGGCTCTCGATGATAGAAAGGTTGGTGATAACTGCTTTTCACAAAAACTATTTTAAGGAAAAAAAATTGGTTTTGCATTGCATGGAGTTGAGTGGATTGTTTTGTGCGGAACAAGATGACATTTTCAGCTATATCATTTTTATTTACATGTGACATTTTGATCGCATTTTATCACACTTTTTTTGGCCACGTGATGAAAAAGTTTTTTATTTAGAATTTTTTATGGTGTTCACTGAAGAGGTTAACTTGTGTGAAAGTTTTATAAACCAGGTTGTTCCAGACAAGGAATATGTACTTTTTTATGTTTGTTGTTGCATAAATATATTTATTTATTGATTTGTTTTTATTTTTTTTATTTATTTTGGGACTTTTTAAAATATTAATTCAAATTTTTAAAACTTTGTTTTCACCTTGTCTCTCTATGTAACTTTAACCATAGCTGTCAGACCTAGAAATCGTCTTTTGACCTCGGATTGCCATAGAAACAATTGTTCCCCTGTGATTACATTGCGTGGGTCCCGGTCTCTAAAGGTACTGTCACACACCGCCATATGGCTTCCATATCGCTGGCAATTTGATGTGAGCGCGCACTTTTCAGGCACTTTTTTCTGATTGCTGTGGAACTGTCACACGTAGCTATCTGGCGTGAGATCTTCGGTGATCCTGCGTCCCGGAAATCGCCTGCAGAAGACCGAAGCGATCTTCCCTTGACACATCGCCGTGTCACACGCCACAATCGTAGCAGCGATGTGGCCATACTGTTTTGATAGGGGCGTGCTAGAGTGTGTTTCACCACGCCCCTATCACTGCGATTGGCAGATGGAACTGCGTTCCCATTAGTCAGCCTTGCTTGAACGCACGGGTCATCAAATAAGGCGCCTCGGACACGGCCAGCCAATCAGAACGCAGTATCACCCACCAATCGCCGCAGATGAGGTGCAAAAAAACACCATCCAAGCACGCCTACGGGATTGATTTCAGGATCGCTGTGTACGTCGCTAACGCCCTGTCACATGCCACAATGCGCTGAAATCGTCTGGTGGATATCGCCTGATTTCACTGCAGGTAACACTCCACCAGCAATTTCTTGCCTTAGAATCGCCCAGTCACACGCCACTACGCACATGCGAATTTGGGAATTGCAAGCCATTTTGCCGGTGATATGGCGGTACCTTTAAATGCTGCAATAGCTATTAATCATGGAATTTGGGGGTTATTTAGGGGGAGGCATGGGCATCATCTATGGCTGTGACAGCTATCTCTTTTGCTAAGCGCCCAGCAGAAATCATGCGGCCGCAGGTCCTGTGCGCGCATGATTGCCAAGAGCAAATTTACATCATAGGTTGTGAATCCCATCCTGACCATGATGTAAACTTACGCCAAAGGTTGAGAAGGGGTTAAGGGTTAGACAATGCATGTTTTCATGCATATTTGGTGCGGATCCACTGCAGATCTGCACCAAATATGCAGCAGCCTGTTTTCCCAGCCAAGTCTAGAGAATTTGTGAAGTCCTGTCCACATGGTGCATTTTTTTTTCTGCAGCAGATCAGCTGCATAATTGATTGTGGGAAAATTCTTGCTCTGGATTTTACCGCATTTTTCCCTTGTAGACACTCATGTTAACTCAAAATACGCAGCAGTCTTCGCACTATGCGTATGAGTTGTTTACTTTGTGCCTATATTACATAACAATCTGCAGGAAGTGATAGTGTTGAAGGGGGGGCAGGATTTGACATCTATATATTTTTTTTTTGGCCAAAGTATGCAAACCTTATTGAAATAGACACAAAGCGCCTTCAAATCCGCACCAAAAATGCATCAAAAACGCACCATGGAGACAGGGATGGTTTTGATGCATTTTCCTGCCAGTGGTCATATTTTGGAAGTCCAATATCTGCACCACCAACACAGCCTAATCGTTTCAATGTGGCCTGGCCTAATAAAGGTATGTGTATATTCTATTTGGTGAATAATCAAAGATCTCTCGTAATCTGATAATGTGCTTGAATTTGAAGGGCTATTAGAATATTGGCACATCTCACTATCAAAATATAATTTTAAGACAATTTTGGCGTCTTTAAAAAAAAGGAAATCCCAGCTATTCATGGCACCACAAAGAGGACTGCCTCCGATGTATTTAAGTGAGAGACACACATTAATTGGCATTAACAGTTTTCAGCAGAGGAACGAAAAGATTTATTTCATTTGAACAAACACCAATAAGCCGCACGATGGGTAGTGTACCACTGTGGGAGAAGGCTTCTTAGCTGGAGGAACAAATTAAGTTACTGAACTGATCCCCAGCTGAGATAATTCAAGTGAAAATAACGGTGAAAGTAACACAAGGCATAAAAACTACTGCAGATTGGATGGAGAAATCTGTTTTCATAATGTAGCATTTCATGACTGCAAGCCATCAGAGTTTTGGATTTCTGAAAAGAAATATCAAGCTTTAATTTAATGAAAATGTTAGTTTTTTGCCTGGACAGCTGTACATGTCTATGTGAATAAAGAGGCTCCTCTCTATCGCATACACCACTTGCACAAATAAGAAAGGTCACTTCTGGAATTGCATTCGTTGAGCTCATGGAAACTAAATAAGTTTTTCTTTTTTCCCAAGTAATGTCTCCCCCAAGCCGTCTCTAAATAATAAAACCACAAAATCTCACAAAGATATTGTTTTTGTTCTCTTATTCCCTTTTTGTGCTCCTTAAAAAAAGCATGTATAGGCCATGTTCACACATCTCTTCTGCTAGTATTTAGCGGGTCTCCGCTACTTAGCATTTTCCAGTGAAGTGGAGATGCGTGAGCACCGCCGCTTCCTGGTGACGCAGCCCTGGTTACCCTAACCACTTCACACACAAGGCTGTCTAATGTCCACTTTCCCAGAGCAGACAGGGAAATGCTGCTAGCAGCATTTCCCTGTCCGCTCGGCTTAAGCGGACACTAGGCAGTCTTGTGTGTGAAGTGGTTACCACAATCAACATCGGGTAACCAGGGGATGCGTCACCAGGAAGCGGCGGTGCTCACGCATCTCCACTTCACTGGAAAATGCTAAGTATTTAGCGGAGACCCGCTAAATACTAGCAGAAGAAATTTGTGTTTGTATTGAACACAGACGTTGTAAAAAAAAAAAAGTCAATGTTCGGGTTTGGAGTTCGGGTGCTTTATGCACACAAACCATTGGAGCAATGATCACTGTGTTCAGGCATGCTAGCTGCTTGGCCCACTTGCAGTGTTTGAATGCCTTGCACTGGAGGTAAAAGCAGAGTTGTTGAATGTAGTCTGTGGCAAAATATACCCAAAGCTTTGCCCTCTGTCCTCCGGAAGTGTTTTGTTTACGGCTGGATGTATGTGACCGGACAGCTAAACTGCCCAATCAATGACTTCCAATGGGGTTTGGGTCTTGAACAAAACTTTACATAAAGTCCAGCTGTACCTCCACAACCCAAATACTCATGGGTCCACTCATCTCTAGCAGTGACCCCTTTGTTGAAATTAACCAATTCTAGGCATGTCATACTGCTGAGGCCAAACATGATATCTGTTCATAGAACATGAAGGCTGATGAAAATGCCAGAATATGATATATCTATCTCCTCATCGCCTCCGGCTCTGTGACAAGTTGTCCATGAGTCAGAATGAGACAAGTTTGATTCAATACAGAAAACCATCAAACAAAACAGTTTATAAGTGACTATTCTTATTTCAGTTATGATTAAAAAGTATGTTAAATGGCCTTAACAATTGGTTTGGTCAATATCAGGGTTGTGGAATCCTCACTTATCGCATTTATAGATAATTATACTTACAATTGTAATGTCTTCCTAGGAATGATGCTATTGAATTTTTACTTCTTTTGTGCTGTTGTGACGACCTTTAGTTTTCTATTTTCTTATATTTTTATTTTTCAATAAAAATTCCATTAAATAAGTTCTTTATAGGACAGAATTAAATAACATATTTCCTCCATATAATGGGAATCTGTCACTGGGAGTTTGCTGTTTATCTGAGAGGAGCAAGATTTAGAGACAGAGACCCAGATTTCTGCGATGTGTGACTTACTTTACTGAGTGCTGCAATTTTGATTAAAAACTTTTATCTGTTGCAGATTTACCAGTTTGTTGAATGCTGAGATCTGTATAACCCCACCCACACTACTGATTAGCAATCAGTGGAGGTGGAGAATTACCTGGCAGCTGGCCAAATAGTCTTATATTGTCCTGCTGGTTTTACAAAAACTATGCTAAGCAGCCCTATCCTGTTATTGTAGCAAAATTCCTGGTGACATTCACATTAAAACAGGTTTGCCCTAATTCTGGACCTTTGATTCTGCTTTTTATGCAGATATAATGCAATGATTTAGACCCGCAATAAACATATCTGGTGTTTTCAGAAGCCATAGTCTTGAACTGTGCTGTACTTAACACATATACAATCATGACCGAAAGCGTTGGCACCATTGAAATTGTTTAAATTAATTAGTCATTTCTCCAAGAAAATTATTACAAATTCACCTTTTATTATACAACTGTTTATTTCCTTTGTGCGTATTATGACAACATCACTCTTCTTCTGCAAACTGCTCCAGATTTCTCATATTTGAAGGGTGCCTTCTTCGAATAGCAATGTTAAGATTTCTCCACAGGTGATCAATGGGACCTAGATCTGAACTCATTGCTGGCCACTTCAAAACTCTCCTGTCTTTTGTTTCCATCCATTTCTGGGTGTTTCTTGAAGTTTGTTTGGAGTCATTGTCCTGTTGTAAGACCCATAACCTAGGACACAAACCCAGATTTCTGACATTGGCCACTACATTGAGGCCCAAAATCCTATCGTAATCTTCAGATGTCATGATGCCCTACACACATTCAAAGCCCCAGCGCCAGAGGCAGCAAAATAATCCCAAGACATCTTTGAACCTCCACCATATTTGACTGTAGGTGATGTGTTCTTTTCTTAGTTTGTCTTATTTTATTTTCAGTAAACAGTAGAATGATTTTCTTGAGTAAAAAGTTCTATCTTGGTCTCATCTGTCTACAATACACTTTCGCAGGAGGATTTTAGTTTACGTACATTTTGGCAAACTACAGTCTAGCTTTTTTATGTCTCTGTGTGAGCTGTGGGGTCCTCCTTCATCTTTTGCTATATAGGTTTCATTTCATTCAAATGTCAATGGATATTTCGCGCTGACACTGATGCATCCTTCCCCTACAGGACTGATTGGATTTCTTTGGAACTTGATTGGGGCTGCTTATTCACTACACAGACTATCCTGTGTTGCAACATTTCATCACTTTTTCTCTACTATCCATGTCCAGGGAGATTAGTTTCTGTGTCATGGTATTTAAACTTCTTGATTGTTGTACACCATGGACAAAGGAACATCAATATCTCTGGAGATAGGCTTATAAACTTGAGATTGTTATTTTTCAACAACTTTGGTTCTCTGGTCCTCAGACAATTCTCTTTTCTTTCTGTTTTCCATGCTTAGTGTGGTACACAGACACACAATGAAATACTGAGCTAACTTCTCCCGTTTTATCTGGTTTCATATTGCCCACACCTGTTACTTGCCACAAGCATTTAAACAAGCATCACTTTCTGGAAACAAAGTTGTTTACGCACAATTTTGGAAAGGTGGCAACAATTTTGTCTGGCCCATTTTGGAGGTTTTGTGTGAAATTATGTCCAATTTGCCTTTTTTTCTCTGTTTCTTATGTTGTTCCAATGCACACAAAAGATGAGTAATTACAATAATTTTCTTGGAGAAATACTTCATTTTGTGGAAACATTTTACATACAGGTGCCAACACTGACGTCTTTGACCGTATGTACCTATTTTTACTGGTGTTCAGGAAGAGCTATGTCACTGGCTGACTCAGGCAGAAAAATGGTTAGGTGCACAACTGAGATTATTAAATAAATACAATGGAAAGGCAGCACATATTCTTATACTCTAGGCTACAAATGGAAGTACATGTGTAACATATTTGCTAGCCTGCTGTCATCAAACCTTATCAAACAGACCATCAAACACATGTTCCACAAAGTACAATGTCTGCTCCTGTGTTCTCTGCTTAATTTAATATATCAACTACTTCGGGTGCATAAACTAAATGATGGTTAAATGTAGTACTCATCAGGTTACTTGCACAACCTAAGTAATTACCAGAACAAATTAAGTGGGAAATTAAACGGCAAAACATTTAGCAATGGTCGTGTTACAGAAAATTTGTGACAGACAGAATGCATATATGTCATAGGGAAGTAAAGGAACCAGGAACATTTATAGTGCATTAAAAGAGTCTAAAAGGTCCTTAAAGAAGTATTCCAAGAAGAAGGGTCTTCTCGAAATAAGCTATGACCTTACTGCCAGAAACTCAGTTGCTAAAATAGTGGATAGTGGATAGCTGTTAATTAAAATTTGACAAAAGTATGCATTCTAGAAAAAAAAAATCACAATTTATTTTAATATGCTTTTCACGTTTTCAGCAAAAAGTTGGACAGATGAGGCCATCGTGCGGAACAATAGCGGGTAAAAATAAAGAAAACATTCTCACCTCACCGCTTATTTCCCCCTTCCCGCTGTCTCCCTCCTATGCATCCATCACATCACATTTCTGAAACATTGTTCAGTCTAGTCCAGTGCTAACGGCCATGAGTAGACCCCAGAGTTCACTGTACATGCTTTGGAGCCGACTAGTGGTCGGAAGCCAAGCTTAAGGTTCACAGCAGGACAGAGGTGCAGAATTCCTGACAATCTGCAGGGAGTAGTGAGAGGGAGAGGAAGAGTATATGCATTTTTTTTATTTTATCTTACATTTATATCTATATCCATATATCTATCTATGGTCTCTCTAGTCCTCTAATTATAATAAGGGACATTAGAATCACACAGAATGACTTCTCTGTGAATCAAAATTACTGAGAAACAGGTAAATTTGAATGTTGCCTGATCAGTTCATCTCTAGTTGCAGGAGTGATATCTCTCTAATGAAACAAAGCGCCAAACAATACCAGACTCATTTCTATAACCTCTATATAGCCTAATATGACATATTGAGAGCAGATAGGATAACCTCTTTAATCAAAATTACCACTGAAACAAAGCATGCAGACATCTGCAAACAGTTTGTATGACTTTATCATGATTACACATGTTCAATCCCATAATGAAGATGGAATTCACCCTGTACACTGACTCTGTATGGTAGTACACAAAGAGCTACTGTAATTTCCCATGGAAATAAAAAATGCCTCTGTAAAGTGGCAAGCAATACCACCACACATAGGTTCAGAGGCACCTAGAGATAAAATATGGTCCGAGAGCAGCAGGGGCGTAACTACAACAGGTGCAGGGGTTGCAATCGCACCCGGGCCCTAGAGCCCAGGGGGGCCCAAAAGTCCCTTTGGCCTATAGAAAAAAACTATTGCTATTAAAGATTTGCAATAATGGGGCTCCCTGTTGGAGCTTTCGCATCAGGGCCCATGAGCTTCTAGTTACGCCACTGGAGAGCAGGATAAGGACCCCATATTCAGGATTCGTGTAATAGAGTGTCAAGGTGCAGACATACACATATTGTTAAATTGGGGCAAGTGTTCATTTCTTGGTGAAAGTGTGAGGCATAAAAATTAGATTGTCAGCCATGTAGGAACCAATGAGATTGAATATACCATAATTGTTTACTATTATATAAAAACATGTCAGCATTATATAAATTAAAATCCATTATTAATTATAGGTTAGTTTGTTGATCATTGTAAAAAGTTTATCTTTAGGGTATCTTTATCTAACCAGCTGTCAGGTGGTTTATGCCCCCCTCCCTTCTCCCAAGCTATCACTGCCTGCACCTGCAGCTTGATAGCGCTATTCTAATCATCCCTGGTCCCACTTGAGAATTCATTTTTTTTAATCATAACTCTATTTTGCCAATATATGGAAGATTTAAAAATATCGGGAATGGATTTCAGGAAAACCTTTCCAAAAAATCAACACAAACATTTTAGAAATGTTGAACTTTCAAAAAGTAAAAATTAGCAGGTTTCAAAATCTAAGTAAATAATACATTTTGGGTTTTGATTCCTAATATACAGACCTGTTTTTAGTCCATTTGACCAATATGTTTGTAGAGTAGTGTCCTGGAACATATGAGTGTGTAGAGGAATAGTTTTCTTTTACCATATTTCCCTGAGACAAACTACCGGTATGCACATGCTTGGAGTGATCAATACACTTTTCTCTGCTATTTTAGTGTTACATTAGAACAATCTGTAATGGGCATTAAAGCAAAGTGTGGGGGGTACTTAAAAGAAATTAAGGTGTATTCAGTCCAATTTCCAGGGTCTGTTCTACACAAAGGAAATAACTACTCAAAAATACACAATCAACTGAGTATAGCCTAGAACGTTGTCACTACATTGTACGTTGTTCTATCCTTCATTGTTCTCCAGCTTGTATTAAATGCCTTGTTGTTCACTTTTATGTCCTTTTTCTATTTTGCCTTTATACTTTTGCTGTCTTCTTCCCGTAATATAAGCAGCTGGCTTGATATAAACAGCTATTTTAAAAGAATTGCAACAGAACGCAACAAAAGAATATTAGCATTTTTATCCCTATGAGAATGTGTCCTATTTCTGTGGTTAGAAATGTTTTTGAGGAGATTATTTCGAATGTCTAAACCTGCAGAAAGGTCTAACTCTACAGTTAATATGATCCAATTCTTTTAATCATCACTTATTTTCACCCTAAATGTCTCAAGAGGTACTGTACCTGAATAATGTACCTGAAGACAATATCAAACTCTCTATTTCAGTCATTTTTCTCTATGTGCTTTTAATTATTGTGATACATAAACTCGAAATCTGTTGTGTAGTTTGTAGGTGAGTAGGAGAGGAATGCTATGCTGACCTTTTACATTATAGGGTCATAATGTCTAGAGTAAAGGTGTACAACTTCTGGTCTGGGAGTCATATGTGGCCCATGATGTCATAGTAAGTTATCCCGAACCATCAGGTCACAGACAATCTTGTGTCCTGTATCTGGTAGCTGCCATGTATACTACGTGTACAAGCATAGTGCGTATGGTGTAAAGGAAGGACAGTTAAGTCCTTATGGTCCACTATGTGCCTATTTCTGGAAACCCAAAATATTGCCAGAATGGGAGTCTCCTGACCATTGTGTAGCACTCCAGAAAGGAGTGAATGATGTGCTGAGGTGGCCATACATGAATGTGGCTCTCTTCAATGTAGTTTTACTGGATTATTGGAACATATTTTAGTAACTCACATTAACTGCAATAGAAAAAGTATATACAGTCTCTTACACACTACAATGCAAATAGGGGAGAAAGTGACTCCTCATTGTTGTGATAGAGGAGTCTTGACACTGTAATTTGTAGAAATCTGATTGAAGAGGCAGTCCATTACTGACTAATTCCAGCTTAAAGGGAACCTGCCAGCTAGTTTATGCCCCCCCCCAGCTATCACTGTCTATACCTGCAGCTTTATAATACTATTCTATTCATCCCTGTCTGAGCTCATAGTGTAATGTTAAAGGTGAAAAAAAGCATTTATACACTTACATTTCCTTATTTAACCGCTTAAGGACCAAACCTCATTTTGCAATTCGGACCATAACTCTGGAAAACTTCAACATATCCTAGTGATTCCAAGACTGATATTTCATGACATATTGGACTTCATGTTAGTGGTAAATTTTGGATGATATTTTCTGCATTTCTTTGACCAAAGAGAGTGTTTACACGGAGTAACAGTTCAAAGCCATGACGGATATTGCCGTCATTGGTCCTTGAGGGTTAAATGAGGCATGGTCTACATCTTGGAGGATGTAGACTGTCTGGAAGGTTAATATTTAACATTTCAGCCAAATGTCAGAACATGCTGGGAGACCTGATGTGATGTCACAATCATATGACTATAATAGACGAAGCTAAGTCTCCATAGCACAATATGAGTTTGCTCGCTTAGCTCCGCCCACTATGGTCACATTATTGGGACATCACACAGGTCCTTTAGAAATGCAAGTTAATGGTGAGTTAACTATTAATCTGCCCAACAGTATACCTCCTCCAAGCTGGAGACTGACTGCCTCATTTACATAAGAAAATGTAAGTGCCTAAATGCTTTTTTTCACCTTTCACTTTTAGCTCAGACAGTGATGATTAGACTCAGGGGTGGACTGCGCCAGGTGGCAGGGGGGCAAGTGCCCCCTGGACTGGTGGTGTAGCCCACATGTAGGGCCGCCCCCCGCGGTGATACAGCGAAACAGCAGATGGCTTTGGACATGGTAACCGGACCTCAAAAAATTCTGATTGCACCCATCCCTTCCCCCCAGGTCCTCAAAAATTTCTGATAGCACCCCCCAATGGTCCTCAAAAATTTCTGATGGCAATCCCCCCTCCCACACCCCTTTTCCGGTTCTCAGCTCAGGGCCGGCAGACCTGAACTGCCACCCGGGGCCAGAGGCCCCAGCCAGCCCCTGATTAGACTGGTATTATAAAGCTGCATGTACAGACAGTGATAGCTGGGGGCATAAACTACCTGACAGGTTCCCTTTAATCAAATCAGGGCTATAATAAAAGCAGTGCATGCTCATCTCCTTCAGCAGTGCTGTTACAGCAATGTTGGAGATGTTGAATCCATAAGTGCAGGGTGTGGCCAATGAGCAGCCACTTTTCAGCTGCAGCCATTTCCATTTCATCAAAGCAGACATCTACCCTGATGGAGTATTGATGAGTTGCAGCCAAAGACAAGCCAATCATTGACTGCAGCCTGTACTAGACACAAGTTTTGGCATGCTTTAAGAACAGTAGTGCTAACATAACTGAAATGGTACTGCTGGAAAAGGAGACTATACACTGCTTTTATTTTAATTGGAGTATTGAATTGATTAAGCTGGGATTGTCCAGTAGTCAACAACCCCTTTAACATCCTTGGAACTGATTCAATTTGATAAAATGACCCTCAGACCAGAAAAGGCCATACTTAGCATCTATAAAGTAACGGCCTCAATCCTCTAAACAAAAAGACAACTCTACATTTGACTGGTTACATACATATGTTGAGGTAGTTTGGGAGGAACTAGTGTCCACCAAGCGGCACAGGAAAATGTTTCAAACACAATTTCTTATACAGTATATTTTTTATGTGCATTAATCACTCAGCAATAGGTACATAATTTGGGAAAGGATCATTGTGTATACAATGTAGTATTTTCTGGGTTCTAGACTTTAGCAAGGGGCAAACCAGGAACCTCCTCTATATATATCAGAGTCATATTTCGCACACACAGGAGTATTTCCTGATTTGCAATGTGAATAATGGAAATGAGAAACTATTAATAAGAATGGTTTGAAGCATTTTCCGTTACTATTTGGTGTGCTGCATTTTGATGGGAGTAGTCAGCTCCTGAGCAACTAACACCCATGATATCCCACACAACAAGACATAGAAACCACTCCCTTTCCTGTTTTTGAACTAATTAGTCAGATATGAGTAAATATGTTACCAAATTACTTACCTTTAATTGTCAATGTGGCAAGAATCATCCAACAAAATTTCCATATAAGTAGCCTATATAAGTGTTCATAGTTCCAGACCCCTGAACTATATTTACCTCACTGTCATAACTGCATCTTTTGGTTTATTTTTCTGTTGCATACATGTCATTACATATTCCCAAGTGCTATACAGAGGTTATTATTACTTACATTGCTTTTTGGGATTTGATAGGGTGTTGTATCCAATTTTCATCCATATTTGGTCCATATGACCTATGAGAATGTAAGGTCAGTTTAGGAGACCCAAGGTCAATCTGAGTATTAGAGTTTGTATATGGACAGGGAAATACGGCCGTCTGAACATAAATTCAAGCAGACTGGAAATCTAGGACCCTAAAACTGTCAGGCAATAGTGCTAACCACAAAGCCACCAAACATCTCCAGGTCTTTCTGTTATGTATCTCTGGGAATATGCAGTAAATCCAGAAGCATTGTCTTTGCATATAGTGTATATAGTGTATATATGGCTCTGATGACACATGAATTGGTAATGCTCATAACAGAAACCACAATGCAGTGCCCGGTAGTGTGACAGATAGCATCAATTCCTAAAGGGTACTAATGGCAGGAAGTCAATTAGCTTCTTATATAACTAAAGGCCAACATACATACACATTAGCTGTTGGCCGAAAAATGGATCGGGCAATTGGTGTTCCAGTAGCCATCACAACAGGCTTTTCCATATACAGGATCGCTCGTTTGACCAAGCGCTCCTGTGTTCTTTATGAGAAAGCGCCATCAGACATGTCTTATCTCTGGGATTGACTGTTTAAAACTGGACATGATGGATCCTTAACTCCACTGACAACTGTCTGGGTTACCCATACATAATAAACTTTGGCTGAGCCCGTGATATCTGCGGATATAGACGAAATTAGTCTAATGTGTATCACTGTTCTGAACGCTAGAGTTGAATTGGACATGGAATAAGAAAGTCCACTCAGGAGGAGCAAGGATTAATGAGAATAATCACTTTGCTTTTGACTTTTTCAAACATAGGAAGGGATTATCTTCAATTATATCCACTATCTAGGATTATAATGGCTTATGTGTCAAGTCATAAAAAGACAACATTAACAATTTAGCAAGTATATTTTGTGTTAAATCATGCAACACTAACAAAAAATGCCTTGTGAACTTTCACAAACTTGAATTATGTCACATCTTAGTGGAGGTCAATACAAGGTGTGAACACAGCTCAATCATTAACAATAAGGTAGAGAAAATACAATGAATAACAAGGATCAATCTAAAATGATCAGCTTTTTCTTGAAATGGTTCCAATTAGACCATTAAAACTGGTGTCTGTTTGGTTTCTATGGTTTGGAAAAATTGTACACATAAGTGTAAAGTCATTAAAATGAACCCTGGGTAGATCAAACGCAGTATTTATGGATTCAGAATTGGGAGGATATTTTAGTTGTAAACCAGCCCCCTGTACTGCACAGGAAAAGCAGCATGCTGCCAGTAACCTAACGAATAGTACAAATTAAACACAAGTAAAGGACATCTATCTTTCAATCAATTCAGTCACTAATGTACAATCTCACATCAATCAGCCAGATTGATCAGTGTAAAACTGTAGAAGATCTTCATATTTCCCAATCATTTTCGATCATCAAAAAACATCTTAAAAAAATAAAATTGGAGCTTCATTTGCCATCCTTAGAGCGGGTAGGACAAACGTGAGACAATTTATTCTAGGTAAAGTCAAGACATTTTCCCCCGTCTACATTGACTGCTAGAGAGGGCCACAGGACTGTGAAATCCCAGAGTTCTGCAGCGGTTTCTAGCATATTGGAGGTGCATATTCAGGGTCAGTTTAGAGTTATGTGCACAACTGGCCCTCACAACAATACAGCGCATATAACGACCACCAATAATCTTAACAGCTCTGGCCAAAAACATATCTTTTAATCTCCTTCTAGCACTCCAGTCTCTGAGGAAGTTAGAACTTCTCAATGAACCAATCCAACCTACAGGTGGACAAATCAGATGGGACAGCCCATGGCTTGTGACATGTAAGAGTGCAAAACTCCACTTGTCCTCAGTTTTCACTGTCTTTCCTACAGGTTCTTCCACCTTCCGGTTTTCCATACTTGAGGAGAACAGTAGTGCTTGGGACAGGGAGAAGGCAGATGTAGAAAAGGGGGAACTAAGATGCCAATGTACCACACAAGATATTTGTCACAGCCTAAAAAAAGAAAAAAAAAATGGAAAAAAATCCATTATTTAGTTATAAAAGGGTCAAAACAAACAATGTTATATGTATTCATATAGAGAGGGTGAAATTAAACATATCACCAATTTTCTAAGTAAATATATTTCTAAAGGTGCTATTGACATAAATTTCTAAACAGATGTCAGTAACAACCCCATCCAGCCCACACAGGCAAATAAATAAAATAGGTGTTCTTAAATTTAGTGAAGTGTAATAATGAGAAATGACACAGGGAAAAAGTAGTGAACACGCTTACTGAAATGTATTTAATACATGGTCCAAAAGTCTTTGTTGGTGATGACAGTGTCAAGACACCCCTTGTATGAAAAAAATTGCTGCATGCATTGCTCAGGTGTAATTTTGGCCCATTCTTCATCACAAACACTCTGGAACCGTGAGGTCTCGTGGGCTCCTATTATGAATGCTGAGCTTTAGTTTAGTGATTGGCCAGACTATTCTATCAGCTTTATTTTCTTTATTTAAAACCACCTGAGATCATTGTCTTGGCTAAATGTCTACCCTTGTTTCATCTCCACCATCCTGTCCTCAATCATGATGTGTATTGTGACATCTAAACGTTCAATTGTGATCTCATCTGACCAAACTATATTCTCTGAGAATATCACAGATTTGTGTAACTGTTGTCCAGCAAACTTTAAATGCTGTTGAACATGTATTTTTTAGCAATGGAGTCTTGCGTGGTGAACATGCTTACAAGTGATGAAAGTTAAATGCATTACTGATTGTTTTCTTTGAAACAATTTTATTTATTCTTATGTCTTCTAAGTACTTTAAATTAATAACATATTATATTTATTGGCTATAGTCCATGTTCCCAGTCTTTGTAGACACCTATGCAAATTTTTTGTAATTTGTATTTGTATTATTATTTAATTTTGAAGCTGGGTACCTTTGACGATTTTATATTCCCTGCTTTGATTAAACTTACATTGAGTAAAACAATTGTATCTGCTGATTCCAAGACTTTCTGTAGCTCTCTGTTGTGTCCCACGGATGGGAACAGCCCACTGTGTGTATGTGTCTATATTATTAATTGCAATGCTTGTTGCTAGGCAGATTTCATGCTTTGTGAAGTTTGACCCTATTTAGCCTCCTGTAGTTGAGCATGTATTGGTTTGCTCTCCCTTCTTCCTCAGTGTTCAGTCTGTAGAAGCCATTATGTGGACCACATGTATACTTTCTTGTAAGGATTACTCTTTTCACCTGCTGCATTGTACTTAATAACAAGATTTTGGAAGAAAACTGCTGTGTCTCCTCGTCTTTACTACAAGTCAGTGCTGGCTGAGTTGAGCTGTCTGAGGATGCCTGGCATGTGAGTACTACAGTTAAACAATTATCTAAAGGACTTATAATTAGACCACTTATGATTTCATAGTGCCAAGGAAAAGTCAAAACACTCTCCACAGATGGTTCATGGCTTTTGGACAACTCTTCTGATAATTCTTTTCACTTCTCTCCCAGGTGGTGAGTATCTGGCCTTGGCCAGTTTTTGGAGAAATTATGTTCTTTCTACTTCTGGATTATGGTCCCAATAGTGCTCACTAGAACCATCAGTGGTTTAGAAATTCTCCTGTAACCAATGACATCAGTATGATTTGCAATAAAATGGTGGCAAAGTTTTTGAGAGCACTCACTGACTTTACCCATCATGAGATGTTTCTTGTGTGGCTTCTTGATGATGAGGTACCTTTTAATAGGCCATCAGTTGAACCATCTGATATTATTTTTCACTAAGTGGGAGGATTTCTTTCAAATGAAGGATAGCTTTCAGCTGGTATCATGACTTTTCATGGATTATAGCACCTCTCTTTCTATATGTATTTAATACTCTTTCCCTGTATAATTTCTTATTATTACATATAGCATAATTTATATACATACAGTGAAGGAAATAATTATTTCATTCCTTGCTGATTTTGTAAGTTTGCCCACTGATAAACACATGAAAAGTCTATAATTTTAAGGGTAGGTTAATTTTAACAGTTAGGGTACCTTTACACACGGCTACATTTGTAGCTTGTCACCAGGTAACTTACTCGTTGCAGTGAAATCATGGATACATGGTTCTATCTTGTTGCTGTGTACAAATGGAATCATGTATCCATGATTTCACTGCAACCAGTAAAGTTACCTGGTGACAAGCTACAAATGTAGCCGCGTGTAAAGGTACCCTAAGAGATAGAATATCAAAAATTAAATCCAAAAAATCTTGTTATCTAAATTATACAAATGTGTTTGCATTTTCAAGAGAGAAATAAGTATCTGATCCCTCTGGCAAACAAGACTTAATACTTAGTGGAAAAGCCCTTGTTGGCAAGCACAGAAGTCAGACATTTTCTGTAGTTGATGATGAGGTTTGCGCACATGTCAGGAGGAATTTTGGTCCACTCCTCTTTGCAGATCATCTCTAAATCATTAAGCTTTTGAGGCTGTCGCTTGCCATATATGTTTTCCATGGGATTAAGGTCTGGAGACTGGCTAGGCCACTCCATGACCTTAATATGTTTCTTTTTAAGCCACTCCTTTATTGCCTTGGCTGCATGTTTTGGGTCATTATTGTGCTGGAAGACCCAGCCATGTCCCATTTTTAATGTTCTTGCGGAGGGAAGGAGGTTGTCACTCAGGATTTTACGATACATGACTCCATCCATTGTCTCACTGATGCGGTAAAGTAGTCCTCTACCCTTAGCAGAGAAAGCTCCCAAAACATAATGTTTACACTGCTATTATTGACAGTGGGGACGGTGTTCTTTGGGTCATAGGCAGCATTTCTCTTCCGCCAAACACGGTGAGTTAAGTTAATGCCAAAGGGCTCAATTTTGGTCTCATCCGACCACAACACCTTCTCTCAAACACTCTCAGAATCATTAAGGTGTTCATTGGCAAACCTCAGATGGACCTGCACATGTGCCTTCTTGAGCAGTGGGACTTCGCAGGAACTGCAGGATTTTAACTCATTAGAGCATAATGTGTTACAAATGGTTTTCTTGGTGACAGTGGCCCCAGGTACCTTAAGATCATTAACAAGTTTCCTTCATGTAGTTTTAGGCTGATTTCTCACCTTCTTCATGATCCTGGATACCCTACGAAGTTAGATTTTGCATGGAGCTCCAGATCAATGTTGATTGATTTTGTATTTTTTCATTTTTCTTACTATTACACCAACAGTTGTCTTCTCACTCAGCATCTTACTTATGGTTTTGTTGCCCATTCCAGCCTTCTTCAGTTGTCTATTCCCTGACATCCTTAAAAAGCTCTTTGGTCTTGCCCATGTTGTAGAGGTTAGAGTCTGATTAATTGTGTGGCAAGAATCTTTTATACAGGTGACAATTTAAGACAGATGTCTTTAATGAAGGTAACAAGTTCATTAGGAGCATCTAACTGGTCTGTATGAGCCATAACTCCTAATGGTTGGTAGAGAATCAAATACTAATTTCTCTCTTCAAAATGCAAATATATTTATTTGCATTTATTTAGCGTAAGGCCAGACAACCCTTTTGAATATGGAAATATTTTGCAAGCAGCATGATATATAAAGTACCACTTCACCATTTTTTTTTCACCACTGGAGTAGTGCTTTTAATCAAAGGTCCATACCCCTGTCTTATATTTGACATCTGGTGTTTTCACCTTTTAACAAGAACACTCCAGTCTCATGGCACCATCTTGTGACAGTAACTTCTGTCTGTCCGGAAGTCAGAATTTACATCACATGCTCTGAATATAAATCTATGAGGGCCTGAAAAAGGCTTGCATTGAAGAGTGACCTCCAGCTCACTCCCTGAAACAATGGAGCAGCCGGCAGGTCACAAACTGTTTAATATCGAATGGATTGGAGTCAATAAAAGGTGAAAATGCCAGAGGCAGAGTATAAGATGGAGGAGGGGAAAGGGATCTTAGATTAAAAGCACCACTCTAAGGGTTAAGGAGGAAAAAAAGTGGAGTGGTGCTTTATTGAATCACATTTCCATAGTATATCAGACAGATTAAGTCCTCTATTACGGTTCCCCAACTCCAGTCCTCAAGGCCCACCAACAGTGCATGTTTTCAGGATTTCTTTAGCATTTGACAGTTAGAATCATCACTTGGAAGGAGATTAAATTACCAACTGTCAAATGCTAAGGAAATCCTGAAAACATGCTGTTGGTGGGCCTTGAGGACTGGAATTCGGGAACACTGCTCTATTACACTTAAAATGATTCACATATCACTATCGTAGGTAAAACATCATACCATTAGCTGTTCACATCATTTACATATTCTTTAACAAGTTATTAAACATAAAGAATTTGTCAGTTCAGCACACTCACTCAGCTGACTTCCAAAAGTGACCTGGATGAGAGAGGCGTCTGTTCCGCTTTGGCAGTTTTTCCAGCATCTCCATCAGTTTGGTGAAAGTTGGCCTTTCTTCCTGCTCATAGGCCCAGCAGAAAAGCAAAATGTCCTAAAAATGAATGAATATTTAGTTTCAATTTCATGAAGAATAAAATAATATGGTTAGCGCAAACCATGGACATGAGTAACTTTATAGATGAAAGCAAATGTGTATTCTTCATTTGATCTCGTGTAACAACTTAGCAGCTAGTCACACAGGTGATATTAACATTTAGATTTACAATATGAATGTTTTGCTGATATTGTCTTTGTATTTTTCTGTAGAACATTTTTGTATTTTTGCCACATGTGTAAAATGCACTTTTTGTTTTAGCTTCACATACTTATGGAATATACGGACAAATCTTGCAATGAGTGAATAGGGCCAAAAGGAGAATTTACTTATATAATTAGTGATCTCCCAACACAACAGATCACAGAAAATATTTCCAGAAGGTTAAAAGAACCTTGTTAAAGATTTATTTCACCGATATCTCTTTTCCCATTCCAATTTGGCTAAGATTTGGCTTCATGCCTGTTCCCACTTGCCATATGATGGCCTCTGCAGGTTGGCTTTTGAATGGCCACTCTCGAGCATGCAACTCATACCAAATAGTTCTGTGGATATGTAAAAAAGTAACAAAGCGTTAAAATACCATGAGAATAAAGTTTTTGAAAATGTGTGCAGTTTTCTAAAAAAAATGTATTTCAATTAAATAAAATTTTATATTTTAGAATGAATAGATAAAAAATATTTCAAATTAGGTGTGGAGAGAATCATCTATATTATTAATATTTCCTTTTCACACATTGGTAACTATGACAGGAACTCATCTAATCAAGAAAGCACCATTATCTAACTATTCATGATATGTTCAACTAAATGAACTCAGGTCCTGTGTAATGTAAAATTCCTTGGAATGGCTATATTTTCTATAAAGCATTCTCCCACTACACTAAAATATTTCATTAATTTACTTACCCAAGTGCAAATACATCCGAGTGCTTTGAGAATGGAAGTTTATCCTCCTCCGTGTCAGGAGACAGCTGCCGTATTATTTCAGGAGCCAAATGACAAAGCCAACCATTAGGGATCCGCAGCTTGTCTTCTCGTCTGATCAATGGAGAAAAGAGTAGTCTATATAAATATTTGTGCCATGGATTAGATCTATTCCATGTATTTAGACATGGAGATTAACCAATGCTATAACAGGAAAAATGAAACATCTGCTGTCATACAGTGGGAATAGAAGGAACCTCAGTGTCTTGGATGAGGTAAGTGACTGTTTTGCTGCTCTACGGAACAGGGCCGTGTTAAGCTGTCAATTTGTTGAGTGACAGCTCAGTCATCCAATCTAGTGTAGGGGCGTGCTGAGCTGTTGAATAATTGACAGCTCAGTCATCCAATCTGAGATATGGAGGTGCTGAGTTTCTTCAGGTGTTTCCCTGTTCGGAGTGATTGCCCAGCTATTTAGTTGAGCAGTCAGTCCAAGATCTCTGCCAGCTGTAGCATTTGCTGTGTGGTGCATGTTAGCATTGTTTATCTGTGTTTTGATATATTACTGCCAGAGCTAATTTGACCATCTATTTGCCTTTTCCTCTTAGCTTTTTTTGTAGTGCCGGAGTGTTATATTAAATTAAAATCCACTGCGCCTGATCTTTTTCTCACCCTCTAGAGTCTTCACCTCTTTTTGGCATCGCTCAAGCGGCGCCATCTTATGACTGTAATTTCTGACTGGCCACAAGGCATAAATTACATCTCAAGCTCTGAACACAAATTTATGAAAGCAAGAACAAAGCCAGAATGTGACTCTCATAGAGATTCATTGAGTTGTGATCTCTGTCTAGCTCCATGAAGCACTGTAGAAGGTCGATGGGACGGGCACTTAAAACAGATGAAGATGTCAGAGGGTGAGTTTAAGTGCTATGGAATTAATAGCGCTATGTAAATGAATAAATATTATAATTATTATTATATAAGACCGGGGGCCTAAAGAGCTAGATTTAATATAGCGTAGTGCTCCAGTGGTGAAATTAAAAAAAAACAAAAAAAACGCTGTAGTGGTGCTTTAAATTGATAAAGATATGTCAACGAAGAAAGATCTCTTGATGCAGTAAATTGTAAATTGACATTAATCTGTACAGGTTCATTGGTTTTTATTGTGTTAAAATGTAGCGGTCACCTTATAAAACTTTTCATTTGTTATGGGCTCTGAAGAGAGTTGCTAACAGATGGGAGGCTGGGCTCAGCCAAAACACCTCTCTAAAGTCTATGGGCCTATATAATCACTTTCACAGCTCTGTATATGGACTTATACATGTACAATTGAACCCATACACCATTCTGTGAGCATATCTTATGCAAGAGCTGGACACTTTCAAGAGGTGTTTTTACCAGTCAGAGGAGGTCTTAGGGCACAGACCTCCACCAATTAGGAACAGTATTCAGAGCCAATAAAATATAAAAAGTTTTATAAAGAGACACTTACACATTGAGAGCTAAGAGTTAACTTTCTGCATTGTGAAAACTTAGATTAAGAAAGGCTAACATCAGTATTAGGATGGTAAATGTTCTGGCTGTGCAAGAACATTTGGGTTTGAACTTTTCGTCACCAGTTTATTTAGTGGGTAGTACAGTGGATATGACTTTGGATACCATCTCTGTTACATGTTGTGTTCCAGAAAAAACAATACTGTTCAGGAAAACAACATGTCTTATCTTCTAGCATTGGTCAGGTCACTATGCTCTAATTATTCTTTTTTATGTATTATATACAATATTATAAACAATATAATAAACTAAGCATGGCACCAGCTTACAGAACAGCGCTCATAAATAAGAAAACATTCTGATGACATTAAAGTGAAATTAGATTATGCATTTGGCAATAAAGACCACAAGACAACAAATCAAACCACAAATTGGCCACTGAAAAGCAGTAATTACGGAAAGCCTGATGAGATTAATTTCATCGAGTGAAATACTTTCTGATTAGTGTTTTATGAGTTAGAATAAAATGGTTTGCAGAATGAGAAAGCACCACGGACACTGCAGAGAATAAAATGAAGCACACAAATACTTAGCTAAAAAGCCTAACAGAGGCAATACAGATCTTAAAGGGTTGCCCAGGTTTGAAACACTTGTATGACTGCAGACATTTAAACCCTCCCAACACGCACAGTGCACACTGTAAGGATTCTCTGGTGCCAGCAGAAGGCAGTCATGTGACTGCAAATAAGCGAAATTATACACATGGTTACATTTCAACTTCAGGTATGTAGCCTCACTCCATGCGAGTGAAGTGAGGTCGTCCATGTCTGAATCAGAATGTGGCTGGAAGTAGGCATGTCACTCTTGGCGTTGGCACTGGAGAATACTGGACGCTCACACTATGCATGCTGTGAGGATCAAATGTCTGCAGTCACACAGAGTCACGTAGGGTGACTGCAGATTTTCATGCCAAACCTGGACAATCTCATAAATAGAATACACCATAGTATATACATATAAGTTTGAATCCTATACCTAGAAATCTGAGCGTAATATTGTGAAAGGCACAAAGGGGGAAACTGTTACACTTTCAGAATCATTTTATGAAGGTAAAATGTGACAAATTATACTGCATGTCATATTCAAGCAAGAATTGGGGACTTTTCTTCCCTCTGTCTCTTTGTAAAAGTGTCATGAAAAGTGGTTGGTTGGTATTACCGAGAGTGGCATGGTTTCAGTCGGGTATATACCCCGCATATATATGGTACATTATACTTGAAGAATTATGGATTAATATTGGTGTTTAAAATGTGCTCTAATAATAAGTATTTGTACTGATGCCAGATCATGTTTTTCCATCTACAACCATGATTTCCCTGGCAAAGTCCACGACAGTCAATAGCTCCCTTTTGTAAATACTCTTAAAACCCTTTAAAGTTGCTTGGAATAAGGTGGAAAGAAAATTTACAAGTCTGAGCCATTAAAGAATTATCAGAAGATAAGTGCAATGTGTACAGCTCTACTTCTGTTCTGGCCAATTCCCTGGCCATTTACGAAGCAAAATGTTGTTTTGTTTATATATTTTTTTTTTTTTACAAATTTCCGTTTTTTCACCAGTTAAAAATAACTGTGTTTGTTTGGTATCACCATAATCAAGTGAACTGAAGAATCATATTGCTGTCATTTTTACCATATAACAAACATTGTAAAAACCAAACTCTAAAAAAACAATTGTGAAATTTGATTTTTTTTTTGCAATGTCGCTGCACTTAGATTTTTTTTCCCAATTTCCAGTACATCACGTGATAAAATGGATGGTGTCACTCAAAAGTACAACACATCCCGCAAAAAAAACAAACCCCTCAAGTGGCTTTGGCAGTGGAAAAATAAAAAAAAGTTATGAGTTTTGGAAAAAGGAGTAGTAAAAATGAAAGCGAATAAACTAAAGTACAAAAAGTGAAAACTGCCCATTCGGAAAAGAGTTACAAAAATACAGTAGATGTAACACAAAAACCTGATTAAACAAGATCATATTCTGATGACAAATCCCTTTGAAAGCATGTGGGGTTAGAGCAGCATTGTTGTCAGAGGGGATAGCTGTCCATTGTATTATTAAAGTTTGCTGTGCTCCATAGATTATACAAACCTACAAATACCCATGGGTGAGGAAAGCCATAAGACAGAATGTGGAATAAGAGATCACACAGAATGAAGATAAACTATTCAAGCTTTTCTTATCTTGACTTTATTCCGCACATGCCAATATTTCTGGTAGTAAATAACAAAATACAAATGACAAAAAAAATTGTTGAGCATTTTTCTGAAATCTGAGAAATTCTAGGTCTTTAAACCAGACCAGCAGTCTAAAAATTCACATTTGTTTTTGTAATTGTATGTTACTGTTGATGCAAATGTATGGAGCATTCTCAATGTCTGAGCCAAACCCATATGGAGCAGACACTGGCACATGCCTGTAACTGCACTGATCAGGTCACTGTTGTTTACACATTTAAATGCCCCTGTCAATCACTAATAGCTTTTTAGTCACCATCACTAAAGATGAGAGAAGAACTGTAAGGGTGGCTTCACACCACGGTAAGGTCCGATCCTGGGCTGTCCGGTGTAAACCAGGCAGCCCCGGACCGGATTTTAGCCCCATAGCATCCTATGGGGCCAGATGGAGCCAGATGGCAGCTCTGTGCCATCCGGTTTCCATATCTCCGGAAGAATCCGGGAGAATTCGGATTTTTCTCACCGGAGACAAAAACGCTGCTTGCAACGTTCTTGTGTCCGAGGAGAAAAATCTCCACAAATTGCCGTATCCCGGATTCTCCTGGATTCCCATGGATCCTCCAGGATCCAGTGCAATCCGGCGCTCCCTAACATGGCAGCCTATGGGGTCGGATTGTCCCGGTCCGGGAGAATCCGGGAACCAGACACCTGCAGCTGCACGCTGCAGTTGTTTCAGGACCGTGGCTCACTCCCTGCGAGCCACGGTCCTGATTCATCAGTAGCTGCAGCTGCGTCCGGCTGCACACCGGACCGGAGAGCATATTTCCCCTGCGGTTCTGTGTGCTGATTCGGTCTGGGGCTGTCAGGTTCATCCCTGACAGCCCCAGATCGGACCTTACTGTGGTGTGAAGCCACCCTAAGCTGGTTTCACACTGCAGTTTTCTCCCTAATCAGGTTTGTTTGCCAAAACCAGGAGAGGAACTTGCAGAGAAAAACTATAATTGAAAGATCAACACCTGTTCTGAGTTTTGGAGACACTCCTGGTTTTGGCACACAAACCTGATCAAACCTGTTCAGGGAAAAAACTGCAGTGTGAAACCAGCTTAAAAATCGAGCGCTAGTACCAAATACCTAGTGTCTTGTGGTGAACCCCGAACACAGACTTCTCAGTGTTCATATCCTTTAAACAAATGTGGAGAAACCCATGTAAGCAATTTACAGTAAACTGATTATTTAATTTTATAGGGCTTTGTCACATGTAAGTTTATTGGTGCATTTAATATTCTACCAGAAATAACAAACAATTATGTTTTGCTTTCATCATATTACAACAGTTGTGAATTCATTTCTAGAGTAAAAAGAAGTATGTGTAAGGGTGGTGTCACACTAGATTTTGCATGCGTCGCTTCGGCATGTGTCCTATTGGTGGCCACCTACGGATCCGCACTGTACTGCATTCCTTTGTTTAATATGGGGACGCAGGGTGGATGCGTTGTCTTCCGGACGCATGCATTTGCGTCGGATTGCGTTTTTTCTCTACCAGTCAAAAACGCAACTTGCTGTGATTTTTGTCCATTTGAAGCTGCATCATTTCAATGCATTCATCCTGAAGCAGGCCCTACATCACCCCCAATAATGGAACAGAACTCGGATAAATATCCGGTACACGGTTAAAAAATACATATTTGTGTTCAATTGTTAAAATCAGTTGGAGTCTGGACTCCCTTCTATTGCAATAAGCAGACCGGTAAGCAGGATTGCTTACCTCCGAGGGTTCAGAGATTTGGGACAGGGTTATATGTTGTTAATATTATTGTAGAGAATCTGTATGATTGTACAAGAAGCTTTTGAGGCTGAGGTTTTGTTAAACATACGCATTATGTTCGTTTTGTATACAAATTTAAAAACGAGAAAATAAAAAATAAAAAAAAATAAAAATACATATTTGTGATTTTATTTAAGATTTTTTAGCATACATATTGTGAGTTATATTGATGTACAGTAGACATAAGCCATTGATAAAAAAGATTTGCGCTGAGCCTACACACCTATTGTATAGGGGGATATTTGCACGGAAGATCCCCCGCAGGCTTTCAAGCAGCATACCCACAATTAATACAGTTTGCTCCAGTGTATAGCCAACAATCCTGATAACTTACTGCAGGTTGACAGTATAAAAACAAATGGCTGTAAAAAGCGAGTGAGTGACGTGATCTGGAATGGAAGGTACAAATATGCTGTCGAATTCAGAAGTATAGTGAGAACACTGGCGCACATTTACGAATGCTCATATTATAAAAATATCACATTCAGTATGTCCACTAATCTTAACAATAGTTAGATTATAATTTCCCTCAATGTCTCAAAGGGGGTTATCTCATCTTATTTTATGGATAAAAGGATAAAATTGCAAAGTGCTTGTATAAACAGGCAACTTAATATTTTAAACAATTTTTTACAAGTTTAATTTATTTAATTTGCCCCTTTTTCTCTCCCTTTGACGACACATGAGGAAAACAAAATAGAGGATAGAATGGTGCATATGCCGCGCTGTCCGGAGGGAAAGATCCAGATCCAGTAAAAATGAAAGTAATTTATCACGTTATGCATTTCAGAACTTAAACTCGCTCCTTCCTCAGACAAAATCACAAACCTAGTGGTGGCTGCTATTATTCACCTTGATAATTGTGCTGCATTTCCACTCCTTACCCCTGGAGGTTGATGTTATATTCTGCAATTGCCCTTTACTAACACGACAAATTCTGAACCTGCAGACGCCATCTTTTTTCCTGTTTGGGCCTACTTAAAGCCACATGGAACACTCACTCATTGCTTGAGTATTGTGCCTAGCTATTTATCTACTTCCAGTCTCCAGCTCCTGATGGTGCCGTCACACCTGGCGATCTGGCCAGCGATGTCGGAAGCGATGCGCGGGTGCCCGCTCGGTTCCGACATCGCTGGCCAGCTGTCACACAGCATCGCTGCGGCCGGCGACACCGCAGCGATGCGGGCGGTGACATCGCTCGCTGGGCTGGGCTCAGCTCAGCGAGCGATCCGCAGCAACGCTGCGGTATAGTCTGGATCGCCGCCGACATCGCTCTGGCGATGTCACGGCGCGATCCAGCATTATCGCAGATCGCAGGTTGACAGGTTTACGGTTCTTCCCGTAAACCTGTCAACCTGCGACCGGCGATAAAACGCGGTCGCACCGCTCGTTTACACAGCGCGACGTCGCTAGCGACATCGCTGATACGTCACTTTTTCGGTGATGTCGCTAGCGACGTCGCCAGGTGTGAAGCCACCATGAGAACTATCTTACCCAGACTATTCCTACTTCTCTCTGGATTGTGTCCTACAACTCCTATTGCTTCCACCACTGACTTCTACTACCGCTTGCTGTTCCCTGCTCGTGGTCCTCTGGCCATTGAATTCCAACCATGCTCCACCAGTGTCATAACACAATCTATGAGGAAATAGGGTTAACACAAAAGATAAAATAAAGTGCTTCTCATGTAAGGTCTGACCTTCACTATAATAAATAGAGGCAATTAAATAACGCTGGATGAACCAGTCACCAGCTAGGATCTGTACAAGTACAGGAACAAAGAGCTGCAGAGTGCGTGGGAATGAGAGCAGGGGATAGTTAGATGAGTGAGGTAAAATGGTACGCTAGTCTGAAAAAATGTGTTTTAGGGCATGGTGAAACTGTGGATACTGGGAAGAAATCAGATTGTCTGGGGTAGCATATTTCAAAAAATTGGTGCAGAACAACAGAAGAGAAATTAGTGAAAGGTTCAGATTATAGAAGATCTTAGTGTTAGGTCATTAGCAAAACGGGGGGAATGGGTAGATTGGTAGAGTAGAGGGAGGAGAATAGGGAGGTGCAGAACTGTGGAGGGCTTTGTGTGTAAGAGTAATAATTTTATATTAAATTCTGTACTGAATGGGCAACCAGTTTAAAAACTGGCACATAGCGGTGGCATCACTGTAGCATTTGGACAGAAATATGATCCTGGCAGTCACATCTATGGTAAGTTGGAGATGGTTTAGTGAGAAAGACACCTGTTATTAGAGAGTTGCAGTAGTTCTGACTTCTTAATAAATCAAAGCACCAGTAAGGCTGGCTTCACACCACGTTTTTTTCACACAGGACACCCCCGGATCCGATTCCGGCCACATAGTAACCCTATGGGGACGGAATACGCCAGATGGCAGCTTTCTGCCATTCGGTTTTTTGATGTCCGGGTGACTCCGGGACGAATCAGATTTTTCTCCCGGACACAAAATCGGAGCAATCCGGCACTCCCTAGCATGGGTGCCTATGGGTCCGGGGAAATCTGGGAACCGGATACCGGCGGCTGCACGCCGCTGTTGTTTCAGGACCGCGGCTAGCTCCATGCTAGCCACGGTCTTAAAAAATCAGCAGCTGCGGCTGCAATTACAGCCATCCAGCTGCACACAGGAACGGAGGGCACATTTGGCCCTCCGGTTCTGTGTGCTGATCCGGTCCGGGGCTGTCTGGTTTACAACGGACAGCCCTGGGCCAGACCTTGCCGTGGTGTGAAGCCAGCCTAAGAGTTTTTTCTAAGACAAAGGTAAGAAAAGGATAAATTCTATAGATGTTTTTGAGGTGCAGGTCACATGAGTGAGCAAGTGACTGAATGTAGGGAGTGAAGGAAAGATCTGAGTCAAACCGTGTCCTTGAGACCACTAAAGCAGTGCATAGTGAAGAGGAGGTGGTGATCCACAGTGTCATATGCAGCAGAGAAATCCAGAAGAATCTGCAAAGTAGTGGCAATTGGATTTAACTCTTAGTAGATCATTAGAGACTCTTGTAAGCTCGGTTTGAGTAGAGTTTAAAGAACAGAAATCAGATTGTAAAAGGTCAAGAAGAGAATAATTTGAGAGACAGTCAATTAGACAAGAGTGGACCACGCGTTCCAGAAATTTTGAGATGATGGAGAGATTAGAGACAGGTCTGTTGTTGGTAGAACACTTCTAGTCAATGGATGGCTTTTTTAGTAATGGGTTTCTGATGGCATGTTTGAAGGAGAAGGGAAAGATACCAGAAGAGAGAGGTTAAAAACCTTAGTGAAATAGATAGTGACATCTGGGGAAAGAAACTGAAGATAATGGGAGAGAATAGACTCATTGGCGCAGGTAGTAGGAGAGAATAAGTGAGGAACTGGGAAACCTCTTCTTCTGCGACCAGTTCAAAGATGAAAATCAAACTTTGTAAAGTGCAGGAGAGAAAATAAGCCATGATACTGGGGAATTGGGAGCCAATTTTCAGTTGGCTATGATCAATTTTGTCTGAAAAAATTGGTCAGAGCTGAGGTTGGGGATAGAGGCCGGCATTTTAGGAGGGAGTGAAAATAATCAAATAGTGCAGGTACTTAAAGGGAACCTGTCACCTGGATCTAAGCCCCTACACTATCACTACCTGTCCCTGCACCTTCCTAGCTGCTCCCTATCTATCCCTCTCTGAGCTAAATCCGCCCTATAAAACAGCAGAAAAATAACTTATAACTTACAGAAGTCCCTGAGGCTGGGGACTGCAAAGGCGTCGCCAGGCTCCATTCAGCCCCTCCTCCATGCAGCAGCACACGCCCCACTGGGCGGCGTTATTCTTTCTTCATCGCCACCTCCTCCATTTGGAATCTCCTGCCTGCTTTACACCTATCATGTTGTGGTGATGCGACCTCGATGTGTCCCCTGACCGAGACACAGCATATGGGAGATTGTATCTTCTGCTCGGTAGCAGCACACACAGGGTGAGCTGCTACTGGAGCTAAGTGCTGATTGAAATCACTGACCCCCAGGTGTGCAGGTGAATAGGAGATGATATGAGCTGCCCTGGGCTGTGGGGAGGGGGTGGAGTGTGTCAGGACAGCAGCAGGAGCTGCTGAGATTGTATGAGGTTCTACTCGGCTGTGCCCCGGTGTAACAGGCCAGACTAACCCCCCCGACCAGAATATACTCGGGGTTAAAGTGGCCTAGGCCAGATTATACCCTCCGTATACCACAGCAGCTGTAGATCAGGGCTCCAAGCAACACATGGGGGCCCGAGGCAGCACAAAGTGGCCCCAGACAGCAGAAAGTGGCCCTACGCAACATACAGGGGCCCCAGGCAGTGCTAGGGCCCCAGGCAGTGCTAGGGGCCCCAGGCAGTGCACAGGGCCCCAGGCAGTGCACAGGGCCCCAGGCAGCACAAAGTGGCCCCAAGCAGCACACAGGGGCCCCAGGCAGTACTAGGGGCCACAAGCTACACACAGGATCCCAGGCTACACACAGGGGCCCCATGCAGCATACAAGGACCCCAGGCAGTGCACGGGGCCCCAGGGAGTGCACGGGGCCCCAGGGAGTGCACGGGGCCCCAGGCAGCACAAAGCGGCCCCAGGCAGCACAAAGTGGCCCCAGGCAACATACAGGGGCCCCAGGCAACATACAGGGGCCCCAGGCAGCACAAAGTGACCACAGGCAATATACAGGGGCCCCAGGCAGTGGGCCACCCGGGGCCACTTTGTGCTGCCTGGGGCCCCTGTGTGCTGCCTCTTGCCCCCATGCGCTGCCTGGGACCCCTTAATACTGCCTGGGGCCCTTGTATGCTGCATGGGGCCCCTGTATGTAGCCTAGGACCCTGTGTGTAGCCTGGGGCCCCTGTATGTTGTCTGGGGCCCCTGTATGTTGTCTGGGGCCACTTTGTGCTGCCTGGGGCCACTTTGTGCTGCCTGGAGCCCGTGCACTGCCTGGGGCCCCGTGCACTGCCTGGGGCCCCGTGCACTGCCTGGGGCCCCGTGCACTGCCTGGGGCCCCGTGCACTGCCTGGGGCCCCGTGCACTGCCTGGGGTCCTTGTATGCTGCATGGGGCCCCTGTGTGTAGCCTGGGATCCTGTGTGTAGCTTGTGGCCCCTAGTACTGCCTGGGGCCCCTGTATGTTGCCTGGGGCCTCTTTGTGCTGCTTGGGGCCACTTTGTGCTGCCTGGGGCCCTGTGCACAGCCTGGGGCCCTAGCACTGCCTGGGGCCCCTGTATGTTGCGTAGGGCCACTTTCTGCTGCCTGGGGCCACTTTGTGCTGCCTCGGGCCCCCATGTGTTGCTTGGAGCCCTGATCTACAGCTGCTGTGGTATACGGAGGGGTATAATCTGGCCTAGGCCACTTTAACCCCGAGTATATTCTGGTCGGCGGGGGGTTAGTCTGGCCTGTTACACCGGGGCACAGCCGAGTAGAACCTCATACAATCCCAGCAGCTCCTGCTGCTGTCCTGACACACTCCACCCCCTCCCCACAGCCCAGGGCAGCACATATCATCTCCTATTCACCCGCACACCTGGGGTTCAGTGATTTCAATCAGCACTTAGCTCCAGTAGCAGCTCACCCTGTGTGTGCTGCTACTGAGCAGAAGATACAATCTCCCATATGCTGTGTCTCAGTCAGGGGACACATCGAGGTCGCATCACCACAACATGATAGGTGTAAAGCAGGCAGGAGATTCCAAATGGAGGAGGCGGCGATGAAGAAAGAATAACGCCGCCCAGTGGGGCGTGTGCTGCTACATGGAGGAGGGGCAGAATGGAGCCTGGCGCCGCCTTCTCAGTCCCAGCCTCAGGGACTTCTGTAAGTTATAAGTTATTTTTCTGCAGTTTTATAGGGCGGATTTAGCTCAGAGAGGGATACATAGGGAGCAGCTAGGAAGGTGCAGGGACAGGTAGTGATAGTGTAGGGGCTTAGATCCAGGTGACAGGTTCCCTTTAAGATCCAGCAGCCAAAAGCAGAGGACAGGTGACTCCACGTCTCCTGGCCACATCAAAGCATCTGGAGGCACAGCAGCTCCTGAGAGCTCCGGGACAGTTGCCAGAGGAGTGGTGCCAGAGAAAGGCTCAGGCTGCCTGCTAAACGGGTGAGAGACTTACAAGCAGGAAGAGAGAGTTCACAGCTTAGCTACAGGCAGTCAGGACCAGCAAAGAGGAGCGCAGCAGGGAGGCCTCAGAACTCACTGGGTGAGGAGATCCCCAACTTGCTTCCAGGCTGTCCAGACTCACAACATCACCTGTGGACAGTGTCCTGGTCTGAACCTACATCTACCAGTAAAGTAAAGGAGACTACGTACTGTGTGTCTGTCGGTTATTCCACGCCCTCAGTCCTGCACCCCAATGGCCTACCACCGCCATAGACAATACCGATTGCCCTGGGAATTGCTCCACCCGTGGGGAGCGATACCACCTTAGCTGTGACTCCATCAACCCAGAGGTCTCGCAGCGTCGTCCATCAATAGCCGAACATCGTGGGTGGCGTTATGACTTCAACACCCAAAACCGTAACCCCTGAACTTTTATTGACACCGTCAGGGTCACAGAGCCGAGTCTCAACCCTTGTGACTCCCCAGCAATACCGTAGCCCACTTCCAAGTATTCCACGGCCCTGAAGGGTGTGTCATCATCATAAGGCTGCTAATATTCATTAGATGGTTATCAGACAAACCCTTGGAAAGCATGTATATTCAGGTTATTGTGGGGGGTGCCCAATAGGAAAGATTTGACTTTAGGAGAAAACTCTTGGTAATAAATTATGCACTGTAGGTGGTAAAAATCTGTTATTTACAGCATTATTTTGCTGCTTTTTTCCTGCTCCATTTTTCATGGTAAGTTGCTAGGGATGCAACTGGATAAAGGAAGTAAATATGATAATTGATACTGTACTGATAACGCACGCTGTAAAATGTTTTTAGCTCCTCGAACCATAAGGCACTCATGTGCTTAGAAGTATAAAAAAAAATTATTATATTAGAGTCTTTCAATATTTACTTAATCGGCTATGAAAGAGTAAATGAAGAGTATAAAACAGTACAAGAGTGTTTAAAGTTTAAAGTAGATCTGTCCCCAGATTTTGCAATGCAAACATCATATTTAATATTGCTATTACCATGATCATTGTATGAGTCCAGCTTTAGCTTTAATTGCATGAAATACTCAATTTTCACATTAGGAAGAGAAACTTATACAGCTATTCTCACGTGGATTTTTCATAATAAGTTCATCAAACTCATAAGGCCCAATATGCATTTATTAATGTATGACTTTTGTATTGAGTAATCAAGTGAGAGGTCCACTTTACTAGAATTTAAATACTTCACCCCCGGGCAATTTTTGCTTTTTCTTCCCCTTCTTCTAAGAGCCATAAGTTTTCTCTTTTTCTGTCAATATAGACATATGAAAGCTTGTTTTTTTGCAGGACAAATTGTTTTTATTAAATAATACTATGTGTTGTTCCGTATAGTGTACTGGAAAACAGGAAAAAAAAATTCAAGTGTGGTAAAATTGCAAAAAAAGTGCAATTACACAATGTTTTTTTTTTTTTTCATGTACCATATTCACTATATGGTAAAAATACCTAGCAATATAATTTCCAAAGTCAGTACGACTTTGAATACACCAAACATGTAAAGTTTTTTTAAGTGGCAGTGAAAAAAAATTCCGAAATTTAAAAAAATAAAAAAAAAAAAAGAAAAATTTTTCTTTTCACACAATTTTCCGATGCCCGTAATGTTCTCATCTTTCAGGATGCACATGACCGGGAGTGCAGATGACTTCTGTTCATTGAGCCTCTCTAAAGCTGGCTTTTCTAGCATGTTGCACCGTGATCCCTCATGGGTGAAATAACATGCTAAGTGGGCCGATTAGTGGGGGAAACTAATGCCCCCTTGACTAGTCAAAGACCTATTTTGCATATCATAAACAGACTTTAGAAATACTTTCTGTAAAGATTTTATTTTATATGCAACTGTTCGGCAGGGAATTTAGATAAGTGCCCGCAACTGCTGGTGCTTCTGGGGGCATGGGGGACCTGACGGGCCTCTCTGAAGCTGGGACCTACACAACCTGTGTCAGAGAACCTCAATGCTGAGGAAAACATAGCCGTATGCATGTGTGGCTTCGTATAGCACTGGCAAAGATGCCGGCTTTTCTAAAGCATGTTATCATGCCCACAGGGGAGTGATAAAATGCTAAGTGGGCCGACTAGTCAGGGAACTAACGCCTCCTCAACTAGGCAAAACCCTATTTTACATATCATAAACGGATCTTAGAAATACTTTTTGTAAATATCTGTTTGTGTATTCAAATACATAAAGGGACTATTAGGAAGGGAATTGTGATATGCCACAACTGCTGGGGTTCTGGAGTTACGGAGGATCTTTTAAACTTTTCTGTTTTCTTTTTGATACTTCTGAAAACTTTTTTTGACCGCTTTTTATTGTATTTACTATTCCCCTTTGGGGACTTGAAGCTGTGATCGTCCGCTGTACAGAGTAATGGACCAGTATCAGCACTGCTCTTTACAGCAGAAATTATGACTTTCTAGGAATACCGGCTTGCAGCTGGCGTTCACAGGAAGTTTGTCATGATAGACACAGGGGTCATCAGTTGACACCTGGCTATCATGACAACCCATCGTCAAACTGCATGCACGTCACAAGATCGCCAACTGGAGCAGGGAATGGCGCGCTCCCTGCTGTTACATATTAAATTCCTCTGTCAAAGATTGGCAGTAGGATTTAACTGATTAACAGTCATGGGAAGATCTCTAATCCACCCACAGCTCTTAGAGGCAAATGTCAGCTGATCAGACCAGGAGACATGTGCAGGGAAAGATGTGGCCCAGTGCGTGAGTCTGCATCAAAGCTAGAGACATGACCTATGACGTATACAGACCTCATGGGGTCATGAAGGGGTTAAAGGAAACTTCTACCCTCCCAAAATTAGATTTTACAGTATGTGCAGCTATAGTGGTAATCTGCAAATAAATAAGATATAAATCATACCTGGCAGGTTTAATGGAGCAGTGGTTACAGGGAAAGAAAAGTGATAGTCTCCATGGAGCCACTCGTTCCAGCCATCAGGGCAGTGCAGGGAGCTCGATTAGTCAGTGCTACACAGAGAGCACAGTGGAACATCAATCAAAGTGCCAGGGAGTAATTACATCATCCTCACTGTATATTCCATCAATGTGTCACTTACTAGTCTGCTTGCTGTTATTTTTATAAAATCATTTTTATCTGCTTCAGATCAATCTGAATGTTGAGTTCTGTGTAACCTACCTACCGATAAACAGGACATGCCGATGTACGGGGTACACAGAAAGCCAATCAGTGTTGGGGAGGGGTTACTCAAAGATCATAAATAATAAGGGCTATGTGGCAGCAGGTTTACTAGTTCTCTAATGATAATCTCCTGCTGATAAAATTGTGATTTTATTAAAACTACAGCAAGCAGCCAAGTAAGTGACACATCGTTGGAATCAGTGTATCTGTCACTACATTATGCTTCTCTTATATTAGATGGCAAAAGCTTGGTGACAGATTCCATCTAAATGTATAAGGCATTGTGGAGTGCAAGAAATATATTGCATTATTAACGATATATGGAGAGCATTAAACTGCCGTGAAATGTGGGATAAGAATTATGCTGAAATGCCATTTGGGAGCTGCCATAGCTACAATATCATATGGGATAAATTGGTTTATACATGTCTGGAAGAGGCTATCAACCTCCACAGGACGCCTGCCCTAAGACCAGAGAACAACAAAGCTGGGTGTTTAAAGATAACCTTGAAGCATATAATTAGAAGGTTTTTTTTCCGTTGTTGGAACTGATGTTTAATGCATCCCAAGCCTTCAAACGCAGCGAAGCCCACAGTAGACTGCGCCAGGTGTCCTCATTTCCTGACTGTGCAGCTCATCCTGACACATCATAAGAAAAATAATTGCCCAACATCATTTTTTCCTGTGTTTTAATTGCAAGTTATGTTACAACGAAACGCTCATCATAAAAGCCATAGAAGAAAGGATCTCCCATATAATAATGCAGAAACTTTACAGCTGCTAATAGCAGTTTTAACACATTTACCGAGTGATACCCATTAACTAACGGTGAACCTCTGTGAGACTAAGAAAGCAAATTCATCAACTAAGGTGATGGTGTTAAGCTGCTCTGTAATGTGCATGTTATCTTATATAGCATATGTCAAGAACCTAAAACACGACTTCCCTAGATTTGGCTGAATTCTGTGTTCTGGACTGAAGATTACAATACACTACTTTGTAAATAGAGTAGCAAAGGAATTGTCTCTTCTTGCATTGCTATTTTTATTCATAGCAATTTACTTCACCGGGAACTTAGTGCTTCCCTCCTGCTGTCACTGTAGAAAGATTTATTTTAGAGAGAGATTTTGCACTTTGTACAAAACCACTAGATATCCGAATATTTTCTGTGTCCCCAAAACACACACAGCTCTAAGTTATCATAATATACATTATTCTGTAATTATACGCAATATATATAGATTTTGTGTGTAATTTTCAGTCCGCACATGGTGACAGCTTGAACCTGAGGTCCATTACCTTTACATGTATTTGAAAACAAAAAATATAGTTTAAAAATGGTTTAAAGATGGGGATTTGCCCATAGCAAAAAACAAAGTTGTACTAACTTCATATAAAACACTAGACAAAAGATTACTGAGTACACTGACTAAAGAATATTAAAAGCGTTGTCCTCTAAAGGTACCGTTACACGCCACAACATCGGTGTGATATCGCCAGCGATTTCACGTGAGTGCGCACTTTTTGGCACTTTGCCAAGACCGCTTTGTAGATGTCACACTTAATGATGTTGCGTGCAACCTCCGGCAATCTGGCGTTCCGGTATCGCCTGAACAAGACCTGAAGCGATCTTGCCTTTCCACATCGCCGCATCACACAGCACAACCACATCAGCGATGTGGGCATGCTGTTTGACGCCAGCGAAGAGCTAGGCGTGCCAGAGTGTGTTTCACCGCGCCCCTACCACTGCGATTGGCTGACCCAACTGCTTTACCATTGGTCAGGCCTGTCTGTCAAGATGGCCACTACATTATGCATTTGCCCTTTCTACTATCTCGCTATTCAAATATGGCGCATTGGCCATGGGCAGCCAATGAGAACGCAGTAGAATCCACCAATCGCCGCCGACGGAGCACAGAAAACACAACGCTCAGGCACGCCTACGGGATTGATTTCAGGATCTCTGAAGTTGCGCTCAACATCGTTGTCACACGGCACGATCCTGCAAAATCATGAGGTTGATATTGCCTGGTTTTAAAGCAGTGTTGTAAAACCTGTCAACTTGCCACCAGGATTTATCGCCGTCAAATCGCCCTGTCAGACACCACAACACACTTGCGATGTGGTTCAACATCGCCGAACCCATGAGTTGTTTGCAAAGTTGCGGGCGATATCGTGGCTTGTGACGGTACCTTTAGAAATGTAGAAACCAATTATCTTTGGTCATCTATATCAGATTAGTGAGGGTCTGATACTCTGTACCCCCATGATCAGCTGTTACCAGGACTCATAACAGTGGGAAGTAAATAGCATATGGAGCTGGGACCCTAGAGCTCCAAATACTGTGTAGTGCCCATTCTCGGAAAAGTCACCTTAGTTCCAATTCACTTCAATGAGGGCTGAGTTGCAGTTCCCAAGAAAAGCCACTACTCATTTGTCTGAGTTCTGGTATCCTGGCTCATTAAACGGTTTACTTTCAGGCATAATGTGACCTCCAAACAGCTAAATGAGGTGGAGGATAGTTGTCGGACCACATTATGTCTGATGTTAATGACCCTACTAAGGATAGGTCATCAATATCATTAGTATCATTAAACTAACTAAAGAGAAATTATAGCTCATCATTATTTTAAGTCACAAAGGTTGGTAGAAATTTGAAGTTATCCTTGTGATGATGAAGACAACCCCAGGCATAGATGACAAACGATTACTTCTGCTGCAGAGGATAAGATCCCCTGAGTTACCAGCCTCAGAAAAAGCAAGTTGACAGCACCTCAGATAACAGCCATCATAACTGATGAACAGACATCAAGTAGAAGACATATTTTAACATGTACTGTCCAGGGAAGACATCGAGAAGACAGCATTTATGCTTGGATTGCTACAAAGAAGCCACTACTGAGGACCACAAACAAGTAGAGACTTGTTTGGTACAAGCAACACACGGACTGGATATTAGATCAGTGGAAATATTGTACTATGTTTTCATGAGTCAAAATTTGAAATTTTTGGAAACAACTTTGTGAAATCAAGAAATGGTGAGCAAATGGTTTCTACATGTGTGGTGCACACTGTGAAGCATGTAGGAAGAGGTGTGATGGTGTGTGGGTGCTTTCCTTGTGACACTGTTAATTTCCAAATTCAAGGCACACTTACCTAGCCTGACAACCATAGTATTCTGTCTTCCCATCTGGTTTGTACTTAGTCAAACTATCATTTGTATTGCAACAGAACACTGACCCAAAACACACTTCCAGGTAATGTCAGGGCCATATGGCCAAAAAGCAGAATGATGGAGTACTGTGTTAGATGTCAAATACTACACAATCAGGTGACCACAACTGCAAAATTGAGATGGTTTGGCATAAGTTGGACTCAGAGTGAAGGCAGAGTAATAAACAAATGCATATCACCACTGGGAACTCTGTCAAGACTGTTGGACAAGCCTCTCTAGATGATTATCTAATGAAGCTACTCAAGAGAATGCCAAGGGAATGTAAAGCTGTCACTAGAGTACTTTGAGGAATCTATGGTTTAAAGGAGACGTGTCACCTGATACATGCAGCTCAATCCATGGGCAGCACATAACAGACACTGGTTGTATTATCTCAACCAGATATGATTAACTCTGAAACACTGCAGCATTTCAGAAAACAAAATACTTTGATAGCTTGCCATGGACCAAGCAGCACAGCAGGCTAGTTGGACACATCAGTCCCCCGTGGCTTCATCCCGCCCTGAACTGACAGGTCCTTGCCTACACGTGCACATAGGCGGAGACCTGTCAATCAAGGACAGTGAGTGATGAGAAGACAATGGAGACTTGCCTATCCTACTAGTCTACAGCGTGGCTCTGTCTGCCAGCTATTAAGGTATGCTGTTCTCTGAAACACCAAAGCATATCAGACTCAAATATACCTGTCTGAGGCATTACCTGATATATGCTTCCTATGGATTCAGTAGCATGTATCAGTTGTTAAATTTACTTTAAATAGAAACTGACCCTCCATTTGACATATCTAACCTATTAATATGGGTTATAGTGTGCTGAAAATAATCATATCTGTGTGCCTCATATCAGATGCTTTCTTGTGGAAAAATCATCTTTCATCCCTTTATGTAAATGAGGTCTTCCAGGCTATGGGGCAGATGCTGCCCAGAAGATAGTTGTGGCCTAGTTGTGATCCTCCTGAGTTCCTGCACCTGCGTACCTCAATTTTTGAGATCTCACTTGAGTGTTGCATCCTTTTATGGGCACTGACTTCATATTTCCTCAGAAGAAGCATGAAGCCAGTGCCTTTAAGAGGGTGGAACACTCAAGTGGAATTATGATATGCAGCGATGGGATCTCAGCACCCCAACTACATGTCACAGGGATAATGTGATGCTTAGGAAGGCAATAGCTACATTAATGAAGCAGGGAGGCAGTGCTATCTTTCTTGCAGCACCTGCCCCATTGCCTGGAAGACCTCATTTACATAGAGGGATAAAAGATGATTTTTCCACAAGAATCTGAGAAGAGGCAAACATGTATTATTCATTTCATCACTCTATTACCTGTATGCCCATATTAAGAGGTTAGATTTATCAAGTAGGGTGAAAGACTCCATTTAACACATACGGTATTCTGGTTTGCTTTACTCCTTATTTCTATGTCTTCCTTCAAAGTTTTGCTACATTCAGCTCATCAAGACATTTATCCTATTACCGGTAATTTATTGAAGTCATTATATTATATAGTGCTGTATACTTACAATTGTTCATTTACCTTTTACCCACTTAATTTTTCTCTTTTCTTTTAGGTCTATGAAATCACGTGTTTGCAAACAGATTGGCTGAATCCTTCTAAGCTCTGTGTACAAATAAGAAGTCTTTTTTCCTTGGGTGATCTCTGTAATAGCACATTTGTTTGGTTTCATTTTTTGGAGAATTTATTTCAAAGCTAAAGCCCTGCAGATTCCCCGCCTTCCCTTTCACTTATTAAATTCTTTAGTTTACCAACTCAGTTTAGGTTAATATTTTACTTGTGGATTTTAGTATTTACAGTACTACATGTTTTCTTAATAGACTATGCAGACTCCTGTAAAACATAATACAAGAATTACAAATAAATCCAGCTGTTTAATTATTATGTGTAATGTTCTGGGTTAAATCTTCCATTTCACTTACATCATTATTCTTATATAAAGTAATTATCATGAATAATAGCTGGGCTTGTTATTCATTAAGATCTTTAGTTTTTTTTAAATGAACATAATATTGCACGGTATGTGGTAATAAAAGCAGAAACATCTACTCTGAGAAATCATATACTTCACATAAGAGAATACAATGATCAAATATAAATTAATTGGACACTTCGAACTAAAAGGGGGATAATATGGTCATTCCAGCCATTTAATATAGTCCTTGTTTATTTATTTATTTATTTTGATTATACTATTTATTTTGATTTCTGTGATTTCACAAAGTGGGATTTCAATAAGTGTCTGCAGAGATATTCCAGAGATGTAATATCTGATATACATTTCCCAATGCTATCTTGTCCTGATCTGACAATACATTTTCTTCAATTGCAGGTATGAATTAATTGTACTGCTGCTGAATATAAACCCTCCTGCATCCCATCTCTATGTGCCTTGCATATGACTGTTATGGTATGAATTCATTGTACTGCTGCTGTCTGTAAACCCTCCTGCATCCCATCTCTATGTGCCTTGCATATGACTGTTATGGTATGTCATAACCCACCCTCCAATATTCCCCCGTCTGCTCCCTAACTTACAAATATCCATATTCTTTCATCCTGCTTGTGTCTCTCCCTCCTGCTGATTTGCCCCCCGAATGTTTCTATTACCAGCAATCTGTTAATTCTCCCCTGGTGTGTTGTGTCCTGTCTTCCTCCTCTGACCCCTCCCTCCTACTTACCTGATTTATTCTCTGCACACCCTATAGGTACACGGGGCAGCATCGCCGGCAACTCACGGGTGCGCGCACGTTTTGGGCACTTTGCCAAGATTGCTTGTAAGATGTTACACGCAGAGACATCGCCGGAAAACGCAGCTGTGATGTTAAAAGCAAGTTTCGCTGGCAGGGTTAAACTCAACCCAACGAGCGATCCTTAACATTGTAGTGAATAGGGGAAGTTGCTTTTAACATCGCTGTTGCGGTGTCACACAGAGCGATGGTAGCAGATCGCCTGAGCAACATCGCCATGTTTATGAACATGTTCATAAACCTGGCAACTCCGCTCAAGCAACGTATCGCCGTTGAAATTACCCTGTTACACGTAGCAATGCACTAGCGATGTTGCTCATACTTCGTCACACCCCTGAGTTGCCGGCGATGTTGCCGGCGATGTTGCCCCGTGTAACGGTACCTTTAAGGTACCATTATATGGGGCAACATCACCAGCAACATCGCCGGCAACTAAGGGGCGTGGCGAACTTGAAGCATTATTGCTAGTGTGTTGCTACATGTAACAGGGTGATTTCAACGGCTGCCTCGGAGTAACCTTTGACTCTGCCATGTCCTTCAAACCACACATCCAAGCCCTTGCCACCTCTTGCAGCCTCCAAATCAAAAATATTTCCAGAATCCGTCCCTTCCTCAACCCTTAATCTACTAAACTACTAGTGCATGCCCTCATCATCTCCCATTTCAACTACTGCAACCTCCTCCTCTGCGGCCTCCCTGCAAACACCCTCGCACTTCTCCAATCTGTTAACTCTGAGTCTCGACTTATCCATCTCTCTCCTCGCTATTCCTCCACTTTTCTCCTTTGCAAATCACTCCACAGGCTCCCAATTTACCAACGAATCCAATTCAAACTACTAACACTGACTTACAAAGCCATCCACAATTTGTTCCCCACATATATCTCTGAACTAATCTCCCAATATCATACAACTCATAATCTTCGATCTTCCGAAGACCTCCTCCTTTCCTCCCCACTTGTATATTCCTCATTTAACCGCCTGATAGACTTCACCCAAGTATCCCCCATTCTCTGGAATTCTGCACTCCAAAACGTCCGAATGACCCCCACACTCGGAACCTTCAAGCGGACCCTGAAAACCCCTCTCTTCAGAACAGCCTAAAGCCTGCAATGACCACAGTGCCACCTCACCACCACCGGACCCAGTGCTCCACCACCACTGGATCTGGTGCTCCACCACCATAGGACCCGGCACTCCACCACCACCACCAAAGCAGACCCAACCTACTGTCTCTCTCCCCACTGCCCTGTAGAATGGAATTGTAAACCCATTGTTCATGTGGCACACATCTTTTAATCAAAAAGACCGGAATGCATCCAACGAAATCAATAATCACTGATCCAGCTAAACTGAATATCAATTGATGCAAAAATATCCAATAAAAATACCGAAATTTTACTTGCAATATTAAAGCATAGACATTTCTGACAGACACATATATAGAACCTTCAATGAGGAGGTAGTGGTGAAAAGACAAGGGTACTAAGTATACCTCTCAGCACAAAATAATAACAATAGCTACAGAATGGATATCCTCATAGAATGTAAGCCTGCAAAGGCAGGGCTTTCTCTCCCCTTTGTATGAGTCTGTCAGTGTTAGTTTGTTCATTGTATTTTTAACTTGTTTGTATATAACCCTTTCTCATGTACAGCACCATGGAATCAATGGCGCTCTATAAATAAATAATAATAATATACTTTAAGAATAATTTATTTGTTTTAAAGGGGTTGTCCGGTCTAAATTGATAATTCTGCAGTCACTCCATGTGACTGCAGACTTATAAATTCGGCCAACGTATGCACTGTGAGGATTTGTTTTTTCTAAATCAGGAACAAGCTAACATGCAGTATTCCTGGCCAGAACCGGACTAGTGGGCGTGGACTAGCTCCATACAAGTGTATGGAGCAAGGCCATGCCCACTAGACAGCCACTTCCGCCAGTCAGAAAGGCATGCTCCATACACTTGTATTGATCAAGGCCATGCCCACTAGTCGTGTTGTTGACGGGAACATGCATATTGCATAATTGTTCATTGTTCAGAAATTGGCAAATCCACACAGCACACAATGAGTGCACTGGGAGGACTGAAAAGTCTGCAGTCACAGAGTGACTGCAGAATTATTAGTTTAGACCGACCCTTTTAACTAAAGGCTACTTCACACGCTACGATATCGTTAACAATACCGTTGAAACGTCACGCTTTTTTGATCATTCGAATGATGTAGTTTGTGCATCGTTGCGTGTAAACATACGATCTTGAAGCGAGAAATCATTGGATCAATCATCAAAAATTTGAGATCCTGACCTCAAATCTATCGTTCGTCGTTTAATTAACGTTCTGTGAACAAGCAACATCGTTCAGTGTGACACCTTTTTGAACGATGTCGTTCACAATTCTCCTATTCCTGCCACTTTATAACATCGTTCACTAGTTCTTCTCAAGGTAGCTGGGGCGTTGCCAAATTTGAGATCATTAACGATATCCATGCGTGTGACAACGCACTAACGATGTCCAAAGATCGCGGTCACGTGACATAGCTAACAATATCGTACAACGATATCGTAATGTGTGAAGTAACCTTTAGCCTTCAATCATAGGTTTGTTATTACTAGGATTGATACCCATGACACAACCATACAGAATAGCCAGAGGCACTATCTTAGGGTTAGAGGACATATATGTCTTATAAATTTGTGCCCCCTGTTCAATGATTATTGAGTTGTGGCCCTCATGCATACAACCGTATTTCTGGTCTGAATGCTATGTATTAAAAAAAGATCACTCAGACCAAGGTTATTCAAACAGGCAGTGCAACTGAACCTATTTTTCTCTAATCAATCCAGTGTGTGAAAAAAATTGCAGCAAGCATGATTTTCTCCAAGAATCAGATGGAACCCACCTATTCAATTCTATGCATCATTGAAAAAATCCGAGTGCAGTCCGATTTATTGGGACTAAGGCTAAGGTCACATTAACGTTAAAGGGGACTTGCATTAAAAACATAGGTTTCGGCAGCCTTAACGCAGTGCTACCACCATGGTAGCGCAGCGTTAACGCTGCCAATGCTTACCTATGGAGATGTGGCCCCTAGCACGGCTCAAACTCCGGCATCTGATTGAAATCTCATATTTTTTCCTAACGGAAGAAAAGACTCTTTCAACAATGTCTTTTCTTGTGTTAGGAAAAAGCGCGAGATTTCAATCAGATGCCGGCGTTTGAGCCGCGCTACAGGCCGCATCTCCACAGGTAAGCATTGGCAGCGTTAACGCAGCGCTACCATGGTGGTAGCACTGCATTAAAGCTGCCAAAACCTATGTTTGTAACGCAAGCCCCTTTTAATGCTAATCTGACCCTAGCCTAACAGAATGGAGAAGGTGAATAAACTTTATTTTTCTCTTCACATCAGAGAAAAAACGATGCCACTTTGATGAAACAATGATCAAAATCTGATCAGAATATTCACACTAAAATTCTTGGATATGAGAAAGAGTTGTCCTAGGAGGAAACTTTTCAAAGAAACTTGGTAGGATCCAAATTGTGCCATTGTGAAGTAGGGAGGAATATGAACATGTATTAGTATGATTCCAGTAATTTCAGGTGTTTAAGATGCTATCACCTCTACATTATAGCATTTTTCTATCTAGATTGTAATTGTATATCAATGTGAGGGTTTGTTTTTTGCGGGATGACTTGTACTATTGAATTACACAATCCATTTTGTCATATGATTCAATCGAAAGTGGGAAAAAATCCAAGTCTGGCAAAATAGTAAACAGTGAAATTCTGTAATTATTTTTTTGGGTTTTATTTACAGCGCTCATTTTACCATAAAATTGACCTGGCAGTATGATCCTCCAGGTCCATATGATTACATAGATACCAAACATATATAGTTTTTGTTTTATTTAAGTTGTAAAAGAAATGTCAAACTTTAGATATAAAACATTTTGCAACTTTCCGAGAGCTGTAAAGTTTTCCATTTTTGAGGTATGGAGCCGTGAGAGGGCTTAATTTTTATACGCTGAGCTGATGTTTTTCTTGATATTATTTTGAGGTATAAAAAATGTTTTGATCACCAGTTACATTTTTTTGTTGTTACAGTGGGCAAAAAACTGCTATTCTGGCATTTTGATTTTTTTTCCTCATTATGCTGTTTACCGATCAAATTAATCTATAATTTATTTTTAAATATAGAACTTGTGCAAATACCATGAATGTGTCTTTTATTTTCTTATTTCTTAATTTTTACATATATTTTTATTTTTTTTTCCTTGTTTAAATACTTTTTTTCTACATTTTACTGTATTTAATAGTACCCTCACGGGACATGAACCTGCAATAGTCTGTTCACTTGTCCTATATATAGCAATGCCACTGAAATTCCCCTGTCGGCACGTGTTAAATGCTGATATCAGAAATTGACAAAGATGGACTAGTCATAGGGTTAATTTGCATTTCATAAACGGACTTTAGAAATACATTTTCTGAAAATCTGTTTATTTGTCCAATGTGGTGAAGTTACTGTAAGGCAGGGAATTCAGATAGGTAGACACAGCTGCTGGTGGTTCTGGGGACACAGTGGGCCTGTCAGTTTCCCTTAAATCGGTATTTGAAGTTTTCTGTAAATTAGATTTGGATGCACAGGAGCCGGACTGTACATGGGGTCTTCTCCTCCCTGTCTGTGATACTACCCCTCCGTCTGCCTCCAGTCTGTGAATGACAGGTCAATACTGAGATTTCAAACCAAGGAGGCAGGTCATTTACAGACTGGAGGCAGAGGCCTGGGAATCACAGACAGGGAGGAGAAATCCTGTGTACAGTCCAGCCCCAGTGCACCAAAATCTAATGATTAAAGAAGAACAACAAAGTGGATTGTTCAACAAAGGCATCAATTTAATCAGTATTAAAGCGCCATTGCAGCCATGTCTTTACTTTACATAACAAAAACCTGCTGTAAGGTTCCCTTTAAGGCATTCAATCATTAACTATATAATAGATTCCATACACCAAATTTTAAGGTATGTGCCTTTTACAATAAATTTATAGGGTAATATTTCAGAAATACATTTCTTCCACAGCAATTCCTACCCAATCTGATTAATTAGTAGAAAATAATTTATTTTATCATTATCTTTTTTTTCCTACTCACTTACTTTGATGAACCGTAATTGCAAAACGACAAGTAAAAAAAATTCTTATCTAATGACTGCTTCATAGTTTAGTTTGCTATGTAAAATGTATTAGAGAGTGCAGTGTAATATTATACAGACATTACTAATTATGAGGTGTGGGAGATCAGAGGCCGAACAGAGAATATTGCTGATATTAAGATCATGCTAAAGAAATTCATAACTCTATTCAAGAGATGTATAATATGCCCCCTCTATATAAGTATTGCACATATTTTTAGACAGGTTATGCATAGCATACATATTGATATACAGAGATAATACTCAGTGGAGGGTGAATATTTCCATTTTCATGGTGACAGTTCATCAAGAGAGAGGGGAAGAATTTAGATAGCAGTGGGAGGTAAGTAAGTCAGGTCATTAAACTTAATAGCTGTAAGTGACAAAGCGTCACACACAGAGGAGTGGGTTTCATAGTCAATTCACTTCTAACAATCACTGGATTATAATGGTGTGTTTTATATCAGCAGAAGCACGGAGCGCTGTCAAGTTGGTCAAGATACAAAGTGTGACTTTGAAAGTTAATTTTACAACATCATCCAAGAAATCGATGTATTTATTTTTATTAAATGTTTCCATTTAAAAAGAACTTAACAGCTAGAGCCACACCTATAAACTAATTGTATGGCTGCATGCATTGTTTAAGGCTAAGCATTGTGTGTGAAGCGTTTACACTATATGGCGATATCTATTCAAATTTTGGTTGCTGCATATACAAAGAAACTTGAGTAGATGAAAAGTAGATGGAGTCCTTCTCCATCTGCCAATAACACACCCAATGACAAGCTCTAACTGAATATGGTTACAGACCTAGCGCTTGCCTTCACACTTACTTAAGGTAGGGAAGACTCTAACCTAAATGTATAATTTCTTAAAACTATTTATTACAAATATCAAAAACATGATTTAAAAATGAGTACATAAAAATATATTCGATTCTTGAGAATAAAATCTGTAATAGCAGTTTGTGTTCAAATATACTGTGTGGCGTCCTGGCAGTATAAGGTGCCTTCTACTAGTGCTTCTGAACAGTTGATGCAATAGATGATTGTCACTAGTTCCACTACAATCTGAACGAACTCCTCATCTGCTGTGGAAAATAGAGGAACTGTGTTACTAGACTATACCGATCCACCTCACTAAAACTAGTACTAACTGCAGTATTGCTCTCACCGTTTGCTGTGCTGTATGATATACGTTTTCCAGCTTGTTTGTTCCTCCTTCTTGATTCCCTTCTCCCCTGGAGGTGTGATTCCCTCTATATGACGGTGGTATATATTCTGAGGGGGTCATGTAAACAAAATTATCAATAATCTCCCATTTAATATTAATCTTGCCTAAAGATGAAGATGCTCACCCAATAACTTTATATGGTGGGTAGGTCTTCTTAAAATTAGTTGTGCGTTTTTCCTGCTAGAGAATGGAAATGTGTATAGGCTGTCATGCGTATAATCAGTATGCCAAAAGGGTAATGATTGCAGATCTTGTTTAGATTGCTAGTCCTGTATAGGCGGCCGTCACACGCTGAGATATCGTGCAAGATATCGTAGACGATGTTAAATTTGCATATCGTGCGAACGACGCGCAAAATCGCTCATCACGACGCTACACCCACAGACATCGCTCTGACGATTCCCCGATCCACCCATCCAGCGATCGTCTGAGAGATGCAGTTATCAGCAGTGGACATCGTTCAGCTAAAGTCACACAGAAATCTCCTAAACGATGTGGGAGCAAATGTGGGCGTTATCGGAGCCGATAGGCGTGGTACATGGGCTCCAAGCTGCGCCCTTCACTACACCATTGGTGCTCAGTACTGCGTCCTCATTGGGTCAGTTGTCCTTTGAAACATGGCGGCCTCATCCCCACAATGTCCTGTGATATTGATCGTAATGTATATATGTGCTGTAGCACATAACTATAAATTGCAATGGGCAAAACGTACAGAACGCAATTCCCGTGTTGCGTTGTGCAAAAATAGCTCGCTTATGCGTTGTTCAATTTTGTGTGGGTGTATGACAAGGTGGACACTATATAGCAGGGTCGGGGACCACGCAGATTTGATTATGAAGTCGACGCGATTGGGTGTACAGTTCGGAGATATTGTGCAGCCGACGCCTATGTGTGGTGCTGAAGACAGCGCTTTCAAAATGGCGCCCTGTGAGGGCAGCCAATGGCAACGCATCGTCTTCCACCAATGCGAGCTAGTGCTGATGCAGCCAATCCGAAACCATTTCGTTCCACGAATCACCACTGAGGGGGTCAGGCAATAGGAAACTCCTGACACGCCTACGTGATGGATTTTGCCATCGCTGAAATCACACGTTTCGTCTGATGTCGGGAATTTACACGTGTCGATTGTGCGTAGTTAATTGGGCGATATCGTCAGATCTGAGAACCGAACCTCAGATCACGATTTAGAGATTTGATCAGATATCGCTCGTCGTATCTGGCCGTCACACGCGCAGACATCGCTTACGCGATGTTTAATCTGCCGCTTTCAAGCGATATCTTGCACGATATCTCAGCGTGTGACGGCCGCCATACACATACATAATCTCCCTTGTTCTGATGTGAGTACTTACTATTCATAGATTGTAGCGAGTGCTCGCATCTGTCATGGGGCGGTTTCCCAAGCTGTCTGGTCTGTTGTGTCGGCTCGTCTGCACCACAGCACGGGCAAGCACATTTGCGGCCGACAGTGTGCACCTGGCTTTCTGATAGATGATGTTACAGGAACTGGTCACAGTGAGCTAAGCACAGCCTCCGGCTTCTTGTGATGGGACAACTCGTCTGTCTATCAGTCAGGCAGTCTTAGCACAGTCTGGGCAGAGCTATCAACATGTTTCGTTGCTCACGGACAACTTTCTCAAGATCAATTTCATGATTTGGCCTCACTCTCTCCTCCGGAGAACATTGCTTGCTACTGCTGCTATAGTGATAGCTCTGACTTCACTCATGCACAGTGTGACCTCAAGCTCCTGGCATGCAAGTGGATACTCAAAGCTGCTGCATTCACAAAGTTGCAAAGTTTAAGGAGGACAGAAGAAGGATGGCTTAGGGATCTCAGTCATGCCTCAGTAGGAGTGCTAATGGCAGACGGGACAAGACTGGTCCGCACATAGTTCATGTTTTTTTTTTACATTTCAAGGTGCTCTGGATATGCACTAAAGGTTAGAAACAGTGAGTATTGCTATATGTAAAACTACCTCACACAATAGCACTGCATGTAGTCATCCTTAAGGCTGTGTGCTCACGATCAGGGAATGCAGCGTTTTCGACACAACATCTTACCGCTGCGTTTTACAGTAGCAGCATAGTTGATGGTATTTGTAGAAAACCCATCTTCACTATGCTTCTCCCTACCACAGTGTGTTTTTCTTCTGTATCTCTTCAGCATGTGCATTTCTTGCTGCAGAGTCAGAAGTGGTCACCATCGGTTGTATGCAGGGGAAAGCCACACTGCACCCACCGCAGATCATGAGTACAGGGAGGCTCCTTCTCCCTGCTTGTTTCTTCTTCTAGTTTTTAGTGCTTTCAGTGTTTTTGTTTGTCTTATTCATCTATTTTTTTTAGTTTGCAAACATGAGGCAGGGTTTAGGGTTTCCATATAAGTTCACCTAAATCATCATTTGTGAGTTTCAAAAAGTCTCAAAATTTAACAGAAATGTACTCTTTGTCATTTAGATAAATTTGTTGGAAAAAACAATAGCGAATACCGCAAGAAAAAAAAGTAACATGGCTTCAAACATGTCGTAATTGATGAATTGGGCTGTTTGTGTTTCAACTCCTCACCTTTTATAAGATATTGGTTTGTTGTCAGTGAATAACAACATTTTTTTGTACATTCGGAGGCAGCAATCTATACCAATGTAGTCCTGCTCTTAAGCTAGACAGTACTTTAGAACTAAATATATCAGCAGACGTTTCACAAATTTCTAGTACTTAGCTACATATATCAGCCTGAAGTCCAGGATGTTTAGCTCTAAGAGCATTGCCAAGTTTAAATGCAATGGCATCCGTTTGTCAGCTTAAACCAATACCAGGCTTGTATAGATCTGCTTCCTGAATCTAAAGAGCTCTATGAGCCCATGATCAGGATTGCCAGCATTTTGAAAGAAGCATGTTTTCGTTGAGTCCAAAATGCTGCAGTGTTCAGTATAAGCCCAGTGGATGCGATTCATAGAAATTTCATGCCCACAGTGCTTCTTTTTTGCGCAGCACAAACTGACATGTGCCACAGCTTCCTGAGCTACAGCATGTCAACTCATGCTTGCAGAGATGCAAGTGTTCTCAGCAGGAAAACACAAAAAAAACAACGCCCTGAATCCTGATCGTGGACATGGATGCTGCATTCTCCCATAGAGAATATTAGAGTATCTGCAAAAGGAAATGCGCTGCATCCAGAAAACAGCGTGTCCTAATCCTGGGCACCTACACTTAGGGTATGTTCACATAACTTCTTTTACAGGCAGATTCCATCTGGAACCTACTAGAAAAACAGCTAAAAATGCTACAAAGAATGAACCTAATACAAATGTAAAAATGGCTTGCAGTGCATAAATTCTGTCATTTGTTATTTGTTCCATCTTTTGTAGAGTATTTAATCTTGAGACAGCTTCCACCAGGTATCTATGCTCGATATAAAGTTGAAACTCCAATAAAAGTCAGCAGCAAAGCTGCAAAAACGAAAAGTACAGTGCTGAAGAAGACACTTCAGGAAAAAAACAACATGATCGATTTCTGAATCATCTTCACCAGGTATGCCAAATTCTACAAGATATCATATGCAAATATGTTTTGTCGTTACTCTATACTTTCTGTGTCCTTAGTTACTACAGTAGTGACTCGTGTCACACATAGGTTGAAGTTGAGGTAAGGAAATCACAAGAGTGGTTATACAGTTTATACATAACTGTTAGATTAAGTTGACACCATCAAATTCCTTTAAAATGTTACGCGTTTTCAGAAAATCTTGGTCTCTGGGCCCAGTTTTCTATAAAAAGACAAGCTGTATTTTACTCACCATGTATGGGTCCAATGGTGAATCTCCACCGATGCTCCCGAATGTGGTATTAGCTGCAAAGCTTACATCTTATCAACAGTGCGTCAGATAATCAATGAGCTCAGTCGTTTTGCCTGTGTAGACCGAACACCTTCTTCAGAGCCACTGACTCAACTTATTGGTTCTGCGCTCTAATGTGATGTCAGCTCTTCAGCCAATAACACATACCGAAAGCAGTGGAAGAGATTCAATGCTGCACTCAAGGATGGTAAGTTAAGTGCAGTTTTTTTTGTTATAAAAAACTGTGCCCTGGGACTGGAATTTTCAGAAAAAGCACAACCCCTTTAATTCATGAAACATTTTATAGACAAGAAAACAAGCTTGTGATACAATAAGGTAAGGGAAAACAATGCTATCCAGCTGGGGCTTAAGGCGTATTAAGGTCTTAGGAAATACAGCTTATTCTTTGTATAATATAAAATTTACAATTTTCCAAAAGACTTGCTATATCAATTTTTGTGGTTTTCAAGCTCTTTGTTTGTAAGTCATTCGATACGAACCTATGTTGCTTATTTTCAGGGAATAAGATATTTTCAGAGGATGGATACATAGATGCCAGGATCATTACAAGACGTTGCCTTGTACGTCCATGAAAAGACCAGTACAGATTTTAACTTTTTTTTTTAATTACTTAAATGAGTCATTAAAATTCTATTCTATCCTTAATTATTTACCAAGTACTTGGTATTAATATAAAGAGTCATTTACTATTTCCAAGTGTGATATGTGTGATTAAGGTATTTATATTGTAATTATCCAATAAAAAACTATTCAAAGAAGCAACCATGAAAATAAAGGATATTCAGAAATGGACACAGTATTGTATAACACTGTATACTATTGGGTAGAGGTGTATACCGGAAGAATGGCCAAACTATTTGGATTGAAACTGTTGCTAAGTAATGGTCTGTGTGACACCTGGCGACGTCGGCGGTGATTTTGTAGGTGACGCTGGGGCGGGACCTATCACCGCCGACATCGTCAATGCGTCGCCCAATGTAAACGGGTGAGGGGGACGCATTTGAGTGGTCGTGTGTGTGCTGTGAAACCAGGCGTCCACTCTGGGGCGATGTGTACACATCACCCCATGTAAACGGCCGACGGCGATCTGACAGGCGATGAGAGCCATAGTCTCCCATTGTACTGCATCGCCGCTGGTGTTTTTAGACACCCCACCGGCGATGACGTCTGTCAGATCGGCGGTGCATCGCCGGAGGTGTCGCCCCTTGTAAATGGGGGACAGCGACGCTGGTGGGGCGCCAAAAACGTGCGCGCTCCCACCCGTCATCGCCAACATCTCCGGCGACGTCACTTGGTGTGACGTGGCCCTAAGAATAATAATGTGACAATTAAGAGTCCATATTGGGTCAGACTAGGACTCTGTTCTCCCCCATCAGCCTTAACTTTGGTTGTGACAACATAAATTATGAAAAGCGAGTATAATAGTATTATAGAGAATTATTGGAAACCTTAGAATCACCAAATAAATACTTATGTATTTGAATACTTATATACTTTATTTACAGTATGTCATGGTGATTGTGTGGGCACAAAAGCCACTGAGTCTCCTTCATATGTTAAAGCCAAGACCCACTCACTGCCAGGAGTGGTGCCCACGCTGCCCTGGCGGTTTAACCCCCAAATCAGGGGTCTCAAACACCAGGCCTTGAGGGCCACACACAGTGCAGGTTTTAAGGATTTTCTTAGACTATAACATTTGCTAATATAATTTGCTGCACAGGTGATGATTCCAGCTGTCAAATGGTAAGAAAATCCTGAAAACCTACACTGTGTGCAGCCCTTGAGGCTTGGAGTTTGAGAGCCCTGCCCCAAATGCTGTGAATGCATAACTTAGCTGCATTCCCAAGTGATTGAAACCCATGTGATGTCATCAAGGGGACCCGGTTGCTGCCATGGTAATCTGTGGTCACTGTCATGACGACCCCCTGGGTCACCCAGCTATGCAAAGGCTTGCACTCCATGCCAGATGATGTATAATGCACTGATATATAATCCATTGCAATGAATAACAGTGATCAGGGGAATAAAAGGTGATGTTCCATCCATGAAGAGAAAAACAAAAAAGTAAAAAAAATATTGAAAATATAAAAAAAAAAAAGAAAGAGAAAAAAAAGATCAATAAATACATATATTTATGTAAAATAATAAACATAAAAAAACACACATATTTGGTATCGCCGCGTCCGGAATAACCCAATCTATAAAACTGTCACACTAGTTAACCCCATCAGTGAACACCATAAAAAAATAGTGGCAAAACACTATGCTTTTTCATCATACTGCCCAAAAAAGTGGAATAATTCGCAATCAAAAAGTTGCATGTAAATAAAAATGATATCACTGAAAACATCATCTTGTCCCGTAATAAAGAAGCTGCCACAGTACTGCATCAGTGAAAAAATAAAAAAGCTTCAGCTCTCTGACTACAACAATGCAAAAATAATTAGATTTATGGTGTAAAAGCAGCAAACCATAACAAAAAATATAAATGTGGTATTGCTGTAATCATACTGACCCAAAGAATAAAGCTGTCTTATCACTTTAACGACTTGGTGAACAACATAAAAAAAAACAATTTTTGAATTTCTGTTTCTTCTTGATTCTGCCTCACGAAAAGTGGAATAGAAAGCGTTTAAAAAAATATTATGTGGCCCATGTGAAAAAAGGTATTTGGTATTGCTGTGATCATACTAACCTGACAAATAAAGCCACCTAAGGACTTATACCTCAAGGTGAATGGAGAAAAAACTAAATAAATAAAGCCAATTTTTCAGCTTGTGCTGATTTGTTTATCAAATTGTTTATTTTGCTCAGCTCACATTTATCTTGCACTCTACACTTAGCACTTACATTAGTGATTTGTGTAAATCTGTGAAAAATGTGATTCAGACAAAATTCCCAATGGAAAATTTTCTGTAATTCACTTTAAACTCTCACCTGACCCGTGTTCTAGTGGTGTCAACCGTATTTAGCGTCCTTTTAGGCATGCACAAGAGTGCAGTCAACCACAGATTTGTGCACCTTTGAAAAGAAGTACACCGCTGAAAAGAGGCCAAAAAGAGTCCAGAGTAACTCTGCTGCTCCTTAGTGAATGGATCTGTCAGGAGTTTCACCTGAATCACATATTTCAGAGATGTAGCTGGAAACCCAAAAGTGAGCAGCACAAATCACAGGATAAATGTGACCTGATCCATAATGTTCTTTACCCAAATTGCCATCAACAGCATTCAACTTAATCCACAAAAAAACAAGTCCCCACCCAGGTCCGTGATCTGTTAATGGAAATATAGGGGGCTTTCATGTCATTGGTAGTACAAAGGCTTTGAAAAAGCGTTGTGGCTCCTAGCTCCCAGAAAAAGAAAACTAGCAAAACCTGTGCTCCAAAATCCAAATACTTACCTCCCTTCTCAGCACCCAAATGTGCCTAAACCACAGTTAAGGTTCACATGTTTAGCATTGTTGCATTAGGAAACCCGCTTAACTTATGGGGTGTGTCTCCAGAAGCCCGAGCTGGGTACAATGTATGAGCACTACAATATATTGGACACTACAATGGCTTATTTGCAACTTTTAATCCTGCAGCATTCACTGTGTTTGACTCCATGGGTATTGTCCAAAGATAAAATCATCCCTATACCCATAGATGAACTGCCAGAGGGGTGTAATTTCCAAAATGTGGTCACTTGGGGCGACTTCTGCTGTTCTGGTACTTAGGGCATCTGCAAAAGAAGTCTGCACACAATTTTAGGAAAAGCTGTGCTCCAAAAATCAAAATGGCGCTCCTTCCCTCCCGACCCCTGGCGAGTGGTTAAACAGTATTGTACAGTCAGATTTAGTGTATTGCCACTTTGAAGAGAGATCGTGTAACACATTTTTTACTTATTCCTCTTGTGAAAATTGGAAATCTGGGATTAAAACATTTTAGTGGTAAAAATGTAATAATTTTTTTTCACCACCCAAAAGTATAACATTTAGTGACACACCTGTGGTGTCAATATGCTCACTGCACTCAAAGATTAATTTATTGAGGAGTGCAGTTTGTAAAATTGGGTCACTTGTGAGAAATTTTGGCTATTCTAGCACGTCAGGGGCACTGCGAATATGACATTGCACCCCCAAACCATTCCAGCTAAATCTGATATCCAATATGACTTCCCTTCTGAGCTTTGCACTGAACCTCAAAAGTAGTTTTCAATCACATATGAAGTATCAGTGTACTCAAGAAGAATTACACACCAAAATGTATGGTGCATTTTCTCCTGTTGCCCTTGTAAAAATACCAAATGTGGGGTATATATACCGTATATACTCGGGTATAAGCCGAGTTTTTCAGCCCAAAAATTGGGCTGAAAATTACCCCCCTCGGCTTATACGCGAGTCAATACGGCAGCCCCGGCAGCCCCAGCAGCCTCAGTAATCCAGGGCCCCCCCAGCCTTGCTCCGGTAACCTGTAAAGTAAAATATACTTATCACTGTCCCGCTGCCGTCCGCGCCCGCATCTGCCGACATCCCGATCCTCCATCTTCATGCGTCTTCTTCTGGTTTCCTCTGTTCGTCGCTGGCAATGACGTCATTGCCGGCACCGAACACAGGAAGTCGGAAGAAGACGCATGAAGATGGAGGATCGGGATGTCGGCAGATTCGGGCGTGGACGGCAGCGGGACAATGATAAGTATATTTTACTTTACAGGTTACCGGAGCAAGGCTGGGGTAGCCCTGGATTACTGGGGCTGCTGTATACTATCGCTGGGGCTGCTATATACTACCACTGGGGCTGCTGGGGCTGCTATATACTACCACTGGGGCTGCTATATACTACCACTGGGGCTGCTGGGGCTGCTATATACTACTCTGTGGCTGCTGGAGATGCTATATACTACCACTGGGGCTGCTGGGGATGCTATATACTACCACTGGGGCTGCTGGGGCTGCTGTATACTACCACTGGGGCTGCTGTATACTACCACTGGGAGGCCTGTATACCACTGGGGGGGGCCTGTATACCACACTGCTGGGGGCTGTATACCTGTGCTGGGGTCCACCCTCGGCTTATACACGAGTCAATAGGTTTTTCCAGATTTTTGGGGCAAAAGTAGGGGGGTCGGCTTATACACGGGTCGGCTTATACACGAGTATATACGGTAATTTTTTTCTTTTCACAGCTTAATGTTCTAAAATCCAGTGACGCACCTATGGATTAAAGGTGGTCGCCACACAACTAGATAAATTCCTTGAGGGGGTCTAGTGTCCAAAATTGGGTCACTTGTTTTACTTTTGTTTTTGTTTTACTGTTTAGGAAAATCAATTGATCTCCAAACGCAACATGGCATCTGCTAACGGTTCTAGAGAATTTAGCATTTGAAAGTCAAATGGCGCTCCTTTCCTTCCAAGTAGTTTTCCACCACACATGGAGTATCAGCGTACTCAAGAAAAATTGAACATCACGTTTTGGATCAATTTTCTCCTGTTACCCATAAAATAATAATTAAAAAAATTGAGCTAAAAGTACTTTTATGTGTTGAAAATGTGATTTTTTTTTAAATTTATGAAGCTCTTGGCGGGTCAAGCTGTTCATTACAGATCTAGATATATCTAAGAGTCTAGATCCAAAAATCGGGTCACTTGTGGGGGTTTCCACTGGTTAGACACTTCAGGGACTATCCAAGCGCGACATGGCATCTGATAATGATTCCAGCCAATTTTCTGCTTGAAAAGACAAATGGTGCTCCTTTTTCACCACATATGGTGTATCGCGTACCCAGGAGAGGATGCACAACAATTTTGGGATATATTTTCTCCTGTTACCCTTGTGAAAATGTAAAATTTGGAGATAAAGTACCGTATATACTCGAGTATAAGCCGACCCAAGTATAAGCCGAGGCCCCTAATTTTAGCCTCCAAAACTAGGGAAACTTATTGACTCGAGTATAAGCCTAGGAGGGAAAATGAAGCAGACTCTCATCACGGTATACAGCCCCTCTCATCATGATAAATGGCCCCCATTACTGGTATATAATCTCCCATCACTGGTAAATAGGACCTCCATCACTGGTATACAGTTCCCCCCCATCAGAGGTTACAACCCCCATCAGTGGTATATACAGGCCCCCCTCAGTGGTATATACAGGCCCGCCATTAGTGGTATATACAGGCCCCCCTCAGTGGTATATACAGGCTCGCCATTAGTGGTATATACAGGCCCCCCCATCAGTGATATATACAGGCCCCTCCATCAGTGATATATACAGGGCCCTCCATCAGTGGTATATACAGGCCTCCCATCAGTGGTATATACAGGCCCCCCATCAGAGGTTACAGCCCCCCTCAGTGATATATACAGTCCCCTCCATCAGTGGTATATACAGGCCTCCCATCAGTGGTATATACAGGTCCGCCATTAGTGGTATATAAAGGCTCCCCCAGTGGGATTTACAGGCCCCCCATCAGTGGTATATACAGGCCCTCTTCAGTGGTATATACAGGCCCCCTCAGTGGTATATACAAGCCCCCCATCAGAGGTTACAGCTCCCCTCAGTGGTATATACAGACCCCCATTAGTGGTATATACAGGCCCCTTTCAGTGGTATATACAGGCCCCCCCAGTGGTATGGTATATACAGGCGCCCTCCCTGTGGTATATACAGGCGCCCTCCCTGTGGTATATACAGGCACCCCCCCAGTGGTATATACAGGTGCCCCCCAGTGGTATATACAGGCCCCCCCAGTGGTATATACAGGAGCCCCCCTGTGGTATATACAGGCGCGCCCCTGTGGTATATACAGGCACCCCCCCTGTGGTATATACAGGTGCCCCCCCCTGTGGTATATACAGGTGCCCCCCCCTGTGGTATATACAGGTGCCCCCCCTGTGGTATATACAGGCGCCCCCCCTGTGGTATATACAGGCGCCTCCCCCTGTGGTATATACAAGTGCCCCCGTTGCTGCCACACACCTGTAAAAGAAAAGCTTTCATACTTATCCTCCTCGCTGTCACCGTGCGCGCATCCTCCGCTCTCCTTCCTGCTTGTACCCAGCGTCCATCCATGTGACCGCGCACAAGCAATGACGTCATTACAGGTGCGCGGTCACATGGATGGACGCCGGGTACAAGCAGGAAGGAGAGAGGAGGATACGCGCGCGCGGTGACAGCGAGGAGGATAAGTATGAAAGCTATTCTTTTACAGGTGTGCGGCAGCAACGGGGGGCCTGTATATACCACGGGGGGGGCGCCTGTATATACCACAGGGGGGGGCACCTGTATATACCACAGGGGGTGGGCGCCTGTATATACCACAGGGGGGGGGGTGCCTGTATATACCACTGGGGGGGCGCCTGTATTTACCACTGAGAGGGAGCTCTGACATAGTGCAGTGTAATATGCATCGCTCCCCCTGCCGCTGATGGACAGGGGGATGCAGTGCATATTGCATTGCACTAATGAGCGGGGGCACGTGACTAGCCACTCATACTACAGCCTCCCCCCGTCGGCTCCAGCCCCTGGACACCGCCCCCCACACTCTGAGCCATCACTGACTCGAGTATAAGCCGAGGTGGGCACTTTTCAGCACAATTTTTGTGCTGAAAAACTCTGCTTATACTCGAGTATATACGGTAACATTTTTAAGGAACAAAATAAAAATTTTATTTTTTTCCTTCCACATTGCTTTGGTTTAAGGTCATACAAACTCATAGTTTAAAAATTGCTAAATTTTGTAAAATTTTACTATATTTCTGATATTTTTACAAATAAACCAAAAAATGTCTTCCTAAATTTACATCAAAAAATGACATTGGTCAGAATGGAAAAAAAAGCCCAGTCATTAAGGTGAAAACCAGGATCTGGGGTAAAGGGGTTAAGAAAGTCCTAAATTGGATACTTCATATTCTATCATGTACATATATTCTTAAAGGGCACAGACGGAAGGGTTGTTTGTATGTTTTCAATGCTTATGGGAAGGGAAAGCAACTGGTTTCTAAACTCAGTTTTTTACAAAAAAATAGAATTAAACCAATATCATTGAAATTTATCAATGGAATAAGTGAACTTTTGATCTTTTCATATTTAAAAACAAAACTACTGTAGATTAGGGATGGGCGAATCTACTCGCTAGGACTCGTTACTTGGCGAGTCGTAAGGGACTCGCAGGACTCGGTACTCTGCGAGTTTCCCAGCGTTTACTCGCAGGAGTCCAATGCAAATCAATGGCAAACACTGACAAAACTAGGATTGCCATTGTCTTGCATTAGACTCGGCTACTGTGCCAGTGATAGCAGGGAAACTCGCAAAGTAAAGAGCCGAGTCCAGCTGTCTTCTCTGTGTGCTGGCTGCCGCAGCTCCAGGGTCCTAGAGCCCGCCTGCTCACAGAGATGATGTAGCATGCTGAGATGTTCTCAGTCTTATGTCCTGTGCATAGACATCTATATCTATGCACAGGGGATGTAGCAGAGAGGACATCGCGTTTTGGACTACGTCGGACGGAAGAGGATTTTTTTAATTAAAGATGGAGTCCCTAATGACTTTTTTTTTATTTCAAATAAAAATTTTTCTCTGTGTTGTGTTTTTTTAACCCTTTATTGGAGATTCTTAGTGGCTGGGTCAAACGTGGCCTGACATTAAGAATCTCAGGCTTAATACCAGCTTGTATAACAAAGCTGGTATTAACCCCTTTATTACCCAGCGTGTCCCGCCACCAGGGCCGCTGGAAGAGCGGGGTTCAGCGCCAGAGGATGGCGCTTCAATGAACGCGCCATCTTCTGGGGCGGCTGCGGGCTGCAATTTGCAGCGGGGGGTGCCCAGAAAGCTTGGGCATCCCTGCACTGCGGATTCCAGCCCCCAGCTGCTTAGCTGTACCTGGCTAGACATAGAAATTGCGCGGAGCCCCACGCATTTTTTTTAAATTATTTCATGAAATTCATGAAATAATAAAAAAAAAGGGCTCCCCTATATTCTTGTGTCTGGCCAGGTACAAATAGGCACCTGGGGGTTGGGGGCAGCCCGTCGCTGCCTGCTGGATCCGGCTGGTTCCAGAAATACGGCAAAGCCCATGTAATTTTTTTTCTGAAACATCAATAAAACAATCCTAAAAAGGGACTGCATCTTTATTAACCCCTCACCCATGGTCCAGGGGTTAATAAAGATGCAGTCCCTTTTATTTACATTGTTTTATGGATTTGTCAGAAAAAAATTTCACGTGGGCTTCGCTGTGTTTCTGGAACCAGCCGGATCCAGCAGGCAGCGACGGGCTGCCCCCAACCCCCAGGTGCCTATTTGTACCTGGCCGGACACAAGAATATAGGGGAGCCCTTTTTTTTAATTATTTAATGAATTTCATGAAATTATAAAAAAAAATGCGTGGGGCTCCGCGCAATTTCTATGTCTAGCCAGGTACAGCTAAGCAGCTGGGGGCTGGAATCCGCAGCGCAGGGATGCCCAAGCTTTCTGGGCACCCCCCACTGCAAATTGCAGCCCGCAGCCGCCCCAGAAGATGGCGCGTTCATTGAAGCGCCATCCTCTGGCGCTGAACCCCGCTCTTCCAGCGGCCCTGGTGGCGGTGGCACGCTGGAACTAATGGGGCCACTAATGGGGCCGTCACACGCATCAATGTCGTCAGTGATCTGATCGCTGACGACATTGACAGCTGATCGCTGGTGAGCTGTCACACAGACAGACTCACCAGCGATCATTGTACCAGCGACATCGTGGAAATTATTTCTATATCGTTTCCGCGATGTCTGCATGCTGGTATCCAAGGTAAACTGCGGGTAACTAGGCAGCGCGTGCTGCCTAGATACCCGATGTATACCTTAGTTACCAGCCTTCTCCGCTCACCGGCTGGTATCTAAGGTACACAGCGGGTAACTAGGGACCCTAGTTACCCGCTGTGTACCTTAGATACCAGCCGGTGAGCGGAGAAGGCTGGTAACTAAGGTACACATCGGGTATCTTGGCAGCGCGCGCTGCCTAGTTACTCGGAGTTTACCCTGGATACCAGCTCCCAGCGCTTCCTGAGAGGCGCTGGGAGGTGGCTGATCGCATCTCCCGGTGTCACACGCAGCGATGCTGCGTGTACACTGGGCAACTGTCGTCAGGTTTAAGAACAGATTCTAAAACCTGACAACCATCAACCAACGATTTATCGCTGGTTGATTGAGCATGTCACACGCTTCAATATCGCTTGCATAAGGTATGTGGCCCCCCATCCAACTAGGCCCACACATGTCACTGACCCAGCTGAATAATTCCTTCTGTAATATTCCATGAAAATCATTTTTGTGGCACCTAAGTTTGGTGCAGTACAAAATATATTGGAGCTGTTGCATGAGGTATGAGGGCTCCCAGCCCAAAAGGCCTACATGTGTTACTCATTCCATTCTTTGTGATCATTATTTATCTTTCAAATGCTAGGCAAGGCCCTGTTCCAGTCCCTGTGCCATGCATGCAGACTGCACCATTATACAATTTTTATTCTGAGTCAATTGATGCCCCTCTCGTGGTAACTGGGCATAATTTTTTGAAATGTGGAGACTCTTATTGGGGTCTCCTTGTTTGTTTCCTGAATTTAGCAAGGCACTCTGAGCATGAGGCCTACACTTGTCAGTGACCCAACTGAATGATTTTTCCTGTAATATTGCATGAAACTGATATTTGTGGCACCCGAGTGTGGTGCAGCATAAAATATATTGGAGCTATTGCATGAGGTATGAGGTCCCCAACCTCATCAGGCCTACACATACTCCTCATCCATCTGTTCCTGATCAATGTTTAACCTTCAAATGCTAGGCCAGGCTCTGTTCAGACCTTGTGCCATTCATTCAGTCAGCACGAATATATAATTTTAATTCTGGTTCAATTGATATAATATATAGTAATATTTATTTATTTATATAGAGCTATTAATTCCATAGTACTTTACATGCATCAGTAATGCTGTCCCCATTGAGGTTCACAATGTAAGCATTCTATCATTATGTCTTTTGCAATGATGGAACATTCATGGTGTCTGATCCTCATTTTTTTGAAATGTGGATACTTTCCTTGTGGTGTCTTAGCTGGGTTTGTCCTGCATTTAGCAAAGCTCTCTGACCACAATGCCAACCCCTGTCCCTCATCCCTCTGTTTATGATAAATGTTTAACTTTGAAATGCTAGGTTAAGTCCTGTTCCAGACCTTGTTCTGACCCCAGACCCTGTTATGCAGGCTGTACGAATATATAATTATTATTCTAGCTCAATTGATGCCACTTTCGTGGTGTCTGGCCAAAATGTTTTGAAATGTGGACACTTTTCTTGGTATCTCTTTGTTGTGTTTTTCCTGCATTTAGCAGGACTTTCTGAGCACAATGCCTACACTTGTCCTTCATTCCCCTAATCTTGATCAATATTTATCCTTCAAATACTAGGCTACACCCTTTTCCAGACCCTGTGCCATGATTGCATGTTGTGCCATTATAAAAAAATTTTCTAGCTCAATTGATGTAACTTTCATGAAGTCTTGCCCTAATTTTTTTGAAAAGTGTAGACTTTTCTTGGGGTCTCTTTGTTGTGTTTTTCCTAAATTTAGAAAAGCACAATGCCTATACCTGTTTCTCATCCCCCTATTCCTGATCAATGTTTAACCTTTAAATGCTAGTCCAGGCCCTGTTTCAGACCCTTAGCCTTGCATGCAGGCTGCACCTTTATACAATTTTAGTTCTGGCTTAATTGATGCCACTATTGTGGTGTCTGGCCCTAATTTTTTAAATATGGAGACTTTTCTTGGGGTCTCTTTGTTGCGTGTTTCCTTAATTTAGCAGGGGTCCCTGATCACTAACTCTGAGGAATAGATGGCACTTTTTTCATGTGTCAATCCCTGATTTGAGCTGTTTTGGCAGCTTTTCGTACCCCCTGAATGTTTTCTATTCCTTTCTACTGTTCGACAACTATTCAGTGAACTTCTTGCTGTTCAGCGAACTGAACAGAATCTAAACTTCTAAATGTTCACTCATCTCTATTTACAGAGGAATTTTGGCCCACTCGTCTTTGCAGAATTGTCATAATTCAGCCACATTGGATGGTTTCCAAACATAAACCGCCTTTTTAAGGTCATGCCACAGCATATCAATCAAGGTCAGAATTTTGTCTAGATCACTCCAAAGTTTAATTTAGTTTTTCTTAAAGGGAACCTGTCACCTGATTTTAAGCCCCTACACTATCTCTAGCTGTCCCTACACCTTCCTAGCAGTTCCCTATCTATCCCTTTCTTATCTAAAGTGGCCATATGAAACATGTGTAAAAGAAGTATAAACTTACTGCAGTCACCGTGGTTGGGGGACTGGGTAGGCGTGCCCACGCTGCCTTCCTCACACCTCCATGTTAAAATGCACGCCCCGCTGGGCGGCATTATTCTGGGTCCTCTCTTCCCCTGGATTTGGAATCTCCCGCCATCTTTGTACTTCTATGCACCGGCCGGGCGTCACATCTGGCGCAGTGCATTATGGGGCCGGTCACGTGATCAGCCCGAGTGCATTATGGGGCCGATCACGTGATCGGCCCCAGTGTATTATGTGCTTGATCACGTGATCGGCCCAGCTTCAATAAACGCAGTGCGCATGCGCGGAGCTGCTAGGAAGGTGTAGGGACAGCTAGAGATAGTGTAGGGGCTTAAAATCAGGTGACAGGTTTCCTTTTAAGCCATTCAGAGGTGTTTGTTGGTGTGTTTTCATTCATAGTCCTTCTGCATAACCTAAGTGCCCTTCATCTTGAGGTCATGAACAGATGGATGGACATTCTCAATCAGGATTTTTTGGTAGACAGTAGAATTCATGTTTCTATTTACCACAGCAAGTCGTACAGGTCCTAAAGTAGCAAAACAAATCCAGATCATCACACCACTCTCTCCATATTTTACTGTTGGTACGATGTTCCTTTTCTGAAATGCTGTGATATTTGTATGCCAAATGTAATGGGACATACACCTTCCAAAATGTTCAATGTTTGTCACATCAGTCCACAGAGTGTTCTTTTAAAAGTCTTGAAGATTATCAAGATGTTTTCTGGCAAAACTGAGATGAACCTTATGTGTTTTTTGCTCAGCAGTGTTATGCAGGTCATTTTTGCCCAGTCTCTTTCTTATGATGGAGCCATGAAAATTGACCTTAATTGAGGCAAGTGAGGTCTTTGAATGTTGTTGTGGAGTCTTTTGTGACCTCTTGAATGAGTCATCACTGCACTCTTGGGGTAATTTTGGTTGGCCAGCCACCACTATTCTATGCTTTCACCATTTGTGTATAGTGGCTCTCACTGCTGTTTGCTGAAGTACCAAATCTTTAGAAATATCTTTATAACCTTTTATAGACTGAGAGATCTTGAATACTTTGTAACAGCATGATGCCTAGCTTTTGAAGATCTTTTGGTTTACTTTACTTTGTCATGCTGGTCCTATTGATTTCTTGATTGAGAATAGGTGTGGCAGTAATCAGGCCTGGATTTGGCTGTAGAAATTGAACTCAGCTTCACAAAGATGTGATAAACCACAGTTAATTTATTTTTAGGGGGGAGGGGAACAATAACCTTTTCACACAGAGCCCTATAGGTTTGGATTTCTTTTTTTTTTCTTATTAATAAACGTTAATTTAAAAACTATATTTTGTGTTTACTTGTATTTACATTTAAATGTGAAAAACGTACAAAACAATAAGAAATCAGTAAGAGGTCAAACACTTTCACACCACTGTAGTAGCATATTGTATGAAATAACCATAGCTGGCAATCCCATGGGGAGCTTCTCTGGTCCATTTGCCCTTACTTTTATCATACATGTATATTTTATGTGTTCCAGTATTTACTGAAGATTATTCTACATTTTCTCCAGGTAAGATTTATAAAATGTAGAATTTTGAAACATCTGACAAAAGACTAATACTTTTCTACATGATTAATGTGTTAAGAATGAAAATATAAACACATAGGTCATATGCAATACTAATGAAAGATATTCATACCTGCCAGCCTGCAGCACACCAGATATACTGAAAAGGCCAAAGTCAGTAATCACTACTTTTCCATTGTCATAGAAAACATTTTTTGATTTGAGGTCTCTATGTAGAATGCCCTTGGCATGGAGATATCCCATTCCCTAAAATGAAAACAAACAATTGTAATTTACTAATTATCCTAGTATTTACCTTGAAAAAAAAGTTACATATTCAAGTAGATGTTGTTAAATTCAACTTTTTAAGAATTTTTTTTTTTAATAATTGTAAACCTCTGCCATCTAAGGTATGGATTTATGTTGTAACTGGGTAGTGAAGAGGTAGTGGTCACATTTTCAGGGTCCCAAAGTTTTCTTTGCTACAAATTCAGACATTGCGATTATAAATGGTGTATAATACGTGATGTGATCAGAAGCTTAATATTATGCCTTTGTGCAAATCTGCTACATGCCCCAAATTGTGTGCTTTTACAGTCTATGGAAAGTTCACACTACTATCATCAATTTTATCCTATAGCCTGGGATTTGTACCCATATTTGTTTGTCACGTCCTTGTATTATGCCTACTTGTCCCTGTAGTCTTGCACCAGCTATTACTGCTCTCATTTACCACCAAGCTATATTCTTAGGTGGTGCTGAAAGCAAAAGCAGTCATTGTTAGCTTAAGAGGTTGTCAATATGCTTGATACCCAGCATACTATGCTCCTAACTCTTCTGTAAGATGAGTTCCTCGCCATCCAGCGCCTCCGCCGACCTGCCATGGATATTAATTTAACTATAGTAATACAGGTTCCACGAGGCCGGACAATTACTAAGATTGGTCAGCGAACCAGTGACAAGTTTGGTAGCCAATGGGGGGACACAGAGCCCTATTTACATATCTACCATTCACCTGTCATTTACCAGTTGTAGTACTGTATTATTGTTGTGGTGTGCTTATAAAGGATTTACTCTTTGTGTTCTGACACAGGTTTTCTTTCCTATTGGTCCTTCTAGACCAACTTGACTTGAATTCAAGTATCTTTGACACAACTTATGGATACAATTTAGGAATTTTCCTCGCCTCTATTTCTAAACTGTCTTGTTCAATCTTGTTCAGGGACTGGCTGGTAGATCTTGCCCTGGGGGCAGTCTACTTTTCCAGCCAAGCCAAAGTGAGGACCGGGGGGGGTGGGGGCTGGGGGGTAGGGTGCTAGCAGAGCAAGCCAGGTGGAGAGTGGGAGGGAATGGGGGGTGCTAGCAGAGCAAGCCAGGTGAAGAGCGGGTGGGGGGGATTGGGCGGTCTGCTTCACTCACTGACCACTGCTTTGCTGTCGCCGCGGCCCGCCTGCTTCCGGGACCCGCTGTAGTGCGGCAGCAGTGCTGCAAAGCACCACTGCGTGGCGTGTCTGCAGTGGCGGGCCCTAATATGGGACAATACCACCGGCCTGGGGAGCAGATGCCTCCCTGCCACCTGGGCCAGTCCGCCCCTGATCTTGTTCCCTTAACTCACTTTCCTGGCCAGTAAGCTATTCTGTGGATACAACCCAGAAACATCTGCAGCAAAGGTTATATACCTTAATAGGGATAACTTAAACACCAAGGAGCCCTTTGGACCTGCAAAAAGGAATGGCTTCTGCCAAGAGCATCCATGTACCCTTTTGAGTAGGCAGATACATAACACTAACTAGCTTTTTTATTTTGGTGTTACACTTACAGTCAACAATTAATAAAGTTATGGCAAAGGAAAAAGAAATAGGAAAGGAAGAAGAAAAGCATCTCTTTAGTAAAATCTTCAATATTTTATTTCCATGTCAAGAATAAAACATTATGTGGGGATGCAACCCTTAAACCCTTGACGCGTTTTGAACAAAGTTCTTGATCACTGATGCCTATGATTAAGAACTTTGTTCGAAAAGCATCAGGTATTTAGGGGCTGCGTCCCACATGATGTTTTATTCTTGACACGGAAATAAAATATGAAGATTTTAATGAAAGATGCCTGGTGCTGGAACTTTTCTTCTTCCTTTGCTATTGCTAATGACTGATATCCAGCATTGTTCCTGGCACTGTGTTCATCCGGATTCCGGTGAGGAACCGCCAATCCCCTTTACCCGCTCCCAGTATGATGTTGAAAGGAAAAAGAAATGTTGCATGTAAACAGTAAACTATTAATGCATCACCTGCTGAAGTGAAAATCTTCATGTAATAAAAAAAGGAATGGCTAGAAAAGAGATTAGATATCACCTGCTCTCAAGATTTTGAAGAGCCCTTCCAATTAAACATATAAAGCAATATCGAAACAATATGTCTGAATTTTGATTGATTCAAAGCTTCTTCAATAGACACAACACAGAGCAATGCAACATAAGAAACATTTTATAGATAACATGGAGTTGTACTAAAAGACAAATTTTAGTTAGAATTAAACAGGACCTGTCAGCTCTATGGACATGTCTGTTTTTATAATGATATGTTCACACCTGTGTTTCAGATTTCTGTTTGTCTGTCTTGTTTTAGGTACAGGCTAATGTAAAGGCCGGGTTACACGCAGCGACATCGCTACCGATGTCGCTGCAACGTCACAGGTTGCAGAATGACCGGGATTGTTGCGGAATGGCGGGACCATTTTTCAATCGTTGGTTTGCTGCTGTCACGCATGCATCGGCATGTGTAACAGGGGCAATGACCAGCGACACCCAGTGTGCGCCCAACACCCTGACCGACCCCAGCGACCGTCGGGTGTCGGCGCATAGCTGGGTGATCACTGGTGAGATCTGCCTGTCTGGCAACTAACCAGCGATCACATAGCGATGTTCCAGCTATCCCGATCGTTGGTTGGGTCGCTGGAACACCGCTACGTGTAACCCCAGCTTAATTCATGTCCAATGGACCTGTTGCTTAAATGATGTATAGGGAAGCAGAGGAGCCCCAAGGACTATTATAAGGTTATTGTAGATTGTGTTATATGTAAAGTTTTAAACTAAACATTTTTGGCAAAAAAGCTCTGAATTATGTGCCTTTTCCTATTTTGAAAATTAAGTTTTCTCATTTTTTTATCAATTGGAAAAATTCTTGTACTTGGTACAGTTTCAAGGCAAATGTTTAATGTAAAATAACTAGTTCTTTAATTCCAATTTATTACTTTACAGCATTTAATAAAAACTATAAAATACTCATTGCTCGATGTCGAGATGCATTAGCTTGACAAGGCAATGTTGGACATCTAACATTCCTTTTTTTTCAAGACTGTTCTGAGCCACAAAAATGATGCTACGTATTGTTCTTTCATTTTCATGTTTCCCAGCAAAGACAATCATAATCTATTGTGCTCTTACTAGAAGTTACATGGCATAAATGTGCTCTAAATCATTGTGCAGATGAGTACAGGAAACTCACAAACTGCTTGCCCAGTAAGATATATACTGCGTAAACCTTTTATACTTTTTAATACAAGGGCATATGGAAGAAAGGTTGATTTTCAGAAATATGACATCTAAAATATAATTAGCAGAAAACTTAAAAATCTAGGTGTTCTGTGTCAAAGGCGGTTATTTCTACATTCCCATAATTGCTCCTTACAGAGGGAGGCTGTTGTATTTTAATTAAGTTTATGGCTATGCGATGCCTATGTATGCTTATAATGTTAAGCCAATGGTACAATGTCTGGCCACCACCCAGCACTTTCAGAAAGAGCTCAATGGTGTAATTGTTTCCGTTTTAGTTAACCCCTTCACCACTGGGCGATTTTCTGTTTTTCGGTTTTCATTTTTCCCTCCCCTTCTTCCAAGAGCCATAACTTTTTTTTATTTCTCCATCAATATGACCATATTGGCTTGTTTTTGCCGGACAAGCAGTTTTTTGCCCCGGTGCAGCTGGTTTCGTCACAGGTGAGGAGCGGGGGAGGTCAGGGTTAGTGAGAAGCGGGGGTGTGCGCCAGGCTGCAGACCTAGGTGTGGAGCGGGGGGGGGGGGTGGTGCTAATGAGGATTGTGCTAGTGAGGAGCGGGGTGGGAGGTTTGGTGCTAGTGAGTATGGGCTGCCACCCGAGTCTCCAGCATGACCTGAGAGTAGAGAGGAGAGGAGGGGCGGGATCAGCCGCGGGACTCAGGGAGCTTCACGTGGCTGCACCTCTCCTCTGACACACTATCGCGGGCCGCCCTGCTGGGAGGTGGAGGGGCCCCCTACAGGTGTCTGAGGGGCCCCCTAGCCAGTCGGGGCCCTGGTGCAGCTGACAAGTTGTACTTTTGAATTAAATAAATTATTTTACCATATAGCGTACTGAAAAGAAGGAAAAACATTTCCAAGTGCAGTGACATTGCAAAAAAAAGTGCAATTACACGTTTGTTTTTTAGGTTTTTTAATTCATCGTATTCACTATATGGTAAAACTGACATGTCAGCATGATGCCTCAGGTCGGTACAAGTTCGTAGATACCAAACATGTATACTTTTACTGTTATCTAAGTAGTGAAAAAAAATTCTGATGTTTTTAAAGAAAAAGAATTGCTCTTTGGCGCAATTTCCTAAGACCCGTAGCGTTCTCATTTTTAGAGATCTGGGACTGTGTGATGGCTTATTTTTTGCAGCTTGAGCTGGTGTTTTTGATGATACTATTTTTGAGTAGATATCATGTTAATCCCGTTAATGCATTTCATCGTATTGTTGTGGTGACCAAAAAACGTAATTTTGTCGTTCTGACTTTTTTTACGGTTACACAGTTTATAGATTGTATTAATTGATTTTATATTTGATAGATCGGGCACTTCTGAATGCGGTGATACCAAATATGTGTATTTGTTAATTTTTTAATAGTTTTATTTTCAATGAGGCAAAAGGGGGTTGAGTTGAATTTTAAGTATTTTTTCCTATTTAGAAAAGCGTTATTTTTTCTTTACTTTACATGGCCCATCAGGGGGCTGCATGGCTTTAGATCATGCTGTCATTGATCGGATCCAATCGGTGGTGTCAGCTACACATCTCAACTGATGACATCAGCTGAGATGTGGGGGGGAAGGATGCAAGCTCAGCTTGTGAGTTTGCATGAGGGGGTGGGACACAACCAAGGACGTACTACTATGTACTTAGTTGTGAAGGGGTTATCCATTACTGTTTAATTTTTTCCTATAGGTTAACAATACTAATAATATTAATATAATATTTATATAGCGCTATTTATTCCATAGCACTTTACATACATTTGCAACACTGTCGATCTTGGGGCTCACAATCTATACATCCTATGTCTTTGCAATGTGGGAGGAAACCAGAGTGCCTGGAGGAAACCCACGCAAACACAGAAAGAACATACAAACTCCTTGCAGATGTTGTCCTTAGAGTTCTTGGTGGGAATTGAACCTAGGACCTTGGGACCTCTGTGCTGTAAAGGCTGCAGTGCTAACCACTTGAGCCACAGTGCCACGAGCAGTTGATAATTACCCATCTGTTCTGCCCAATGGTTACAGATCGCTCCTGCCGGCGATACTGCAGCTTTCACTGTTGCTCAGTTGACAGGACATGACTGCCAATATCATTCTGATTGACAGACAACACCCCATTGTGGGAAGCTGGATGTCTATTATCATGATGTCAGCAGCCAGATCCCGGCGACAGAGTGGCCTGAATGAGGAGGAGCTGCTCTGTTGATGTGAAGCAGCAGAATCCATTGCAGGAGCAGTCCATGCCCATTCTGAGCTGGCGCTGGGTAGAACAGGCAGGTAGTTAGCAAATACTTGCCTCTTAGTTCTTAGCCAAGACTAGTTTATTTTTTTATTATGGGTCTAATTCCTTTAAAAACACCTTGAAGCATTCCTTCATGAAATCATGAGATATCAGAGTAGCCATTGCTAGTTCCCTGCATCTGACTTGATTAGATTGAGTGGATTTTGCAACCTCAGAAGTGTTACACCATTACAGATGGACAAAGGCATAATAATAGTGAATGCAGGGGTTGTGCTTGCACCTGGACCTGGAGCCTGGCTTAGTCCAAAAAGTCTTTGTAGCTAATATGAGAACAATAATACTATTATGGTACATTTACACGCGGCCACAGGAAGGTAGGAACAGGCAGGCATCGGACACAATTGTGCCTGTTGCCTTGAAAAGACCACGATGTGGCGGCGTGTAATTCAGAACTTTCCTTCCTGTGTCTTCCCTGAAGGAAGGAAAGTCCTGAATTAATCCAGAAAAAAGAAAATTCAGGGCACTAAGCGGTATCAACAATCATGTTCCAGGATATCCAACAATACCTGGACCCGTAGAAGCAACATCGTTTGCGAAACGGCATCGTTGTCCACCGGCCCTCCGTGGTCATCTCCCTGGACCCTGTCTATCCTTGAAAATCTGGATTAAAAGACCACCCTGCACATACCGGTGAGTGCTGTCTCTTTCTTCAAATCGCTGTATAAAGTCCTGAATTACACGCCGCCACATCGTGGTCTTTTCAAGGCAACAGGCACAATTGTGTCCGATGCCTGCCTGTTCCTACCTTCCTGTGGCCGCGTGTAAATGTACCATTAAAGACCTGTGATAGTTGAGGGACCTGTTGTAGAGTTTGCAGGTGGAGTTGAACTGCATAGATACAAACTGTGTGCGGTGCTTTTGGGGAGTTTTTGTACATTGAGGGTCCTTGATATAGAAGCCCCTAATGGTACATTTACACGCGGCCACAGGAAGGTGTCTGTTGCCATGAAAACACCACGATGTGGCGGCGTGTAATTCAGGCATTTCCCTCCTGTGTCTTGGGGAAATTCCTGAATTACACGCCGCCATATCGTGGTGTTTTCATGGCAACAGGCACAATTGTGTCCGATGCCTGGCGGTGTCTACCTTCCTGTGGCCGCGTGTAAATGTACAATAAGAGATTATGGGCCTTTTCACATCTGTATTTCTATTCCATTGCAATCCGTTTTTGAGAGCATGTGTGCCAAAAATGCAATGCAAGCGCATCCCAAAACGTACCCATTGATTTAAATGGAAAATGCATTGAAAACACATGATAAAATGCACGTAATTTTCGGCAAACGCAAAATGCATACGTTTTTGGAAAGTCAGCCCAAAAAACATGTCCTGCAATTTGGGCTGCATATGCAAGAACGCATGCATTTTGTGTTTGCAGAAAATAACATGCATTTTTACATGCGTTTTCAATGCGTTTTCCATTTAAATCAATCGGTGCATTTTTGCATGCGTTTCATTGTGTTTCTATGCGTTTTTGCAGTGCAAAAACAAATAGATACGCAAATGCAACCCCCCATTGGATATGAACTTAGCCTAACTCAATGAGCCATGGATGTTGATGAGTCTGAAATACTGTTTGCAAGGGAATCATTGGTTACATAATGTCTAAAATGATCATAAAACTTCAACAAATAGCATAGTTAGGACAGTTGCCTGAGAGCTTGAATAAGAGCCAAACTAGGGGAGAGAGGGGGAAGAATAAGAGCCAAACTGGGGAGGAGGGGGGAATAAGAGCCAAACTGGGGGGAGAGTGGTAATAAGAGCCAAATTGGGGGGGGGGAGAATAAGAGCCAAACTAGGGGGGAATAAGAGTCAAACTGGGGGGGAGAGGGGGAGGAAGAAGAGACAAACGGGGGGGATGGAATTAGAGCCAAACTAGGGGGCGGGGGGGAATAAGAGCCAAACTGGGGGGGATAAGAGACAATCTTATGTGAGCCAAACTGGGGATAGATGGTAGGGAAGTATATTTGAGCCAAGGTTGGGGTTGAGAATATGTGAGCTAAACCGAGCAGGAGAGGGGGGGAGTATATGTGAACCAAACTGGGGAAAGAGGATGAAGGGAGTATATGTGAACCAAACCTTGGGGGAGAGATTGGGGGCGAGTATATGTTAACCAAGGGTGTAAATTTGAGGATCCAGTATAAAAGAGTGAAGATGGGATCAGTGTGGACACAGTATGAGGCGCGAGGAAGAAGCTGAAGCACAGTATGGTGAGTGAGGGGGGATGGCTGTAGCACAGTATGGTGAGTGAGTGGGGATGGCTGCAGCACAGTATGGTGAGTGAGAGGAGATGGATACGGCACAGTATGGTGAGTGAGTTGGGATGGCTGCGGCACAGTATGGTGAGGGGAGATGGCTGGGATGGCTGCGGCATAGTATGGTGAGTGAGGGGGATGGCTGCAGCACAGTATGGTGAGTGAGTGGTTGGCTGCGGCACAGTATGGTGAGTGAGTGGGGATGGCTGCGGCACAGTATGGTGAGTGAGGGGGGATGGCTGCAGCACAGTATGGTGAGGAGGGATGGCTGCAGCACAGTATGGTGAGTGAGGGGGGATAGCTGTGGCCCAGTATAGTGAGTGGGGATGGCTGTGGCACAGTATGGTGAGTGGGGATGACTGCTGCACAGTATGGTGAGTGAGCCGGGATGACTGCTGCATAGTATGGTGAGCGAGGGGGGGGGTGGCTGGGATGGCTGCGGCACAGTATGATGAGTGAGGGGGGATGGCTGAGGCACAGTATATGGAGAGAGAAGGGGATGGCTGCAGTATGGTATGTGGAATGAGAGGGGAAGAGTGTGGACACAACACTAGAACTGAGGGGGATGGCTGCCAACACAGTATGTGGAGTGAGATCGAGTTTGATGAAGGAGAACAGTATAAACCGTGGGCAGTATAGGGGAACACAGTGTAGAGGACAGTGTGACCAGGGAGTCCAGTATCGAAAGGAGAGGGCAGTGTGACGAGAGAGTCCAGTATGGAAAGGAGGGTGCAGTGTGGAGGGCATTTTGCCAGAAGTGGAACAGTGTGTAAATCATATTTTGTGCAGTGAACACTGAGCAGGAGCAATTATTTATTACAGTGTACAGTGTAGGGCAGATTTTTTTACTCATGAGAATTTTGATCATTTTGCTATTTTTAAGGATATCATGTCGGGATGTGCTGCAGACCGGAGAAGAAGGACATCTCCAGAGATGAGCTGTGGATGTGAAAAGTCATTATGGTGTCTGGACAAGGTGAAGAAAAGAAAAAGATGACCCCGATCAGAGACAAGATAAGGTACCTGGATGAAAATGATTACCATATTTATGATACTAACTAATTCTAATCAGTACTGTAGTTCCTGTATGATCTGATGGTGACTGGTACTAACAACAACTCCAGTACTCTTTACCATTGTTAAGGATGTAGTAGGAGTTGTAGGTTCATGCAGCACAAATGCGTTTGGGTCTGACCTGACATTATAATTGTTTTACCATTTACTGATGTTGGTTCTGATGATGGTTTCTGTACTGATGAGGATTGTGATGTTGTGTTTCTATAGAGATGGGGGTTATATGGATGTATATGTGTACTGATGGGGGTTCTAGTTATGTATTTCTGCATCTCTGGTGGTTCTTATGATAAATTTTGTTACTGATGAGGATTTCAGTGATGTATTTCTGTACCTCTGGTGGTTCTGGTATTGTTTTCTGAACTAATGAGGGTTTTGACATTGTGTTTCTGTACTGATAGGGGCTATATGGATGCATTTTTGTACCTCTGGTGGTTCTGGTGATGTATTTATGTACTGATGAGGTTTGTAATGCTGTGTTTCTGTACTGATGGAGGTTATATGGATGTATTTCTGTACCTCTGGTGGGTCTGGTGATGCAGTTTTGTGCTGTTATTGGTTCTGATCCTGTACACATGTAACAATCTATAACCTGTAAGATTATGTGATACATGGCTACGTTCATAAAGTGTTGTGCCCTCTGACAATTTAAGGGTTCTATGTTTTTTTGTTAAAAGCATTAAAGGGGTTGTCCCACATTTATGATGAGTCTGCAGTCACTCCATGTGTCCCTCTATGTGACTGCAGACTTCTGAATTCTCACAGAGCACACACTACTCACTGTCAGGATTCTCTGCTGCTGGTGGTGAGAGGTATGAAACTGTAAGTATGTGACTTACATACATGCACTCGCGTACTGACTAGACATGCAAGGTCTCGATCAATGAAAATGAACTGAACAAAGAATGAAGAATTGCATTCTTGTGCTCACATGACTGTCCAATGTTGCTATTAACACAGGAGAATCCTGACAGTGTGCAGACCATGCTCGGTGAGAATTCTGAGGCCCTCAGTCACCTAGAGGGACTACAGACTCATCACACACCAGGATGAGGCGTTTAATTCAAACACTAAGCCCTGTAGCCCAATCCCAACAGCTTGTAATATACTTTGTTTTTCATTGAACATTGAGAGAATTAGGTATTGCAGCTCGTCAGCACATGACTGTAAGTGTGCAAATCGTATATGAATGATTGGCCACATGACGACTACTTAGGCCGCTGGGGGGGTAACAAACTGAAGTCTTGCCCCGGGTACCAGAAAACCTAGATACACCTCTGTGTATAGCATTTTATGACTTTTGCTCAATCACCACAACCTTGGTGTGTGCATAACCATCAGTGTCTGTGTAAGTTTTTCCACAGAATCCTAAGCATTTCTGTATATGTTCTGGCCTTTGGTACCGGTTATATTAAGTATATTTGGTACCAGTGACGATGCTGAGTGTGTGCTTTTGGGACTTTTTTATTATTATTATTTATTTATATAGCACCTCTAGATTCCATAGCGCTTTACATGTGGAAAGGGCAGACAAGGACAAGTACAATATATATGGACAATCAAGTCGTACAGATGCAGGAGGGGAGAGAACCCTGTCCGCTAGGACTCACAGTCTAAAAGGGATGGGTGGGGATACAGTAGGAGAGGGTAGTGTCGATAATGAGACGGTGTGGTGAATCGGGTTTCATTACAGGTTGTAGGCTTGACGGAAGAGGGGGGTCTTCTGGTTTCTTTTGAAGGTTCCCAGGGTAGGTGAGTGTCTGATGTGTTGGGGGAGAGTGTTCCAGAGTAAAGCAGATGCATAAATCTTGTATGCCGTTGTGAGAGGAGGAGATGAGAGAGAAGTAGAGAAGGAGCTCTTGGGAGGATCACAGGGTGCATGAGGGTAGGTATCAGGAGACCATGTCAGAGATGCATGGAGGGGACAGGTTGTGGATGGCTTTGTATGTCATGGTTAGTGTTTTAAACCAGGATCTCTGAGAAGTGGGGAGCCAGTGAGGGGCTTGGCAGAGGGAGGAGACAGGGGAGTAGCGGGGAGACAGGTAAGCAGGAGGTTGAAGTAGTCAAGGCGGGAGATGATGAGAGGATAAACAAATGTTTTAGCAGTGTCATGGTCAAGGAGAGTGTGAATCCGGGAAAACGGAAAACATTTTTGAGCTGGAGCCGGCAGGAGGTGGCGAGGGCCTGGATGTGAGGCTTGAAGGAGAGGGAAGATTTATGGTACCTTCACACGCCGCAATCTCGCCTGGGAATCCTAAAGGCGATATGTCGCCCCGGATCAATCGCCGTGAAATTGCCTCACAGCTGCGGCGTGTGATAGGGGAATTTCGCGACGATAAATGGCCTCTCGACTGTCGCCTGATTCCTGAGCACTGTTCTGAAATCAGCCTCAATCATGAAGGCGATATTTCTGTGTCGTGGCGTCTGACAGGGCGATAGTGATGGAATCAGCATCGCCTATGATTTCCCGTAGGCGTGCCACAGGGTGCTATAGTCTGCGCCCCGTCTGCAATGATTGGTGGTGGCTACTGTGTTCCTATTGGCTGTCAGTTCACAGGGCGCCATATTTGAAGAGCTGTCCGTTCAGCAACACACACATCTTAAATGGCGTCATGTATTAGCCAGCCTTCCAGAGCAGGCTGATCAATCGTAACACTGTTGCGTTGTCCAATGAGCGCATATGGGGCGTGGTGTAAACCACTGTGGCACGCCTATCTCCTCGCAGCGCTGACCATGTACAACCACATTGCCTTTGGGATTGCGGCGTGTGAAGTGGCGAGGGAATTCGACCGGATTGGTTCTGCTGTGGGTGAGGCGATTTCCGGGGCGACACATTGCCTTTATTTCAGGGCGAGATTGCGGCGTGTAATACTGCCATCGGCGATCTGAGGCGAGCATGAAAAATGTGCACGCACACGTTAGATCGCCTCATATCGCCAGCCGATATTGCGGCGTGTGAAGGTACCATTAAGGATTACCTTGAGGCACTTGGCGTGGGGAACTGGGGAGAGTGAGCAGTCGTTGACAAGGATGGATAGGTCGGGTAGTGGGGGAGAGCGATTTGGGGGGGGAAGACGATGAACTCAGATTTGTCCATGTTCAGCTTAACGAAGCGAGCAGAGAAGAAGGATGAGATGGCGGACAGACATTGTGGAAATTTGGATAGTGGGGAGGTGATGTCGGGCCCAGACAGGTAGATCTGGGTGTCATCGGCGTAAAGATGGTACCGAAGGCCATGGCACTTAATGAGTTGTCCTAGGCTTAGAGTGTAGATGGAGAAGAGTAGTGGTTCCAGAACCGAGCTTTGGGGGACACCGATGGATAGGGGGTAGGGTGAAGACGAGGTGTGGGAGTGGGTGACGCTGAAAGTCTGGTCCGTGAGAAAGCTAGGTCAGTGATACCAAGAGATTCCAAGATTTGAAGTAGGAGGGAATGGTCAACAGTGTCAAAGGCGGCAGATAGGTCGAGGAGGAGGAGGACGGAGTAGTGTTGCGATTGTGAGTTTGGTTAGGGATTTTCGGTGGAGTGGTGGGGTCGGACTTAAAACCCAAACTCAGGGGGCGTGACCTGGCCATGGAAGTGTGAGGAAGCACCTCCATAAGCTCTGCAGACCCGGGACTTTATAGAGCTATTCAACTTCACAATCTCTGCTCCAATGTCACGGAGAAAGAAGCCTGAAGATGCTGTGATAGCCCTGACACCTCCTGAGAAGCAAGGGAGAGAGGCAGGCATGGCAAAACTGTTTGGGACAGCAGGAAGAAAGGCAGCACGCTCCTCTGTAATGGCACAGGGAGGACCTCATGCTCAGAAGCTGCAGGCACAGTCACCTTCACAGCTGCCACAGAGAAACCCCCACAAACAAAACACTGGAAGCCAGGTAACAGCTGTTATCAGCTCCTCAGATAAGGGGAAGGAGAGATCAAGGGAGTCTGCAGTTGTGGAAACATTAGAGGAGATTGCAGACACTGGAGAGGAGACGGAGGAGACATGGAGGGATACTCCCCCCTCCCCTACACAGGCTGCAATAATGGTGCCTGCTTCAGACCAGTCCAGCAGCTCCTACTCTGAACTGAGGGCTATTAGGAGCATAATTGCTGCTCTCCCCACCAGACAAGACCTAGACTGTTTAATGGCCCGCATGGAGGCAACCCAAGCCAAAGCCCTGAGCCCCATTAAGGAGGATATAGAGACTCTAAAGTCACAATCCACTGCTGTGTCTGAGACCATAGCTGCCATTGAAGAGAGAGTCACTGCCTTGGAGAGACATGCTACACGCTCTAATGCACATATTGTTGCCCTGATTCTACAAGCAGATGACCAGGAGAATAGGGAAAGGCGCAACAACATACGCCTGAAAGGATTGCCTGAGACTATTACAGCTAATATGCTCCTTGACAGGACTCTAGACATCTTTAATACGGTAACACAAAGATCACCAGGCTCATCATACAAAATTGATAGGATACATAGAGTATCTCGCCCTGGCCCAATTGACCCAGACAACCCCAGAGATGTTCTGTGTAGACTTCATAATTTTACAGACAAGGATGCTCTGATACAAGCGGCTTGGTCCTTTGGCGACATTCTGATTGACGACGTAAATGTTCGCCTCTTCCCAGATGTTTCTAGTCGCACCTTGTATATGCGACGGCAGCTGCGCCCCTTACTTGTGAAGATTAAAGAGCGGGGAGCCACGTACCGCTGGGGTCATCCCTTCCATCTTATTGTGAGAAGAAACAACAAGACATATTATCTTTGGCATAGGGATGACCTTCCTGGACTATTTTCGTTCTTGGATATCCCATCCATCCCGATCCCGGATTGGCTCTCTTTGGAAGGATTTCAGAGGTTCGCAACAATGGGCCGCCAACGCAGTTACCTTTCAGATGCTGTCCGCAAGAGGAAGACACGGAGTGGCAATGCTCCACGTACGCCCTCGTCACAGCCTGGCAGCCCGAGGGGCGGAAGAGACGAGGCGTTTGCAGATCTCCCAACCTGACTCTTGACTATTAATGCATGCATTTGATGTGATTTTTCCCCCCTGATAAGATCGAGATATGTTAGGGAGGTTGGACGTATGGAGTAGTAAGCACCAGCTGTTATTTTTGTTGTTATTTGGACGTTTACTTATCTCTGTTCAGTGCCAGAGAGTCGCTGGCGTCCGATAGGATAGATTTTTCACCCTCAATATTAACTGGTTGTTGAGATTAGCGGGATATCTAACTGACCAACGTATTGCGAATTTGTCCCGGGACTGCGGGTCGTTTTCCGTGGTCGATCACATTCTCTACGATCCTCTCATCTTTTTCTTTTCTGAGAGGATTGTGAAAGCCGATCTTCACGGCATAGACTTGTGAAGTCTCTATAGTCTCCCCTATTAGTCCCCTTGGGACGAGTAGTGTCTAACCTTTTCTTTCTTGTTCTATTTTTTTTTTTTTTTTTTTCTACATACACCTCCTGTCTCTCCCTCCCTCCTTCTCTTCCCTTGTCGTCTTTTCCCATCCCCCCTCCCTTTCTCCTTTCTATTTTAGCTATATTTTTACCTTTGAGCCTCGGTTTTACCAGTCTCGCAAGAATGTCGCATAATGACCTAACAAAGGTAAAAATAGGTACGCTGAACGTACAGGGTTTACACGATGTGGGAAAGAGATCAATCCTGTTTAATTACTTGAAAAATAACAAAATACATGTTGCCTTTCTCCAGGAAACTCATCTTTGTGCGGCTAAGCCATACAAATTCTCCAGCCACTGGTACCCTTCGATGTATCACAGCTTTTCAACTAATTCTCACTCTTCTGGTACCAGCATTGCAGTAGCAAGATCACTGCCATGGGAATTCATAGACTCTGACGGCGACGGAGATGGGAGGATGCTCATGGTCAAAGGTAAGATTGCTTCACAGACATATACTTTTGCCTTGCTATACCTCCCCAACTCGGGTCAGATATCTGTGCTCCTGTGTTTCCTGGACAGGATTGGCGCATTTGCAGAGGGGATACTGGTCCTGGGGGAGATTTTAATGTCACGCTGGAACCAGACCTTGACACCTCCAGGGGTAAAACTAGTCTATCTAAGGCAGCAAGTAGGAGACTACATCTTGCGCTACATGATCACCAATTAATAGATGCCTGGCGTCTACTGTTCCCGACATGTAAAGACTTTTCATTTTACTCTCAAATACACGATACGTATTCTAGAATCGACTTTTTCCTTATGAAACACGCTGACCTGACGCACTTAACTGACGCCACAATAGAACCGATCTCCTTTTCGGATCATGCTATGGTCACGATTTCTCTTGCTCTTGCCTCCCCAATTCCTAGGCAGTGGCAGTGGAGGTTGAACGCCTCTCTATTAGAAGATTCGGTAATATTGGCGGATGTCACAAAAACGAATGCAGATTATTTTGACCTAAACACCGCTCCTGACATGTCACCCGTGACAACATGGCAAGCTCATAAGTGCGTAGTAAGAGGCATCTTAATAAAACACGGGGCTAGACTGAAGAAGAGTAGAGACGCTGAGATCCGAGACCTTATGTCCAAACTGAGAGAGCTCGAGACGAGACACAAACGGCAGAACCTCCCGGCTTTGAAGAAAGAGCTGCTCGACGTTAGAGAAAAGCTACGCTCTGTATTGCTCTATAAGGCGAAGGGCGTGCTTTCCCGTTGCCGTCGTCACTTCTACGAGTATGGGAATAAGGCGGGCAGGTCTTTAGCTAAGGCCTCACGAATGCACAGGGCGACTACGTATGTGCCTGAAATAACGCATCCCACTACCTCACGACGATCAAAACTCCCCATGGACATAGCTGAGGCCTTCAAGCAATACTACTCTGCCCTGTATAATTTAGACACCACTAAGTCATCCCTGTCTGGCAATACACTTAAGACACGTATTAAAGAGTATATACGATCTTCGGGGCTGCCAAAACTTCCGGATGTGGCGCTGCAATCCCTAGATGCTCCGATTTCGGACCAAGAAATTATAGATGCGCTGTAATCGACCAAATCAGGTAAAGCACCTGGCCCCGATGGGTTTACAATTGGCTACTATAAAAAATTAAAAAAGTCCCTACTGCCACACTTGAGAACATTCTTCAATGCCATGTCGTTAAAAGTCCCACCCCCGAGAGATGCGCTACGCGCCACCATCACAGTAATTCACAAATCAGGGAAGGACCCCTTGGTATGCTCTAGCTACCGCCCCATATCTTTATTAAATGTGGATCTTAAGCTATTTGCTAAAATCTTGGCGGCGGGGCTTTCCCCATTCATACCAAGCATAGTTCATCCAGATCAGACTGGGTTTGTCCTGGGACGAGAGGCCAGGGATGACACCACCAAGGCCATAAATTTAATCTATAACGCAAAACTCTCTAACACCCCATTGATGTTGTTATCCACGGACGCCGAAAAAGCGTTTGACCGTGTACATTGGTCCTTCATCGAAGAGACACTGTCTCATATCGGTTTGGGACCAAAGATGCTTGAATGGGTCTTGTCCCTGTACTCCGTCCCATCGGCAAGAGTGAGGGTCAATGGAGTCCTCTCAGAATCTTTTGATATTGCCAACGGCACTCGCCAGGGATGCCCGCTGTCCCCACTGATTTTTATTCTGACCCTGGAACCTTTGTTACGTCATATAAGGATGAATGGAGATATTTCTGGCCTACGAATTAAGTCGACGGAACACAAAATTGCCGCATATGCTGACGACCTTTTATTTTTTGTGACGCGCCCTGAGATCTCTCTGCCAAACTTGCTGAAAGAATTGGAGACTTTTCATTATCTCTCTAATTTTAAAATTAACAGAGCTAAATCGGAGGCATTAAATGTTTCCCTTCCCGACAGCTTGGTAGACAGATTAAAAGACGCCTTTACATTTCACTGGTCACCTAAGGCCCTCCGCTACCTGGGATTGCTAATCACACCGGACGTCCGAAATTTATATAATGCCAATTTCCCTTCTTTGGTAAAATCAATTAGAGCCGACTGCGAGAGGTGGTTGTCGTCCACCTTTACGTGGATGGGTAGATGCCAACTCTTTAAAATGACTATTCTTCCGAAGATCTTATATTACCTACAGACACTCCCCGTCAGCATACCGTCATCCTTTTTTAAGATAATCTCACAAATTCAGACACGATTCATTTGGAATAATACAAAACCGAGATTGGCAAGATCTATTTTACACAGACGTAAGAGGGAGGGTGGCGTGAATTTGCCAGATATCAAATTATATCACATAGCCAGTCATCTCGCACGGGTGGTAGACTGGTGTAGACACGGAAAGAACAAAATCTGGGTACAGATTGAACAGGACTCTACTTCCCTAAGACTACAGACCTTGCCTTGGACATCAATCAGACGAGATGAGACGGTTTGCGACCACCCGACGATTGGGGCTACCCTCAAGGTATGCGACTATACCCTGGTCAGATCCTTGATGATTCCACACACCTCGACTTTATGTCCGATCCTGAGTCACCCTGATTTCAAACCCAGCATAGATGACCCGGTTTTCCAATGCTGGATTGCGGCGGGACTAGACAGAGTTGAGAGTTGGGGCGTTGGTGACACTTGGCCCACGCTTGAACAACTTAACTCAATTACGGACCCGAGGGCTTTGGGATTCTGGAGATGCTTACAGCTCACGCATTACCTCCGGAGGTTTCCTCCAAAGTCGTCCTTTATAGGGCCGAAGACGTTATTTGAACATATGTGTCTAGATGCGGATGACTGTAGACATGCGGTGTCGAGGATCTATGCGTGTTTGATATCCCCCCCGGACCTGCCGGTTCCCCAATTTATGCTTAAGTGGGAAGCTGATCTAGGTCTGGAGCTGTCAATGGACCAGAGATCTGATATATTTACTTTAGCTCACTCCACATCAATATGCTCGAGACTGCAGGAAGCGAATTATAAAATATTGACAAGATGGTATAGAGTTCCTGCCCAATTACACAGGGTTTTTCCGTCTACTGATCCGGGTTGTTGGAGGTGTGGCGAGGCAGACGGTACCCTACTCCACATATTTTGGGAGTGTAGGAAACTTAGGCCGTTTTGGTCTGAAGTGACAAAGATCGTTAGGATTGTCACAGAGTGTACAGCTGACCTGGGCCCGGCCCTTTTCTTGTTACATCACTGTCAGATGCCCCTTCGTAAATATAAGCGTTCATTGTTGAGATTTTTAGTTATGGCGGCTAGATCGTGTGTTCCAATGCTCTGGAAGACGGAGAGATGCCCCTCCGTGTCAATGTGGTTGGAGAGGGTGAACGACCTCATGCACCTAGAGGACTTGACCTCCTCAATCCATGACACGTACGTAGCTTTCCGTACTACGTGGTTTTCCTGGATGATGTTTCAACAATCTGATTTATATAAGACTTATAGAGACTGTTAGAAAACCCTTCCTTGGCGGACTCGCCAATTAATTTGGCTGGTCTAGTGGGGTCGCACCTTCTCACCTACGTAGAGGCTTCGCGTTTCCACATAATCTGACACCATCCCTTTCCCCTTCCCTTCCCATCCTCCCCCTCCTCCTCCCACCACCCCTCATGACTACTCTCTTACTGTTCTTTTTCCTCTCTCTTTGATTTTCCTCTCTCCCTTTTACTTGGTCATCTGTCAATATATGATGTTGCAGCAATGACTTCTACTGTGAAGATTGAATATTGATGTAAGGTCTTAAATGGAACATTATGTTGTAGATCCTAACACTTTAAGGCAGTGTCTACTCTGTAGACGCATAAAAATATATAGTATTTGCTGAGTTTGGGCCTAACTGGTTTGGCCACCATATCTACGTGATATTTGTTTGGATATACTGACTGAGAAGTAATGTGTGTTTTCTTCCATGTTATGAAAAGTGAAAACTTTTCTAAAATAAAGAATTATAAAAAAAAAAAAAAAAACCCAAACTCAATAAGTAGTGGCAGCATTGGTGCTCCTGGATAAATGGACTATTTGTAGCCTAGGGCGAGGTTGATATTGAGCTGCGGAGTTGTGTTTAAGCCTAGTGGGAAATATTTGACAATACTGTGATCAGTTTCAAATTATAATGATGATCTTTAAATTGGAGTCCTTGAACATAGCTTCAAGCAAGAAAATATAAGATGTACAGTACATTATTCAATTAACTGCAGCCACACATTTACAATATTGCAGGACAAACGTTGTGGGAGCTTGAATGTTGGGTAGAATGATAGAGGGGGCATTAAATGGGTTGTCTGGTCTAATATGATAATTCTGCAGTCACTTTATGTGAACGCTGTGAGGATTTGCAGTTTCTAAACCGGTAATGGACCACACGTATGCAGTATGTATGTTCCTGGGCACTGCGGCTAGAACTCTCATCTAGTGGGCACAACCTCACTCACCAAGCAAGGCCACACCCACAAGATGGCAATACACACTAATCAGAGATGCCCACTCCATACACTTGCATTGAGTGAGGTTGCGCCCACTAGTCTTTTTTTTGCTGGGAACATGTAGCCCGCATAATTGTGGGCCATTCCCAGCTTCCAAAATGGCGAAACCTCATAGTGCTCTGTGGGGACTGGGAGGATTGATAAGTCTGAAGTCACACAAAGTGATCACAGAATTATCGATTTAGACTGGACAACCCCTTTAACAAACTATTCTGCTCAAGTGAGGCATCACAATATAAGGTGTAGACAGAAAACTAAATTAAATCTCTGGGTGAAAAAAAACCTAGCCACATATTATGACTGTGAACAAGCTAAAAGTAACCAAAGTTTATATAAACTGTAAGGACAGCAGTATTAGGCTGTGTACACACGTTACATTTATGTTGCGTATTTGTGCAGAGTTGATACAAAACCTGAATGGAATCCTGATTCCAGAAAAGTCTATGAAATTCCTGAAGTCTCATGTAGATATTGAGTATTTTCCCCTTCAGATTTGGTGCACATTTAAATCTTACACATGTCAATTCTTTTAGCGCTTTTGATGCAGATTTTACCAATACTAAGAGCAGGGGGAAATCTGCATCAAAACGCTTGTCAAAAAAGTGGCAAAAATGCATATTTTGGCCACTAACCTTTTCTTGGAAAGAGATGCAGAAATGGTGCAGACATTTCTGCACCAAATGCTTAACGTGTGCACATACTCTTAGGCTGGCTTCACACTGTGATGTGATCGGGTCCAGGGCTGTCCGATGTGATTCGGAAAGCTTCAGACCCTATTTGCAAACAGAATCGGATGGCAAATATGCCCTCCGGTCCGGTTTGCAGCTGGATGCCGCTGATAGCAGCTGCAGCTGCTGTAATTTCAAGATCGTGGCTAGCAGGGAGCTAGCCGCGGTCCTGAAATCACAGCAGGGGACAGCCGGTGGTGCTGAAGTTGTAAACTTCAGCCACCGGTGTCTGGTTCCCGGATCCTCCCGTATCTGGGCAATCCGGCGCCATAGACTCCCATGTTAGGGAGCACCGGATTGCCCCGGATCCAAGAGGATCCGGGAGGATCCGATTTGGGCAGATTTTTTGCCCCGGACACAAAAACGTTGCAAGCAACGTTTTTGTGTCCGGGAGGAAGATCTGAATTGTCCTGGATCCTCCCGGACAGATGGAAACCGGATGGCACATAGCTGCCATCCGGTTCCATCCAGCTCCATAGGGCTGCATTACAGCAAAATCGGGTCCTGGGCTGTCAGGTTTACACCGGACAGCCTCGTACATGATTCTACCGTGGTGTGAAGCCAGCCTTAGAAAAACAAGCTTATTATAGTAGATAATCCAATTTTGCTTCTGGTGATTAAGAATAATCTTCTATTATACAAAGGCCAATAGTGACGAGATTAATTACATGAAAAGCACACCTACACATACAATGGATTGTGATCTCTTCACCTCTACATGCTCAGTGGAGCAGAAAATGAAGTCTTGTAATTTTTCTGGCTTTTGATGTGTGCTGCATAACATTTTGCGGAGAAATGATTTAGATCTATCATTGTCAGTTGTTTTGCTGTACAATACTTGGTGGCACAATCTTGCTTACTCTGCAAGAGTTCTCCGATCTAAACATTTTTAGCAGCACAAAGCAATTACCTTCTTGAAAAGCAGAATAAATTATGAACTCTGCATCAAAATGTTTAACTTGCTCTGTGATTTATCTTGTTTCCATCTTCGGCAACAATATGGGGTTACGCATGGAAAAAATGAGTAATAATCTTTTCTTTGTTTTTTTCCAGAATTGCTATTTTTCTAAGTATTACATAACAGCCGCTAATCAACAACGGCGGCAACATTAGTTATCCTTTCATCTACCAGATATGCTACTACTATTTACATCGTATTTTATCAGATACACATTTTTATTATAACACCAAGTCTTCACTATTTCAATCCTTCACAGTCAGCAATGTTGTTCACAGCTACTGTACTGTGAAACATATAGAAAATATATAAGGTTAGTCAATAATACAAAGGAGTATTAATGGCAATTAATATTTAAAGAGACTATGCAAAAAATAGAATCAAAGAATACATAAAAGAGTTATCCAGTTTAAAATGATAATTTTGCAATCACTCTATGTGACTGCAGACTTATAAATCCTCCCAGCACCTGCACTGTGCACTATGAGGATTCAACGTTTCTCAAGCGGACCAGAATTATGCAATATGCATGTTCCCAGACCGGAAGCCAACTACTGGGTGCAACCTCGCTCAATATATGTGTATGGAGTGTGAATGTCTGACTACCATAGAAGACACAGCAGTCTAGTGGGCGTCCATACATTTGTTTTGACAAAGGCCATGCCCAATAGTTGGGTTTTGGCTAGGAACAGCAGATCACATAATTGCGGTCCATTCTTGGCTTAGAAACTGGTGAATCCTTGATAATAATGCAGTCCTACTGAGTGACTGAAGAATTATCAGTTTTACACCCAACTCTTTAACTCTTCTTCACTTTTTTGCAGCTCCACTTCTGACTCCTTTCTTCAGAAAGAAGCAGGTGGACAGACATAGGTGAGGAACCATCCAGCTGTGCCCACTGCTATATTATTCACTTATAGTAGGACTACATCTTTTTAGAGGTATCAGGACATTATTGGAAAGAGTTTCAGACTACGAGTATCACTGCTGTCATTACCACTATTTAACCCTGATGTCAAATGTAAGTCAGCTGAGTTAATGAGGTCACCAAATAAATTTACATTCATGCTTAGTTAATGAAAACCTTCAACTTCAGTTCTCAATGGTAAATCTGGCAAGAACTGTCATGAATCTATATGGTCCAGTTCACATTTAAGGCTGGACTGCGTTTGCAATTGTATGCGTTTTTACCACTAAAAACGCATCCAAACGCATGCGTTAACGCACTCATAGGCTGCAATGCAAAAGCATTGCAAACGCATGCAAAAACACATGTCATTCTGCAAAAACGCAAAATGCATGCGCTTTTGTAAAAGCAACCCTAGACACAGCAGCTCACGTTTTTGGCTGCGTTTGCAATGCATTTTTAGCGGTAAAACATCCAAACGCAGCCAAAATGTATATGTGATGTGAAAAGGCCCTATGATTTTCACGTGTGCTGAACATACAGAGTGATTCAGTCGCTACTTTACCAAGAAAAATTGTTCTAAAGTAGACAGGCTGTCGCTGTTATGACTCACTTCCTGTGAATGGTTGCAGAGCGCTGGCATTCACAGGAGATGATCATTTCTACAGTATCTATTTTTATACAAACTTCTGAATTTTTTTTCACCACATAGATAAAAGTGAAAGTATACATGTTTGGTATCTACAAACATTATAGCGACCTCGGGCATCATACTGACATGTCACTTTTACCATTTACTGAACATGGTAAATGAAAAAAAATCATGGAATTTCACATTATTTTTTCAATTTCCAGTACACTATATGGTAAAATGAATGATATCATTCAAAAGTACAACTCATCCCACAAAAAACAAGCTCTCATATGTCCATATTAATAACAAAAAAGTTACAACTCTTGGAGAATGGGAAGGAAAAGACGAAAAACGGAAAATCAATCGGGGGTGAAGGTGTTAAAGTGATGCCAGAGTGAGTTTCTAAAGAAGTTTGGAGGTCAAAATCCAAACAGTGTATCCTATCACTGCATGAATAAGCTGGAATGTACAGGAATATTACTGGATAGGAATGATGGAGGACAATCGAAAAAGTCTGAGGGAACAATTCAAGATGTGAAATAGCGACTTCTGGCATCTCCATATAAAGCCACATTAGCCACGTGCACACACTGAGTATTTGATCAGTTTTTTACCTCAGGATTTGTAGGCAAAACCAGGAGTGGGGCAATCAGAGGAAAAGTCTAAAAGAAACACCTGCAGCACTTCTGTATTTAATTATCCACTCCTGGTTTGTCTACAAATCCTGAGGTAAAAAACTCTCAAATACTCAGCGTGTGCACGTGGCCTAACAGGCAAACAGTGAGAAATTCATGCTATGACCAGAGATGTCCTGCAGAATCCATTCAACAATATGGAACGGTGCGTGCAGTTGTTCTTTGATAGGAATGGTTCACATTTTCAAACCAAAGTCAGTACAGTCCAAATTTTGGTATGATAGATGGTCTCTTTTTAAAGTTCTGGGTCAAGTACCGAGTGAATCACACTGTAATTACTGGGACGCAATGAAAAACAGTGGTTCCCATGCTGTTGTAAGGCCAGGGTCACACATGGCATCCGTTTTTGCCTTGGATCTGTTTTTCGGATCATTTTTGTCATTCTTTTGTCTAAGTTCAAAAATGCATATGCTTTAACGCATGGTGCATTGCGTTTTTCAAAAACGCATGGGTTTTTGTTCAGCATCCAAAAAATAGTTGCTAGCAGCGTTTTTGGGTGCAGTAAAAAAAAGCATGCTTTTTTTTAACATGGGGCCCTATGGGAAACGCATGTGTTAATATATAGGCATACAAATACACATTACATGTAGGCACCAAGCGTTAACGCATATGCATTTTTGATGAAAAAATACTAAGTCAAAAAAACGGCCAACAGCTCAGGAGACACTATTGGCACCCTAACAAAAACGGATCAGTTTTTCTAGTCCTCAAAAAAGCGGATGGGTATGTGTGACCCCAGCCTTCTTAGGCCTCATCCAGAAGTCCATTTTTCACATATTGTAAACACATGCCCGTTGTAATTTATGGTGCTGCTTATAAGACCCGGAGGCATGTCTATTTTTTATTATTTTATTATTTATTTAGTAATTTAGCTCAAAATCACCCATCCGAGTCTATGGGGGTACACATGGATACTAGCTGTTTGTTTTTCTTTTTTTAACATTGTAATGGGTAGGAGATCTCTGTAATTTTTTTTCTGCCATAAGAAAAAAACACTGATGGTTAAAACAAACACGCATTGATGAAAATCGGTCTTGTAAATAAGGACAAAGTACACTATGTGAGATATTCGCATGAGTCTCGCATGACTCACCTGGAATGGCCCCTAGCTTTCTGGACAGGAGCGTGTCAGCCGCTTGTGTTTCTTTGGAGCTGACACCCTTCTGTCCAGAGAAACATGGGCAGTTCCGGGTGAGTCATGCGAGACTCATGCAAATATCTCGCATGCATCTCTTACAGTTTGTCTTTGCCTGAGACTTGGGGTCCCGTCACACTTGGTGACGTTCCAGCGATCCCGACAACTGATACGACCTGGAAAGAATCGCTGGAATGTCGCTACGTGGTCGCTGGTGAGATGTCAAACAGTCAGATCTACTGAACAAGATGATGATGGGAGTGTAGGTGTGTCACGGTCCGCGCAGCTCCAAGGCTAAAAAACTCACCAATGAGTCAGAGATTCATCAAGCAGATTTCCATCCTTTTATTTTCCTTCCTCCAACGCGTTTCGGCGCCCACCTGGCGCCTTCCTCAGGGATATCCAGGTGGGCGCCGAAACGCGTTGGAGGAAGGAAAATAAAGAATGGAAATCTGCTTGATGAATCTCTGACTCATTGGTGAGTTTTTTAGCCTTGGAGCAGCGCGGACCGTGACACACCTACACTCCCATCATCATCTTGGATATCACCACTGTGTAGTGGTTGGTGGAGGTCCTGCAGCAGCTTGGAGTATTTTCTTACGCCTTCATAACCAGTTGTGGGGATCACAACTGTACCAGGTGCGTGGCTTCATTGTCACCACTCTGACATACTCAGTGTCACTAGTGATAGGGCACTATTGCGCCTCTTGTCCCCCACCCTCTTATATTTTTACAGATCTACTGAACGACGCAGCAACGATACGCAACCCATATAACAACCTCAGCGGTCGTTGGGACCCTGTCAAACAGCAGCTAATCTGATGACTCAAACCTACGTGGCTGAGTTCTGAGTCGCCAATGAGGTCATTGTTAAGGCTATCAAACACACTGATGCATGCTGGTCAGCGGGAGCCCGATTAACACATCAGGAATTGCCTAACAAAGACAATAAAAATAACCTGCTTACTTACCTTCACAATTTCTTGTGCTATCTGCCTGGTTTTGTTGACATCTAAGACAATTTTTGCATCTCGTACCACTGAGTACAATGTTCGTCCTTTGCACAAGCTGAAACAAAAACATATATGTATATTAAATACAACTGCCCAGAATCTCCCAATCTAATATCATAATGAGTTATAACAAAAAACCAAGTGTGTCAGCATTGTGGTTGATACTATCGTATCTGCTCTCTTTTCTTGCTAACAAAAATGGAGAAAGAGAATTATCTGATATTTTACAGAGATTAAAAAATATGATTCAAAGAAAAAAGGCACCCTAAATATATCTAATTATGTACTGTAATTATGAATATGATAGGTGCCAAAGTATAAATACAATCTCTTATGGAGACTTGAGGGAATCTGTCAGCAAGTTTTTACTATACAATCTTTGTGCAGTATGATGTAACACCCCGATTTTAATGATGTATCATGTACTGGGCTGCTGTTCATGCCGCTTCACAGTCTAAGGCTGGTTTCACATCACGTTTTTGGGCTGTCCGTGGGTATCTTTGTCTTTTCAGAATCCCACGAACAGCCATGGATCCTCACAGATCCCTGTATTTGGATGGCAAATAGCCATCCGTTTCCGATTCTATGCAGGATCCGTGTGGATCCAGTGGTCCATCTGTCTCTCCCTTTTCTTCCTGCTCCTGCATCCTCCCTCTCCTCTATCCTGTCCCCTGTCCTCTATTCCATCCCCCCTGCCCTCTATCCTGTTCTGTCCCCTGTTCTGTTCCCTCCGGTATGTTATAAAAAAAAAAAAATCTCCTCCGGAGGATACTTCACCTTTCTGTCGGCTCCGGTGATGTGACCATCTCCTGAGTGCAGGACCTCTAGTGACGTCACAGAGCCATCAGCTGACGATCGAGAGGTCCTGCACCCAGATGGAGACGATCGCATCACCGGAGCGCTGGAGAAGTGAAGTATCCTCCGGGAGGAGATTTTTTTTTGTAACATACCAGAGGGAACAGAACAGGGGACAGGACAGGGGGACAGAACAGGATAGAGGACAGGGGGGACAGAATGGCGAACAGGATAGAGGAGATGGAAGTTGGAGAAGCAGGGAGAGACAGGGGGTTATGTACTGAGCACTGCTTCTGGCATGCTCAATACATAACCACGGAGCCAACATCGGAGACAGGTCGGAGACTCAGGCCTGCCTGCCATTAAGGGTATCCCTGAGTTAAGGATAGTCAGGGTTTCCCTAGCCTGAGGGGCAGTTCAGGGGCCCAGGTTCCTGTCCTACTTTTCTCCCTAAGCTTCCTGTGACAGCTGCCTGGTGCAGTTTCAACAAAAATCAATGTTTTATCAGCAGGAGATTATCACTAAAGGTCTTGTTCTCTCATGCCATGTAGTCTTCCTGCTTTGTATAAACTGCCACCTCAACTGATTAGTAGCTTTCTGCCTATGCTCAATGTGCACAAAAAGGTTGCCAATCAGTGATCTGAGCAGGGTTATACAGAGCTAGATCTGCAGCAGAGAAAACAGTGATTATATCAACATGATAGCATGCAAACTTGTAAGTGATATATCACTGGAATCAGGCTCCCTGACCCAAATATCATGCAGATTTCAGATACAAAGCATAAACCTGCTAACAGATTCCAATAAAAAATTGCATCACTGTATATAAAAATGCAACTTATCAAATCAGAGTAATGTAAACTGAAAAAAAAAGATATAAGGAGATCATAATCAAACCTCATTTACTACTGCTGATAACCTGGGCTCTCAGTGTGTTTGAAGTTCTCATTAGTTTTACATTATACATAGTTCAATGGGACTGGTAAAATCAGTACTAATTGCTGCGAGAGATCAGGAGCCTTTTAATCATCAGTTACAAAGAAGTTTTCTAAACAGAATTTTTTCTAAAGAGATCCAAGTCAACTAAATTTTGTTGCCTACTTGTCATGAACATGTGCCCGTGCACAAGCGTTACTGACAGCAAATATAGTATAATACAATCGACTAGTAAGGACAATGATTATTGATCAAAGAGATGAACCACAAAAAGATTGTCCACTTATTTAAAAAGCACACCTAGAAGTCTATAAAATATCTAATAAATAATTTGTATTGAAAACTTAAAAAGAATAAGAAGCATAAATTGGTATATCTGCAATAGTAATGGCCGCTTTACGTTCCGATATTGCATACGATTTGATGGGAGCGCGCACGTTTTTGGCACTTGTCCAAGATCGCATAGTAGATGTCACACAGGGAGATATAGTCAGGCAAACTACGATGTAGTACGCCCCTTTCCCACGCTGTGTATGAGCAACCCAGGGAACAACCATTTAACATTGAGTGAATAGGGAAGTTGCGCTCCAAATCGTAATTGCGCTCTCACACAGCATGATCCTGCCACATCGCCTAGCCAATATTGCACGGTTGAAGGGCTTGCACAATCTTCATGCATATCGTAGTTAGGTTGCTTTCGCGTTGCATTGCCCATTTACACGACACAACGCACGAACGATATCAACTGCAACGGCCACACCACGTAAACTTTTTATCGATGTTGCGTTGCGATATCGCGACGTGTAAAGCGGCCATAAGACAATGTTTACATTGTGGTTTCAGATAAAACCAAGAGAAAATGAGAATATACCGGTTAGTGAGTGGTTGGTGTTGTTTGCTATAACTAACAAAAACTATTCAAATTTCAATTACAATAATTTCACCTTACTGTAATTGTGAACACAAGATAAAATTGCTGCATAGTAACCGACAACCACCGCAGCTTCACTACACAGGATGGAGGAAACAGGGAAAGAGCAGAAAAAACAAAGTAAAAACGACGGAGAGGGTAACTGAGACCCAGAGTACTCCACTAAAGGTATAGTGAGTTTCAATTGTGCTGTTTCACATTCCCCAGTTGAGTGCCTATGAAGTATTAAGATACTGTGAGATACATAAGGGTACCGTCACACTGTGCGACGGCACGGAGATGTCGCACGGTTTTTGCCACCAGCGTCGTCGTCCTCTATTTACATGGGGTGACACCTCGGCGATCTGACAGGCGGCATGCAGCTGGGGTTTCTTAAAGCCCCAGGGTGTTGCCTTAACATGGGAATATGGCTCCCATCGCCTGGCAGATCGTCGTCAGCCATTTACATGGGGTGATGTGTACACATCGCCACCAGAAGCACTGCTCTGAAACCAGGCGACCACTAAAAGGCAGGGCGATATCGGTGCCACAGGCCACGCCCCTGCATCGCCTAAAAAATATCTGTGCCGTCAGCACAGTGTGACGGTGCCCTTAGGCTCTATAACTAGAAGCTTTATATGATAGAACAGGATAAGCAATAATATACTATATGATACTTGAGTACCTATGAAATAAGGGTTAAGATATTAAGATACTGAGATACACATAAGGTTGTACAACTAGAGGCTTCATTTGATATAACAGGATAAGCAACAATATACTGCATGATACTTGAAGCAGATTAAGAAATAGGATATAAGACAACAATCTGTTATATAGTAAGCACACACATAAGAAAAGGAAGATAATTCTATTTAGATTTAGAACACACTCTCTAGGAGCAGATTTGCACATAGACACATCACATAATCCTCATACCCAAAATCCTGATACAAACACCGCTACAAGAGGCACGATATATATTAAGAGTTAGGCTTTAAAGAGCAAAGTACCACATAGATACATCACATATCCTCACATCTTTAGTCTTGACACCAAACACCATCATAAGAAGCTAACCATTTATTTTGAAGGTAATTATATCAATTCAAACACGAAATCACACACCCAATATCAAATTACCAAACACCATCACCAGTCACATTGGCCACTCCCTATTATTCAAAGCATAAATAGATATTTATTTTTCAAATTATAGCACATCACAAGGGACTGAAGATACCGCTATAGAGGCACCGTTACACCCGAACCCCATAAGTACGAACAAGTAAGTGATGACTCGATAAACAACTATCTGAACATTATGAAGTAGGAAACCATAATACAAGTACAATAAATTGGATCAACAGGTCCCCATAAGCAGACAAATCTAAGAAGACATAACAAGACCAGCTACCGATACCCCTGTGGGGAGAACACAGACAGCAACATAGCAAGGTAATAAAAAATGTGTTTTAACATTTTTTTTATAAAATAGACACAGACAAATAAAACATCACCCTACTTAGGAAACACACTTCTTCTGTTCTAGATGAGCTCCAAACCTCCATCTCAGACCAGAAATAAACCAGAAATAAGCCATAAACAAGCAACCGAGAAGTGGTCAAACGCAGGACCTAACAACAATGCCACCAGATACAAGCATGAAGATACCCACAAAAGACCAGAGAAAAGACCACATCCCTTCCTCTGGTGAACCAACATCCCTTCCTCTGGTGAACCAAACCCTACCTTTTATATGTGATTTTATATCGGTTTTTATAGCAATTTTATCTTGTGTTCACAATTATAGTAAGGTGAAATTATTGTAATTGAAATTTGAATAGTATTTGTTAGTCATAGCAAACAACACCAACCACTCACTAACCGGGTGGTAATTGTGCAAACCATATATTTAGTTCTAATAAACATCCCAAAGAAGGGTTAACTCAATATTACCTATGTGGTTTATTGGGAGCCATAATATACAGAGTAGCGCATAACTCACCACCCATAATAGACGTTTTGGTCTGTGTTTGCAAAAACGCATGCGCTTTTACTTGCGGTTTCAATGCGTTTCCCATTGAAATCAATGGGTGCAAATACGCATGTGTTTGCAATGGGTTTTTGGGCACAGATGCTGTCAAACACGCATTGCAAGCGAAACGAAGTCCAAATGCAGATGGGCACTTAGCCTTAGGCTAGTTTCACACTATCAATTTTTGAAATCCATGGGTGTGCATGTAAAACCTGCATGCCCCCGCAGTCCCACAAATTGTGAAACCTGAAGCAATTGGATGCACTGCACTGTTTTTTTTCACTGATCTGGCTGACGGATCCATCATTATACCGCTGCGGTAGCATCCAGTTGCATCAGGTTGTGTATAATTTTTTTAACAGATCCAGTGACAAATGACACATCCCCAAGTGGGTGTGTCATATGAAATTGGCTTCTGGCCATGCTCAATTCTGGAAAAAGGATGCGTGAAGCCATTTTCTTACTGATCCATTTCCACTGAACTTCATGTAATTCCAACTGGATGGGCATGGATCCATCTGATTCTGTTTTGTTTAACGAGCACCCGAATTTCAACATTTTGCGGTTTCGATTTCAGCCAAAAAAAGTAAGAAACGGATCCATGTGAAAATAGATACAACCAGATGCCACCACACATTCATCCATCGTCACTGACAGTCAATGAGTGAGAAAACGGATCCATTTCTATCATTTTTTTTAGGTAAACTCCCAAATTTCATAAAATGGTAGCGTGACACCAGCCTAACACGGTACCAAACCCTTTTAATCTCATATCTGTATTGTGCCCAAGCAGGAAGTACACAGAGCGCCAGAGACATCACCCTGGCGGCACCAGAGGAGGGAAGTATATGACTATGACATTTAGACAGGAGAAAATTTTACATGACAAAACAACCCCTTTAATAATAAAAAAAGACACAATTGTACCTATTTGCATCATATCCAGATGAAACATCTTTTTTTTTATACTTCAACAAGCAATTATCAGAATGTCAATTATATTATAAATGATTCATTAACTATCTATTGTCTAATAAACATGGCCTGACATGGGAATGTTCAGCTGTTATTACAGTTCTACATTTGTATTACACATCCTAGCCAACTTGATCAAAAACATGCAATTCCGTCATGTCACAGAATCATATTAGCTTCTGCCTCGCACTGCCCTGATATAAATGGCTTACAGTATGTCATTGATAAGTGTTTTCTGTTATCAGACATCCTTCTCTACCAGACTAATGAAAAGCAACATGTCTATAAATCTGTCACCATCACATTAAAGTGAGGTATACACAATACAGCAGTGCGCCGCTCCAGAAACAGCCCTGCCCAATGATTCATTTACAGAGGAAGTTGTGTTTCCTTATCGTGGCATCTAATTGATTTGCTAACTTTCCAGTAAAAGTCAACTTTAAATAAAGAACATGGGTGTACTATGTACTGGTTCCTGTTCCTAAAAAAAGCCAGATTTTTTATGCTAACTTAATAGACCAACCACTGATTTCTACTTGTGAGAACAGCTAGGAGGCTTCTGACCATACATAATGGAGAACTATCAGCCAAACTCTCCATTTTTGGTTGGGCTAGGTTACTTTTTAATGAGCATAGTGGTCTTTTGGCTTGTCCCCAATGGCAGACGTCACAGGGATCATTGATCATGCATGTTGCATTTCAATATGGCCATTCCCTTCTTACCCTGGAATTCCGTCTTTCTATAAAACGGCTGTTTGTTAATATTCCTTAGGAATGCCAACCTTTGTCGGCCTTCTTACAATGCAGGTCTTAGCAGCTGATTGGTTAATTATATATAATCATGGTGTGGCAGCACATTGCGATTAATGAATACATGAAATATTACTATAAGCATTAAAAAACGTAAGGTATTTAGTTAGCAATTTTCAATCAAAGAACCCAAAAAATGATTGACTATGTCACTGCACTGAACGACACGGAATTTAACTAGTCAAAGTAGTTTCTGTAACTCCAATCTCAAAGAGTTAACATTGCTTTATTTTTTTCCCACAAATCGACAGCACATGAAAATAGGAAATTTCGTTCTATATTATACCAGGCCCCATTCACACATCCATTGAAAAAACGCATGTGTGGCACATTCTGTATCGACCATCCGTGTGGTCATCCATCTGTATATATGTGTCATCCGAGTGCTATCTGTGTGCTCTCCATGTGTACATATATGACGTCCATGTGACATGTTCTGGAAAAAAATGCATGATACTGAAATTATTTTTTTTATGCGTAAAAGATGTGCAAATATAAATAGATTGATTTTACAGTTATTAGTCAAATAACTATAATATAGTCCAACAAATACAAAGTAGGCCAGAAAAGCAAACCTGAGAGAATAAAAAAATGACGAGACAAAGTCCCTCAATCACCTATTTATTCCCAAAAGAACTCGCATGCATCTTCAATGTAGTCCATGGAGGTCCCATAACGTTTGCAAATTCAGTCACCCAGTATATGGAGATCAAAGCCCCATAGGCTGTAACAGCAGCCACTGCGGGGTCTCACGCTGTTCTTCACGAGAGCCAACAAGTATGACAAGCCATTTGTATGAAAAAAAATGGTGCATTTGTCACCATTTTCTAAGACCCATAGTGTTCTTATTTTTCAGGATCTGGGGCTGTGTGAGGGCTTATTCCTTGTGCCCGAGCTGGCGTTTCTAGATGTATTTTTGGCATTTTGAACATTCTTTCCTTTACACAGTTTCCGAATTGGATTAATTTATGTTATATTTTAATAGATCAGACATTCATGAATGCAGTGATACCATATACGTGTATTTTTTTTTAAGTCTTTTATTTTTAACTAGCTGTGAGCCCGATTCTAAAGAATCGGGAGTCTAGAATCTGGAGAGGGAGAGGGAGAGAGAGAGAGAGAGAGAGAGAGGGAGAGGGAGAGGGAGAGGGAGAGATATAGATAGATATAGATAGATAGATAGATAGATAGATAGATTTAGATATAGATAGATAGATAGATAGATAGATAGATAGATAGATAGATAGATAGATAGATAGATATAGATAGATATATAGATAGATAGATAGATATAGATAGATAGATAGATAGATAGATAGATAGATAGATTTAGATATAGATAGATAGATAGATAGATATAGATAGAAAGATAGATATAGATAGATAGAAAGATAGATATAGATAGATAGAAAGATATAGATAGATAGATAGATAGATAGATAGATATAGATAGAGATAGATAGAGATAGATAGGCGAGTCGTTGCAGCCGCGGTCACTCCGGCACGTAGGTCCATTGCGAGTTTCATGGCCCAGCGACGACCGACGACAGCCGAGCGCCGTGGCCGAAAATCGAACCAAGGGCCCGGCCATGCATCACTCAAAACACCGCTATGTATGTCTATGGGAAGTGAGGCGCGATTTTCATTGGTCGCTGTGTGCTTGCAGCGACCAATGAGAATAGCGCCTCACTTTCAGCGGTAAATTTGAAACTCAAAGTCGTCCATTATATCTCTATGGGAAGTGAGGCGCTATTCTCATTGGTCGCCGGCAGCACACAGCGACCAATGAGAATAGAGCCTCACTTCCCATAGAGATATAATGGACGACTTTGAGTTTCAAATTTACCACTGAAAGTGAGGCGCTATTCTCATTGGTCACCGCCAGCACACAGCGACCAATGAGAATAGCGCTTCACTTCCCATACAGATATAATAGAGGACTTTGAGTTTCAAGTTTCCCGCTTAAGTGAGGCGCTATGCTGATTGGTCGCTGTGTGCTGCGCCGACCAATCAGCATAGCGCCTCACTTCCCATTGAGATACATAGCGGTGTTTAGAGGAATTTATGGCCGGGCCCTTGGTTCTATTTTCGGCCACGGCGCTCGGTGCTTGTCGGCCGTCGCCGGGGCGGGAGACTCGCCCCTGAACGGCTCGCAATGGCCGCTTCGATAGATATAGATAGATATAGATAGATATAGATAGATAGATATAGATATAGATAGATATAGATAGATAGATAGATAGATAGATATAGATAGATAGATAGATAGATAGATAGATAGATAAATAGATAGATAGATATAGATATATAGATATACATATAGATATAGATAGATAGATAGATATAGATAGATAGATAGATAGATAGATAGATAGATAGATAGATAGATAGATATAGATAGATAGATATAGATAGGCGGATGCCTGCGTACAGATCACATACTCTCGTCCGCACCAGGGACGCGACATGTTGCGTCCCTGGTGCGGGCGAGAGTGTGTGATTTGTGCGCAGGCATCCGCCTGCGCACAGATCACATATAGGAGTGAATGGGTGCGCACGGCGGTCTGCAAGCATCTGCAGACCGCCGTGCGCTCCATTATAAACATAGGGGCTGCCGTCTGCATGCAGATGCTTGCAGATGCCTCTGCAAAACGCTGTGGAGGCATCTGCAAATCTGAAGGCAGCCTTAATTAACAATAAACGTATCTATCCATTGCATGTCACTGAATTGCAGAACATTCTGAATCACTCTAAATAATACATTTAGTCTAGACCTTAAATAAATGGTATTTAAATGAGGTAAGCGCTGTTTTAAATATATGTGGCTCTCATTGGAGATCCATGGAGATAATTAAGTTATGTTTTCCCTGCTGCTGCTAGTTTTCAGTCATCTGAAGGGACTGTTAGTCAACACTCTACATAGCTTTCATGACAGGTTCCCTTTAACCGGATGATAACCACGAACAAATAAAGAAAAAAATAGCGCAAATTATTCAGGGTAATGTATGTAGCAGATATGGGTTACCCCTACTATTCACTTGTACATGAATACTATATATATATATATATATATATATATATATATATATATATATATATATATCCAGTAAGTAAATTTAATACCATATAGTGAATAGATTCATTAAAACAGCGGTGGAGTAAACCTCAGAAATGAACAATAACATATGTTGTGTAGGCGTTACACCCATTCCATCTCCTAGGTCATCTAATATGTGCAGGTTATTAAGGAGTAATTGTGTTAGCTGTCTAAAGAGTTGCCCAAAACTGAATGAATTACAGAAGTTTTTGTGATGTAGTATTTCAGACGACAAGGATTGATGGTGAAAGCGCTTCTGAGCCCACAGGTATCTACACCTACACTATGTCCCAAACCAACGCAGACAAGCAAATAAATATAAACAAATGTAAGACTCCATGTCAAATTGCCAAGATAGCAAGAGGGGAAATTAAACTGCAAAAAAAAGCAGAGCAAGAAAATTGTAAAAATTTATCAATGGTGTATTTAAGTGGCCAGTAGAGGAGGAGATGAGGAGAGGGAGAAGAAAGGTGAATGGGCAAAGAAGCATATGTCTGCCGCGTTATCTAATGTGCTGTCATTCATATAATGAGTTTCTTCTCCATTTCAACTCATCTATTAGTTTTTCTGACATGACAGTCAAGTACACACTGGTGTCATAATAAAGATTAACGACTGCTTTCACAATGCCAAAGTAATGAGAAAAAGAGTAAAAGAACAACTAAACTAATGGACAGAAATTTCAAGTTAGTAGAGTCCAGTGTAACACTTGGGTGACTAAGGCTCACAGGCAGTATAGATTAAAGTGCCCCAAGTGTGGCGTGTCCAGCAGAGACCTTTGAAGCATCTGCGATTAGAAGGTCACGGTGATTAGCAAAGCACAGGTCCTATTTGGATTCCACTCGGCAATTAACATGAGTGGAGCAGATTTATTTTGAAGGAGTTGAAGGGAATAAGAGCTCTTTTTATCTTTCCTGAGATTACAAACAGCTCTAATCTGCTGCCACTCCCTGTCATTATTCCACTCAATTTACTCCCTCAAACACCAGTTATAGTTCTTCTATGCTGAACCCTCAGGAAACTTTGTCCTTGTGGAAGCTGTGGAGTTCTATTTGGCAAACAAATGGGGATAAAACAACAATCTCTCAGTGTTGTCCTATTGTAATAGTAAGAATTGTGTCTTGCTGTCCTACTCATTAGCCAGGGTTAGCCCAGGGCTAGCCAGTGTTCGCACACAGGGGAGGGGGGGGGGACTTGGTAAGGGACAATAGGGAGTGCAGGTTAAGCCTCAGGTGAGTGTTTAGTGGTCACCCCTATTCCCCTTCTCTATCATCAGGACCCTATTTTGCCTTTTCAGTGTTTTTTCTGTTCTCGACGAGCATTTCCTCACTCTATCAAGGGACCAACCTCCAGCTACATGGATATTACCTTTTCTTATTAGCTAAATGCACATGTGCATTTTGAGATATAGTCTTCAAACTCTTTTCACTATCAGTCTTTACCATGTCTTTAATTTCATTGTTTGTTTTCCTATGTGCTCTCACCACCCACTTTCACCACCCACCCTTCCATCACATCATTTATATCAGCCACTCTCTCCTTCCCTACTCTATGTACAGCTCCCATGATATCTTCACTTTAGTGAAGAATCTCAGCCCATCTTATTCTAAAGTTTTGCATAATAAACCACGTCCTACATCCAAAAAATATTTGCTGTTTCTCTTTTTGCTGCTGCTCCTGTCAGGTGATATCTCTCAACCCTGGTCCCACTTTGCCAACCTCAACCCCTTCCCCACGTCACATAGAAACCCTACTAACCTTATTACCATTACATGCACATCTTCATCTTCCTATTTTAATTGCGCGCTCTGGAATCCACGGTCTGTATGCAACAAGCTTCCCTTCATTCACAATTACCTCCTTACTAACTCTCTTAACCTTCTGGCCCTCACTGAAACCTAGATCCAGGACTCAGATACTGCTTCCCTTGCTGCTAATTTCTCATGGCTGCTTACATTTCTCCCATTCCCGAGACCTGGGAACAGACATGGTGGAGGAGTTGGCTTACTCCTGTCCCCACAATGTACTTTCCAAGTCATCCCTCCAGCCGCATCACTCTTATTCCCTTCTTTTGAGGTCCACACGATTAGGATCTTCCAGCCCTTCCCCTCAGTAGCAGTTGTATACTGCCCCCAGGGTCACCCACCCAGTTCCGCGATCATTTTTCCGTGTGGCTGCCGCACTTCATGTCCTCAGAATTACTAACCCTTATTTTGGGAGACTTTAACATCCCCATAAACAGCCTCATCTCCTCATCGGCACCCCAGCTCCTATCTCTAAGCACCTCTTCTTGGCCTCTCACAGCTCTCAACCTCTGAGACACAGAAGGATGGTAATACCCTTGACCTGTCTTTACCCGGCTCTGCCCAACCTCCCCCTTAGAAAATTCACCTCTTCCCCTCTCTGACCACAACATTCTCTCCTTCATGCTCACAAATCCTCGCACACCCCAGCACAATCCTACCTATCACACATCTAGAAATCTACAGGCCATTAACCCTCATACACTCCAGACTCTTTACTCTCATCACTGCCCCCAATATCCTCCTTCTCCTGTCCCAATCTGGCTGTGACTCACTACAATGATACACTCAGAAGCACCCTGGACAAAGTAGCACCTCTCACCCTCTGAACCTCCAAACGCAGAGTAAAACAGCCCTGGCTCACATCACAAACTCAATTCCTCCAGTGATGCTCTAGGTGTGCTGAACACCTATGGAGGAAATCTTGCTTATCAAAAAACTTTATCCATTATAAATTCATGCTAAAAACCTACAACTCTGCCAAAGAACCTCCCTCATCAAAGTGACCAATGACCTTCTGATGGCAAAACATAATGGTGACCACTCTCTGCTTATTATTCTTGACCTCTCTGCAGCTTTTGACACTGTTGACCATCATCTCCTACTCTCTATGCTGCACTCCATCGGTATAAAAGACATTGCTCCCTACTGGTTCTCTTCCTATCTTTCTGACCGTTCTTTCAGTGTATCATTCACTGGCTCAACTTCCTCCCCTCTTCCTCTCACTATTGGAGTCCCTAGGGTTCAGTCCTTGGCCCTCTTCTCTTCTCTCTTCCAACAGTCTTGAAGGAGTTCCCAGAGATGCTAAGCACTTGTTGGCCTTTTGCCTTCACTCTGCGGTCCAGCTCACTCCAAACCATCTCGATTGGGTTCAGGTCAGGTGACTGGCGGCCAGGTCATCTGGCATAGTACCCCTTCACTCTCCTTCTTGGTCAAATAGCCCTTACACAGCCTGGAGGTGTGTTTGGCATCATTGTCCTGTTGAAAAATAACGATGCTCCAACTAAACGCAAACCGGATGGATAGCATGCCGCTGCAGATGCTGTGGTAGCCATGCTGGTTCAGTATGCCTTCAATTTTGAATAATTACCCAACAGTGTCACCAGCAAAGCACCCCCATACCATCACACCTCCTCCTCCATGCTTCACGGTGGGAACCAGGCATGTAGAGTCCATCCATTCACCTTTTCTGCGTCGCACATAGACACCGTGGTTGGAACTAAAGATCTCAAATTTGGACTCATCAGACCAAAGCACACGATTTCTAGTGGTCTAATGTCCATTCCTTGTGTTCTTTAGCCCAAACAAGTCTCTTCTGCTTGTTGCCTGTCCTTAGCAGTGGTTTCCTAGCAGCTATTTTACCATGAAGGCCTGCTGCACAAAGTCTCCTCTTAACAGTTGTTGCAGAATTGTAGAGTTGTGTTGCTGCTAGACTCTGTGTGGAATTGACCTGGTCTCTAATCTGAGCTGCTGTTAACCTGCGATTTCTGAGGCTGGTGACTCGGATGAACTTATCTACCGCAGCAGAGGTGACTCTTGGTATTCCTTTCCTGGGGCGGTCCTCATGTGAGCCAGTTTCTTTGTAGCGCTGGATGGTTTTTGCAACTGCACTTGGGGACACCTTCAAAGTTTTCCCAATTTTTCGGACTGACTGACCTTCATTTCTTAAAGTAATGATGGCCACTTGTTTTTTCTTTACTTAGCTGTTTTTTTCTTGCCATAATACAAATTCTAACAGTATATTCAGTAGGACTATTAGCTCTGTGTCCACCAGACTTCTGCACACACAACTGATGGTCCCAACCCCATTTTTAAGGCAAGAAATCCCACTTATTAAACCTGACAAGGCACACCTGTGAAGTGAAAACCATTTTCAGTGACTATCTCTTGAAGCTCATCAAGAGATCGCCAAGAGTGTGCAAAGCAGTAATCAAAGCAAAAACGGGCTACTTTGAAGAACCTAGAATATAAGACATATTTTCCATTGTTTCACACTTTTTTGTTAAGTATATAATTCCACATGTGTTAATTCATAGTTTTGATGCCTTCAGTGTGTATCTACAATTTCCATAGTCATGAAAATAAAGAAACTCTTTGAATGAGATGTGTCCAAATCTTTGGTCTGTACTGTATATGTCCCTAATACTGGTTTATATGTTCCCAATCATGGGTACATCCTGGTATACATGCCTCTCATTATGCCACACATAAAAAAATAAAGGATTTTACTCCCCCCTCAATCAACTCCCTTGCTGCGAGGTGTCCTCTTCTGATGCCACCAACTGACCGTGTGTAATTGAGGCAGCGCATGATGTCATTTCCATTCAACTCCATTCACACACCAACATTATTTCCCAGATAATCTGAAATGAATATTCACTGTATGCCACACCCAGGACTGTGGGTGTGAAAAGTAGTGAATATTCATTTTTCTTTAATGGCAGACACAAGATTGACACAGCCGGCTGCAGAAAGCCAGTTACTGGGGGCGAACATGTGTGCCTGTACTCACCCAGAGGTCTATGGGAACTCGGAACCCTGGCGTGGAGTTGGAGGGATGTCACTGGTGGCCTGCCTGGACCCGTACCCTGGTGGTCGGCCCAAAATTGGGGGAAATGTAGAAAGGGGAATAAAATAAAAGTTTGTCGTGATGCCACCTGTGGTTTCTGATAAATGCACCAGCACTGCTGTGGGCCTCCGGGGATGATGGACAGGCAGTTGGGTGGTATAGCTCCCCACAGGTGGAGCAGAGTCCCCGGGGCTATGGTAAGGTGACAGGGAAGGATGCAGAGTGTCAGCTATGCTGCCGGGCAGCCGTGGCAGTCTCTGCAGTGGACAGGGTCAGGGACTGAGGAATAGACAGTGCGGGTCTTGAAGCAACGCGGCGCGGGTGTAAATACGTCACCGGCGCGGAAATGAGCGTATGCGTCACCCTGCCCCCTACAGCCGGCCGAGACACCACGAGCGGGCGGGACGCGCATTTTATCAGATTACAGATCACGCTATGGAGGCGTGATAACATAGAGGGAGCGCCTACCAGGTGACTATGAATAGCATAGTCACTCATTATCATCCATAATGGCTACTATAATAACATTTTTCTTCTATTTCACTGTGGTGTTTTAGGAGCAAAAAGGAGTGTAGGTAAGTGTTACTATGCTGTAGGGACAGCTTTATGGTTTTGAGTGTTTTGGGGTGACAGGATCCCTTTAAGGCCTCCTCGTCTCTTTTTCTTGGTGAAGCCCTGACCTGTGTGTCACTTGGCTGACCTACTCTGCTTCTTCTGTCACTGTGGTTGTAGTGGGAAACCTTCGTGTGGACTACCGCTGTATCTCTCCTGTGGGGCCTGGCTTCCTTCATGGTTGCTACAGATGCCCGGGAGACTGGAGTCTGCTGGGCTAAATGCTCTCCGCAGACTGGATCCGGTGTCGGGTGGCTTTCTGGGTGATCGGGATGGCTCCTCTGCCCAGTCTGCTGTTTCTGTTACTTTACGCCTTGCCCTCGACTTCACTCTTACGTCCCTGCACCGGCTACGCTGATAACTGCTTGGTTGTCAACTGGCTCGGGCCTCGGGCCTAGCGTGGCTCTGACACACCAGGAGTCCCTAAGGGTGTTTGTGTCTTTATTTCTAATAAATACTTTTTTCTCTGCGTGGTGTCTTTTTTTTTTTTTTTTTAACCCTTTTATTGGAAATTTTTAATGGCCGGGTCAAACTTGACCTCACATTAAGAATCTCGGGCTTAATACCAGCTTGTATAACAAAGCTGGTATTAACCCCTTTATTACCCAGCATGCCACCACCACCAGGGCCACTGGAAGAGCCTGGTAAGGCACTTGGAAATGGTGCTTATTAATGCGTCATTTTCAGGCAGCTGAGGATTGTTGTTCTTTAGCGTGGAGGGGCCTCACTGGGAATACCAGCCCTCCACTGCCTAGTTTTACCTTGGCTGGCATTGAAAAATAGGGTGAAGCCCACATTTTTTTTTTGCCAGCCAAGGGAAAATTAGGCAGCTGAGGGTGGTAGCTCACAGCTGTCTTTCATCAGGGCTAGACTTAAAATTGCTGCAAGCCCCACACATTTATTTTTAATATTTATTAATTTCACACCCTATAACCCAGGTTGGTTGCCCTACATTAATGTGTAGTGCAACCAAGCAGAATCTCTGTCCAGATTGAGGAAAAGCACTCTGACTACAGCAGCCAATCACAGAAGCTCTCAAACAGTGTGAGCTTCTCTGATTGGCTGTTTGTCTGACAGTGCAGTGAATATGTAATTAGCTTAATGGGTGGCCCCAGAAGTAGCAGCGGGAGACAGGTGAACCCTATCTAGCTATTCTAGCATCTATCTATCTGACTATTGTATTCAATCACTCTATTTTGTCAACTCTTTTCTCACTTTATACAGCTTGAGAAATGCCATGTTAAAATTGCATCACACACGGACAACACACGGACGGCACTTGGATGTGATCCAAGAAAATGTCGGACAGTCGCATAGCAGTTGGATGCAAAACGGACCAAAACTCGGAGGACACTTGTCCAGCTCTCGGATCCGTCAATCAGACCATTTTTCCACTCGCCAGTGTGTTTCCAGCCTAAATGGTAAAAACTTGCTGACAGATTCCCTTTAACAGAGATATCATTAACATATCTGAATACACAAAACTGTGTCTGCGTGCCTCTAAGAACTGTGTTATAGGATGAGAAAAATAATCAGCATCTACTAGGATTATAACTTGTTTAAAAAGACCATATAAAAGCACAGGTTCACTAAAACAGCTGCACCTTAGCATCTGGGAAAAAAATGGATTTTATTACAAATAACATATGCTGAAAAAGTTTGTCTATATTTGGAACATCTGTCACAATTTTAGCTAAAACGTGGTAAGTCTCTTTTACAATGAATTTTTATGATTCATATTTTTCTTTAGGGTTATTAGAAAATCCCTCAAGAAACCAGATTTTTCCCATTTTTTGCTAACATTTGATTTTTTTGCAAATACGGTTACATGACGTTTCCATGTTCACAGATGCATTGGCTGAGATAATCTACTTTACCGGCTGGTGCTGAACATGCACTTATACTCAAGAGGATGTAGCTAGCGAAGCAGAGTAAATCTAAAGAGCAGTTTCTAAAAGATGGGCTAGGAGTCCTGCTATTTAGAACCTGCCAGGAGTTAGTAATCTCGGTAGGAAAACAAACTTTCTAATTAGCATCTGCAATTAAAGTAGTTATCGCCTACTTGAAAAATGTTATTTTTTCATTTATAGACTGTTGCAAAAGCAAAAAAAAAAAATTATAAAATCATTTTTTTCACTTTTAATTTACAATCATTTGTGACAGACACTATATTAAAGGGGTAGTCTCAAGTTATTAAAGGGAACCTGTCAGGTGGATTATGCCCCCCCAGCTATCATTGTTTGTACCTCTAGCTTTATAATACTATTCTAATAATCACTGTCTGAGCTCATAGTGTAATGTGAAAGGTGAAAAAAAGCATTTATACACTTACATTTCAGTCCCCACCTTGGTGGAGGGAGACTGTCTGGCAGAATAATAGCTACCGTAACTCACTATTAACTTGCATGGCTAAAGAACCTGTGTGATGTAATGATCATGTGACTATAGTGGGCAGAGCTAAGTGAGCAAACTCATATGTTATAGGGACTTAGCTCCGCCTATTGTAGTAAAAGGGTTTATGACATCACATCAGTTCTCCCAACATGTTATAACATAAGGCCGAAATGTTAACTATTAACTTGCCAATCAATCTCTGTCCTCCAAGCTGGAGACTGACTGCCTCATTACAAATGGAAATGCAAGTGTATAAATGCTTTTCTTTCACCTTTAACATTACAGGGATGATTAGACTGGTACTATAAGCTGCAGCCACAGACAGTGATAGCTGGGGGCCATAAACTAGCTGATAGGTTCCTGACAGGTTCCCTTTAAATTGCATTAGTTAGTTGACAGCATGGAAATATGCAATTAACATTATTTTCCTATTTGCTGTCATTCTTTGCAATAAGAGCCATTATTTTTCATAGTGCATAGTTGGTTGCCATGGAATTCGATCACTAATACTTAAACAGAAATTGTCCGTATGCACACTAGTTACACTACATGAAAGGAGTTAACTCCTAACATCCTAGTCAGCTTTCTCTAGCCCATTGATTTCTATGTAGCAGTGAACTGATTACCGCCATCTGGTGAAACAGAACTTCTTTTGAAAAGTATATGAAATAAGGAACAAAATCAAAATAAAATGTCCTAATTCTGTAAGGCAAAGCTATCAAATAAAAATATACAAAAAGGAAGCATATAAGGCTACGTTCACACGTGTCATTTTTTGCCGTGTTATCGGCAGTGCTGCTTTTTTGCACACGTTGGCACACAAAAAGCACTACTGCATGCTGACGCCGCGCTTTTCTCGACGCGCTTTCCCCGAGGCCATGTTAGCATATAGCCAATGGGGAAGGCGCGCCAAAAAAGCACCAAGAATTGCCATGTCAATTCTTTTTGCACGGCCGCTTTTGCAGTGAAAGTGCCCAAACAAAAATACGTGGCAAAACATCGCGTCTCAACGCCTATCAGCAAAAGCCATAGCTTTTGGTGGAAGGCGTTTCCAGCTTTCTTGAGCACTGCTTTTACGCGAACACTCTAAGGGTGCTTTCACATCAGCGTTTTTCATAATTCGCGGCAGATGCGGTGAAAAAACCGCATCTGCCGCGTTTGCCGCATAACCGTTCCACTTGCGGCGCGGTTGCGGTTTTTTCTATGCAAAGTATAGGGGGACTTGCGGCAGGTGCGGCAAGTGCGGTTTTGCACTTGCGGCAGGTGCGGCCGCGAAAAAAAACGCGGCTTACTGCGGTTTTTTTCGCGGCCGCACCTGCCGCAAGTGCAAAACCGCACTTGCCGCACCTGCCGCAAGTCCCCCTATACTTTGCATAGAAAAAACCGCAACCGCGCCGCAAGTGGAACGGTTATGCGGCAAACGCGGCAGATGCGGTTTTTTCACCGCATCTGCCGCGAATTACGAAAAACGCTGATGTGAAAGGGCCCTAAAGCGCTGTGTAAAAGCAGGCATACGCAGTTACTAAGCCGTGTTTGAATGTTGCCTTAGAGCTGCAAAGCCATACTCTTAGAGTAACCAAAACACCATAAATAATGATTTGCCATTTGGCCATTAGAACACTGAAAGATAAAACAAGTACTACTTTCTCCCAGGCTAAATGATGTGTTCAGATTATTGTTTTAGCACTCCTACTATCTAAAGGAAACATAACCCCTTAGCAATGGTTGTTGTACATGTGTGGCAGTACAGAGTGGGTTTATCATAGTATAGAATGGATTTAGGAGATGAGCCTACTCCACACAGCATGGGTACCTGCTGGATTACATAGCCTGTAGCTGACAGTAACTCACGCAGTCAGAATAAGCTCCAATCATATTAGTTTAACCTCTTAAAAAACAATAAAAACAACTAAAATGAATACCAAGTTTCTGATGCTTCCAACTGAGGTACATACCGGTAGAAGCAAAGCCTTATCTACATTGAGCATCATATATAGAATTTCCCTATATGAGATCTAGGCGGCTCATGGGTCACATATGGTCCTTTGACTGTTGCAGTCCATCCTATGGACTAGGATAGCCAAAGGGCTGTAAAAAGTGGCATCTTGAGCAGAATTAATTGTAGCCCACAACAGTCATGGTCTCTCATGTGGCCCCAGGGTAATATTAATTGTCCTCTCCTGTTTAATGTAACTCTTTAGGTAATTTACCAGATAAAAATGCATCTGCTAAACTAAAAAAGTGTTTTTCTAAACAAAATCAGATGAGTAAATGGCATAAGGTTAGAGATCAAAATCTGAATACTGACTGACATGTAAAGCATATTTAATTGATCACAAGCCAGTTACTAAATAAGCAAAGCTTCACACTGTCTGTATGCTTAACTTAAAGACTGTTATCGGACAGAAAGTCAATGGTTATTAATGATAGTGGCAGTCAAGTTATAATGTTTAATAATGGAATAAATAAAGCCATATATATAATTATAAAAAGTCTAAAAAATTACATAAAATAATAAAATCTAAGTATTATTGCAGAGTCAGACACATGCAAGAGTTAACATTTTGAAGCCTACTATACTTGTGGATTTATAGCAGGAAGGAAAAAAAAATATTTGGTTGATAAACTGCATGGAAGATAGATATAAAGACCTATCATTTGCTTGTTTTGATTCATTACTAGGATTGATTTGGTCTTCTAGCCTTATATTGATGGAAGGACAGGTTTTCTACTCCTGATCAATGCATCCTGCTACATCCCTTGACTGGACGCCAATATCTCTTTAACTTTAGATTAATGGCATTCATTACATTAAATACTGCAAAGAAATAGCCCTTGCATGAATGAAGTGAAGACCTATAGTATGCAAGATCATTCAGTCCATGAAAAGTATTCCAGGCAGTGCTATCCAATATAGTCACAGTTTAAAAAATCCTATTTTAGAAAAAAAAATTCAAGCATAGATTGTAATTTATCCTTGTGTTGTGTCTAATAATCTTCTTTTCTTCCTTGTCTTTTTTTATTTTCCGCACCTCAGAACCTTATGAATCAAGGATCTTTATTCATTAGAGATGTAAATGTATATAGCAAAGCTTTGGCCTACATGCTCCTTTGTACATTAATGTGTGTCCTACTATACTGTCAACCCCTTCAAATTAATATATGAATGCATTTTGGTGGTTGGAAGAACCAGTATCAAACTGTGCACTACAAAGGACCTATATCCCCTTGCTGTATCCCCAAGCACTATTAACAAGCACACACAGGGTTAATTTGTTGGCTAATAGCATTAGGCCATGTGCATAAGTTGAGTATTTGAGGTTTTTTACCTCAGTATTTGGTGAGGTTTTTTACCTCAGTATTTGGTGAGGTTTTTTACCTCAGTATTTGGTGAGGTTTTTACCTCAGTATTTGGTGAGATTTTTTACCTCAGTATTTGGTGAGGTTTTTCACCTCAGTATTTGGTGAGGTTTTTTACCTCAGTATTTGGTGAGGTTTTTTACCTCAGTATTTGGTGAGGTTTTTTACCTCAGTATTTGGTGAGGTTTTTACCTCAGTATTTGGTGAGATTTTTTACCTCAGTATTTGGTGAGGTTTTTACCTCAGTATTTGGTGAGATTTTTTACCTCAATATTTGTAGAAGAAAAAACAGGAGTGGAACAATCAGAAGAAAAGTGTAAAAGAAACATGTCTCACTTCTGTAATTTGTTTTACCTACTCCTGGTTTTGGCTTACAGATACCGAGATAGAAAAAAACCTCACCAAATACTCAACATGTGCACTTGGCCTAACAATTCTGTTTGGCCACATGCACATTTTGCATATTTGGTGAGTTTTTTACCTCAGCATTTGTTAGCTGCTTGTACCACTCCTGTTTTGGCTTCCAAACACTGAGGTAAAAAACTCTCTAAATAATTAATTGTATCATTGTATATTAATAGAGGGGTACCGGGCACGTACAGGTTAATCGGAGGGTTCTGAGCAGGTTCTGCTCATTTTTACTGCCTGTAAGCTCTCCAGAAGCTGGTGTTGCACGGCTAAGTGGGGTCACGAAAATCTTGAACATCCATTAAGGAAAAAAGCAAGGTGGCACTCACCATTATGTTGCCATTTCCAGGCCATTTCCAGGCATCGGACGATCAAAGCGGGGAGAGGGAGTGAGGAGTTGGCAAATGACGGCTTGCCGTTTTGCGGTTAGTGCCGCTTCAACAGGTCCAGTTGATCGTACGATGCCTGGAAATGGCAGGATGAAATAAAGGATCTTGGCAACATAACGGTGAGTGCCGCCTTGCTTTTTTCCTTAGTGGATGTTCAATTAATTGTATCAACTGTACCATCTTTTAAATCTACAAGTCTATTCAACATTTATTCAACTCCTCATCAGACAATAAACTACAAGAGTAATTTCCTTACTGTAAAAACATTAAAAACGTATTCCGCTATTAATGTAAACCCCTTTTATTTTGTCTTAATTCTTCCTAACTAACACTTTCCCAATATACAGTTTTGTGAAAGTGTTTGTCCCTTTCCTGATTTCTTATTCTTTTGCATGTTAATATTAATGTTTTAGATCGCCAAATTTAAATATTAACACAGATAATACAGGTACACACAAAATGCTGTTTATAAATGAAAGTTTTAAATATTACGGGAAAAAGAAATTCAAACCTACAGGGCCCTGTGTGAAAAAGTGATTGACCCCTAAACTTAATAACTGGTTTGGAAACCCCCCTGGCAGCAACAACTGCAATCAAGCATTTGCGATAACTGGCAAAGAGTCTTTTAGAATGCTCTGGAGGAATTTTGTCCCACTCATCTTAGCACAATTGTTGTAAGTCAGCCACACTAGAGGGTTTCCGAGCATTAATCGCCTTTTTAAGGTCATACCACAGCATCTCAATTAAATTAGGGTCAGAACTTTAACTAGGCCACTCCAAAGTCTTAATTTTGTTTTACTTAAGCTATTCAGAAGTGGACTTGTGGCGCCCTGCAGAGTTAGTCATAGCAAATGTCTATGAACTCTGATGATGTGTGAAATCAGCTCGTTAGCCATTTTAATACACACAGATGTGATCAGTGCAAAGGGCTATTGTGAAGTACTGTGGTTAGCAGCTTCTATAGGAGAACCACTGAGCCAAGAAGAAGCAACAGTGCTCTCCTTGAATTCAGTGGTGCTGGAAAGAAAGGAGACCAGCCAGAGCCTTTGCTGTGGTCGCTGTCAGGACCCAGCAAAATCTGTTCAGCTGCATGGGACATAGTGTCCTGCATGGTCCATATATTGTCCAACTAACAGACAATGACAGTTAAGGATCAGCAGTGAAGAGGTAAGTGTGTGTGTGTGTGGGTGTGGAGAGCTGCCTTTGTGGGATCCTGAGTTGTTAGCAGTGGCAAGAAAGCTGAAATCCTTTGGTACTATGGAAGTGAACGTCCAAGTAGTGAGAAGTTTAAGGGCATAGTATAGTATAGAGCATAGTCAGCGGAGTCAGGAGAGCAGTGACCAAACTGCAAAGGTACCATTACACAGCACGACATTAGAACGATGTCGGTAACGATCTCATGGGTGCGCAGTTGTTTCCTACACCATTTTGACATCGTTGGTGAGATGTCACACGACTAGATATCGTGGACGACTCACCAACGGTGTTGTGAGCAAGTACCGTTCACACAACCCAGCGAACAATACCTGCTCACTGCTGTGAATGGGCAAAGTCATAAACGACATCATTATCACGGTGCCACACACAACGATATAGCAGGTTGATTGATCGTTGATCGTGTGGTTTGAGAACATGTTCTCAAACCTGCGATCACCGATCCAACGACTTATCGTAGTTGAATCTTGGTGTTAGGCTGCCTTCACACTTGCAGATGGATCTGCAGCGTTTTGCAGATGCATCTGCAAGTGTGAGCATGCTGACCGCGGCCCCTATGTTTATAATAGGGCGCACGCGGTGTGAAAGCTCTCATTCACTCCTATATGTGTACTGTCAGCAGGCGGATGCCTGCTTACAGATCACACTCTCCCGCCCGCAGCATGGACGCTACATCTCGCGTCCACAGTGCGGACGGGAGTGTGTGATCTGTCAGCAGGCATCCGCCTGCTGACAGTACACATATAGGAGTGAATGAGAGCTTTCACACCGCGTGCGCCCTATTATAAACATAGGGGCCGCGGTCAGCATGCTCACACTTGCAGATGCATCTGCAAAACGCTGCAGATCCATCTGCAAGTGTGAAGCCAGCCTTACACGCAATAAAGTCCTAATGATGTCGCTTGAACGACTCCAAACCCGTGACATTTAAGCGATATAGTTAACGATGTTATGCCGTATAACGGGGCCTTTAGAAAGACAACTGAGTTCCTCACCACCATCAGAGGCTGCAACTCCATATGTTGAATTGTGGAAAGCCGTATTATCACTACCATCATAAACTGCTCAGTAAATGTGTCTTACTGTGTTGCATCTAAAGTCTGGACCATTTTGTAATCTTCTCTGCTAGCATATAATTTATTTGGGTTCTTTGACTATAAGGTCATGTTCCTACGATGAGCTTTTGGTTACTTTTTATGTTGCAGAATTTTGCCACCATTGCTGCAGCTATTATTTAAGTTAGTCTAGTTTCTCTCGCTCATTTAATGAAGATTTTATTAATATTCTTATGTGCGGATTACATACGTTTTTTATAACGAATGTTAAAAAACACACACATATATATATATATATATATATATATATATATATATGGAAAATTAACACATAAAACTCATTGTACCTACAAGAAAAACTGATATGTTTCACATTTGAAACATACCGCAGGTCAGTTTACGCGCAAGAAAAAAAAGCACTGTGGTCATGAGATTTCTATGCATCCCATCCACTCTGCTGGAACTATAAGATGCAGAGCCCAAAACCTGTCAAAAACTCATCATGGTCATGGGCACAGAGCCTAAAAAAGTGGCTATTGGAATAACAAACTTTCAATCATGGCCTGTGGACAAATGGCCATAGATTCTGTCATGTAAGAGAATAGGAATGAATGTGCTAATGACACTCTGATCAATCTCGGATCCAAGTTTGATCCGAGTGTCAGATTAGTGTAATCCAATTTTCTCAGTTTATGGGTGTGCGGAAATAGGCAGTTTGATGATTTCCATGCACTCATAGACTTGGGGACATTACAGGTTCTCTTTATGTCTCTCATCACCATTGCAATTTGCCTTATTATTGAATAAAGTTGAACTAGACTATAAATTACAACTAAGCAGCCCTCGATCCAACTCAATGATCATATGGTTTGTCTCTGACACCTTGTTTGTAGCCTATTTGTCTCTACTTATTGACATCCCATTAACTGACTTTCCGCTGTGACATGTGGGAGACAACAGGCGCTACTGGAAGGTGGGTTTGTGCATTTTCACACCACTCTAAGACAAAAATAGCTAATGGTAGGTGTGCTCGGTCGGCATACAATTTTGTATTCTGCAGTTCACTGTTTCCCCTTTTCACATTACTTTTCAATAAATTAGTATCTTTAGTCTAATGAGTTCATTTTTTGTACGCCTCAAAATTACATGCACACCAGCACCCTACCTTTAATATCAAGCCTAATTTCCAGCTCTTAAAGGAGTTATCCAGGGCTTGTTCCTATTGAATAGAATAGGGGGTGGATATACAGTACCCAGCGGTGGCCACGGTACAATTGATGGAGCTGTGCAGCTCTGCAAATGTGGAGTTCCGACCCCCAGCAGTACCAGGAACAGCTGATTAGCGGAAGTGCCTGGTGTCACACTCCCACCAATCAGACATTGGGGAGCTATCCTGAGGATAGGCTATCAATGTTAAAGTCCTGAACAACACCTTTAATGCCTTATATTAACTTAAAGAGAACCTGTCATCAGGATTTAGCACTATAAAATAAAGGCATGGCCATTATGGTGATGTTATGCTGATTAAACTTATACCTGCGTGAAGAAATGTGAATTGTTGGTGTTGAATATTCTTCCTCTAAATATTTAATCTAATGATGTCTTCTGTTTATTAGGGCAGTATTGGGGGATAGGGTCTTCTTCTGCTTCTCCTCCCCTTCTACAGTCTCCTCTGTTTCATTTACAGGTCACTAATTATTTAGTGACTTGCCTCCTTTTTATAGTTTAATGCCGCCGCCATGATTGCGATGGGCAGAACTTATGCAGTGTGATTCTATGTCCAGTCTGCAGGTCTTAAATAAAATGGTGCAAGAGGAAGCACAGGGTAGATTGACATTTCAGCTCCATGACTTCTTTATTAAGCCAAAATCTTGATCAGTAAATGTGCTCTCCCGGCGCCATTTTATTGAAGACTGTTTGTGAAATCATACTGAGCATGTGCACTGTCTTCAATAAAATGGCGTCAGAGGCAATGAATGAGCAGATCAAGATTTAAACTCAATGAAAATGGCTTTGAGCTAAAATCTTCATCTGTACATCTGGCACTATTTTATTGAGGATATTCTGTGGAATCCCACAGTACTCGCAAAACCCACCCCATTGACAGCCACTGTGTGGAATTTCCAAAAAGAAAAAGATCACTAATCAGTGACCTGTAAATGAAATAGAGGAGGTAGGCAGGGGTGCAGAGATGCAGAAGAAGACCCTACCCCTAAGTGCCGCCCAAATGCACAACGATGCATAGAAGATATTAGATGAAAACTTTAAAGGAAGATTACTCAACAAAAACAGATTGGATTCTCTCACTCCAGGTATCAGTTTAATCAGCATCACATGACCATTAAAGACATGACATACCTTTAACGTGTTAAATCCTGATGACAGGTTCTCTTTAATAGAAGTTTATTAGGAAAACTAAAAAATCTTCCTCTCTTAATAATTATAATAGTATAAAATGCCACTGCACTAATTTGTATATGCATTAAGATTTAAGCTCTGTTTTTAAATAAATATAGTGAAATAAACATACAGCTCAAACTTGGTTACTGTGTATGTCGTATGTCCTATGGTTGACAGCTTGTAAAGAAGCTAACTGCCTTACCAGCAGTCAGTCCCTATATCTGTTATGGACAGTAGGACATATGACATAGGCCATGATCAAGATCTTGGATGGAACGAAATGTTGGATGTTCTTTTTATTTCCACATTCTTACTTATCACTAAAACATATCTTAATCAGATATCCAAGTGAGTGCAATAGGATTTTGTATTACTGTGTGGTGGGTCGCCCCCTTCCATGAAACACCATTGTCTCCGAACTACGAGCGCCGACCAGAATTAAACTGACTTTCTAATAATGTCTGAAGAAGCTATTTGCATACTTAATTACAAAGAGAAGCATCGCATGGTTTATAAGTCTCCTTACATTGGCAAGTTAAGCATTTCAGAGAGAAGTTGAACTTAGAATGCATACAGCCAAATCAAATCTCTTTCTTTGCACTCAGGAGGGTCAACACCCCAAAGCACGTCTTGTTTGATGGCAAGACTCATTAAAACATTGATACTGACTTAACCCATTATCTACCAATGTCCTTTATTTGGGACGCCTAATCTTTTGCTTCTAGCAACTAAGATTTTATAATTAGGTCCAATTTTTTGTGTTGTGTTTGTAAAATGAATGTTTTCAAAACAGGAAATCATGTCATTGTAATTTCTAATTGAATATTCTTCCACCCAGAGAGCTTTCATACACCAATTTTCGAAAAGGAAAATTGTTAATTTGGCAAGTAATGGGTTAAAGGATTGCTATTAGAGTTCAAGTCCTCTTACTCTCTGAAGATAAATGTGTGTATTTAATTTCCCAGAGGAGCATTGTATGCCCTATAAGTCCCCTAACAACGGCATGTCACTCTCCACAAGGAGAGATGTTATCCTTTAGAATTCTAAAACATCATTCAATTCCTATTATAGTAACAAGTTTAATCTACCCTGTGTAATTATCAAAAAGTAAAAACTTGACAATGGCCAATCTTTAATTATATAATTTCTTTGTAATAGACAATACAGCCCAGGTAGCATATTTTCTGCTGATTAATTATAATTATTCAATGTTCAAAACAGTTAAAAAAAACTCCATACATTTTAATGTATGGAGTTTTTCTCACTATTTTGAACATTGGTTTATGATTTTCTGGTTATTATTGGCATTTGTATATGACCAGTACAAGGCATACAAAGGTAAAAGAGTGAAGACCCTGCACATGGGGGCTTAGTCTACGATGGATGGGTGAGGACACAATAGTAGAGGGTAGAGCTGGTCATGTGGCAGTATAGTGGATTGGGGATCACTGCAGGTTGTAGGCATTTTGGGGTCACTGATATCCTGGAATTCCTAGTTTAAAAAAATTGATTCCGAACATTTTTAACAACAATTACATAAAGTTTTTCTGAAATATTAATGGAAGCAGATTTTCCAAGAAATTATGCATTTTAAGGAATTCCAACATGTTAATATGGTTAGAAATCACTTTTCTAGGTCACCTACAAAAAACCTTCCATAAAATGGTTTCACTCAATGGCTATGCCTTAATCTATCAAGATTTATGAGGATCTTCGGTGAAGCCTATCTAGTTTCATTACGAAGCCTTCAATACATATGTATAGTATTTCAAATTTGCCAAAAGCTGATAACTAAAAGGTGCTGTGATTTACGACACTATTTATAAATATTAGCTCTGGGGTAGCTATCAAGTTTTCATATTTAGGATGTAAGTACTTTTACATACATTGGTATATACTGGCCCATACACTGAGATACTGTAGAGACGACTGTATCCCATAATAATTTAGCATCTAATGAGTCCTAGATGGTTTACATTAATCTCAATGAGGAAAAGCAGTGACAAATAGAAATAGATCCATGGTTTTTGATTAACTATTTGTGAGCCTTAGAAACCAGATGTAGGAAATTGTTAGTTAGAAAACTGAGGAATTCAGAAATTCTATTGCAAAAGTATTAAAGTATTTCTAGTAGCTGAAATTAAGGCAACATTAAAGGGAACCTGTCACCTCGATCTACCCTCTCTAACCTATCACGAGCTGTCCCTGCACCTTCCTAGCTGATCCCCAACCATCTCTGCCTCCCTTAAAAGGGCCATATAAAGAGTAAGAAAAAGACTTATATACAATGTTGGCCAAAAGTATTGACACCCCTGCAATTCTGTCAGATAATACTCAGTTTCTTCCTAAAAATGATTGCAATCACAAATTGTTTGGTATTATTATCTTCATTTAATTTGTCTTCAATGAAAAAACACAAAAGAGAATGAAGCAAAACATTGATCATTTCACACAAAACTCCAAAAATGGGCCAGACAAAAGTATTGGCACCCTCAGCCTAATACTTGGTTGCACAACCTTTAGCCAAAATAATTGTGATCAACCGCTTCCGGTAACCATTAATGAGTTTCTTACAATGCTCTGCTGGAATTTTAGACCATTCTTCTTTGGCAAACTGCTCCAGGTCCCTGATATTTGAAGGGTGCCTGCTCTAAACTGCCATTTTTAGATCTCTCCACAGGTGTTCTATGGGATTCAGGTCTGGACTCATTGCTGGCCACCTTAGAAGTCTCCAGTGCTTTCTCTCAAACCATTTTCTAGTGCTTTTTGAAGTGTGTTTTGGGTCATTGTCCTGCTGGAAGACCCATGACCTCTGAGGGAGACCCAGCTTTCTCACACTGGGCCCTGCATTATGCTGCAAAATGTGTTGGTAGTCTTCAGACTTCATAATGCCATGCACACAGTCAAGCAGTCCAGTGCCAGAGGCAGTAAAGCAACCCCAAAACATCAGGGAACCTCCGCCATGTTTGACTGTAGGGACCATGTTCTTTTCTTTGAATGGCTCATTTTTTCTCCTGTAAACTCTATGTTGATGCCTTTGCCCAAAAGGAGACAACAATCTTCCAAAACATTTTAGGCTTTCTCAAGTAAGTTTTGGCAAACTCCAGCCTGGCTTTTTTATGTCTCGGGGTAAGAAGTGGGGTCTTCCTGGGTCTCCTACCATACAGTCCCTTTTCATTCAGATGCCGACGGATAGTACGGGTTGACACTGTTGTATCCTCGGACTGCAGGGCAGCTTGAACTTGTTTGGATGTTAGTCGAGGTTCTTTATCCACCATCCGCACAATCTTGCGTTGAAATCTCTTGTCAATTTTTCTTTTCCGTCCACATCTAGGGAGGTTAGCCACAGTGCCATGGGCTTTAAACTTCTTGATGACACTGCGCACGGTAGACACAGGAACATTTCAGGTCTTTGGAGATGGACTTGTAGCCTTGAGATTGCTCATGCTTCCTTACAATTTGGTTTCTTAAGTCCTCAGACAGTTCTTTGGTCTTCTTTCTTTTCTCCATGCTCAATGTGGTACACACAAGGACACAGGACAGAGGTTGAGTCAACTTTAATCCATGTCAACTGGCTGCAAGTATGATTTAGTTATTGCCAACACCTGTTAGGTGCCACAGGTAAGTTACAGGTGCTGTTAATTACACAAATTAGAGAAGCATTACATGATTTTTCTAAGGGTGCCAATACTTTTGTCCACCCTCTTTTTTATGTTTGGTGTGGAATTATATCCAATTTGGCTTTAGGACAATTCTTTTTGTGTTTTTTCATTGAAATAAATTAAATGAAGATAATAATACCAAAATTTTGTGTTGCAATCATTTTCAGGAAAACTAGTATTATCTCCTAAATGGCAGGGTCAATACTTATGGTACAACACTGTAACTTACATGTAGTCTGGGTCCATAGTCTGCGGTGGGCAGCTCCAGGGCTCCATTCCTCATCCTCGCTTGCTTGCAACATGCCGTGCTGGGCGTCATCGATGAGTCCCTTGATCTCCTCCTCATTTGAAAATTCCCGCCATTTCTGATGTATATGCACAGCCAGGAATGTCCTATCCGACCCGGTGAATTGTGGGGGCTGGTCACGTGGTACAGGCCGGGTTCAATATGCACGGGTCCCCAATGAGTGGTCACCCTCCCACTTGAACGGCAGATGAACCGGGGAGATCGCTGGCTGCACAGAAGATGAGATCCTAGGCAGGAGAACAGTTAAATTTCCCGTCTCTCTCCAGCTTAATGAATGATATATAAGCGGGGAGCAGGAGACCGCTGAGGTAATGGTGGCGGCTGTACTCATGGTTTGTATGATAGGTCGAGGCAGTCCAACAGTCTATTCAGTGTGCGGGCCCCCAGTATCAGTAGTTAGATAGAGCAGAGCCAGGCCCACAGTGTTTAGTGTAGTTTTCTTCTCCACTTGTTGGATGTTATATGAGCGGGAGCAGGGAGACCACGAGGCCGCAGCTGTAATGGTGGCTTCAGCTCCTGCTGCTCAGATGAGGGGTGAAAATCCCTAGTAAACCTAGGTTTTGGAGGCTGGGGAAAAGACCTAAAAGTTCCAAATGATATCTTTGGGTCTTCTTCTTGGAGTATTTGGGCAATTAACCCACTAAGGGGCCATTAACCTGTCGGAATAGGGTTACCAGCAGAGGAACTCAGCTAAGCCGCTGCCATCCAGCTCAAGCTCCAGGCTACGCTTAACTCTTGAAATCATAGACACTGGATAAACATCATGACTAGCCCAGGGCTATAAGGGGACTCGGCTGTCTGGCTCTCTGCTGTGGTTGGGATGTCACTGGTGGCCTGCCCAGACTCGTGGCCCTGGTGGTCAACTAAAAAGGTAGTTGAAATGGGAATAAAAGTTTGTAAGTTTATAGTGACGCCATCCGCAGAATCTGGTGATTAAGCACCAGCGCTGTTTCAGACCTCCGAAGGGCAATGGTACAGCAGCCGAAATGGTACAGCTCCCTGCAGGTAGAGCTGGCCCTCGGGGGCAGGGATGCACATGTAGTGATGGAAGTGCTGATGATGGAGATGAACAATTTGCAGAGCAGCAGTGAAATAAGCACACGAGACTCTGTCACTCTACCCGGGTACTTTACTGGAACAATGCTGGTGGTGGTACAGTTCACAGTGGACACCAGTCGCTAGGAAAAGGTAGCCGGCTGGGTAGTCACAGTGGGCTGCAGAGTCTCTTGGAGGCTCCCATGGTATGGCTTCCTTGCTCTAACCCTGTCTCCTACTGCTGCCGCCTGTCCTGGAACAGCCCGCTTAGTACCATGCCCGATTGGTGTGCTTTCTGAGTATCCCGGCTTCCCGCTCTCCCTCTCTCCTGCACTGGGACTTGACCCGGTGGGTTATCCTGTTGTGATTGGTTTCCTTGCGACAGGGTGTCGGGCTGGTAGACAGATCCACAACTTCTGGTGTTACGGCTCAGGGGCTGAACTCCTGTGCCGCAACTTCGGAACCGGCACTCCGGTAAATGGACCAGGGTTCCCTCCCGGAGTTTGGATGCTCTGATCTAGGGGGTCCCCTCCTTCAGTCTGGGCTGCCTGTTCTCTCTCTCCAGGCCCCCTCTCTTGGAGTCCCCTTCCCTCTCTCAGGGCTACCCGTGCTCCTTATTCCCTTGAGGCAAAATTAGAATCCCTCGTTTTCTACCTCCCTCCTCCCCTTACTTTCCCCCCCTTCCCCAGGGTTATGGGCCCAAACCATTTGGCTAGTTGAGTGTGTGGGAGTGCTTCCCACTGTGACAGAGGTAACCGCACGCTCATTTATTCATTTGCGACGACCTGACCAGTGGGGCGCCACACATCACATTGTGCCATAACACCACTACATTAAACCCACAAATAATATAAACCAATATTTCCTCTAAACTCCACTAAAGCATTATACAAATCACTACTCTATTATACCAATAACTTGTGTTTCTTATATTAGTGGGATCTCAACAGTTGATAGATTGTACCAACATCTCATTGCTATTCTGAAGACATTATTCCTAACCCAAAGGGGCGACAATTGACAGTCATTCAAATACTGACTAATGACCCAGACTCAACGAGATTAAATATAATCAATCCATAACACAGCATTGACAGCTTTAAATGCTTTTAGTTATTCCTACTAGCTTAATAGTTATTCTCAGAACCCCGTCTAGATTCCACATTTTTCTTACCCCTCAATACTTCCCTAAAATATTACCAAATGGCAAGCTCGAAGGGGAAAAGTTCAAAATCCACAATTAAAAATAATCCTCCTCAACCAGACGGAAAAAAAAAACGGAAAGGAGAGATAGATCAAGATTCCCAACAACAAACTTGCATTGGGAGATCACTAGTATGAAGATTGGCAATCATCTGCAGATTACTCCATGTTACATGACACTACCACAGCAAGGAATAAGACAAAGAGCTTGACTCCAATTCTAGTTCGAATAATAAGCTTATCACTTCAGACATAGATTCAGAATTAGCATGCCACCACATTGGATTTGAAATGAAACCTCTACAACAGAATTCAAGTGCAGATTGTAACGTTTAATTTGAAGGGTTGAACAAAAATATCTGATAGAAAATGTAGGAATTGTACACATTTCTTTACAAACACTCCACATTTTAGGAGGTCAAAAGTAATTGGACAAAAAAACATAACCCAAACAAAATATTTTTATTTTCAATATTTTGTTGCGAATCCTTTAGAGGCAATCACTGCCTTAAGTCTGGAACCCATGGACATCACCAAACGCTGGGTTTCCTCATTCTTAATGCTTTGCCAGGCCTTTACAGCCGCAGCCTTCAGGTCTTGCTTGTTTGTGGGTCTTTCTGTCTTAAGTCTGGATTTGAGCAAGTGAAATGCATGCTCAATTGGGTTAAGATCTGGTGATTGACTTGGCCATTGCAGAATGTTCCACTTTTTTGCACTCATGAACTCCTGGGTAGCTTTGGCTGTATGCTTGGGGTCATTGTCCATCTGTACTATGAAGCGCCGTCCAATCAACTTTGCAGCATTTGGCTGAACCTGGGCTGAAAGTATATCCCGGTACACTTCAGAATTCATCCGGCTACTCTTGTCTGCTGTTATGTCATCAATAAACGCAAGTGACCCAGTGCCATTGAAAGCCATGCATGCCCATGCCATCACGTTGCCTCCACCATGTTTTACAGAGGATGTGGTGTGCCTTGGATCATGTGCCGTTCCCTTTCTTCTCCAAACTTTTTTCTTCCCATCATTCTGGTACAGGTTGATCTTTGTCTCATCTGTCCATAGAATACTTTTCCAGAACTGAGCTGGCTTCTTGAGGTGTTTTTCAGCAAATTTAACTCTGGCCTGTCTATTTTTGGAATTGATGAATGGTTTGCATCTAGATGTGAACCCTTTGTATTTACTGTCATGGAGTCTTCTCTTTACTGTTGACTTAGAGACAGATACACCTACTTCACTGAGAGTGTTCTGGACTTCAGTTGATGTTGTGAACGGGTTCTTCTTCACCAAATAAAGTATGCGGCGATCATCCACCACTGTTGTCATCCGTGGACGCCCAGGCCTTTTACAGTTCCCAAGCTCACCAGTCAATTCCTTTTTTCTCAGAATGTACCCAACTGTTGATTTTGCTACTCCAAGCATGTCTGCTATCTCTCTGATGGATTTTTTCTTTTTTTTCAGCCTCAGGATGTTCTGCTTCACCTCAATTGAGAGTTCCTTTGACCGCATGTTGTCTGGTCACAGCAACAGCTTCCAAATGCAAAACCACACACCTGGAATCCACCCCTGACCTTTTAACTACTTCATTGATTACAGGTTAACGAGGGAGAAGCCTTCAGAGTTAATTGCAGCCCTAAAGGTCCCTTTACACATGGCTACATTTGTAGCTTGTCACCAGGTAACTTACTGGTTGCAGTGAAATCATGGATACATGGTTCTATCTTGTTGCTGTGTACAAATGGAATCATGTATCCATGATTTCACTGCAACCAGTAAGTTACCTGGTGACAAGCTACAAATGTAGCCGTGTGTAAAGGTACCTTTAGAGTTCATTGTCCAATTAATTTTGGTCCCTTGAAAAAGAGGAGGCTATGCATTACAGAGCTATGATTCCTAAACCCTTTCTCCGATTTGGATGTGGAAACTCTCATATTGCAGCTGGGAGTGTGCACTTTCAGCCCATATTATATATATAATTGTATTTCTGAACATGTTTTTGTAAACAGCTAAAATAACAAAACTTGTGTCACTGTCCAAATATTTCTGGCCCTAACTGTAGAAGAAGACACCTCTCCTAACCCGAGCCCCATAAAAAAGAACCCGAGGCAGGAGATAGACACAATTATTAAATCTAACACTTCTAAAACTAAAGACCCTGAGCAGCCCATGGACAAGAATTTTTTCATCTCACTATTTTCTACATTCAAGCCATAGGCTCAATTATGGCCAGAACAGAAAAGAATGAAACAGAAATTGCACAACTAGCAAAAACAAACAAAACTTTTATTAAAGAAAAAACCTCGATCAAAACAGACATGAGAACCATCAGAGATAAACTGACCTGGAAGACAGGGACAGATGTCAGAACCTTAAGTTAAGAGGCATCCCGAAGTCTGTTAAAAATTACCAACTCCAACTGTACATCAAGGACATGGTCAGACAGGCAATGCGTCCTAGCTAATTTAGACTTAACTCTTGTCAGAGCACATAGGCTCCCTAAACCGTCCTTTCTCAAACCAGAGGTCCCGAGGGATGTAATAACTAAATTTCACTTCTTTCACATGAAAGACAGGGTCACATCCTACCTAAAAAAGAATAAAACACCACCAAAACCCTTTGAGAAGATCAGGGTGTTTGCAGATCTCTCAAAGGCAACCTTAATCCAAAAGAAATCCTTAGAAAAAATCACTACCACCCTACGCCAAAACCAGATCCCCTATCTCTGGGGTTTCAGCTCGACAAGAATCATATTTAACCATCAAGCAAAAACCATCAGCATCTCAGACATAGAAGATGGTATACAGAAACTCAAAGAACTCAACATATCCCCCACCTGACTTGGGTCTTCAATGACCAGTGTGTGAGTTACTAGTGGACTAGGCTAAAACTTTAGCCTCCAGAGAGAGGTTACAAAATAACTAAGCTTCTCTAGCTAACCTCTTGTAGATAACTGTTACTTCTGTTGTTAACTAATTATCGATAAGCATCCTTTCTTTGTTCTCCTTGTTAATTTTACCTATTAGAATACTGAACAATCATTAGTCCTATAATACACTCCCTACCCAACCTATACCTAATCTTAAAACGTGTCCTAAGAATTACTACACCACAAATCTACAACTATTATGACACTAAGAACTCTTTCACAAAATGCTAGCGACCTGAATGCGCTCCAACGCAGATATTTATTATGGAAATTAAAGAACAAAAAGCAGACATTGTCGGTATTCAAGAAACTAAATTTTCAGCCTTAAACCCTCCCACGTTGAACAACAAAAATTATCCCCAAGGATTCTTTGCGTCCAACCAAAAAAATAAATGGAGTGTCGCTCTCCTCATAAAGGATTCGGTAACATTTGAAGAAATAGAAAATATCTCTGACCCGAAGGGAAGTTACATCATCCTTATATGCAAGCTGAATGACTCGTTGTGCACCCTAGCCAACATTTATGCTCCGAATACAGGTCAGATCACATTTCTAAATATAATAAAGAGAACTATTAACGCACATAAAAGAGGTGACCTGATCCTCTTCAGAGATTTCAACATGGTGCCCAATGGAGCCATGGAATCCTTGAATAAATCACACCAACTACTACAAAATCTTGACCCCTGGCTATCAAAACATGACCTTTATGATGTGTTCAGGTGTTTAAACACATCCTCAATAGAATACACCCCTGTCTAAGATCCTAGGTCATTACCAGAATCGATTAGTCCTAACAAATATCTTCTCACTCCCAAAAAATGCCCAAATCTCAAAAGGGCAAATAACCTGGTCAGACCACACCCCTGTGCTTTTTGAGATCTCCTTAGGTCCTAAAGAATGCCAATACTTCCTATGGAAAAATAACGCATGCCTTTTTAACCATCCATCATACAAAAAGGAAATAGAGGAGACAATAGAAAATTACTTTAATGACACAAATAATACCTCTATTTGCACTCTTTGGCTGATCTTCAGAGGCAAATTAATTCAATTAAACACCCAACATTAAAAAATTATCAAAAACAGTACTCACAACGGTCGACCAGATTCACCATTTAGAATGATTACAAATTAAATAGCCCCTCCTTGTCCTTATTCGACAACATTTTGGAATGAAGAGTAAAACTCAAATCACTTTTGTCTACTAAATTTGACACAATAACACAAACAACAAAAAACAAGTTCTATCACTCAGACAACAAACCAACTAAATTATTCGCAGGAAGAATTAAGCAACACTCTCTAAAATCTAGAATAACAAATGTTAAAAACTCAACAGGCCAAAATTGTAAACACCCGAAAGACATTGCTAACGCGTTTGCGGAATTTTACTCAAACATATAATTTAAACAGCGACCCAACAAACCCCAACCCTTCAGACCAGGAACATCCCTAATTATTTAGGAAAAACACAACTCCCAGTCCTCAGTAACCTAGACCTAGAGATGCTCAACTCATCCTATACTATCCCAGAAATCCAAAATGTTGCAAAAAAAAACTAAAAAATGAAAAATCCCCTGGCCCAGACGGATTTCAGAACGAATTCTACAAAGCTTTCGTAGACACCTTATCTTCATATAACACTAAATTAGCTAACCAAAATACCCCGGATGCCTACCTCCCTCAGGACATGCTAGAGGCAACTATTATACTAATCCACAAAGGTAAAGATAATTTTGATAACGTTAAAAACTATCCCTCTGATCAATGTGACACAAAACTACTGGCCAAACTAACTGCAATCAGGATCCAGAAAATTATCGATAGACTAATTCACATAGACCAAGTAGGATTCATCAAGGGTCGTAATACCACCGATGCGACTAGGAAAGCCATAAATTTAACACACTTTATAGAGCACTCAGGGACCCAGCTGCACTCTTTGCATTGGATGCCAAAAAGGCACAATCGCACAATTTGGACTACTTAGGTATTAAACTGACCAACTCACTATCCTTCATTATAACCCCTCCATGACCCAGCCTATTTTGACCCTAAAGACCTTGGTATTTTGTCAATTCTGACCAGTTTCCCTTGTATAGGTAACATCTCGAACGCTTCAACGATCCTAGATCCTAGCGATTCTGAGATAGTTTTTTCGTGACATATGGCTTCATGTTAGTATTAAATTTTGGTCAATAATTTTGCGTTTATTTGCGAAAAAACTTAAAAATGTGGCTTAAATTTTGACAATGTTTGCAATTTTCAAATTTGATTTTTAATTTTGCTAAACCAGGAGATAATGTGACACAAAATAGTTAATAATAACATTTCCCACATGTCTACTTACCTCAGAAGAATTTTGGAAAACATTTTTTTTTGTTAGGAAGTTATAAGGGTTAAAAGTTCAGCAGCAAATTTCTCATGTTTCCAGCAAAATTTACAAAAACATTTTTAGTGACCACATCAGATTGAAGTCCGGTTTAGAGGCGCGTACATGACAGAAAACACCCAAAAGTGACACCATCCAAAAACTGCACCCCTCAAGCTACTCAAACACATTCAAGATGATTATAACCCTTCAGGTGCTTCACAGGAAATAAACGCACACGTGGAGGAAAAAATTGACATTTAATTTTTCTAACAAAAATATTCTTTTAACCTCAATTCTTTCATTTTCACATGGGCAACAGGATAAAATGGATCCTAAAATTTGTTGAGCAATTTCTCCTGGTTACATCGATACCTCTATGTGTGCCATCAAACCATTGTTTGGGCGCACGGAGGGGCATAGAAGGGAAGGAGCGCAACTTTGACTTTTGAGCTAATTTTCCATTCAAAAAGTGAAATTGCGCTCCTTCACATTCAGAGCCCTGCCGTGCGCCCAAACAGTGGTTTCTGACCACATATAGGTATTGGTGACTCAGGAGAAATTCGCCATAAAATTTTAGGATGCATTTTATCCTGTTGCCCATGTGAAAATGAAAAAATTTAGGCTAAAAGAATTTTTGTGAAAAAAAAAAAAGTACATTTTCATTTTTATGGATGGATTTGTGAAACATCTAGGGGTTCAAAGTGCTCACCACCCATCTGGATACATTCCCTGGGGGTCTAGTTTCCAAAATGGGGTCATTCCAATGTTTAGGCACACAGGGGCTCTCCTAAAGTGACAAAGGTGTCTGCTAACAATTTGAGCTGATTTTCCATTCAAATTGTTAGCGGACACCATGTCGTGTTTGGAGAGTCCCTGTGTGCCTAAAAAAAAATTGGAACTTCCTCACAAGTGACCCCATTTTGGAAACTAGACCCCCCCAAGAAACATATCTAGATGCATAGTGAGCACTTTGAACTTCTAGGTGCTTCACAAATTGATCTATAAAAATGAAAAATGAAACATTTTGGGGAAAAAAAAAAGTACTTTCATGACTAGTGATGAGCGAGTACTAAAATGCTCGGGTGCTCGAAGCTCGGGCCGAGCATCCCGAGATACTCGTGTACTCGGCCCGAGTAATGAGCCCAATGTTATCCTATGGGAGACACGAGTATTTTTATGAAATGACTGCCGGCTGCCTGGAAAAACCCTAAAAATGTCACAAAAGTCTCAGAAGAGTGCTGAAATGACATGGCAACACCATGGGGAAGACCCCTGGAAGCATTTCTCACTGAAAAGTCACAGCTGTGAACAATGTTGTCCGAGTTTCACGCCAATTTTACGGAGTGTCCAGAAAACCTTCCAAAATGACACCAAAATGAATATTTATGGTGGAAATGTTAAGGGCACATACCCAATAGTGAGATACAGCTGGTGTATGTCACTTTTTGTGATTACATAAAAGATTTTACGTGAAAACATTGTGCGACACTCCGATGACCCTGACAAGAGACGTACATGAAGCCCTGTCTACAAATAAAGTGCCCATTTTGAGGAACTGGGTCTATTGTAGTATCCTCCTTTGCAAGGGCAGTCCAAAATTGGGAGGTTCACCAATGCCCCTGGATACAGACATGCAGGATGGCCTGTAAACAAGAACTGGGTGTATTTTAGTATAGGCCTTTTGTCAGGGCAGACAAAAATTGGGAGGCTCCTCTTTGTCCCTGGATAGAGACGTGCAGGAGGGCCTGTAACCCTCAAGTGGGTCTATTGTAGTATAGGCCTTTTGTCAGGGCAGCCAAAAATTGGGAGGTTCAACAATGACCCATGCTTACAGACATGTAGTAGGGCCTGTAATCCTCAAGTGGGTGTATTTTAGTATAGCCCTTTGGTCAGGGCAGCCAAAAATTGAGAGGTTCAACAATGACCCATGCTTACAGACATGTAGTAGGGCCTGTAACCCTCAAGTGGGTGTATTTTAGTATAGCCCTTTGGTCAGGGCAGACAAAAATTGGGAGGCTCCTCTTGTCCCTGGATAGAGGCGTGCAGGAGGACCTGTAACCCTCAAGTGGGTGTATTGTAGTATAGGCCTTTTGTCAGGGCAGCCAAAAATTGGGAAGTTCAACAATGACCCATGCTTACAGACATGTAGTAGGGCCTGTAACCCTCAAGTGGGTGTATTTTAGTATAGCCCTTTGGTCAGGGCTGCCAAAAATTGGGAGGTTCAACAATGACCCATGCTTACAGACATGTAGTAGGGCCTGTAACCCTCAAGTGGGTGTATTGTAGTATAGCCCTTTGGTCTGGGCAGCCAAAAATTGGGAGGCTCCTCTTTGTCCCTGGATAGAGACGTGCAGGAGGGCCTGTTAACAAGAACTGGGTGTATTGTAGTATAGCCCTTTGGTCAGGGCAGCCAAAAATTGGGAGGTTCAACAATGACCCATGCTTACAGACATGTAGTAGGGCCTGTAACCCTCAAGTGGGTGTATTTTAGCCTAGGCCTTTGGCAAGGGCAGCCAAAAATTAGGAGGCTCCTCTTTGTCCCTGGATAGAGACGTGCAGGAGGGCCTGTAACCCTCAAGTGGGTGTATTGTAGTATAGGCCTTTTGTCAGGGCAGCCAAAAATTGGGAGGTTCAACAATGACCCATGCTTACAGACATGTAGTAGGGCCTGTAACCCTCAAGTGGGTGTATTTTAGTATAGCCCTTTGGTCAGGGCAGCCAAAAATTGGGAGGTTCAACAATGACCCATGCTTACAGACATGTAGTAGGGCCTGTAACCCTCAAGTGGGTGTATTTTAGTATAGCCCTTTGGTCAGGGCAGACAAAAATTGGGAGGCTCCTCTTTGTCCCTGGATAGAGATGTGCAGGAGGGCCTGTGACCCTCAAGTGGGTGTATTTTAGTATAGCCCTTTGGTCAGGGCAGACAAAAATTGGGAGGCTCCTCTTTGTCCCTGGATAGAGACGTGCAGGAGGGCATGTAACCCTCAAGTGGGTGTATTGTAGTATAGGCCTTTTGTCAGGGCAGCCAAAAATTGGGAGGTTCAACAATGACCCATGCTTACAGACATGTAGTAGGGCCTGTAACCCACAAGTGGGTGTATTTTAGTATAGCCCTTTGGTTAGGGCAGCCAAAAATTGGGAGGTTCAACAATGACCCATGCTTACAGACATGTAGTAGGGCCTGTAACCCTCAAGTGGGTGTATTTTAGTATAGCCCTTTGGTCAGGGCAGACAAAAATTGGGAGGTTCAACAATGACCCATGCTTACAGACATGTAGTAGGGCCTGTAACCCTCAAGTGGGTGTATTTTAGCCTAGGCCTTTGGCCAGGGCAGCCAAAAATTAGGAGGCTCCTCTTTGTCCCTGGATAGAGACGTGCAGGAGGGCCTGTAACCCTTCTGTGGGTGTATTGTAGTATAGGCCTTTTGTGAGGGCAGCCAAAAATAGGTAGGTTCAACAATGACCCATGCTTACAGACATGTAGTAGGGCCTGTAACCCTCAAGTGGGTGTATTTTAGTATAGCCTTTTGGTCAGGGCAGCCAAAAATTGGGAGGCTCCTCTTTGTCCCTGGATAGAGACATGCAGGAGGGCCTGTAACCCTCAAGTGGGTGTATTTTAGTATAGCCCTTTGGTCAGGGCAGCCAAAAATTGGGAGGCTCCTCTTTGTCCCTGGATAGAGACGTGCAGGAGGGCCTGTAACCCTCAAGTGGGTGTATTTTAGTATAGCCCTTTGGTCAGGGCAGACAAAAATTGGGAGGCTCCTCTTTGTCCCTGGATAGAGACGTGCAGGAGGGCCTGTAACCCTCAAGTGGGTGTATTTTAGTATAGCCCTTTGGTCAGGGCAGCCAAAAATTGGGAGGTTCAACAATGACCCATGCTTACAGACATGTAGTAGGGCCTGTAACCCTCAAGTGGGTGTATTTTAGCCTAGGCCTTTGGCCAGGGCAGCCGAAAATTAGGAGGCTCCACATTGTCCCTGGATAGAGACGTGCAGGAGGGCCTCAAAACTCAAAATGTTTCACATTGAAAAGATGCGGGTATCCTGTCTTTGTAATGCCCATTCAAAAAGAATGGGCGTAAAAATTTACCACTGGGGGTATACCTGAAACAACAGCCAAACTATTGTAACGGTCATCATGGTGGCACATGAGGAGAAGGAGGAGCAGTCCAGCGATTAGCCAAGGAATAGGAAGACGACGTGGTGGATGATCCAGTAGCTGACCCAACCTGGCAGGAGTATATGCAGAGCGAGGACAGCAGTGCACAGGGGGAGGGAGGCATAGCATCCCAACAGGCAGTACGAAGCAGGGTCGGGTACGCAGGCATAAGGCAGGCAACCGTTCCCCGGAACAACAACACGACACAAGGTGCCTGTGCAAATGTTAGGTCTTCCCGAGTCTGGCAGTATTTTCAGTTGGCTCCAGATGACTCTAAAAAGGCCATTTGCAACACCTGCCATGCCAGCATCAGCAGGGGTACGAAAAGTAGCAGCCTGACCACCACCAGCATGATCAGGCACATGTCAGCCAAGCACCCGACTTTGTGGAAAGTACAACAGAGTCGAGGAGCGGTGCTTGCTGATGTCACTGCAACGTCTTTGCCTGTTGTGCGTGCGAGCCAATCCCCTGTCCATGCTGGCCGCGAACAAGCCTCCGGCCCTGCACCTGAAGTTGCCCACGTACAAATTACACCACCATCAAGCACGTCCTTGTCCCAGCGCAGTGTTCAATTATCCATTCAGCAAACATTTGAACGGAGGCGCAAATACGCTGCCAACGCCCCACATGCCACAGTCCTGAATGATCACATTTCGCGACTCATTGCGCTACAAATGTTGCCTTTCCGGCTGGTGTAGACGGCAGCATTCTGCGACCTGATGGCGGCTGCTGTCCCACGTTACTCGGTCCCCAGCCGCCACTATTTCTCCAGATGTGCCGTCCCCGCATTGCATAACCACGTGTCCAACAGCATCACACGTGCCCTGAACAACGCTGTTTCAGCCAAAGTCCACCTAATAATAATAATAATAATACAGCTTTATTTATATAGCGCCAACATATTACGCAGCGCTTTACAATGTAGGGTTAGAGTACAGAAAATATAATACAGTAAGTGATTACAGTAGAGAACAAATACAGTAGAATAATTGGATACAAAACAATAGGCATAGAATCAATGTAAAAAAGAAAATACAAAAAATAAAGCAAGAAATGAAGGTAACCCTGCTCAAAAGAGCTTACAATCTACAACGGGATAGGGGTTGCACAAGGTACAGGGGCTTATTGCACTGATGGTCCAGGCATCTCGAGGAAATGGGGCATAGAACTAAGCTTACATGGATGGTCATTATACAGTCTGTGTAGACCTTTTTGGTTTGGTGGAGTTTGTAGAAGAGTAATGTCCAGAGGGATAGGCCACTATCTACAGTACAAAGGACTTCTATTAGGGAGTATGATAGGCCGCCTTAAAAAGATGCGTTTTTAGGGATCGTCTGAAGCCATGCAAGTTGTGGATAGTCCTGATTTCGTTTGGTAAAGCATTCCAGAGGTTTGGTGCAGCTCTGGAGAAGTCTTTGAGCCGGGAGTGGGAGGATCGGATTATTACCGATGTCACTCGAAGGTCATTTGAGGAACGTAGAGCGCGAGTGGGGTGATAGACAGAGATGAGGGAGGAGAGGTAGGGGGGTGCTGCACTGTGAATAGCTTTGTGGGTGATAAGAAGCAATTTGAATTTGATGCTGTAGTATACGTGCAGCCAGTGCAATGACTGGCACAGAGCAGAGGCATCTGAGTAACGATTGGCCAGATGGGTGATCCTGGCTGCTGCATTAAGGATGGACTGGTGAGGATAAACTCTGGTGAGGGGGAGGCCGCTTATTAGAGAATTGCAATAGTCAAGGCGGTAATGGATTAGGGTCACGGTGAGGGTTTTTGTTGTTTACAGGGTGAGAAAGGGACGGACTCTGGAGATATTCTTCAAGTGTAAGTGACATGAGCGGACGAGACATTGTGTGTGGGAGGAGAAGGAGAGATCGGTGTCAAACATAACACCCAGACAACGAGCCTGCTGCCTAGGCATTATCGTGGTGCCACAAACTGAGAGAGAGATGTCCGATTTAGGGAGGTTAGTGGATGGGGGGAGCAGAAGAAGTTCAGTTTTGGAAAGGTTTAGTTTCAAATAGAGAGTGGACATGATATTGGAAACTGCAGCTAGACAGTCATTGCTGTTCTTTAATACCTCAGGGGTAAGGTCAGGGGCTGAAGTGTATAACCACAGACACGTGGACAAGTGCTTGTGGGCAAGGCCGCTACATCTCCTTGACAAAACACTGGGTTAATATTGTGGAGGCTCTGACACAGTCTGATCGAGGGACGGAACACGTCCTTCCCACACCAAGGATAGCAGGCCCTACCTCTGTCAGGGTTTCACCGACACTCTACAGCTACGGAATGTCATGCTCTTCAGCCTCCTCCTCCTCCTCCTGCTCATCCTCATCCACTGTACCCTCCACACCAGTCCCAAGCTGGAAGCACTGCAGCACTGCCTCTGCGAAGCGGCAACAGGCTGTGCTGAAGCTAGTCTGCATAGGTGACAAACCCCACAATGCAGAAGAGGTGTGGACAGCTCTGAAACAGCAGGCAGATCACTGGCTCACACCTCTGAACCTAAAGCCAGGAAAGGTCGTGTGTGACAATGGACGGAACTTGGTGGCAGCTTTGAGGCGAGCCCAGCTGACGCATGTGCCATGCGTGGCCCACGTGCTCAACCTGGTGGTTCAGAGGTTTGTAAAGTCATACCCAGAGCTGTCTGAACTGCTGGTAAAAGTTCGCCGTCTGTCTGCACATTTCCGCAAGTCACCTGCTGCTTCAGCCGACCTTGGCGGATTTCAGCGCCGTTAGCGTCTTACGGCCCACAGACTGGTGTGTGATGTCCCCACGCGTTGGAATTCAACTCTGCACATGTTGGTCAGGATATGTGAGCAGAAGAGGGCAGTTGTTGACTACCTGCATCACCTAAGCCGTCGGTAAATGGTTCAAACTCCACACATAACACCTGAGGAGTGGAGATGGATGTCCGACCTATGTACCGTCCTCCAAAACTTTGAGGACTCCACCCAGATGGTGAGCGGCGATGACGCCATTATTAGCGTCACCATACCACTACTCTGCCTTCTAAAACGGTCTCTGCTGAAAAACAAAGAGGATGCATTGCAGGCCGAGCGCGATGACTTGGAACAAGAAGCAGTAGTGGGTGTGGGTGAAAACACAGAGTCCAGCCTCATCTCATCACTACGTGCAGTGGAGGACTATGACGAGGAGGAGGAGGATGAAGACATGGAGCAACTCTCTGGCCAAATTGAGGATATGACATGCACACCAGTCATACCCTCGATTCAGCGTGGCTGGCCAGAGGACAGGGGAGATGAGGAGGAGGAGGAGGAGGAGGAGGACAGCATGTTCAGTCATCGTGTTGGTCTGGATACTAAAGTGATGGCTGTTAAGAGTCTGGCGCACATGGCTGACTTTATGGTAAGCTGCCTGCCTCGTGACCCTCGCGTTCAGAACATCTTGGCCGACAATCTGTACTGGTTGGCAACACTGTTAGACCCACGGTACAAGGAGAACTTTATGTCTGTCATTCCTGAGGCGGAGAGGTCAGCCAAAACGCAGCAGTTCCAGAAGGCCATAGTCACGGAAGTAGGCAAATCATTCCCCTCACAAAACGCTAGCGGCATAGGTCAGGAATCGGTGGACAACCAAGGCGTACGGCCGACAGGGGCACAAGTCCAATCCGCCAAAGGTAGGGGAACAGTCTTTACGAGGTGGGACAGTTTTCTCAGCCCCTCACGAACCACAGCCCCTGAGGTGCGGGGTAGTGACACAAGAAATGCTAAGTTTGGTCAGATGCTGAAGGAGTACCTTGCCGATCGAACAACTGTACTGCGAGATTCCTCTGTGCCTTACAATTATTGGGTCTCCAAGCTGGACACGTGGCATGAATTGGCTCTCTACGCCTTGGAAGTCCTGGCCTGCACTGCCGCTAGCATTTTGTCACAGCGTGTTTTCAGTGTCGCAGGTGGAATCATTACTGATAAACGCAACCGCCTGTCAACTGAAAATGCTGACAGGCTGACTGAGATCAAGATGAACAAGGGTTGGATTGGGCCAGACTTCACCACACCACCAACAAATGACAACTGAATTTAAATTTTGTAATGGGAATTTGCCATGTACCTCCACTGACCCATGGGTACACACTTCTGGACTTCCGAGTGTCCAAGTGTGGGATCAGTAATGTCCGTGGACGTGCACTCAGCCAGTTGGTAGGAAGGAGGATCAGGTTGGGAAATGTGCGGTGCAGTATCACGGCTACTGACAATTGACCGTGTGGAAGACAGGATGTTTGTGGAGGTGCCAATCAGACTTAAAGGGAACCTGTCACCCCAAATCACCCTTGTAAGCTGTAAATACATGTCCCTGAAGCATTACACTACAGTCCTACACATCCCTTTGTGGTGTTTTAGTTCAATATGAAAGTGCACTTTAGTCGTTTGCAAACTTACTAAATCCATGCCAGTGGGGCGTTCCCAAGCCTCCTTGTCTGCGAGGCGGTTCCCCTGTGTGCCGCTGTATTACGCCCTAATGGGCGTTTTTTCAAACTTTCTAGCGCGGGCACGATTCATAATCTCGTGCCCGCATCGTCACGGTCATGTGATGCCGTGACGCGTCATTTCCGGGCGGCTGGGTCGCTGCTGTCTGACGCGCACCGGCCGACTTCAGCAAGCGATCTGCGCATGCGCTGAAGTTGGCCAGTGCGCGTCAGACAGCAGCGACCCAGCCGCCCGGAAATGACGCGTCACGGCATCACATGACCGTGACGATGCGGGCACGAGATTATGAATCGTGCCCGCGCTAGAAAGTTTGAAAAAACGCCCATTAGGGCGTAATACAGCGGCACACAGGGGAACCGCCTCGCAGACAAGGAGGCTTGGGAACGCCCCACTGGCATGGATTTAGTAAGTTTGCAAACGACTAAAGTGCACTTTCATATTGAACTAAAACACCACAAAGGGATGTGTAGGACTGTAGTGTAATGCTTCAGGGACATGTATTTACAGCTTACAAGGGTGATTTGGGGTGACAGGTTCCCTTTAAGCATTATCCGCTATCCAAATAACAAGCTGTTGACACTAGTGTTGGTTCAAGAGCGTAGTACTGCAGCGGGCCCCAACAATTTGGGACAGGACGTGTGAGCGAGTAGATGTTAGGGATGGGCGAGTCTACTCGCTAGGACTCGGGACTCGGCGATTCTGACGGTACTCGCAGGACTCGTTACTCGGCGAATCTCCCAGCTTGGACTCGCACAGTGACGAGTCCAATGGAATTCAATGGCAATAAGCTTGACTCTTCACAGATACCCGCTGTCAGCAGCGAGTCTGAGCGAGTCTACAATTCCGAGTCCTACGAGTCTACGATTCCGAGTCCTGTATACTGTATTCGGGAGTCGGACTCTCGAATACAGAATATGATTATGTTCCGAGTCAGCACAGCGTGCGTGTTAGGTCAGAAAACTTGTGAAGATAGCCAATCATAGTCAGTAATGGCATAGCAAAGTTGGTTGTGTCAGGACTATGATTGGCTGCTGTCCATCGTGATGCCTATGTCATGTATGACAGGCAAGGCAGTATATAAGGCTTGTCCCCGCCATTTTGGCCACATTCCTGAGACGATCTGACCTAGTATAGGGAGAGAGAGATATATGCTGGAGCAGATCAGGGATTGTCAGTGTAGGGAAGATTCCTTATATTAACCCAAAAAGCTCTTCTGAGAGCTAGGAGGAGGACAGAGTAGTGCTGTGTAGGCAGGCAGGCAGGCAGGGAGGGAAGGAAGGAGAAGCCTTACAGTGCACACAGGACGGACCTCATAGCTTAGCTTACTCACTCAGCTTTGCTAACAGCTGCAGTCAGAGGCTTAGCTGAGGTGCTGTTTCCTTTTTGTTTTTGCACCAGATCGATTTTTGTTCCTAATAAGCCATAGAGCGTTATTTTTTCTGTGGCAGACCAGTGCGTTGCTGCTCTCCTACCTTTAAATAGCACGTACACCACCTTAGGGCCCTTTCACATCAGCGTTTTTTTGAAATCGCGGCAGATGCGGTGAAAAAAACGCATCTGCCGCGATTACCGCATACCGGCTGCACTAGCGGCGCTGTTGCGGTTTTTGCCATACAAAGTATAGGCGGACTTGCGGCAGGTGCGGCAAGTGCGGTTTTGCACTTGCCGCAGGTGCGGCCGCGAAAAAAACCGCGGTCAGCCGCGGTTTTTTTTCGCGGCCGCACCTGCCGCAAGTGCAAAACCGCACTTGCCGCACCTGCCGCAAGTCCACCTATACTTTGCATGGCAAAAACCGCAACCGCGCCGCAAGTGCAGCCGGTATGCGGTAATCGCGGCAGATGCGGTTTTTTCACCGCATCTGCCACGATTTCAAAAAACGCTGATGTGAAAGGGCCCTTAGGGAGTGTAGTGTGCGGCTTCACTGCCAAGTGTGAGCGCGCACACTTACCCCGCCAGCAAGTGACGCATACAGCAACACCAAACCACATCTCGGTGGCTGTGCGCACTTAAAACCAATTTTTTTAGGGAGTGTAGTGTGCGGTGTGTTTGGACTCGCACACTTTCAGAGACACATCAGCGAGTTGTAAATGTCATTATTCGCTATTACTCGGTTCCCTATTCATTAACATTGGACTCGCTGGACTCGCAACGAGTCCCGAGTCCTTGACTCGGACTCGTTGGGGTCTTGCGATTCCGAGTCTTTTAGGACTCGCCCATCTCTAGTTGATGTGCCACTTTCTTGTTGCGAAATTAGTGCTTGTACACGACCTCGGCCTCTGCCTGCACCACCATTACGTTCACCTCCTTGTTCCTTGCCAACGCCCTTGCGCATTTTGCTTGTATACAGCGACAACAGTCACAGGAGAGGATTTTAGTCCCTAACCTGTATCAAGGTATGACGTACACCAGTCTGGTGACTGTTCAGAACACAAGAGATTAGGATTTTAGTTCCCTAACTTGTATCAAGGTATGACGTACACCAGTCTGGTGACTGTTCAGATCACAAGAGATTAGGATTTTAGTTCCCTAACCTGTATCAAGGTATGACGTACAACAGTGTGGTGACTGTTGAGATGACAAGAGTTAGGATTTTAGTTCCCTAACTTGTAGAAACTTATGACGTACAACAGTGTGGTGACTGTTGAGATGACAAGAGTTAGGATTTTAGTTCCCTAACTTGTAGAAACTTATGACGTACAACAGTGTGGTGACTGTTGAGATGACAAGAGTTAGGATTTTAGTTCCCTAACCTGTAGAAACGTATGACGTACAACAGTGTGGTGACTGTTGAGATGACAAGAGTTAGGATTTAAGTTCCCTAACCTGTAGAAACGTATGACGTACAACAGTGTGGTGACTGTTGAGATGACAAGAGTTAGGATTTTAGTTCCCTAACTTGTAGAAACTTATGACGTACAACAGTGTGGTGACTGTTGAGATGACAAGAGTTAGGATTTTAGTTCCCTAACCTGTAGAAAAGTATGACGTACAAAAGTGTGGTGACTGTTGAGATGACAAGAGTTAGGATTTTAGTTCCCTAACCTGTAGAAAGGTATGACGTACAACAGTGTGGTGACTGTTGAGATGACAAGAGTTAGGATTTTAGTTCCCTAACCTGTATTAAGGTAGTACGTACACCTGTCTGGTGACTGTAATGGTTTGAAGAGAGGATTTTAGTCCCTAACCTGTATTAAGATAGTACGTACACCTGTCTGGTGACTGTTTTGATGACAAGAGTTAGGATTTTAGTTCCCTAACTTGTAGAAACTTATGACGTACAACAGTGTGGTGACTGTTGAGATGACAAGAGTTAGGATTTTAGTTCCCTAACTTGTAGAAACTTATGACGTACAACAGTGTGGTGACTGTTGAGATGACAAGAGTTAGGATTTTAGTTCCCTAACTTGTAGAAACTTATGACGTACAACAGTGTGGTGACTGTTGAGATGACAAGAGTTAGGATTTTAGTTCCCTAACTTGTAGAAACTTATGACGTACAACAGTGTGGTGACTGTTGAGATGACAAGAGTTAGGATTTTAGTTCCCTAACCTGTAGAAACGTATGACGTACAACAGTGTGGTGACTGTTGAGATGACAAGAGTTAGGATTTTAGTTCCCTAACTTGTAGAAACTTATGACGTACAACAGTGTGGTGACTGTTGAGATGACAAGAGTTAGGATTTTAGTTCCCTAACCTGTAGAAACGTATGACGTACAACAGTGTGGTGACTGTTGAGATGACAAGAGTTAGGATTTTAGTTCCCTAACCTGTATTAAGGTAGTACGTACACCTGTCTGGTGACTGTAATGGTTTGAAGGGAGGATTTTAGTCCCTAACCTGTATTAAGGTAGTACGTACACCTGTCTGGTGACTGTGTTGATGACAAGAGTTAGGATTTTAGTTCCCTAACCTGTATTAAGGTAGTACGTACACCTGTCTGGTGACTGTAATGGTTTGAAGAGAGGATTTTAGTCCCTAACCTGTATTAAGGTAGTACGTACACCTGTCTGGTGACTGTTTTGATGACAAGAGTTAGGATTTTAGTTCCCTAACCTGTATTAAGGTAGTACGTACACCTGTCTGGTGACTGTAATGGTTTTAAGAGAGGATTTTAGTCCCTAACCTGTATTAAGGTAGTACGTACACCTGTCTGGTGACTGTTTTGATGACAAGAGTTAGGATTTTAGTTCCCTAACCTGTATTAAGGTAGTACGTACACCTGTCTGGTGACTGTAATGGTTTGAAGAGAGGATTTTAGTCCCTAACCTGTATTAAGGTAGTACGTACACCTGTCTGGTGACTGTTTTGATGACAAGAGTTAGGATTTTAGTTCCCTAACCTGTATTAAGGTAGTACGTACACCTGTCTGGTGACTGTAATGGTTTGAAGAGAGGATTTTAGTCCCTAACCTATATTAAGGTAGTACGTACACCTGTCTGGTGACTGTTTTGATGACAAGAGTTAGGATTTTAGTTCCCTAACCTGTATTAAGGTAGTACGTACACCTGTCTGGTGACTGTAATGGTTTGAAGAGAGGATTTTAGTCCCTAACCTGTATTAAGGTACTAAGTACAAGAGTGTTTTGACTCTAATGGTCACAGAAAAGCTTGGATTCCAATCTGTATCACCCTGCCTATATCCTCCTAGATTAGTCCTGAGAAGGACTGTTCTGGTCACTGGAAATCTTGGACTCCGATCTAGATCACCCTGCCTATGTCCTCCTAGATTAGTCCTGAGAAGGACTGTTGTGGTCAGCAGCAGTTTGCAGCCCTGATCCGGATCTACCTATGAGGGCCGCAAATCTGTCCCTAATCAGCAGCAGACACTCTCCCTACACTCACTGTCTGGATGGCTGTGTGCCAAGCACAGTGCGCCGGGAGTTATAAAGGCTCGGTGATGCTGTGCAGGGCGGCCAATCACTGCTATGCCACAACTAACAGGGCTGTGGCATTGCAGTGGTCTGTCAGCCAATCCCTGCACATGGGCTGGCTCTCAAAAGAGCGCCAACATGGAGAGATGACGACCACGAGCACAGCACGAGTATCGCGAGATTACTCGGTGCTCGGCGAGTCGCTCGAGTACAGTGATACTCGTGCGAGTACCGAGTAGTGGCGAGCATGCTTGCTCAACACTATTCATGACGTTACACAACGTCAAAGGTCACGAAGGGGTTAATGTAAACCTATCCGATTTAATGAAAACCTACCAGTCCGACTATCTACGCCTTTCCAAAGTAGAACTATCCTGGATAGGGAGAATTGTCGCATTTAAATGTTTCTCCTTCAATAAAAATTTAATGTTTAAAAAAAAATGTTCCTCCTACCAAAATTTCTATATACAATTAGAACGATCTCCCACCACATTCCGAAAAACTGGCTTAATAAATTACAATGCCAATTAAGAAAATTTGCGAGGGGAAATAAAAAATCCAGAATAGCTAAGGCAACACTAAAAACACAAAAATTAATGGGAGGTCTGGGAGTTCCGAACTTCCACAAATACCAACAGGCTTCTACCCTCTCTTTTTTTTCAGGGGATGGCTACTGGATAAAATAGATCCATCCTGGCTACATATCGAAAAATCCCTCAATAATAATAAAAACCTAAACACTCTATTATTTGCCTCACTAATTAACGCATCCACTTCTCTCCCTAAACACCCTACCTTAAAGTCTACAGTCCTAGCATGGAAACTATTTTAAAAAAAAATCAAAAAAATACTATAAACACTCCTAGTAAGCTCCCTTTACAAGTTTTAGACTACATCATCCCTGATCTTAACACCTCTAACTGGACCATCAAGAGGATAACATTTATCAAAGATATTATACCGTGTTTCCCCGAAAATAAGACACTGTCTTATATTTTTTTGGGGGCCAAAAGTGGCCCCATGTCTTATTTTCGGGGTATGGCTTATATTGGCAGCCACCAGCCTACTTACATACACATACCCATACATACACACATATACACACATATATACAACACACACACACACACACACACACACATATATACACATACACACAGCTTCCTACCTTGTCCCCCGTGCCGACCGCTGTGCTGCCTCCTCGATCCTCTTCTTCTGTGCTGGGATGTCCTCTGTGCCTTCCGGTGGGGTCCTCGCTCCGTTCCCGGTCTGCTGTGCCTTGTGGTTTCCCCTGCTTCAGTTCCATCATCTTCGGTGCTGGGGGCTGCCATCTTGCTTTTCTCTCCGCCCCCGGCCAGTGATGTCAGAGCAGGCCGCGCTGTGATTGGCTAGCACCCGTGACACGTGATCACGGGTGCTAGCCAATCACAGTGCGGCCTGCTCTGACATCACTGGCCGGGGGCGGAGAGAAGAAGCAAGATGGCAGCCCCAGCAGCGATGATGATGGAACTGAAGCAGGAGGAACCACAAGGCACAGCAGACCGGGGGACAAGGTAGGAAATACTGCGCAGCGCCCCCCACCCCCCGCGCCCCCCCTGTCTTATACCGTATTCCCCGAAAATAAGTCACCCTGTCTTATAATCGGGGTATGACTTATATTGGAAAATTCTGCGCCAGTCCTGCCCTGACTTATATTCGGGGGTGACTTATTTTCGGGGAAACACGATATTGAATGGAGATCTATACCCATTTCTCCTTTTACAAAACAAATACTCTCTCTCTCTCCATGACAGAACCACTTGAAGGTTAATCAATAAGTACCTATCCACTCAGAAATTGTCTTTTCATACTTCCACAAAATATATTAGACCTTATCGACTTCCAAGATGTTAAAGCTAGATGAAAAACGAACTATTACTGATTTCTCTATCGCCTCTTTTTATAAGCCCAACCTCACCAAATCCTCGATATTCCCAATTAACCTCCCCCTACAATCCAGCAATCACTCTCCTCCCGAATTCCTTTCATCTGGTCCTCTGAGGGTTTCCGATACTTAGGCATCCACATTACCTCTCTGAAAAATATTATTAGAATCAATTGTGACACACTGCTTTCATCACTACGGAAGTCCTGTGCCAATTACTCTACTTACCAACTCTCATGGATCGAACGGATACAAACGACCAAAATGATCCTCCTCCCCAAAATCCTTTATCTTATGCGCTGTATACTCCTCCTGTTCCCCAAAAAATATTTAAATCTTTTTCAGTCAGTCATTGGCCGCTTCATTTGGAGTAACAAGCCACACCGAGTCGCCATGTCCACACTTTCCCTTCCGTACACTGAGGGAGGTTTTGGTGTACCAGATATCGCAGCATACTACACGGCAATTGTCTTGGATGTGGCGAAGGTTTGGTGGACGGAATCCCCTTCCACACTTTGGCTACAAGTAGAAGCTTGTCACGCTTCTTCTGGGTTGACCAGGCTGCTCCTTGAGATGAATCTTCTTCGATTCTCCTCCCCCCTTCACTCTACGTACTATGCAGAGTCTCCTTTCGACCTGGGCTAAACTCAGCAGAACCCAATTTTCTTTCCTTTTTCGTTACATCTCACTACAAGCAGTGGAAACACTTATGGGTCAAATCTCTTTCTCATCATGGGGGAACGGGTCATCTAACTCTCTTGATGTTCTCTTTGACCAGGGCCTTCTCCTGGCCTATGAAGCTTTAGTTACCAAACTGTCCCTCCCTCATCTCTCTTTTCTTAGACAAAGCCCTTTTCAAGCGACCTGGACATTCCAGCCATGGAGTATCAACCATATACAAAGCCATATACAAAGCCCTATCTGCCCTGAGATCTACTGTTAAACTCCCTTAGGCTGGCTTCACATTAGCGTTTGTGTCTGCATGCTGATGGCATGCAGACACAAACGCAGTCAAAAGCAGGGACATTTTGATGTGTCCGCAGCGGATAATGTCCGCCTGCGGACACATCACTGTGCACCCCGGCCAGCCAATCGGAGGTGTCCGGGGGCGGGCCGGAGGCGGAGATCAGTGCCGGAGATCTCCTCCTCCCTGCCGCTGGTAAGCTCCGGGACGTGTCGGCGGGGAGAAACAGCTGATTTGACAGCTGTTTGAATCTCCCGCGCCGACACCGAGAGGAGATGTCGGCGCGGGAAGATTCAAACAGCTGTCAAATCAGCTGTTTCTCCCCGCCGACACCGCTAGCAGATTACCAGCGGTGGGGAGGAGGAGATCAGCAGAGGCTGAGCTGATCTCCCGGTGGCTGTCGGTGATCTCCTGTGACATCACCGGTGGCTACCGGAAGAGATCTCAATGTGATCCGCAGCGTTCTCCTGCGGTGTCATGCAGAGGACACTGCGGACCCATTGAGATCAATGCATTTTTTGTGCGCTTGCAGGCGCTTGCGGATAGAACAAGCGCCACGAACGCACAAAAAAATGCTGCAAGCTGCGTTTGGAGCGCGGTCAGAGGGCGCATAAATTATGCGCATCCGAACGCAAATGCTGCCAAACGCAGCCATACGCAGGCACATGCGTTCCCATGTTAAACATAGGAACACATGTGCGCAAGCGTTTGGCTGTGTTTGGTACGCAGCGCTCCATACGCAAATGTGAAGCCAGCCTTACATGCTTAGATGGGAATCTAGACTTGCCTTTACAGCAACACTAGAACAATGGCAAACAGCCTCGGGACATGCTTCACTCTTTTCTCGCTGTATTAACCATCTGGAGCAATCAAAAAAGCTTATGTTCAACTGGTATCTGACCCCAGCATGTATTGCTAGATTTGGAAACCCGGACGCTTCCTCCTCCCCACTTTGCTGAAGGGGTTGTCCTGTTCTAGGATCAGAGGACCACATGTGGTGGTCGTGCCCCGGGGTGAGACACTTCTGGAAGGAGGTGGAAGCCCTTCTCTCAGACTTGACGGGCCTCCCCGTGGACCTCACGGCCCCCCTTGCATTATTGGGCTTAAACCTAGATATATTCCCTTCTCCTCTAAAACCCACCATTACCAATGTTTTGATAGCCGCTCGCCAAACAATTGCTGCGCACTGGAAATCAGCGACTCTTCCTTCCATTATGGAGGTGATATCTCGCCTGAACCTCCATTGTGCATATGAAATCATGCTGGCGCGCGACTTGAAACAAAGTATTAAGGTCCTGCATTGGTGGGATCCTTGGCTCGCTTCACAACATAACACGGTGATTGTCCCTCCTTGATATCAAGAGAATCTAAGATCTGTTCTGTAATTTCGCTTTTCAATCTATTTGACTCTGTAATTCTTTATAATATTGTATACCTTTTGTTGATAATTCCTAGGTACTTAGCTCAGAAAATGAGCTTGCTGCATATGACCCTCCCTCCCTCCTCCTACCTCCCCCCCATTCCTTTATTTTTTTTTTTTTTCCTCCCTTCATATGATATATATGACTTTGTTTTTGATCTCGTTTGATCTTATGTTTCTCTATCTGTTATTTCACATTTGTCTTGATAAGCATTAATAAAAAAAACACTGGTTTAAAAAAAACAAAAAACAAAAACGAACTATTTTTATAAAATTTTAAACGAAGACCTTGAATTGATAAAACCATCCTTATATAATTACATGGGAGGAAGAGTTGCAGATACAGAAAAAACAACTGATCTGTCTACTGCACTGACCATAGTCTATACTGTACCAATACTAAATATGTTATGCTCCAATTCCAATTCCTCCTGAATTGCACCGAACGATGGGGACCCTGGATTAAAACATATTCTACAAATTTAATAGCTTAGGTCATCTCAAACAATGAATTAAACTCTAAAACACTCCTCCAGAGTACACATAACTATTATTAATTATTTATTATATAGCGCCTTTAGTTCCATGGCGCTTTACATGAGGATGAGAGACAAGAACAAGTACACTAAATCTAGGCATCAGGACGTACAGTACAGATGGGCAGGACCCTGTCCACGAGGGCTCACAGTCTATAGATGACTATAGTTTTCCTCCTCAATTACAAGTGACCACTCTCTTTTAGGATGTGAGTACTTTATACTAGTGCATTAATCGCTTATTAGTATTCAGATTAGTATTCTTTCAATTCCAAGTTCTCATCTTTAAAATACAGGTTGTACCCAGTTTATACAACCCGATTGTACATAGTTGAATCCCCCTGGCAATAGTAAATATATATTTTACTCTGCAATCACTAACCCCTCAGAATCCCTCACCTAGTACACACCTAATATTGACTTACAAATTCCCTCTTCCTTCTATCTACTCCTAATTCAAAACCGTAACAATATTTATTTTAATAAAGTATTTTTTTTTTCAATTTCGCATTTATACTCAGAATTCAATACATTATCATAAATGTACAGTTGAGGCCAAAAGTATTGACACCCCTGCAATTCTGTCAGATAATACTCAGTTTCTTCCGGAAAATGATTGCAATCACAAATTCTTTAGTATCATTATCTTCATTTAATTTGTCTTCAATGAAAAAACACAAAAGAGAATGAAGCAAAAAGCAAAACATTGATCATTTCACACAAAAATCCAAAAATGGGCCAGACAAAAGTTTTGACACCCTCATCCTAATAATTGGTTGCACAACCTTTAGCCAAAATAACTGCAATCAACCGCTTCCGGTAACCATCAATGAGTTTCTTACAATTCTCTGCTGGAATTTTAGACCATTCTTCTATGGCAAACTGCTCCAGGTCCCTGATATTTGAAGGGTGCCTTCTCCAAACTGCCATTTTTAGATCTATCCACAGTGTTCTATGGGATTCAGGTCTGGACTCATTGCTGGCCACCTTAGAAGTTTCCAGTGCTTTCTCTCAAACCATTTTCTAGTGCTTTTTGAAGTGTGTTTTGGGTCATTGTCCTGCTGGAAGACCCATGACCTCTGAGGCAGACCCAGCTTTCTCACACTGGGCCCTACATAATGCTGCAAAATTTGTTGGTAGTCTTCAGACTTCATAATGCCATGCACACGGTCAAGCAGTCCAGTGCCAGAGGCAGCAAAGCAACCTCAAAACATCAGGGAACCTCCGCCATGTTTGACTGTAGGGACCGTGTTTTTTTCTTTGAATGCCTCTTTTTTTCTCCTGTAAACTCTATGTTGATGCCTTTGCCCAAAAAGCTCTACTTTTGTTTCATCTGACCAGAGAAAATTCTTCCAAAACGTTTTAGGCTTTCTCAGGTAAGTTTTGGCAAACTCCAGCCTGGCTTTTTTATGTCTTGGGGTAAGAAGTGGGGTCTTCCTGGGTATCCTACCATACAGTCCCTTTTCATTCAGACGCCGAGGGATAGTACGGTTGACACTGTTGTACCCTCGGACAGCAGGGCAGCTAGAACTTGTTTGGATGTTAGTCGAGGTTCTTTATTCAACATCCGCACAATCTTGCGTTGAAATCTCTCATCAATTTTTCTTTTCCGTCCACATCTAGGGAGGTTAGCCACAGTGCCATGGGCTTTAAACGTCTTGATGACATTGCGCACGGCAGACACAGGAAAATTCAGGTCTTTGGAGATGGACTTGTAGCCTTCAGATTGCTCATGCTTCCTCACAATTTGGTTTCTCAAGTCCTCAGACAGTTCTGTGGTCTTCTTTCTTTTCTCCATGCTCAATGTGGTACACACAAGGATACAGGACAGAGGTTGAGTCAACTTTAATCTATGTCAACTGGCTGCAAGTGTGATTTAGTTATTGCCAACACCTGTTATGTGCCACAGGTAAGTTACAGGTGCTGTTAATTACACAAATTAGAGAAGCATCACATGATTTTTCTAACAGTACTAATACTTTTGTCCACCCCCTTTTTTATGTTTGGCGTAGAATTAGATCCAATTTGGCTTTAGGACAATTCTTTTTGTGTTTTTTCATTAAAGACAAATTAAATGAAGATAATAATACCACAGAATTTGTGACTGCAATCATTTTCAGGAAGAAACTGAGTATTATCTCAGAATTGCAGGGGTGTCAATACTTTTGGCCACAACAGTACATAAGTTTAAGGCATAGGATATTCCTCAATATGTAACTACCATTCCTGTACAGCAAAATTTTATGTCATGTACCGTCGACCTCCCCCCTCCCCTTTTTTTTCCTTCTGTACCTCCTGTTCATAAAAATCTTAATAAAACCGTTTTTAAATATATTGTGCTTTTCCTTTTCTACAAATAAAATTTGTTATAATTTATTTAAAAATACGTTGAGTGATCCCAATTTATATATACATCTTCTTTTCTACTTTTGAGCCATATAGACAAGTCACATGTAGCAGTGGGAACTTAGGTCCATATTGCTTATTCTGAATTGGTTATTTGGGCAAACTTTAGTATATGTGTAATAATTGGAGCAACGGCCCTGATTATAGCCTGAAGCAGGTGTTCATCTTTAGCCTCATGCAGTTTTGAAGTGAGTTACGTCTTATTTATATATGTTTTTCGTATAGAGACAACTGACAAGGAGCAGGAGCACCCTATCATGATCAAGTGTTCCAACCTCTGCTAACAAGCATGGATATGGATCCTTGAAGAAACAGGTCAGGCCAAGATATCTGCTGATGCATACATAATTTATTATTCCAATCAGTTTTTCTAAGCTTGTCATTCAGAGCAGGAATGAATGTATCACATGGATTTGTCTTTTTACATCAATTAAGGAAATTTCAAATATTGGTCCACTAGTCAAAGGACAATAAATTATAACACGTGTTATCTCTGAACTCCGGTATGTATTGCCCAGATGCTTTTCCTCCACCCCCTCACAATACAGACCACTATGCCCTACTTAATCAACCCTGCATATAGGCTATATATATATATACATATATGCATGTGTGTGTTTGCTAAGAATGTGTCATGATTAAGCCTGAAGAAGAGACCTGAGCTGTCTTGAAAGCTTGCTTTGTCTTACCATCTTTTCAGTTAGCCATTAAAAGATATCATCCACTGAGGACTCTCAGATTCTAATATATATTTTACTAAAAAAAAAACATTAAGGGACAAATTGATAGAATCATGGTTCTGACTGTACATCATGCTGCTCTCAGATTAAGTGATAAAAAACTGGTGACAAATTCCCTTGAAGCTGTGCATAGGTAACATGGACTGCTATTTCAGTAGCTACAGCTGACCACTATAAAAGTACTAGTCAATAAAAATTATAATACTACACAGGTACATTCACTTGGATTAGGAGCCCCGAATATATTCCAATGATGTAGATATAATTTTAATGTAAACATTATAAGGTGTTTTCAGATGTCTTTCTAGGTGATCTGCTCAATGACTAAACCCATAAAGTTGAGTCAGTAGATAGACGTAACATTTGTGATCTATAATTCTCAGACCATGGTCATATATGTTTGCTCCGTCTATGACATAAAAGATCTGACATTTCTTTGGGAGCTGTCAGTCTCGTTGTTTTTTTATGGATTCTGTTCCAAAAAAACTGTCATGTGAACGTCACTGCTGTATTCGGCAGAATGAGAGCGGCCCTTGATGTGTGCCTTTGATCAGGCCTTACTTTATAAGGCATTACCCACAGGGAAAGCTTCAGAGGCAAGTCCCAGCCAAACATACTTCAGCATTCACAGAGGAATTGGGACATTTTGCCAATTCATCAACTAACGGGATTAAGGCTGTCTGAAACAACCCCCAAGGAGAATCTCACAAACTCTCTGATATGTATGACACTACAAAATATATTTAGTGTACAATACTTTTTATGACCCTGTAACTTTTGTTATACATTGCATTCACAAGTGCTACACTGATCTAAACACTTCTGATGATGCCAAATAGCAATGTAAATTGATCAAGTGTTGACCCAATGTTTATCAATGAAGGGCAATTCCATCCATTCATCATATTGTGCACATGTCTACACTAAGGTCGGAGTGACATCCCCACTGAACTCCACATTGGGGCATTCACCCAGGTTGACACTTCCTTTTTCTTATGCAGAAGTTATGAGAAGCTCTGAAGTTCATGGACACGATAAAGCACTTTCCGGTGATTTGCATTTGTGTAATTGCCCCTAGAGATGTATAACTGCTGTCCTGCATAAATATCTCCTGTACAGAAACGCTTCATAAATTATAGACAAGTGTTCCCAATCCTATTATAATCATCCCTCTGAACCACTGTTATCTCTTAACCATATTTGCTTGAAATGCATAAAAATTAACTTTAGTATGAAATGAAGTCCATAAAGTTAACACAGCATACTTACTATAATTGTGGCTTAATCATAAAAAGACATGAGGATATGAATAAAGTAATTATCATTATATTCCACTCTCTGGAGAGCATCATCAAAGGCAATGTGTGGGTCACTAGGTGGATATTTGTATACATACTACTTAATTAGGATATGAGTAAGGATGGGAAGACAATTTTAACTCAAAGCTAATAGACCACCGCCAATACTCATTAGGGTTTTAAAATATTAATGCCAATTATCTGAAATTATAGATATATGTAGGTAAACTATAGCACTATTTACAAACTAAAATGTTTAACTCATTCACTTTGATAGAGGAACTCTCAAGAGGTAGGGTATATCCAACATGTAACCACAATGAACAGCTGTCTGGTTAGTAAGGGAAAGTCAGATGAAATGCGTAGAGACCACTTGAATCATCAAGGGACAGATTTTACTGGGAGAAAATCATGTTTCAATCATGGTCCAATGCAAATGGAGAATAAAAATCAACTTTGTAAATAGACTTGACTCAAAGATGTTTTATCTACAAAACTTATGCAAAGCTATGTGCCTCCCTCTGCCTCCTCTTCAATCATCTGTGGTCTGACGGAAACAAATAACATAAAATAGATCCACATACAAACAAAATGGTAAGATAGGTAAGTGCATAACTGCATTGGAGCAATAAAAAGTCTTTGCCAAGGTGGATATAGCTTATAAAGATTATCTTCATCGTTAACATTAATGGAATATCATCAGGAGTTGCCAATAAATATTTGATTGCCTCATGAGACCCTCGAGTTGAAATTGTATAACATCTGGCCACCATTTTGCTAGACAGAATAATAAGACGTGGTCGAACTTACATGCTGCACTTGCCATTAAGTCTATAAAAATTGGAGAAAAGCCAAGCCATGGCTATCATTATGGTAGATATTGATATTGGATATATTGACTGAACTATAGTGTAGGCATTGATTTAGGCATATTCTAATATTGGCAATTGGGATAATGTGTTGGTAATGTAGACAATTCAGCCTGAAAAGGAGAATCTCTATGTAATCTGTATTTGTAGCAGCAATGTGGTATAAAATACAAATAAGTAGTAAGTATGGATAAACCAAGCTGTAAACCAAGTCCTTACTATTTATCAGACTTTTGCTAACATGAAGGTAGATGAAAATATTACCTGGTGATGATTGCTAAGTGTGGAGGACTCATGCAGGCTCCCATGAAGAGTACCACATTCTCATGTCGTGTTTGTCGGTAAGCCATTACCTCCCGCTTAAATGCCTTTAATTGGTCTTCATTATCCCGCTCGATGTCAATGAGCCTAATTGCCACTTCGCCGTGCCAACGTCCATGATACACTAAACCAAAGCGCCCTTTGCCAATCATCTCCCCAATTTCCAGCTGCTCAAATGGAATGTCCCATTCTTGCAAAAATATGCTGGTTTGGCTGGCTTTGCGGGGAAAGTTCCTGGCTGAAAGTAACAAGTGGTTCATCTCCTCAAAGTCGTCTTCAGACTCATCTGCTTTCTCATTGCTTTCTTCATTCTAAGAATAATTAACAACCAGCAAACAGCTTATCATTAGAATACATTTCTATCAAAAAGACTTACAAAGCAAAAAAACTTTAATGGGTTTTCCCAAAAGCAAAAAATTGTGACAAATGCAGACAGTTTGATAAAATAAGAAAAGAACTCACTGGTTATCTCCTTTGCTACTATAGCACCACCACTCCAGTGCAATCCGCTGCTTACTTGGCTACAGGAATGATGAACCATCTATTCATGTGATTGTTGCAGAAAATCATCAACCTCAGTTGTGTCCAGCCATAAACTACTGAGGTCAGTGATTGGCTGCAGCAGTCATATGTGTAGATGGTGCATCATTGCTGTAGCAAGTTATACAAAGATGACAGCACCAGGGAGGCAGTACTGGAACTTCACTGGAAAAACCCTTAAGGCCCCGTCACACGGGGCGACATCGGCGCCAATTACATTTGTGACATAGGGGCATGGCCTATCGGCGGCGACATCGCGCCTACGTCGCCTCATGTAAAGGGGCGATGTCGGCGCCGCCGGCAGGTCGCCTGGTTTCAGAGCAGTGCTCTGAAACCAGGCAACCGATCTGGGGCGATGTGCACACATCGCCCCATGTAACCGGCCGCCGGCGACCTGTCAGGCGATGGGAGCCATAGGCTCCCATTGTCCTGCATCGCCACTGTGGTTTTCAGACACCACGGCGGCGATGCCGCCTGTCAGCTCGCCGGCACGGCGCTGGAGATGTCGCCCCATGTAAATGGAGGACGGCGATGCTGGTGGGGCGCCAAAAACATGCGCGCTGCCGCCAGTCGCTGCCGACATCTCCAGCCCCGTCGCCAGGTGTGACGGGGCCTTTAAAGTAGACATTCTGTGTATACTTCTGAATCTTTTATTTACTTTGCATATTTACATCAAAATAATTTTAAATTCTTCTCTCGGTTTTAAATATTTGTCACTAAATATGTCAGTTAGGGTTCCTTTCAGTTCCCATCATAATCTTGGCTCCTCGGGCAGTAGGAGTTAATATGTATGGAATGAAATTGTTCAAATATGGAAAAACAAAAATAAATATTTCATATTAGAACAATGATCTGTATAGCGCCCTGCTGGGACGTCTGGCAGCACTTCAAAGGATTTAGGGGGTCATGTCTAAAAAGGAAAAGAAATAAAACCACAGAATTGCCCTCAGCAGACAGATTTCAGTTGTATTGTTTTAAATTGGAGGCAACAAAATAAAGTATTTGAGTTTTCAAACTTTAGAAGTATTATTAAAAAAAGTAAAGAACGAAGCAGTATACAATTGCTGAGCTAAGTAAAACAGATTCTCTCAAGGAATAAACAAACCAGAATCCACGTGGGGCAAAAAGAAAATGTAGCATATTGTGAATAGGTTCAGTAGCTACTGCACGATTTATACAGTGCAAAAGCCAATATGTTAATAACCTCGAGAATCTGGAAATCCCGGAGGACCTCTCCTTCTCTGGCAGTCTATCCACGCTTTATAGTCTACTGTAATATTCTACAGTAATAAACATTTTTATTTTTTCTCTGACATGAATGCTACATGAATCAAGGTTTTAAAGGGAGTCTGTTAACCCCAAAAATGGCAATTAAACTGCCTAAAAATGTATACAGGGCACCTAACCCCCTATTTAAATCATATTAGGCAAGTTTAGGCTTAACTTAATATTTACCGTATATACTCGTGTATAAGCCGACCCGTGTATAAGCCGACCCCCCTACTTTTGCCCCCAAAACCTGGGAAAATCTATTGACTCGTGTATAAGCCGAGGGTGGACCCCAGCACAGGTATACAGGCCCCCCCAGTGGTAGTATACAGCAGCCTCCCCAGTGGCATATACAGGCCCCAGTAGTATATACAGCAGCCCCAGTGGTATATAGCAGCCTTCCCAGTGGTATATGCAGACCCTACCAGTATATACAGCAGCCCCAGTGGTATACAGGCCCCAGCAGTATATACAGCAGCCCCGGGGGTGTACAGCAGCCTCCGGGGGCATACAGCAGCCCCAGCAGTACACAGCAGCCCCAGCGGTACACAGCCACCCCCAGGGGTACACAGCCGCCCCCAGGGGTACACAGCAGCCCCCAGGGGTACACAGCCACCCCCAGGGGTACACAGCATCCCCCAGGGGTACACAGCAGCCCCCAGGGGTATATAGCCGCCCCCAGGGGTATATAGCAGCCCCCAGGGGTATATAGCAGCCCCCAGGGGTACACAGCCATCCCCAGGGGTATATAGCAGCCCCCAGGGTACACAGCCATCCCCAGGAGTATATAGCAGCCCCCAGGGTACACAGCCGCCCCCAGGGGTATATAGCAGCCCCCAGGGTATATAGCAGCCCCCAGGGGTACACAGCCATCCCCAGGGGTATATAGCAGCCCCCAGGGGTACACAGCCATCCCCAGGGGTATATAGCCAACCCCAGGGGTACACAGCCATCCCCAGGGGTACATAGCCACCCACAGGGGTACATAGCCACCCCCAGGGTATATAGCCGCCCCCAGGGGTACACTGCTGCCCCCAAATGCTGGCACTCGCCCCCCCTGCTGCTTAACTTACCATCCGGTATTCTGATCAGCGCTGCTCCTCGCTGCTCTCGTCCTCGCAGCATCCGGGATCCCGGCCGTCGCACGATGACGTCATACCTGCGACGGCCGGGGATCCCGGAAGCCGCGAGGACGTGAGCAGCGAGGAGCAGCGCTGATCAGAATACCGGATGGTAAGATAAGCAGCGGGGGGGGCCCTTACAGCAGCGGGGGGCCCTGACACAGAGGGGGGGGCGAGTGGCAGCGTTTGGGGGCCATATGCACTGCTTCCACCTGCCGCTGATTGACAGGGGAAGCAGTGCATATTTAATGAGCGGCCCCACGTGACGGGGCCGCTCATACAGCAGCCTCCCCCCGCCTCCTGCAGCCTCCACAGCCCCCACCACATCGGTGCTTGACCGCAAGTACCGTATATGACCCGTGTATAAGCCGAGGGGTAGACTTTTCAGCCCAATTTTTGGGCTGAAAAACTCGGCTTATACACGAGTATATACGGTACTTAAAAATCTACTTTTATTTGATGTACAATTGAGGAGGGACTCTGGCATGGCCTAGTCTTGTACAAAGTCACGCACTCCTTTTTGCATACTATAACGCTAGTACTTTACATTGATTCACCTGTCTCTGAGAAAAGGATGTGTTTTCTGTCTGCATACTGGCACTAGATGATTGCAGCACCGTGCTCATAGTGTCAATGTGGGAATGCATACAATTGCTGTGGCTCCTTGGAGAAGACACCAGAGCACACCTGCACTGACACTATAAATGTGCTGTCATGATCATCTACTGTCAGTGCGCAGATAAGACACACAGCATTCACTCTGGCCATTGGAGAGAAGTCAACCAATGTAAGGTATTGCTTTTATTATGTAAATAGAAGGTAATGACAGTGCACCAAGTCATAGGCCACAGCAACAAAGCATCCTTGGTTGCATATCCAATAAAAGTTGATTTTTAAATAAATATTAGGTTAACTATACTTGCCTAATATTCTGCTTTAAATAGGGGCTAGGTGCTCTATATAAATATTTAGGCAGCTTATTTGCCATTGCACGACAGACTCCCTATAATGCTGATCTTTTATTTGATTATGGGCAGTATATTATAGAGAAAAGTCTGCTCTACTATGAAAAATGTCCAATTACACTCTACTATTAGTCCAAGCATGATTCTGGATTATTTTGCAGGTATCTTTCCATTGAACAGTTTGTGCCATCTAGGATATTTATGGCATATCTATACAATATTTATAGTCAGCAACATTTGGAACTTGTATAAAAATGAATAATTGCCGTTATGCTACTTCTCCATTATGGACAGAACATCATGAGACCCTGTTTTTGAGATAGATGTGAAACTGGTGGTTTGAAACTACATCTTTATGGTAATTTTGTCAATATGTCATAAACGTCCCAGATTGAAAACCCTTTTAAAAAGTTTGACTTAAAGGGTTAGTCCTATCTCCAAGATCCTATCCCAATATGGAGTAGGGGGGTCAAAATAATTATATTAGCAAAAACCTCCAATTAAAAATGTAATATAGTTTTCCTGATTAGGCCCCTTTCACATGAGTGTTTCTGTCCGGATCCGGCAGAAATACCTCATTTGCCACATCTGCCGCCTAACTGCCGTCTTGCGGTACACTTGCAACAAGCCCCATTGTTTCTCAATGGGGCTTGTGGTAAATGTGGCAAGTGCTGTATTGCCTTGATCTGGCACTTGCGGCAGTTGCGACAGTGAAAAAAAACGCGGTCAGCTGCGGTTATTTAGCGCGGCCGCAAGTGCCGGATCATGGCAATACTGCACTTGCCGCACTTGCTGCATGCCACATAGAGAATGAATGGGGGCTTGCCTCAAGTGTACCGCAAGTTGGTCATTAGGCGGCAGATGTGGCAGATGCGGTATTTCTGCCGGATCTGCCGCAATTCAGCCAAAAAGCTGATGTGAAAGGGGCCTTAGCCATGTCTCTTAGGGCCCTTTCACATCAGCGTTTTTCATAATTCGCGGCAGATGCGGTGAAAAAACCGCATCTGCCGCGTTTGCCGCATAACGGTTCCACTTGCGGCACAGTTGCGGTTTTTTCAATGTAAAGTATAGGCGTACTTGCGGCAGGTGCGGCAAGTGCGGTTTTGCACTTGCGGCAGGTGCGGCCACGAAAAAAACCGCAGTAAGCCGCGGTTTTTTTTCGCGGCCGCACCTGCCGCAAGTGCAAAACCGCACTTGCCGCACCTGCCGCAAGTACGCCTATACTTTACATTGAAAAAACCGCAACCGTGCCGCAAGTGGAACCGTTATGCGGCAAACGCGGCAGATGCGGTTTTTTCACCGCATCTGCCGCGAATTATGAAAAACGCTGATGTGAAAGGGCCCTTACCTCATGTGCAGGACATTGCAGCTTAGGTATCCATGGGTACGTCCACTCATACAGTGACAGTTAGTTGCTGGTCGTAACCATGGATACCTAAGCTACCGGAATGCCCTGCACATGCACATAAGGTAAGCAACATAGCTAATCAGGAGGACTATACTACATTTCTAACTGAAGGTATTTACTAATGTTATTATTATACCTATAATACCTACTTCATATTGGGATGGGATCTTCTAGAACATAATACCCCATTAAGGTAAGTTATAAGCATTAATATTAATCTACCATTGATCCAATACTTTACAAGAAACATTTTACAAAAACCTAACTTTTCTTCAGCAGTTGTATGATCCTTATAGCTTTCCAAACATCTATACGATACTATATATCCTATAAATATCTGGCAACTTGTAGCATGTGGTAAGAAAAACAACATTAAATCGGTGTGATTATTTACCTCAGATGTTGGCTCCACTTCAATTTGAAGTAATGGATTTCCTTCATTACTGGAACAGATAATAAAAAATTCAGTTGTAATTACTGATATTTGGATAATGTCATGGGAACAGGACAATTAACATAATAGAATTTTCTAATTTTCTAAATTTGCTTTTGTCAAAAAAGAGGCATAAACTTGAACATATCAGTATAATAAGGTGTATACTTTTCATACATTGTCCAAAGTGTTCTGTCAAGGGTAGAATTTACAGCTCCTAAAATCTGTAACTTCCTCCACTTGGGACATCACTGCCTATATGATCATTCTTATGGGACTTTACTGAGTGAATTAAACTTTCCAGAATAAATTGTTAAATAAAATATCAATCTTTCCTTGTTATGTTGCCTATGGTGGTCTCCGTAAGGTAAAAAGTCACGCATGAATCCTTCAGTCAAAGGCCTCCTTATCAGTCAACGAGTCTCCTATTTTTATCTGTGGAGGAACCCACCAAAATGGTTTAAAATAAAGTTTTTTTTCTTTTGGCAGAAAATTTTGGTTTGGCTTTATATCCTAAGCCTCATTATAGAGTCAATATTGACTTCTAAGATCATCACCTCCAATGGGTGGCACAAGAAATCCTGTTTTGTGACTAGGCTATTTGTATGTCTCTATGTTGTGACATTAATGTGTCATTTATCCCTTTGCTATGACACAATTGCATCTAAGTGGTCACTAAATCCATTGTCTATGTAATATCTTATAGAAAGACTTGGGGTAATGACAAATAGCACGTGGCACATGCATTGGGATAGTGACCAAAAAATCTGTTTATCGTGTTCTGATTTGACAAAAGATGTTGTGGTGGAACGGGGCTAGAGTTCTTGTTTTAATTTGGGGTTTCCCAGTTTCTTCTTAAAACCATGAAAAGGGGGTGAGGTGGGGTGAAGAATATGTTTGTTCCAAACTGATAGCCTCTGTAGAAACATAGACCGAGATCATAATCAAGGGTTCCACACCCATACGCCCTTCCTGTGAAATTAATGTTTTTCCTTCCTTTCAAATCTGTCTTGGCAAAGAAGATGGATGTTTTCTGAAGAAATTCAGTGACATATCTTCCCAATATTTTGCTTGTAGCCTAAGTGGCTTTCTGCCACTTGTCTGTTCTTATGAAATGATTTGGCAGATGCGAAAAAAGCTGTGTCTGAAGTGACTTTAGCAGAGACCTTTTATCATAGTATTGAAAGCTAAATTATTATAAGAAGACCTCCATCACAAACCATCAACCAATATGGGAGCATTACTCAGACCTTCCAATCAGCTGACATCTTAATGTTCATGGTTTCTATCTCACTCTCTCCAATCTCTTATGGTTTATTATTTAAATTAGTTCTTGTTCTGTTGTTTACTTTTTAATTATCATTTTTGGTTCATTCAATATATATTTTTTTCATTTCTGAAACAGATAGTAGCGCTAAATCCATACATCCATGTATAAAAAAAATCATCTTATTTTCATACAGAAATCTGTATTGTCTTAATCTTATCTAGGTTGTCATCCATATGCATTCAGTTTAATACATCAGCAGTTAATATAATTAACAAGACCAAATATGTTAAAGAATTGCAATATACAGTTGAAACCAGAAATTTACATACACTATATAAAAAGAATTTTAAGCCATTTTTATTACTTTCTGCAAAGTCACATGTTTACATACACTTTAGATTATAATGCCTTTAAGCAATTTGGGACAGCCCATATGATGATGCCATGTGTTTGGAAGCTTCTGAAAGTATCATGGTAAAGTCCAAAGAAATCAGCCAATATACCAGGAAGTGAATTGTGGACTTGCACAAGTCCTTGGGTGCAATTTCCAGATACCTGATGGTGCCTCATTCATCTGTACAAACATTTATATGCAAATACAAACAAGATGGGAATGTCCAGCCATCATACCACTCAGGAGGAACACAGGTTCTGTGTCCTAGAGATGAATGTGCTTTGGTCCGACATGTGCTTATCAACCCAAGAACAGAAGCAAAAGACCTTGTGAAAATGATGGTGGAAGCTGGTAAGTTTGTGTCATTATCCACAGTGAAACATATACTGTATCAACACGGATGAAAGCCTGCCCTGCCAGGAAGAACCCATAACTCCAAAAGATACACAAAAAAGCCAGATTACTTTTTGCAAATGCACACTGGAACAAAGACCTACATTTTTGGAGACATGTCCTGTGGTCTGATGAAAATAAAATTGAACGGATTGGCTGTAATGACCATCATTATGTTTGGAGGAAAAAGGGAGAAGCTTGGAAGCCTAAGAACACCATCACAACTGTGAAACCAGGGGTGGCATCAGCATGTTGTGGGGTTGTTTTGCTGCAGGAGGGACTGGTGCACTTCACAAAATAGCTGGCATCATGAGGAAAGAAGATTATGTGGCAATACTGAAGCAACAACTCAAGACATCAGCCAGGAAATTTTACTGGGTGGAAATGGGTCTTCCAAATGGACGATGACATGAAGTATACTGCCACACTGGTTGCAAAGTGGCTTAAGAATAACAAAATCAATATTTTGGAGTGGTCATCACAAAGCCCTGATCTCAGTCCTATTGAAAATGTATTGGCAAAGCTGAAAATGCAGGTGCAAGCAAGGAGACCTACAAACATGGCTCGGTTACAGCAGTTCTGTCAGGAGGAATGGGCCCAAATTCCTAACAACTATTGTGATCCACTTGGAGAAATTAGAACCGGATGGATAGAAGCCGCGCTGACCACAATAAGAGAAACAGAGTAACACACACACTCTGTTTATTCAGCCTTCAGCCTACGCGTTTCGTGGCAAACAGGCCACTTCATCACGAAACGCGTAGGCTGAAGGCTGAATAAACAGAGTGTGTGTGTTACTCTGTTTCTCTTATTGTGGTCAGCGCGGCTTCTATCCATCCGGTTCTAATTTCTCCAAGTGGATCCTTTCTTTTTGCCGGGAGGCTGCTGCGACCATACGTGCTTGTCCAAGGGAGTTGTGACCATTCACAACCAGACCAGGTGAGTCTGTATTGTGGGAGTCCGTGTGACCATCAAACCCGAAGGTATTACTCTATGTGCGCTTATTTTCCTTCTTATTTGTAACAACTATTGTGAGAAGCTTCAAAACGTTTCACCCAAGTCATGCAGTTTAAGGGCAATAGTACCAAACTAATGATGGTTATGTAAACTTGTGAGCTTGCAGACAGTAATGAAAATACCGTAAAACATTCTCTCACTCATTATTCTGACATTTGGCGAGTGTGTGTGTGTGCGTGTATATGTATGTATATATATATATAATATTTATATACATATAAATATATATATATATATATATATATAGTAATCCAGGAAAGATTTATTCTGATTTCATGCCAGATATTGAGAAAAACATGCATATGTGTCTTTCTATATGGTGTATGTAAACTTCTGGTTTCAACTGTATCTGTTTAAATCAGATGCTACACAACTTGTTAGTATAGGATCCAATTATTTTTAGTATCCATAGACTTGAATAGGTGTCTCAGAAGACTAGTGCAAGCTGAACATTTTTTCTTGCAGACATTTGATCCAAGTGAAAAAAAAACCCGCTCAGTTGAACAGCACTATTAAATAACATTGGTCCAAATGGGGTCAGTTTTTTTTATCACAGATGACAGACTGAAAATACAGTTGTGTGAACATAGCCTTAACATCACAGCTTGTACTACATAGGAAATGGCACACACAGTGCATATATTTATAGTGATGTTGTGCAGGTAAAGTCAAACATTGGCTTTAAGAAGTGAAGCTGATCAACAGCTATAATCCACGTAAAACGTCTATTTGTTCCTCTAACGCATTCTTTCCACTGAAGTGAGAAATGTCCTCATTCTATACATTCCCATGAAGTTATGTGATGACTCTTGTATTCATCATAAACACATGCTTTGTAATAAGCCGATCTGTAGCTACTTAACTTTAGAATATCTGGACCTACAGACCTCTACAGTTTATTCTTGGTGATGACGATTACATTTCTATTAATAATACAGATCTGTCAAAATGTGACACGTAGATCAGGCAGATTTCTGTTTTCACATTGTGTCTGTGCCATTTTTTGTTATATATTATGGTAGTAAATGATAACAGCTGGTAAGACTTAAGTTGGCATATGATTTGCTACGTAAAACAAATGAATTGACTGGTAGCAAGGAAAACATAATTTATGTGCCAACATGGCAGATTTAGCTCCCAAGATCTTTGGTAAAAAGCTTATTATACCTGTGGAAGTTAGCATGGGCTATTTTCACCTGCAAGGACTTCTATAAGGCCTTGTTCACACTGTTAAATGTGAATTAAATGTGAAACTATGGGAGACAAAATGAGAAAACAAATCCTGAAAATCACATTATCTGATTTGGAAATAATTTTTTTTCCAATGTTGGTAGAAAATAAGTATTTGGTCACCTACAAACAAGCAAGATTTGTGGCTATCACCAACCTGTAACTTCTTCTTTAAGAGGCTCCTCTGTCCTCCACTCATTACCTGTAGTACTGGCACCTGTTTGAATTTGTCATCAGTATAAAAGACACCTGTCTACAACCTCAAACAGTCACACTCCAAACTCCACTATGGTGAAGACCAAAGAGCTGTTGAATGACACCAGAAACACAATTGTTGCCCTGTACCAGGGTGGGAAGACTAAATCTGCCATAGGCAAGTAGCTTCGTGTGAAGAAATCAACTGTGGGAGGGAGCAAAAATGGAAGACCTACAAGACCACTGATAATCTCCCTTGATCTGGTGCTCCAAGCAAGATCTCACCCCGTGGGGTCAAAATGATCTCCAGAATGGTGAGCAAATATCCCAGAACCATATGGGGGGACCTAGTAAAGGGTTTTTTTTTTTGCAAAATTAATTTTGGACACACACTGCACCCAAAAACTGTGCTTGGGCTTTCACGTCCAGTGTGATATGATCAAACACTGCATGCAGCTGGCACTGGGCCAAACACCAACTGTACCTGACACAGCGATGCTCGCTTCAGTGCTTTGCAAACGCAAAGCACCAGAACTCCAAACATGAACAGGTTTGCTTAAAGAGGACCTGTCATCCCCCCACTGCATGACAATCTAAATGCAGCACTAAATGCAGCATGTCTGCTGCATTCAGGGAAGGCGTCCGCCATGTGTCTGTGTTTCTGTACCTCAAGATATAGCCTTAGGAAAACTCACTGTTAGAACCCATGAAGGCAGTCCCTGTGGCTGAAGTGAGCTTGATTCACAGTGGCCATTCCTCCCCCTCTTCCTCTGTGTGCCGCCTCGTGCTGTGCTGTTTATGCTTTGTCAGGGCAGGAATCTGGAGCTGACATCAGGACAAATGATTTGCATACTATGAGTGACAGAGAGGAGGAAAGCATAAACAGCACAGCAGAAGGCGGCACACAGAACCAGAGGGGGAGGGAATGGCCACCATCAATAGAGCTCACTCCAGCCACAGGGACTGCCCTCATGGCTTCTAACAGTGAGTTTTCCTAAGTCTATATATCGGGCTACACAGCATACAGACACATGGGGGACCCCTTCCCTGAATGCAGCAGACATGCTGCATTCAGTGCTGCATTTAGATTGCCATGCAGCAGGGGCAGTTTGTTGACCCAAAACAAACTTTAGATGTGGAAAGAGCTGAAAAGAAAGAGGAGCGCAACAGTGTGTACAAATTATCTTGGCAAACAGGGGAATAATGAAATCTGCTCACCTGTTTGGGTTGTGAGAAGTCACAACCACTTTTTGCACCTTTGACTACTAAAGATGTCAAGCTGTTGTAACAGTTTGAAGCAGTCCTCCCTCAATATAGATCCAGGATGGCAGATTGTAGAAAAGGGATTCAAGGACGCACTCCTGCTCCAAAATCAATTCCACATGCACAGGCTATATGAATTCAGCAGGTGGTATTTATTCATCGCGTTTCGGGGATTAGCCCCTTCCTCAGGAATGAATACCACAAAAATTGACACAGTAAAGAGACATCTCTTTGCTGTGTTATTTTTTGTGGTATTCCTGGGGCAGGGGCTCATCCCCTAAATGTGTAGAATAAATACCACCTGCTGAATTCATACGGCCTGTGTATGTGGAATTGATTTTGGAGCAGGAGCGCGTCCTGAATCCCTTTTCTCCAACCTGCCATCCTGGACCGTAACCAAACTTTGAAAGGTTCACTTATCTATAGTCAGCATCAGTACATGGCAAGTATTACACTTCCTAAACCAGTAATAATATCCTATGAGTACCCTTCAGGGCAAATAATACCTCCTCAGTGCCCCATTTAGAAAGTATTAATGCCCCCTCAAAAAGTAATGACATCCTCTGAGTGAAGCCTCTAAACATAATAATGCCACATTTTTACTACACCTCCCCCCAAAAAAATGTAAAAAAGAATTTATACTCACTAAACCCCAAAGACTGAGTATAGGTGATATAATTAGACACATGTGTAGGGACACTGAAACAGGCCTGCAAGCGGCTTGGGGCCTACAGGATAGAGAGTGGTGGAGCCTAAGTCTACCTGCTCTACCACAATGTAAATGTATCGGAATCATGTGAACACCAGTTCAAAGTGGTGATTACCTGGAAATGTAAAGCATTTTTACTGCCCTACATTTTTGGCCACAGTAACTTTCTGGGGGGTGTGGGGCTTTGTTATTTTTAATGGGAAATTTTGATCCCTAAGAATTTTGCACCTAGGCCAGCCACCTACTATTCCTTCCCCCACACTACTCTACTGGTACAGTGTTCATAGCACATATTTTCTTATTACAGAAGTGTTTTAATGCTTACAACAGAATCTGTGAAAATTAGCATTCATATAGATACATACTATTGTTGTACGTGTAAAAATATGAAATGCATTCCATACATTTGATCAAATTATGTGAGAGCATCTGCCAGTGACAAGATGACCTCTGTTGAGATGGATCCCAATCTATGGGTTCACAAATTAATATAAAGTTTTGTGATTTTTATTCATATTTTAAATTGTGCTAGAATGTGAATGTTCAGCTGTTGCAAAATAAAAAAAAACTGCAATGTGAATATCATATCCGTCTTCAAATATGCACACAAAACGTACGCCAAAATAAAGAAGATATCAATATTTGCAAACAGGATTGGAGTACACAGAAATTTTATCAAACCTGTGCAGTTCTTAAACCCGCTAAGAGCAAAGATGAACATGTTTGTATTCTGGCTTATTTGGTTAATACCTTATTAAATAAACCTGCACGCTTTAAATACTGGCAAGAACATGTAGTGGCAATACGGATAATGTAAATGCGAAAAAAAGGCAGAAGTAGGAGCCCTAGTGATTGCCAATTCATTTCATTTTCTCTGTTTATTCAGCTGCCCACACTGCACCCTACCGGAGGATTAATTTATATCTGTTATTTTATGTGGTCTTTCAAGCTAAATACTAAATCTCTTTTTATGTTTTCCACTTCAGTTGAAAAGGTAGGCAAGCAGCTCTAAAGCATATTAATTAATACAGACATTCAAGGAGCCAAATAGGGATAATGGCTTTAAACCTCATATAGAGGAATAGAAAATACTCAAAGTAAGAACAAACATATCCTGACAGGATCAAGAAATGTTGGAGGTATATACAGTATCTGTACCTGGAATTGGAACATTGGAAATAAGGCTAAACAAAATCCCGGACATTGTTCCTGGATTATTATTATTATTATTTATTTTATAGAGCACCATTGAATCCATGGTGCTGTACATGAGAAGGGTTACATACAAACAAGTTAAAAATACAATTGACAAACTAACAGTGACATACGGTACAGCGGGGAGAGAGGACCCTGCCCTTGCGGGATTACATTCTACAGGGCAATGGGAAGGGGAACAGTAGGTTGGGCTGCTAGGGTGGTGGTGGAGCACCGGGTCCAATGGTGATGGAGCACCGGGTCCAGTGGTGGTGAGGTGGCCATGTGTGAGGTCACCGTGGTAATTGTAGGCTGTTCTGAAGTGATGGGTTTTCTGGTTCTGCTTTAAGGTTTCCCAGTGTAGGGGACAGTTGGACATATTGAGGTGCAGAATTCCAGAGGATGAGGGATGCTCAGGCGAAGTCTTGCAGGAGGTTAGATGAGTTACGTACAAGTGTGGAGGAAAGGAGGTCTTGGGAGGATGGAAGATTATGAGTTGGATGATATTGAGAGATTAGTTCAGAGATATATGAGGGGGAGAAGGTTGTGGATGGCTTTATAAGTCAGTGTTAGTTGTTTGAATTGGAGATGCTGGGGAATTGTGAGTCCAGTGGAGGGATTTGCAGAAGGTAGAAGTGGAGGAGCAGCAAGGAGAGAGGTGGATTAGTTGGGCAGCAGAGTTAAGGACAGATTGGAGAGGTGCAAGAGTGTTAGCAGGGAGGCCACAGAGGAGGTGGTTGCAGTAGTCGTGGCGAGGATGAGAGATAGATTTAGGGAGGAAGGGATGAATTCTGGAAATATTTTTGAGTTGGAGGCGGGAGGAGGTGGCGAGAGCTTGAATGTGTGGTCTGAAGGATAAGGCAGAGTCAAGGATCACTCCAAGGCAGCGGACTTCAGGTACTGGGCAAAGTGTGATATAATTTATTGTGATAGATAGATAAGGTAAAGGAGGTGGCAAGATAGGTGAAAGATGATGAGTTCAGTTTTGTGTACATTTAGCTTAAGGAAGCCAGAGGAGAAGAAGGAGGATTGGCTGATATACACTCTGGGATTTTGGACAGCAGAGAGGCGATGTCTGGCCCAGAGAGGTAGATCTGAATGTCATCAGCATACAGGTGGTACTGGAATCCATGGGACTTTATGAGTCGTCCTAGGCCAAGGGTATAGATGGAAAAAAGAAGGGGTCAGGACAGAGCCTTGAGGGACCCCAACAGAGAGGGGATGGGGTGAGGAGGTAGTGTTGGAGTGGGAGACACTAAATGTGTGGTTGGAAATGTAGGAAAAGATCCAGGAGAGGGCAAGGTCAGTGATACCAATGGAAGAGAGGATCTGTAATAGGAAGCAGTGGTCGACAGTGTCGAATGCAGAGGACAGGTCAAGTAGGAGGAGGATGGAGAAGTGTCCATTAGCTTTGGCGGTAAGTTGGTCGTTAGTCATTTTGGTTAAGGTGGTTTCGGTGGAATGGTGGGGGCAGAAGCCAAATTGAAGGTTGTCGAAGAGAGAGTTGGATGAGAGGTGGGATGAGAGTACAGTGTGGACATGCTTTTCCAGAAGTTTGGAGGCAAACAGGAGCAGCGATATGGGGCGGTAGCTGGATGTGGAGGTCAAGTCGAGAGATGGCTTCTTCCAGACAGATGTAAATGTTGCATGTTTGAAAGTGGAAGGAAAGGTACCGGAGGTTAGTGATGGATTGAAGAGGTGGGTTAGGGCTGGGATAAGCATGGTGGTAAGGTTGGGGAGGAAGTGGGATGGGGTCTGATGCACAAGTGGTGAGGTTCGATTTGGAGAGGAAGTTCTCCTTCAGTGATGGAGGGGAGGAGGGTTAGTGGGGGAGGGGAGTGGTCTGATATACATAGGGGTTGTGTTCTTTGGGTAGCAAAGACTTGTCTGATCTGATCGATCTTGTTGGTTAAGTGTGTTGCAAAGTCTTCTGCAGAGATACGAGAAGTGGGGGGGCAGTGGGGGGCGAAGGAGAGAGTTGAATGTGTTTGAATAACTGTCTGGGATTGTGGGATAAAGAGGATATAAGGGTAATGAAGTAGTTCTGTTTAGTGGTGGTGTGAGACTTGAATGTGAGAAGTGCTCGTTTGAATGCTATGTAGTCTTCTTGCGAATGTGTTTTCTTCCAGCAACCCTAGACTCTCGCCGCAGCATTTTAGTGGTGTCTATGTGCCAGGGTTGTCTGTTGATTCGTTGTGTTCTGCCGTGAACAAGAGGGGCAACTGTATCAATCGCTGCTGTGAGTGTAGAGTTGTAGAAAGTTGTGGCATTATCTGTGTCATGGAATGAGGACATGAAGGATAGTGGTAGAATAGTGTCAGAGAGTATGTGAGTGTCAACACGTGTGAGGTTTCTTCGAGGGTGTGCGAGTTGATGGACATGGGTGGCAGGTGAGGAGAACAAGGATGACAAGGTAAGTAGATGGTGGTCAGATAGGAGGAGAGGGGGGGTTGTGGGGTTAGTTAGGGGGCAGAGGTGGGTAAAGATGAGGTTTAGTGTATGTCCGCCTGTGGCTGTGGAGGACCATTGAGAGAGGCCAAAGGATGAAGCAAGTGACAGGAGTTTGGAGGCTGTTGACTGGCTGGTATCAATGGGGATGTTGAAGTCACCCATTATGAAGGTGGGAATGTCAACAGAGAGAAAGTGAAGAATCCAGATGGTGAACTGGTCAAAAAACGCAGTGGAAGAGCCTGGTAGTCAATGTATGATGGCCACCTGGAAGTTTGATGGAGAAAAATCAAAGGATGAGAGAATAAGGTAGGGAGAAGGAGGAATTGGGTTGAAGGTGCAGTTGCTAGAAAAGAGAAGACCCACTACTCCACCATATTTGTTGCCAGTGTGAGGTGTGTGGGAGAAATTAAGTCCGCCATAGCACAGCGCAGCAGGGGAGGCCGTGTCGGAGGGTGTCAGCCATGTTTCTGTGAGGCCCAGGAAGGAGAATCTGCGAGAGGAAGAGAGGTTGAGAATGAAGTGGACTTTATTACAGGTGGAATGGGAATTCCAGAGCGCTCCAGAGAGACGGGGCGGTGGAGAGGGAGTCAGGGGAATGGGTTTTATATTCAAAAGATTGCAGCCGTTTCTTGTAGGTGTGGGGTGATAGGAGGGAAAAATAGTGGGAATGTTAGCTGTGGAGGTCCTGGTTTGGGAGATATGTCGCCGGCTGATAGGAGAAGTAAAGAGAGAGCAAGCAGGTGGGAGAATGAAAGTGGTTGGCTTATTTTGTGTTTCTGCAGGAGAGGTGTGAGATTGTGGAGAAGGTCAGCTGAGGAGCTCAGGTTCATAAAGTTATGTCTGACTTTAGATTTGTTTTGGGTCACACAATGTATCAAAACCTGGTGGGTTCTATTAAGCATTGATTAGTATGATAGTATTATAACATTATCATTTATAGTATCATTTATAACATAGAAAAATTAAGCCAACTCATCAAGTGAAGTGTAAGCCAGATCTCCGGATTCCAGTTGATGAAGTCCTCAAGTATAAGGTGGAGGCACACTTTCACGCAGAAAATGTAGAATCCAGCAGGGAAAGACTTCCAAACCAGTTTTTCTTGTAATTATAGATGGAGTCCCTAAATGTGTTTTATGTTTTATTTCTAATAAAAACATTTTTTCTCTGTGTTTTGCTTTTTTTTTACTGTTTACTAGGACCATGTCTAATTTGGCATGAAGCCATAAATTTTGGGTTTACTACAAGCTGAGAATACAAAGCTGGTATTAACCCCATTATTATCCAGCCTGCCAATTATCATCTAGTCTACCACCCCCCGAGGGCCACTGGAAGAGCCGGGTAAAGCACCTGGAAATAGCGCTACAATGAATGCATCATCTTAAGGGGCAGATGCGGGCTGCAGTTTTCAGCATGGAAGGGCTCAGAACGCTTGGTTTGATAAATAATTTTTAAAAATTATGTAGCACTTCATGGTACTTTTGATTCTCAGTGCAGATAAAGCAGACAGCTATGGTTTACCACCCCCAGCTGTCAGACTTTACCTTGGATGGCAATCAAAACACAGGGAAGCCCAATATTTTTTTTTTAATTATCTAATAAATTGAAAAAGAAAAGCATGGGTTTCCGTTATATTTTGATCGCCTGCCAGGTAAAACCAGAGAGCTGAGGGCTGGGATTCTCAGCGTGGAACAATAAGCATTCTGGGCCCCTCACATTGAAAACTGCAGCTTGCAGCCACACCTGAAAATGGTGCATTCATCGTAGCGTCATTTCCAGATGCTTTACCCGACACTTCCAATGCCCTTAGTGGGGGTGTCACGCTGGGTAATAAGAGGTTAATACTAGCTTTGTATTCTCAGCTGGTACTAAGCCCAAAATTCATGGTATCACGTCAAATTAGACATGGCTACCATGAATTTCTAGTAAACTGTAAAAAAATTAAAAAAAACACAGAGAAAATTTTTTTTTATTAGAAATAAAATAAATCACACATTCAGAGACTCCATCTTCATTAGAAAAAAAATCCTCAGTCCGATGTAGTCCATGGGCAGAGCAATGTCAGTGTCTATTCAGAGCGACAAGCAGGCTGAGATTGACAGTGACAGTCAGAGTTCAATCGAGTTCATAGCAAAGCCATAAACTAGTGAACCCTGATGCAAACACCGACGAAAACCGCCAAGTTCCCAGTGGTGCAGTGAATATCTGAATATCCCTGGAAATTAATGAGCGGCCCCGGAAGTAGAAGCAGCCAAAACAGCAAGACTGAAGGATGCACGCTGCGGGACCCGGCAAGTATGACAATTAGGTTTGTTAATTATATGTTTTATTTTACAGCCCCCGGACCCAAATTGTAAAGGCTGAGTTACACACACAGATAATTGTGCAGAGATTGTTCGCAGATCTCTGGTTGCAGTTAAATCATGGACACATTGTTCCATTTGTACATGGCCACAAAATGGAACAATGTGTCCATGATTTCACTGCAACCAGAGATCTGCGAACAATCTCTGCACAGTTATCTGTGTGTGTAACTGGGCCTTAACACGGGTTTCCCAGGCAAACCCGTTTTCAGGATATGTGCACAGACACAATGTGTCCGGTACAGACACCAAATTTTACAGTTCTGGTTCGCCCATCACTACTGCTAGCATGAGAAGATGTCATGCTGAGGGGGAGCAATCGACGCAATTCATAATAAATTTTTTTAAACAGTGGGCACATGTGATCACCAGCAGGTGCTACTGCAGCCTGCTGCTGTCTCCTGTGACTCGCTCCTGCATTCGGTGACCCTTTTCACCACCCCTCCACAGCCAGGTACCGTACTTCCAAACTATAAGAAGCACCCCCACTTTTCACAAAAATTTGGAGGAAATAAAGTGAGCCTTATAGTCTCAAAAATACAGTAATATAAGAACATGCTTATATAATACATGTCACGCTTCCGGGGGAAGGCGCCATAGAGTGGACCCACTGGGCCGTGGTACCGAACTCCCCTGGGTGAGCTGGTCCTAGTTTTAACCAACCCCTATACATGGATTGTCAGGGGCAAGCCCAGGGGGTCTAAATACCACAGCTGCTGGTACCAGGGGGGCGGCTCATAAAGTTAGCCTATGCTACGGCACAGCTAAGGAGTCCGAGATAACAGGGTACAAAGCTAGGAGAACAGGAATGGTGCTACCGGAGAAGAGCACTGCAGGGATTCCAGGAAACAGAGTACAAGGAAGGCCTGACCAACAGTCAGCAAGGCAGAAGCAAACTGACTTAATAATCAGGCACCTCCCATCAGTGGAGGTGGCCTGATATACCAGAGGAAGAGCAGCTATTGGTCAAGGGGAGTGTCAGGTTGAACCGTGCTGGCCCCTAGAGTCACAGGGGAGGAGTGCACCTAGTGCGCGGCTGATTGGTCACATGATTACGACCATTGTAATGTGCTCATGTGTGAGCCCGGTGGTCAGCTGACAGGAAGGGAACCCGACAACGGCTCCAAGACACAGTACGCCTGGACGCTGGATGCCCGGTCGGCAGAGGAGCAGAGGATGCCGATCCACGAGAGGGGAGCAGGGCAGCAGTGCCAGGGGACCTAACAGTACCCCCTCCCTCACGCCCTCTCCTCCAAAGGCGCGCTAAGAACCTCGCCAGAATGCGTGGCACATCAATGTTCTGCCGCGGCTCCCAGGTCCTCTCCTCAGGACCGAAGCCAACCCAGTCTATCAAGAAGAGGGTCTTGCCTCTACTCTTCTTCATGGCAAGGATGTCCCTGACCTCATAGACATTTTCGGAGCTGAGAGGCCGTGGCACGGAGCCGGAGAATGGATGGAAGCGATTAAGCACCACCGGTTTCAACAACGAGACGTGAAAGGAATTGGGGATGCGAAGTGAGGCAGGCAGTCTCAACTTGTAGGCAACGTCGTTGATGTGTCCAAGGACTTCGGAAGGACCGATATAATGCAGCCCTAACTTGTAGGACGGCACCTTCAACCTGATGTATCGGGAAGAGAGCCACACTTTATTGCCCGGGAGATAAGATGGTGCATCTAAGCGTCTCTTATCGGCATGTCTCTTCATCCTGCCGGAGGCTTTTGTAAGGGCGTCTCTGGTCTCACTCCAGATCTTGGTAAAGTCCACGGACAATGCATCGGCCGCCGGGTTGCCGGACGCTGTGGAGAATGGAAGAGGGTAAACCAGGATGTTGCCCGAATACCAAGACAAAAGGAGATTTAGGTGATGACTCACTAGGGTGATTGTTGTAAGCGAATTCCGCCCAAGGAAGGAGACTGGTCCAGTTATCGCGATGCGCATTGGCGAAGTGCCGGAGGTAGGTGGTGAGGACTCGGTTAATGCGCTCCACCTGCCCGTTGGACTGCGGATGATAAGCCGAGGAGAAGTCCAACGTGATGTCCATATGCTTGCACAGCGCCCTCCAGAACCGGGAAGTGAACTGAACTCCCCTATCAGACACATGTGATGAGGAAATCCGTGGAGCCAGAAGATCTGTACGATGAAAATCTTGGCTAACTCAGGAGCGGATGGTAGATCGGGTAAAGGAACGAAGTGAGCCATTTTAGAGAAGCGATCCACGACTACCCATATGACGGTACAGCCGGAGGAGCAGAGTAGATCCCAAATGAAGTCCTCAGCTATGTGGAGGTGATGGGACCGGGAGAGGCAGTAGACGTCCAGCCGGTAACTCTCTGGACACCTTATTTCTAGCACAGGACGGACAGGAAGCAACAAAGTCGTGGACGTCTTGACGGATAGTAGGCCACCAATAGTGACGAGAGATCAAAGAGTTTTTTTAACTCCCACGTGACCAGCGATTCTCGACGAGTGTCCCCATGCCAGGACCGCCTTCTTCTGATTCTGTGCTACGAAGGTCTTTCCCGGCGGAAGTCCAGCTATATGTAAGGGAGGCATGGTAATTATCTTAGTAGGATCGATGATATGGAAGATCTCTTCTTCCACATCCGACTGCTGGAAGGCCCTTGACAGAGCATCAGCCTTGACGTTTTTACTGCCAGGCCGGAAGTGCAGTTCAAAAGTGAAACGGGCAAAGAACAGGGACCACCGGAACTGTTGCGCCTCTGGGCGGACTGGACATAAGCCAGGTTCTTGTGATCCGTGTAGATAATAAACGGATGAACGGCACCCTCGAGGAGGTGTCGCCACTCCTCCAGTGCCAGTTTGATGGCCAGCAATTCACGATCCCCAATAGAGTAATTGCGCTCTGAAGAGGTAAAGGCTTTGGAGGAAAACCCGCAAGTGACTAACCGACCTGAAGAGGATTTCTGGGAGAGAACAGCCCCCGCTCCTATGGAGGAGGCGTCTACCTCTATGATGTATTGTCTGTTCACCTCTGGTCGGTGCAAGGCAGGAGCTTCGGCGAAGGAGCGCTTTAAGGTGGAAAAGGCGTTCTTTGCCTCTGGGGTCCAGTCGCAGGCTTTTGCTCCCTTCCTTACAGATGAGAGCCGTGATAGACTTCATCAAGGACGAGAAATGGGAAATGAATTGCCGGTAATAATTTGCAAAACCAAGGAACCGCTGAATAGCCTTAGTCCCCACAGGACGGGGCCACTTCAGCATGGCAGAGAGCTTCTCAGGATCCATCCGTAATCCTGAGATTAGAGAAGATGTATCCGAGAAAGGGCAGAGGTCTGCTCAAAGACACATTTGTCCATCTTGGCATACAACCGATTCCTCCTCAGTCTCAGGAGGATTCGCTGCACGTCTCGTCTATGAGAGGACTAATCCGGGGAGAAGATGAGGATATCGTCCAAATATACCACCACACATGTGTACAACAGATCACGAAAGATGTAATTGATAAACTCCTGAAACACTGCGGGAGCGTTACACAACCCATACGGCATGACCAAATACTCATAATGGCCCTCCCTGGTGTTGAAAGCCGTCTTCCCTTCATCTCCGGCACGTATGCGAACCAGGTTGTATGCTCCTCTGAGGTCTAATTTCGTGAAGATGTGAGTCCCTTTGAGCCTGTCAAAGAGCTCTGGAATCAGCGGCAGGGGCTTTTTGTTCTTGACGGTGATGGCATTCAAGTCTCTGTAATCTATGCAGGGTCGAAGGGTGCCCTCCTTCTTTTTCACAAAGAAAAAAACAGCGCCAGCAGGGGACATGGATTTTTGAATTAAGCCCCTAGCCAAGCTGTCAGTGATGTACTCAGACATGGCTTGTGACTCGGCTGGAGACAACGGGTAGATTCAACCCTTGGGTGGTGTGGCACCAGGAATCAGATCAATAGGGCAATCATACGGCCAATGAGGCGGGAGGACCTCTGCCTCCATCTTGTTGAAGACATCCGCGTACAGCCAATAGGCAGTCGGTAAACCAGGAAGAACAGAAGCCGGTTGCGGGGAATCGGGTCGCAGAAAAGACTTCAGGCATCTCTCATGGCAGAGAGGACCCACCGCAGCACGTTCCCGGAGCGCCAGTCCAGGACAGGTTCATGAACCCCTAGCCAGGGAAGCCCGAGGAGCAGGGCATGTGAGAGACCAGGCATGATGTAGAAGGCGATCTTTTCACGGTGTAGAGCCCCGATCTGCACCTCCATGTCCTCTGTCACTTTGGTGACGATCTCCTGCAGCGGTCTGCCATCCACCGATGCAATCACGCGAGGTGTCACCAGAGGTATTAGAGAGATTCCAAGTCGAGTCACCGCCTCTTGCTGAATGAAATTTTCTGCTGCCCCAGAATCCACGTAGGCTAACTCAGAAAAGTGTCTCTGCGGACGTATCACCTGCACGGGCAGGGTAAGGGGTTGAGAGGCATCACTCTCGCCTAGGACAGTCTCTCTTACGCGACCTAGGCAGAGGACCTCTCCAGGTCTTTCAGGACAATAACGGTACAGGACTCTTGGAAACGCAAGTCGATGCGGGTGGCTAGAGAGGTCAAGTCCTCCAGCTGGTCTGGGATATCCCGACCCACGGGTTTATCCTTTATCCTGCCGGACAGGCCACGCCAGAAGGCTCCGGTCAGCGCTTCGTTATTCCATCTCACCTCAGAGGAGAGGATGCGGAAACGGATGGCGTATTGCCCAACGGTGAGCGTCCCTTGACGGAGGTTGAAGAGTGACTCCATAGCAGACGCGACCTGACTGAGTTCATCGAAGTCCCTCTGGAATGTCTCCAGAAAGGTCGACAAGTGGAAGACCACTGGGTCATCACGCTCCCATAGAGGGTTAACCCACGCCAGAGCTTCGCCCTCCAGGTGGGACACCATGAAAGCCACTTTGGGGTACTGCTATGGCAGTAGTTCAAAGTGTAAACGACACTGGTTGAAGAAGCCGCGGCACATCCCGGGGTCTCCGCTGTATATAGGTGGTCTCCCGAGGCGAGACGGAGGGTTCGGGAAGCCACCCGGGGAGTGGTCATAGGATACAGCCTGGGCCGAGGCCGTTGATTCAGACTGCACGGAGTCCAGATGATCGTCCACGGAGGATCTGTATGACAGCCTGCAAAAGTACATATCTCGTTATGCTGACAGCTCCTGCTGTAGGCTCGCAGGCTGACTGGCGGGTGCCGGGTCGGAGGTTTGCAGGGAGGCTAAAAGGGTATCCATGGACTGAAGACAAGCAGCTATGCGGCTCTGACTCTCCCGAAGATAAACCAGCTCCTTTTGCGCTGAGAATGAGGTAACAGCGGGTTTGTGGCCTGATTATTCTGTCACGGTTCCAGGGGAAGGCGCCCTAGAGTGGACCCACTGGGCCGTGGTACCGAACTCCCCTGGGTGAGCTGGTCCTAGTTTTAACCAATCCTATGCAGGGATTGTCAGGGGCAAGCCCAGGGGGTCTAAATACCACAGCTGCTAGTACTAGGGGGGGTGGCTCGTAAGGTTAGCCTATGTTACAGCACAGCTAAGGAGTCCGATATAACAGGGTACAAAGCTAGGAGAACAGGAATGGTGCTACCGGAGAAGAGCACTTCAGGGGTTCCAGGAAACAGAGTACAAGGCATGCCTGACCAACAGTCAGCAAGGCAGAAGCAAACTGACTTAATAATCAGGCACCTCCCATCAGTGGAGGTGGCCTGATATACCAGAGGAAGAGCAGCTATTGGTCGAGGGAAGTGTCAGGTTGAACCGTGCCAGCATCTAGAGTCACAGGGGAGGAGTGCACCTAGTGGGCGGCTGATTGGTCACATGAATATGACCATTTGTAATGTGCTCATGTGTGAGCCCAGTGGTCAGCTGACAGGAAGGGAACCCGGCGACAGCTCCGAGACACAGTACGCCTGCACGCTGGATGCCCGGTCGACAGAGGAGCAGAGGATGCCGATCCGGGAGAGGGGGGTTGGGGAGCGGTGCCAGGGGACCTAACAATACACATGTTTTTACTCATTAATCATAAAAATATGTACAGTTGTGGCCAAAAGTATTGACACCCCTGCAATTCTGTCAGATAATACTCAGTTTCTTCCTGAAAATGATTGCAATCACAAATTCTTTGGTATTATTATCTTCATTTAATTTGTCTTCAATGAAAAAAACACAAAAGAGAATGAAGCAAAAAGCAAAACATTGATCATTTCACACAAAACTCCAAAAATGGGCCAGACAAAAATATTGGAACCCTCAGCCTAATACTTGGTTGCACAACCTTTAGCCAAAATAACTGCGATCAACCGCTTCCGGTAACCATCAATGAGTTTCTTACAATGCTCTGCTGGAATTTTAGACCATTCTTCTTTGGCAAACTGCTCCAGGTCCCTGATATTTGAAGGATGCCTTCTCCAAAGTGCCATTTTTAGATCTCTGCACAGATGTTCTATAGGATTCAGGTCTGCACTCATTGCTGGCCACCTTAGAAGTCTCCAGTGCTTTCTCTCAAACCATTTTCTAGTGCTTTTTGAAGTGTGTTTTGAGACATTGTCCTGCTGGAAGATCCATGACCTCTGAGGGAGACCCAGCTTTCTCACACTGGGCCCTACATTATGCTGCAAAATTTGTTGGTAGTCTTCAGACTTCATAAAGCCATGCACACGGTCAAGCAGTCAGTGCCAGAGGCAGCAAAGCAACCCCAAAACATCAGGGAACCTCCGCCATGTTTGACTGTAGGGACCGTGTACTTTTCTTTGAATGCCTCTTTTTTTCTCCTGTAAACTCTACGTTGATGCCTTTACCCAAAAACCTCTACTTTTGTCTCATCTGACCAGAGAGCATTCTTCCAAAACATTTAAGGCTTTCTCAGGTAAGTTTTGGCAAACTCCAGCCTTGCTTTTTTATGTCTCGGGGTAAGAAGTGGGGTCTTCCTGGGTCTCCTACCATACAGTCCCTTATCATTCAGACGCTGACGGATAGTACGGGTTGACACTGTTGTACCCTCGGACTGCAGGGCAGCTTGAACATGTTTGGATGTTAGTCGAGGTTCTTTATCCACCATCCGCACAATCTTGTGTTGAAATCTCTTGTCAATTTTTCTTTTCCGTCCACATCTAGGGAGATTAGCCACAGTGTCATGGGCTTTAAACTTCTTGATGACACTGCGCACGGTAGACACAGGAACATTCAGGTCTTTGGAGATGGACTTGTAGCCTTGAGATTGCTCATGATTCCTCACAATTTGGTTTCTCAAGTTCTCAGACAGTTCTTTGGTCTTCTTTCTTTTCTCCATGCTCAATGTGGTACATACAAGGACACAGGACAGAGGTTGAGTCAACTTTAATCCATGTCAACTGGCTGCAAGTGTGATTTAGTTATTGCCAACACCTGTTAGGTGCCACAGGTAAGTTACAGGTGCTGTTAATTACACAAATTAGAGAAGCATCACATGATTTTTTTAACAGTGCCAATACTTTTGTCCACCCCTTTTTCATGTTTGGTGTGGAATTATATCCAATTTGGCTTTAGTACAATTCTTTTGTGTTTTTTCATTGAAGACAAATTCAATTAAGATAATAATACCAAAGAATTTGTGATTGCAATCATTTTCAGGAAGAAACTGAGTATTATCTGACTGAATTGCAGGGGTGTCAATACTTTTGGCCACAACTGAATATAAGCATATATAAATTGCACATAATTACATTTTTGTGAGGTACTGTTCAGATAACTAGACAATTTTTTTTATGAGATCAACAATTAGTTAGTTCATTCAGTCTTATTTTATTGAGTGACAAGCTATAGTTTTTTTGAGTGCAATTTTTCAAACATGTATGTAAGCATAACATTTGTGTTGAAGGCTTTTTCAACTTGTTGAGCTGCACACAGCGTTAAAGTCTCTTCCCTTTCTAGTTTCTAGAGTGTGATTACTCCTCCTTGAGTGATAGTATTGGTGAATAGCGAGCACTAGCATTAGTATAGCTATGAGGGGTGTTATTTAAAGATTTCCCCTGACTCACTTCTATTTATCGCTGGATGCTGAAAGTGCACATGTGTAATGATATAAGTTTCTTTAGATTATATGCCAATTTGAAACTCTAACCGGACAACGGTCTTTCTTTTACAGTGTGGTGGTGTGATGTGTGATAATGGACCCAGTGGAATACAGAGTAGTCATCAACCTCCTTTACTTGAAAGGTGTATTGATTGCGATGTGGGGTCGCCCTGAAATTGGAGCCATTTCTACTGCAGTTCAACCACGTTTGAAATGACAATGCCAGTTCTTGACTACATCATATGATGGGGAATTGTCTCCGTAAACCTCTTTCATATCATCGAATGTCTCCCTTGGTGTGCGACCTTTCAAGTAAAGCAACTTGATGACTGCTCTGTATTACACTGGGTCCATTATCACCTGTAAAAGAAGACCGTTACTGGTTCAGAGTTGCAAATAGGCACGGAACTTATAGAGACTTACCGTATATACTCGTGTATAAGCCAACCCGTGTATAAGCCGACCCCCCTACTTTTGCCCCCAAAATCTGGGAAAACCTATTGACTCGTGTATAAGCCGAGGGTGGACCCCAGCACAGGTATACAGCCCCCAGCAGTGTGGTATACAGCAGCCTCCCCCAGTGGTATATACAGCCCCAGTGGTAGTATCCAGCAGCCCCAGAGGTATATACAGCCCCAGTGGCAGTATCCAGCAGCCCCAGAAGTATATACAGCCCCAGTGGTAGTATACAGTAGCCCCAGAGGTATATACAGCCCCAGTGGTAGTATACAGTAGCCATAGAGGTATATACAGCCCCAGTGGTAGTATACAGTAGCCCCAGAGGTATATACAGCCCCAGTGGTAGTATCCAGCAGCTCCAGAAGTATATACAGCAGCCCCAGAGGTATATACAGCCCCAGTGGTAGTATACAGCAGCCCCAGAGGTATATACAGCCCCAGTGGCAGTATCCAGCAGCCCCAGAAGTATATACAGCCCCAGTGGTACTATACAGTAGCCCCAGAGGTATATAAAGCCCCAGTGGTAGTATACAGTAGCCATATAGGTATATACAGCCCCAGTGGTAGTATACAGTAGCCCCAGAGGTATATACAGCCCCAGTGGTAGTATCCAGCAGCCCCAGAAGTATATACAGCAGCCCCAGAGGTATATACAGCCCCAGTGGTAGTATACAGCAGCCCCAGAGGTATATACAGCCCCAGTGGCAGTATCCAGCAGCCCCAGAAGTATATACAGCCCCAGTGGTAGTATACAGTAGCCCCAGAGGTATATACAGCCCCAGTGGTAGTATACAGTAGCCATAGAGGTATATACAGCCCCAGTGGTAGTATACAGTAGCCCCAGAGGTATATACAGCCCCAGTGGTAGTATACAGCAGCCCCAGAGGTATATACAGCAGCCCCAGTTGTATGGCTTATATTGGCAGCCAGCCTACTTACATACACATACCCATACATACACACATATATACACACACACACACACACACACATACACATATATACACATACACACACACATACACACAGCTTCCTACCTTGTCCTCCCGTTCTGCAGTGCCTTCCGGCGTCCTCCGTGCTCCGTTCCCGGTCTGCTGGGCCTTGTGGTTCCTCCTGGTTCCTCCTCCTTCGGTTCCATCATGGGGGCTGCCATCTTGCTTCTTCTCTCCGCCCCCGGCCAGTGATGTCAGAGCAGGCCGCGCTGTGATTGGCTAGCACCCGTGACATGTGATCACGGGTGCTAGCCAATCACAGCGCGGCCTGCTCTGACATCACTGGCCGGGGGCGGAGAGAAGAAGCAAGATGGCAGCCCCCATGATGGAACCGAAGGAGGAGGAACCAGGAGGAACCACAAGGCCCAGCAGACCGGGAACGGAGCACGGAAGACACCAGAAAGCACTGCAGAACGGGGGACAAGGTAAGAAATACTGCGCAGCGCCCCCCCACCCCGCGCCCCCTCCCACCATAGGATTACCGTATTGACCCGTGTATAAGCCGAGGGGGGGACTTTTCAGCCCATTTTTTGGGCTGAAAAACTCGGCTTATACATGAGTATATACGGTATATCATTACACATCTGCAGTTTCAGCATCCTGCGATAAATAGTAGTGGGTCAGGAGAAATCTTTAATGAACGCCCCTCGTTTCGCTTAAAACTCAGCACACATTCTGCTGTAAGACATTCAGCTATCAGTGGTTTGTTCTGGAGTCTACAATTCATCATTAAATTTACATATATTGATAACAGGGCATTTGAACAAGCAAACAGCTTCAGGCAGTGGTAGTCAGGATTAGGAGAGCAGCGCTGAAAGCTCCTGGCTGTGGGTGAGTTTGCAAGATTTTTAACACCAGCTTGTCATGAGTTATGAGGGAGGGGCAAGGTATGTAAGAAGCTAACTGATGAAAAGAAATCAATGGGCTCGAGAGATGTGGCTAGGATGTTAGGAGTTAACACCTCTCCTGCAATGTAAATCCTATGCATACTCCACCAGGAATAAGTTCCATGGAAACAAGCTGTACACTGTATGAGATAAAACATTTGATATTGAAGAACCACAACATGTAGTAAAAAGCAAGTCAGTTGTGAACTTGCTTATTTTCATGTTGTTTTGACTAAATAAAGAAATTTAACAAACATATCCTGTTTTAACACAGGAAAAAAAATAATGATTTTTTTTACGACCATTTATCGATCATGGTAAAATAAGCTATCCACTGTATTGTACGGTTTATTACAATTACAGGGTTACCAATATGTCCATGTTATTTGCTGATTTGTAATATTGATTTAAAAGAACATGAATTGAAAATGTGATTATCATAATTGTTCTTGTTTCATTATTTTTATGTAACTTTATAGAAAAAAAACATCTCTTGACTTTTAAATTACACCTTGAATACAGGTGTATAGAAATGTACTGTTATGTAAAGATGTATCTCTATGTAACCAGTAAAATATGCCTGTAAAGAAGACAATTACTATTTAGATCTTTAAGCAGAAATATTCTTTTAAACTTAAAAGTGCAGCCTGAAGCTCATTGCTACAGTACCTGGAAACCATGCTAAAAGTTGAGTTTAAAGGAAAGAAAGACCACACTTCTCGAAAAACAAAGAGCTAATTGCCTATATATGAAGTCATGTATTTACAGTTGAAAATGGAATGATCTCTAAAAGGTACATACAGTTAAAATTTAGGCAAAAAAAGTATTTTCATCTTTAACATATTACAATTAACAAAAAATCAAAATAGGCAGATGCAAAAGTTTGGACACCCTGCATTATTAGTACTTCTTTTGGCAAGTATCACAGCTTGTCAATGCTTTTGGTTTTAGCTAGCCAAGAATCTGTCAATTCTTGTTGGGGAATTTTCATCCATTCTTCATTGGAAACATTTTCCAGTTCTGTGAGATTCCTAGGTTGTATTGCATACACTGTTTTTTTTGAGGTCTAGCCACAGATTTTCAATAATGTTCAGATCAAGTTGTTCTGATGTATTTTCCTTGCTGGAAATATCTGGGGTACGTTTAATTGAATGGCCCTACACCCAACTTTGATGCTGTTCTGATGTATTTTCCCTGCTGAAAATATCTGGGTATGTTTAATTGTATGGCCCTGCACCCAACTTTGATGCTGTTCTGATGCATTTTCCTTGCTGAAAATATCATATTCTATTATGAATGTAACTGTCCTTCTCCCTGGGCCCCCCCACACCCCTGTTTATGATCCTTTGTTCAAATCTGCCTGAGAATGACCATTTGGTACAGCCTTGCTTGGTAATGGGTTAATGGAATCCAGTTCCCTCCCCCTTACTCCACACCTGAAATTACTTTTTTTGAGCATATCTGGAGCTACTACAAGTCTGCTCCAGGCGTGTCTGATTAAAGTGTCCAGAATTGAAATAGACCTGAATTTGACCGGAATTGACTGGGACAGACTGGAAGGTAATGAAATAGAGGGCCACTAAAACAATGTGTATAACTCTTTTCACTACCAAGGTTTACCATGTCTTTATTTCATTGTTGGTATTCCTATGTGCTTTCGCCACCCACTTCTACCACCCTATTCCCCCTCCATCACCACTCATTCACATCAGCCCCTCTCTCCTTCCCTACTCTATATACAGCTCCCTGTTATTTTCAGTTTACTGAAGAATCTCAACCCATAATATTCCAAAGATTTGCATAATAAATCATGTCTTAAATCCAAAAACTATTTTCTCTTTCTCCTTTTGCTGCTGCTCCTTTCAGGTGATATCTCTTCCAACCTTGGTCCACCCTCTGCTAACTCCAACCACTCCCCCACGTCACATAGAAACCCTATTAACCTTATTACCATTACGTGCACACCTTCATCACCCTCTTTTACCGTATATACTCATGTATAAGCCGACCCGGGTATAAGCTGACCCCCCTACTTTTGCCCCCAAAACCTGGGAAAACCTATTGACTCGTGTATAAGCCGAGGGTGGACCCCAGCACAGGTATACAGAACCCAGCAGTGTGGTATACAGGCCCCCCCAGTGGTAGTATACAGCAGCCTCCCCAGTGGTATATACAGGCCCCAGCAGTATATACAGCAGCCCCAGTGGTGTGGTATACAGCAGCCCCAGTGGTATATAGAAGCCCCAGTGGTATATAGCAGCCCCAGTGGTGTATAGCAGCCCCAGTGGTGTACAGGCCCCCAAATGCTGGCACTAGCCCCCCTCCCTCTGTTGTAAGGCCCCCCCCCCCCCGCTGCTTAACTTACCATCCCCGGTCTTCTGCACCATGCCGGTCTTCTGTGCTCCATCCTCCATGCTCCCGTCCGGCTGCATCTGGGGTCCCCGGCCGTCGCACGATGACGTCATCGTTACTGCGACGCCGGGGATCCCGGATGCAGCCGGGCGGGAGCATGGAGGATGGAGCACAGAAGACCAGCGGTACAGAAGACTGTGGATGGTAAGTTAAGCAGCGGGGGGGCCCTTACAACAGAGGGGGGGCGAGTGCCAGCATTTGGGGGCAACCAAGTACCGTATTGACCCGTGTATAAGCCGAGGGGGGACTTTTCAGCCCAATTTTAGGGCTGAAAAACTCGGCTTATACACGAGTATATACGGCAATTGTGCTCTCTGGAATCCACGGTCTGTATGCAACAAGCTTCCCTTCATTCACAATTACTTTCTTACTAACTCTCTTAACCTCCTGGCCTTCACAGAAACCTGGATCCAGGATTCAGACAGTGCTTTCCTTGCTGCTATTTCTCATGGCGGCTTACATTTCTCCCGGTCTTCGAGACCTGGGAACAGACATGGTGGTGGAGTCGGCCTCCTCCTGTCCCCACACAATTTACTTTCCAGGTCATTCTGCTAGCCCCATCACTATCATTCCCCTCTTTTGAGGTCCACACCATTAGGCTATTCCATCCCCTCTCCCTCAGAGTAGCGGTTATATACTGCCCCCCAGGTCCACCCACTTCCTTGATCATTTCTCCGCGCGGCTGCCGCAATTCATGTCCTCAGAATTACCAACCCTCATTCTGGGATACTTTAACATCCCCATAAACAGCCCCATCTCCTCATCTGTATCCCAGCTCCTATCTTTAATCACATCTCTTGGCCTCTCACAGCTCTCAACCTCTGAGACACACAAAGACGGTAACAACCATTGACCTGGTCCTTGTCCAGCTCTGCTGAACCTCCTCCATAGATAATTCACCTCTTCCTCTCTATGACCATAACATTCTCTCCTTCACGCTCACAAACCCTCGCCCACCACACCCCAACCTATCACACATCCAGAAATCTACAGGTCATTAACCTTCATACATTCACAGAGTGTCTACACTCATCACTGTCCCCAATCTCCTCCTTCTCCTGTCCCGATCTGGCACTAAATCATTACAATGACAGTCTCAGAACCACCCTGGACCAAGTAGCGCCGCTCACCCTCAGAACCTCCAAACACAAAGTGAAGTAGCCTTGGCTCACATCGCAAACTTGATTCCTCCAGTGATGCTATAGGACTGCTGAATGCCTATGGAGGAAATCCTCCGCTCACCAGAAAACTTTATCCATTGTAAATTCATGCTAAAAACCTACAACTCTGCCCTTGACCTCGCCAAACAGACCTACTTCACCCCCTGGTCTCCTCACTATCCAACAATCTAAAAAAAATTCTTTGACATCATTCACTCTCTCCTTAGTCCTAAAGTGCAGGCCCCCGTCACTGACCTCTATGCTGATGATCTGGTTTCTTACTTTATGGAGAAAATAGACAACATCTGTCAGGAAATCAGCTCCTAGCTTCCAAGCATTGCTACTCCTACTCTTCCTCACATTTCCTCCGGCTCACTCCCCATATTTGACCCAGTCACAGAAGAAGAAGTCTCCAGGCTCCTCTCTTCCTCTCATCCCAGAACATGCACCACTGACCCCATTCCCTCACACCTACTCCAGTCTCTCTCTCTCTCCGGTCGTCACCACTCACCTAACCGAAATCTTCAACTTCTCCCTCTCTTCTGGTATCTTCCCCTCCTCCTTCAAACATTCTATCAATAACTACAGACCAGTCTCCAATCTCCCCTTCATCTCTAAACTCTTGGAGTGCCTGGTCTACACCCACCTCACCCATTACCTATCCACTCACTCTCTTCTAGATCCATTACAGTCTGGTTTCTGCCCCCTTCACTTTACAGAAACCACCCTCATCAAAGTAACCAATGACCTTCTGATGGCAAAATGTAATGGTGACCACTCTCTGCTAATTCTTCTTGACCTTTCTGCAGCTTTTGACACTGTTGACCACCATCTCCTACTCTCTATGCTGCACTCCATTGGCATAAAGGAAACGGCTCTCTCCTGGTTCTCTTCATATCTTTCTAACCACTCTTTCAGTGTAACATTCACTGGCTCCACTCCCTCTCTTCTTCCTCTCACTATTGGGGTCCCTCAGGGCTCAGTCCTTGGCCCTCTTCTCTTCTCTCTCTACATGGCCCCAATTGGACACACCATCAGCAGATTTGGCTTCCAGTACCATCTCTATGCTGATGACACACAATTATAGATTTCAGCAGCCTGACCTTACCCCTGGGATATTAAAGAATGCCAATGACTGTCTAGCTACAGTTTCCAACATCATGTCTGCTCTCTATTTGAAACTTAACCTTTCCAAAACTGAACTTCTTCTGCTCCCGCCCTCCACTAACCTCCCTAAATCTGATATCTCTCTCTCAGTGTGCGGCACCACGATAACGCCTAAGCAGCAGGCTCGCTGTCTGGGTGTTATGTTTGTCATCGATCTCTCCTTCACACTTATAAACAATCTCTTGTCCGCTCTTGTTGCTTGCACCTGAAGAACATCTTTAGAGTCCGCCCTTTTCTCACCATGGAAACAACAAAAACCCTCACTGTGGCCCTAATCCATTCCCGCCTTGACTACTGCAATTCTCTATTAATTGGTCTCCCCCTCTTTAATCTTTCCCCTATCTAGTCCATCCTTAATGCAGCAGCCAGAATCACCCATCTGGCCAATCATTACTCAGATGCTTTTTTAACGAAGTAGAGAAAGACGGCACTCACCAGTTTACTTCAGGCGTGTACTTTAATGGGTTGTTCGGGGGTTACATTGTGCAGGGGAGAGACAGCAGGGTGGACGACGGCACTGTTTTACACACAGGCGCTTCTACGGGTCCAAGACACAATTATATATTTTATCCCCTGACCTTACCCCTCCTGTATTACAGAACACCAATGACTGTCTAGCTGCAGTTTCCAATATCATGTCCACTCTATATCTGAAACGTAACCTTTCCAAAATTGAACTTCTTCTGCTCCTACCCTCCACTAACCTCCCTAAATCTGATATCTCTCTCTCTGATAACGCCTAGGCAGCAGGCTCTCTGTCTGGGTATTATGTTTGACACTGATCTCTCCCTCATCTCATATATACAATCTCTCATTGGCTCTTGTCGCTTGCACCTGAAGAACATTTCTAGAGTCCACCCCTTTCTCACTATGGAAACAACAAAAACCCTCACCATGGCCCTAATCGATTCCCGCCTTAACTACTGCAATTCTCTATTAATCAGCCTCCCCCTCACTAAACTTTCCCCTCTCCAGTCCATCCTTAATGCAGCAGCCAAGATCAACTACCTGGCCAACCATTACTCAGATGCCTCCGCTCTGTGCCAGTCACTGCATTGGCTGCCCGTACACTACAGGATCCAATTCAAATGGCTTGTTCTCACCCACAAGGCTCTTCACGGTGCAGCACCTCCCTATATCTCCTCCCTCATCTCTGTGTATCACCCTACCCACTCTCTACGTTCTACAAATGACAATGAGATCATTGTCTGCGCGACCGAGGAGGAAGCCGGAAGAAGATGGAGGATCGCGATGACGGCGGGACAGTGATAAGTATACTAATCTCTTCCTTTACAGGATTGCGGCGGGGGGGGGGGCTGTATACTGATGGGGGGAGGCCTGTATATAGATGGGGGGGCCTGTATATACCTCTGGGGCATCTGTATACTACCACTGGGGCTGCTGTACATAGATAGGGGGGCCTGTATATACCTCTGGGGCATCTGTATACTACCACTGGGCTGCTGTATACTGATGGGGGGGGCCTGTATGTACCTCTGGGGCTTCTGTATACTACCACTGGGGGCTGCTGTATACTGATGGGGGGGCCTGTATATACCTCTGGGGCATCTGTATACTACCACTGGGGCTGCTGTATACTGATGGGGGGGGGCCTGTATGTACCTCTGGGGCTTCTGTATACTACCACTGGGGGCTGCTGTATACTGATTTGGGGGCCTGTATATACCTCTGGGGCATCTGTATACTACCACTGGGGCTGCTGTATACTGATGGGGGGGCCTGTATATACCTCTGGGGCTTCTGTATACTACCACTGGGGCTGCTGTATATACCTCTAGGGGCTTCTGTATACTACCACTGGGGCTGCTGTATATACCTCTGGGGCTTCTGTATACTACCACTGGGGCTGCTGTATATACCTCTGGGGCTTCTGTATACTACCACTGGGGCTGCTGCTGTATATACCACTGGGGCTGCTGCTGTATACTACCACTGGGGAGGCTGCTGTATACCACACTGCTGGGGGCTGTATACTTGTGCTGGGGTCCACCCTCGGCTTATACACGAGTCAATAGGTTTTACCAGGTTTTGGGGGCAAAAGTAGGGGGGTCGGCTTATACACGGGTCGGCTTATACACGAGTATATACGGTATATAAAGATTTATTATTATTATTTATTATTATCAAGGGACTGTGATGGCCTTAGTAAAACCTTCAGCCTGCTGCTTTTGAGATAGTCTATTAAAGATTTTGTTGTTTGTTTAGGATCATTATCTATTTGGAGAAGCCATCCTCTTTTCAACTTCAACTTTTTTTTACAGACGGTTTAAAGCATGCATCAATAATTTGTTGAAATTTAATCTAATCCATTTTTCCCTCTACCTGTGATATCTTCCCCGTGCCATTGGCTGCAACACAACCCCAGAGCATGATTGCTCCACCCCCATGCTTAATGGTTGGTGAGATGTTCTTTTCCTGAAATTCTGTGCCCTGTTTTCTCCACACATATCTTTAACCATTGTGGCCATAGATTTATACTTTAACCTCATCAGTTCATAAGACTTCTTACCAAAATGTTTCAGGCTTCTTTAGATGTTCCTTTGCAAAGTTCTGATGCAGAATTTTATGGTGAGGATGCAGGAGAGGTTTTCTTTAAAAGACTTCCATTAAGGCTATATTTGTGCTGGTGTCTGAACAGTAAAACAATGTACTACAACTCCAGAGTTTCTAAATCTTCTTGAAGGTCTTTTGAAGTCAAGTGGGGGTTCTAATTTGCCTCTCTAGCAATTCTATGAGCAGCTCTCATGGAAATTGTTGCTAGGCCTTCCAGATCTTGTCTTGACCTCTACTGTTACTGTTAACTGCCGTTTGTTAATTATATTATGTACTGAGGAAAGGGCAACTTGAAAACATTTTGCTATCTTCTATTGGCCTTTTCCTGCTTTGTGGGCCTCCATTGTTTTAACTTTCACAGTACTAGACAGCTGCTTAGCATTCTGGATGCTGTTTGTGGCAAAAGGTTAGAGTAGGCTAGATTTTTTATAAAGCAGTGAGATTTGCATCACCTACCCTTTCCAAACAATGATACTTAACAATCCATAACGTTAAATGGCTATTTAAGGTCAGAAACTTTGGTCAACATAATCTGAAGACACAAATCTCCAAGAGTGCCCAAACTTTTGCAGTATTTCAAAATAGCAAGGGGTGGACGGTGTATATGGACCTGCGCTGCATAGACTCAAAGATCAGACGATGTTCATCGTCTGATCTTTGGATCTATGCAGCGCAGGTCCGTATACACCGTCCACCCCATGCCATTTTGAACTACGTTGATCATTGTGGTGCGGATCCTTGCAGCAGCTGTTACCTTTGTTTTGACGCTGGTTGTGTGCTACACAACCCACCCAGGTGAGCAACTAATTACATTTAGTCCAACTTTTAATCAATGATAAGACCCCATTGCGCTTCTTTTTCTTTCTAGTATTGATATCAAACTTTTGCAGTGACCAATTTTCCTTTCTGCAATTTTAAAAATGTAAAAGAATATTTTTATTAATTTTGCCTAAAATACAAAAGCTATGTGTCAACTTTAACTTTATGCCTTGTAGACATCATTTCATCTTCAAGTTGTTTACCTGTTCATAAAAACTGTAGTTTTGAGCAGGTGTGCCCAAACTTTTACATGCTACAGTACCACTGAGATATGCTTGGAAAACATTTCCCAGTGCCTTGAGTTGAAAGAGGAGAGTCTATACCAGAAGAAAGAACAATCACAGCAGAGCCTTGACATGGACCATGACTGGGCCTTCCTTATCCATGGTCCCCTGTGCAGCTTGCTTGGCTGCGAATCTGGTATTTATGTCCCTTTAAGTACTTTCACTGCTGATGTGCATAAATGTAGACTACAGAAATAGTTAATATAACATTGTGTAAATTACATAAAGAAGATTGCTCTTTTTAAATAGTTACCAATCAAAACTTTACTGAACAACATCAAAATTACAATAGAAGCTACAAGGAGCACTTACACTGGATTAGAGTTTACAGGATGAAGGATTACTTGAGGTGCTCGGGGAGGAACTTCAGGCACAACATCTATGAGAAATAATAGACAAGATTAGAAGATGACCATATCAACAGTCTGAAAACAACACTCGGCTCTATATATTTTGTGGTATTTATTAAATCCCAAATTTTAGTATAAAACTATATGTCTGACAGTACAGATATTAGAGTTAAACTAATGGCGGCTTTATACGTCGCAATGTCGTTCCGATATTGCATACGAATTCACGGGAGCGCGCACGTTTATGGCACTTGTCCAAGATCGCATAGTAGATATCACATAGGGAGACGCAACTACGATGTAGTACGCCCTTTTTCCACGCTGTGTGAGCAATTCAGGGAACGACCATTTAACATTGGCGTGAATAGGGGAAGTTGCGCTCCAAATCATAGTTGCGCTGTCACACAGCACGATCATGCCACATCGCCTATACAATATCGTACGGTTGAAGGGCTTGCACAATCTTCATGCAATATCATAGTTAGGTTGTTTTCGCATTGCATTGCCCATATACACGACACAACGCAAGAACGATATCAACTGCAGTGGCCACACCACGTGACTTTTTATCGATGTTGCGTTGCGATATCGCGACCTGTAAAGCGGTCCTTAGTAGACAAGCCATATAATAACAGTGTAGAATGAGTATCTGGAAATACATCAAACATTGCGTGAAGACTGGGTGTCCTAAGCATAAAGCTCTACTCTAAATCATACAAGTACACTGCAATGTTAAAATATTTATCAAAAGATCACAAAGATCAAGGAATCAAGAAATTATGTCGCTCAGCTCTATAGGTCTTCACAAATTAACATTATGAACTCTGCCAGCGAGGTTGTTATAATGTTAATTTCTTTATTGAAAAAAAAGGCTTACACAAGAAATGTGACAAGAGTAAGAACATTACCTGGAAATATGAACTGCTGTTTGTACTTGTAGTAATGAGAACCTTGCAGCAAAGATGAGGTACATGGATGAGAGGCGTTATTCGACCCTACAAGAAAACAAACATCTCAGGCCAATGTAATCTATAACAGTTATATGATTAATCTTCACAGATATTTGTATAACCCTTAAGAATTTCTGAGTGCAAGACATAAACCTAAAATAATGGTGGGAAATTAGTGATCATATAGATATCTAAATAAGCAATATGCAACAGCACTCTGCTATCATTATATACATGAATTCCACTATTGATACACATGTAAAAAATGTGAGTCACTTTGTACAAATTTACCTTAATCAAAGTACAGCTGACAAAGTACATCTGACAATCACAAGACAACCTCTGCTTAGATGGGACACTAAAACTGGAGTCACACTGGGCGAGAGACCTTCGAGAGACTTGCACGAGTCTCATATGGATCACCTGGCACGGATATCGGCTCTCCGGATTTGAGAAATACATGCAGGTGCATGCTCCTGACAGGAGAGCTATGCGAATCTCTTGCATGTCTCTTGCCCGGTGTGACTCCTAATCATTAGACTCCCTTCTTGCTATGCTTACATCTCAATTGAATAAGATTGGACGTACCATAACTAAGCTTTGCTCTAATTAATCAATTTTTTGACATAGGACATAATAGTACATCCAATGAAAGGTCAGTATGTGTGTAAACAAGTTCGGAGATGACCCAAAACCACACTTGGCAAATACTAAGTGTTAAACATCACCAACTGCATGTAACTACAGAAACCAGAGCTTAGGCTGGACTCACACTTGCATGTGACACCGAAAGAAATCATGCCAGCAACACCCTGATAACTAAAACCCAAACGTAGCAGGGACCAATAAAGTAAAATTTCTTCCTGCCAAGGGGTTCAAAGTGCAAGCACCAGTTAGGTTCAGAACACTTTTAGCCTGGAAATTAACCTCATATTTACAGGTTAATGGCATTTTATCACGTGACAGGTTCCCTTTAATGGTGTTGCCCCACTGACTTTGTGGTGAAACTTAAAAATAGGCAGAGGCTAGGGTCACACTGGGTTATGGACCCAAGTCCCAAGTGGGTCCATAGAAACCCTGTGTTTCCCTTAGTAGCAGCCGCACACAGAGCTGCTGGGCGGCCGCTTTTCCTCCGCGCACAGAAAACGCTGCCTGCAGTGGGTCCATAACCCAGTGTGACCCTAGCCAGGGAAATGTTTTACCTCACAAAAAGAATCAGCTGTGATCCTGTGCTGTAATGTCTGTATACTCCCCTGGCTAAGAGATGTGGTATGATCAGACCATGTCCCTGTAAGGTCAGACTCATCCATTACACAGTACATAGCAGGGACACATATATAAGATTATCTCACCACAGGAGATGTGGTATGATCAGATCATGTCTCTGTACGGTCAGACATGGTCATTACACAGCACATAGCAGAGGCTCATATATAAGATTATCTCAGCACAGAAACATTTTTTTAATTAAGTTTAATTGTGGAAATTTTTATTACTCTAAGATCTATTGATTAACCCCTTCACGACATTAGATGTACCTATATGCCTTAGGCCCCTTTCACATCAGCGTTTTTTTTAAATCGCGGCAGATGCGGTGAAAAAACTGCATCTGCCGCGATTACCACATAACCGCGACACTTGCGGCACAGTTGCGGCAAGCCCCATGCAATGTCTATGGGGCTTGCGGTAAGTGTGCGGCAGGTGCGGCAAGTGCGGTATCGGCACTTGCGGCAGGTGCGGCCGCAAAAAAACCGCAGGTGTCGCGGTTATGCGTTAATCGCGGCAGATGCGTTTTTTTCACCGCATCTGCCGCGATTTAAAAATAACGCTGATGTGAAAGGGGCCTTAGATTGGTGGTGCTTACCAACCTTGGGCATATAGGTACATCCTGATGATTCTTCAGCACACTAGCTGAGTTAGCCGTGATCGTCAGTGGATCTCCAACTGATGTCACAGCCAAGACCCGGATCTCACGGCAAGGGACAGTCCCCGCGCTGTCCCTGGCTGTTTAACCTCTAAATGCCGTTATCGATATCGATCGCAACACTTAGGGGTTTGGGAGAGAGGTCGCACACCCAGCAACAGCAATTCCTGAATTGCTGTTGCTTCTTGATTCTACCTTATAAAAAGCTAAATAGAAGTCACATGACTGTCGGCAAAAAACTGAACAAACTGTAGCCTTCAACATTCAGTGATAAAGAAAACATTTTGTTTTTAGTGTGACAGTAGCCAAATCTAAGAAATATATGTATATTTTTATCTGTTATTTCTGTTATCGTACTGATCTGACAAATACAGCTGCCTAATCACTACTACCACAAGATGAATGGCATAAAAATACTGTAGTAATAAAGTCAATTATTCAACTGCTGCTGATTAGTTTATTCTGCCTCCCAAAAACTGCAGTAAGGCTCGGTTCACATTAGCCTTCCCTCAAAGCTGAGCACTCATATCAGTGAATCAGTAAATCTCTGAAAACCAAAAATTCCAAAGGAAAAGTCACTGTACTGTGGCAGAGGGAGTCACTTAGAACTCCCATCTGACCTGGGATCTGGCAAAGTCCATCTTTTTACATGTGTTTTTAAGCTTACACAAAGGTGCAGTCAACCACAGTTTTGTGCACCATTGAAAGAAAAGACAAAGCTAAATAGAGGGTAAACAGAGTCCAGTGTAACTCTGCTGCCTTATTAGTGAATGGTCATCAGGGGATTCACCCAAATCACATATTTCGGAGATGTAGATGCAAACCCAAAAGTAACTGCTCAGCATAGAGCACAGGATAAATGTTAACTGATCCAAAATGTTCTGTACACAAATTGCTATCAATAGCATTCAACTCAACACACAAAAAACAAGTCCCCACCAAGGTCTGTCATCTGTTTATGGAAATAAAGGGGTCTTATAAGTTACTGGTAGTACAAAGACTCTTGAAATGCACTATGGCTCATTGCCTTCTAAAAGCAAAACTAGCAAAACCTGCAGTCCCAAATCCAAATACTCCTCTCCCTTTTGAGCCCCACAATGTTTAAACCACAGTTAATGTCCATACGTTTGGCATTGCTGTAGTGATGGAGCCTGATTAATGTATGGGGTTTGTTTCTCCGGAAGCACAAACTGGGAACAATATATGAACACTACAATGTACTGAGCACTACAAGGGCTTGTTTGCAGTATTTTATAATGCAACAATCAATGCATTTAATTCCATGGGTGTTTTCGGAGATAAAATTGTCACTATACCCATAGATGAACTCCAGAGGGATGTACTTTACAAAATGTGGTCACTTAAGGATGTTTCTGCTTTTCTAGCACTTAGGAACTCTGCAAACGGAGTCTGCAAGCTATTTTAGGAAAATCTGTGCTCCATACATCGAATGGTGTTCCTTCCCTCCTGAGCCCTGCCGTGCACCAACACAGGGGTTTTCCACTTCATATGTGGTATCAGCATACTGAGAAGAAATTGCACAAGAAAATTTGGGGTCCACTTTCTCCTGCTATTCAGTGAAAATGAAAATATTTGGTGGTAGAGCAACATTTTTGTGGGGAAAATCAAATTTTTTCATGTTTTTATGTTGTAAAATTCTGTGGAGCAATTGTGGCTCAAGGAACTCACCACACATCTACATAAATTTCTTGGGGGGGCTCTAGTTTCCAGAATGGGTAATTTGTAGGTGAATTCTTTTGCTTAGGTATATCAAAGGCTAACCAAATGCAACATGACACCCGCAGATCAATCCATCAAAACCTGTGCTCCAAAACGTCGCTCCTTCCCTTCCGAGTCCTGCCGTGCGCCCTAACAGTGGATTTCTACCACATATGGGGTATCAGCGTACTCAGAAGAAATTGCACAACAAATCTTGGGGTCAGGTTTTCCTATTATCCTTGATAAAATGAAAATATTTGGTGCTAAAACAACATTTTGGTGGGAATAATCTAATTTTTTCATTGTCACCTTCACACATTGTGAAATTCATGGGTTCATAGTGCTCACCACACATCCAGATAAATTCTTTGGGGGGATCTAGTTTCCAGAATGGGGTCATTTGTGGGGGAATTCCATTGTTAGGTACATCAATGGCTAACCAAACATGACATGACACTTGCAGATCATTCCATCAAAATCGGCACCCCAAAATGTAACTCATTTCTTTCTGAGCCCTGCTAAGTGCCAAAACAGTGGTTTTCCACTACAATCGGGGTATTATCGAATTCAGGAGAACCTGCACACCACATATTGGAGTCCAATTTCTCCTGGTGTCCTTGGTAAATGAAAATATTTGGTGCTAAAACAACATTTTTTTGGGGGGGGAATCAGTTTTTTCATTTTCACATTTATGCATTGTGAAATTCTGTGACACACCTGTGGGTTCAAAGTGCTCACCATTCATCTAGATAAATTCCTTGGGGTCTAGTTTCCAGAATGAGGTCACTTGTGAGGGAATTCCATTGTAAAGTACATCAAGGCTAACCCAACGTGACACGACACTCGCAGACTAATATCTGCACTCCAAACCGTCTTCTTTCCTTTCTGAACCCAGCTGTGTGTCCAAACAGTAATTTTTCACCACATTTTGGATATCATAATACTCAGGAGAAATCGCTACATCTAGATATATTCCTTGGCGGTGCTCAGGAAAAATTGCACAACAAATTGTATGGAATAATTTCTCCTTTTACCCTTGTGAAAATTTTATATTTGTGGCTAAAGGAACATTTTTGTTGTAAAAAGTAACATTTGAATATTCCCTTTCACTTGTGAAGCACCTAAAGGGTTAATAAACTTCTTGGATATGGTTTTACTAATTTAAGTGGAGAGAGAAAGTGATGAAGCCAGGCAGCCACAAGGAATATTCAGTTGAGTCCGAATGAAAAAAGTAATTTTTTTTCATTGAGTTTTATTAGACTCAATAAAAATCCCTCTTCTTCATCTGGATTGGACTAATTATTCTCTCCGCATAGATTATCTGACCCAAGGAGTGCTAACAGCAGCCATTCCATTTTGTTAGTAGTTGTGGCTTTACACAACTACCTCAGGTAAGCCTATTGTCCCCCCGCCACTAGTTTCTGCCAAGATTAGACCTTATTGCGCGTTTATTGTTTTTTTCAGCTTTCTCTGCCATAGATGTGGTTTTAAACAGTCTAGGGATACAGTTTTTAGAATGGTGTCGCTTTTAGGTATTTTCTGTAATCTAGGCCACAAAGTTCAAATGTGATGTGGTCCCTAAAAAACGTTTCTTTGAAAAATTTGTTGTAAAAATTTTAAATTGCTGATGAACTTTGAACCTTCTAAATCCTAACAACAAAAAAATATTTTAAAAATTGTGCTGCTTTTATAGTAGACATGTGGGAAATGTTATTTACTAATTATTTTGTGTGATATTGCTCTGTGGTGTAAAGGCCTGTCACATAAAGAGATCGCTAACGAATCGTATTGCGTCAATCGTGACGCACAGCGAGTCTTCTGTGACGCACAAGATTGGCCTGCTGTGAGATCGTGATGTTACACATGCTCTGTTACCACTAATATAAAGTCCAATATTTCTCAACAAAACATTCTAGATTCACTGGATCCATTGAAGGTTCCAGAGTTATAACCTCATAAAATGATGGCACTGTCAGAATTGTAAAAAATAGCCTGGTTGGGAAGGTCATAACAGGAAGGGTGGGGGGGGTGAAGGGGTTAGAAAGAACTCTGTTCATGGGAAAACCCCTTTAAAAAGGAGAATAATTACATATTTTAATATTTTCTACACTGAACAAAAGTTTGACAACTTCAAATTCAAAGATGAAATATTGAGTGATTGGCTGAAGGGTTACTATTAAGTTTGACATTATTTCTTGGTAGGCTGACTGTATCAAATGTTATCATAAAAATATGACATTAATTGCTAAAAATGAACTGCTTATTTCAAATGCTTATTAGTCACAAAAAGTAATACAAATTAGTAAATTCAAGACTACTTCTTTAATGTGATGGATTTAGACAACGGGCAGAGAGCCACCAACACTGAGGTGAGTCTAAACTGCAATAGAAAGGCACAAGACATCAACATTTGTAACTGATTGATCAGCTTGGTCCAGTTCGTTGCTAATTTGGAGCCTATGCAGCTCACATTTAAAATATGATGAAATATTTTGGCTATTTCCAAAATTATGAAGCCAGATGGTAAAATTACAGAATTCACAGTAAGGTAGAATTAATGAATTTGTAATTATGTGAGATACAATGACAAATTAGCAATCATAATAATGATAATAATAATATACTCATAATAATATTAACAAAACAATCATTTGATAGAACTTAAACAAATTAAATACATAAATTCAAAGGCTATTAATCTATAGTGACCAATATTAAAGTAGCTAGCAGCTTTTACTTTTACAAAGTATCACCGAACATACACAGGACTGGCTGTTAATCTGTTGGTTATTGGGGGATTCTTAGTTGTATTATATTAATTCAAAAGGTCTAATTCTCATATATACAATCACACAGGCTGAGCTGTGAGGAGGATTTGCGGGATGCATGCATACATAATTATGTAGGTATTATGTCCATAGAGCAACCTATGGAGGTGTTTATAGACAATCTGCCCTCCAATGCTCCAGCCAACGTTTATTGATATTTATTTGAAACACCAGAACCCCCTCATACGTCATATAACTAATGTAACCTTTCCTGTGTCAGTAATGTAGCACAGAATTAGGTTGTGAAGCTCTTTGTTTGTCCCAGGTGGGCTTTGGTACCTGGTAAGTTGAACGGCTTCTGCTGGCGGGTGCATTGTGGGGATGGGTGAAGAGGAGAGGGTGGGGTGGCGCTGGGGGGAAGCGGAGGAGCAGGTGAGGACGGTGTGGAGGATGTCGTAGAGGAAGGGTTGCTGCTGGAATCTGGCTGGTAGGGCACTGGAATGTGGTCCTGGGAAAACAAAAGAGATAACACATTGGGAAGCAGATGAGAGGAGAGCAGACGCACAGTGACACATTGGACAAAACTCATCTTCATAAATTTATAGGTTAATATGACGGCATAGTCATCATTACAGTAATGTAATAAGAACACAGCAGCAAAGGCAGGGTGGATTGTAAGTATTTGTTTATCTATACAGAGCAGAGTAGACTGACACCGCTATAACAGAGTCTTAAACTTTTTTTTTTTTTTTTTTACACTCCAGCACTGAAAAATTTGTAAAAGATACATTTTTTCTTCCAATCCATTACAATCTATCCTGGTTTTTAAAACAAACCATAAGTCCAAACTGGAGCGGCAGCTTACCTGACTAAAAACAGGTTTTCGTTGTCCGAAACGCGTCAGATGACTGTACAGTTTAGACTTATGGTTTGTTTTTAAAACCAGGGTGGATTGTAATTAGTGATGACAGAGTGTAATCGTTACTATTCGCTACTCGCACGAATAGTCCAGTATTCGTGATACTCGTTACTCTGCGAGTATCACTGGTGCTTGTGAGTGATGTGTCGATCGTTATTGATCTGACACATATCGCCAGCTCCCTTCAGTACACAAAGTGAGTCGGCCCTCCAAAGAGAGAGGATTGAATGTTAGGTTCTCTCTGGGGGGCACAGCAAGGTGTTATATACAGTGAAAATGCAAAAAATCCCACCATCTTGCCCTGCTATTTGGACGAGTACACGAGTATTAAAAAATACTCGTTACAAGGATAGCAATTACGAATATTTTGATACTCGCTCATCACTAATTGTAATAGCTTGGGAAAAAAATAATCAAGTAATTACAAATTTTTCATTTTTCTCCACTTCCATGGTTCCGGAATGAACATACAGCATTGATTAAGAATTCAATCTGCTAATACATGTTGTATGGTAGGCTGAAGTTTTTTTTCATTTATTGTCTTTTTACCCTCAAAGATATAAGCAGTTGTTTGACAAATGTCTTACAATTATTAAGCAATGATCACCAGTAATCACCATAGATTATATCTTTACTCTGACTGCAGCATTAAACTCAGAAACATTTGGGCTCTAGAGATGAGCAGATCATTTGAAATTTAAATACATAGAATTTTTCTCCAAAGACAGACTTGCATCAAATAAATTTGCCACAAATCACATTATTAGATAGTTTGTAATTGTACAGATTAAGAGATAAAGGGATATTTTGTTTCTATATGATCTGAATACTCTTGTGAGAGCGATGTGGGAGACGCGTGTATGTCTCACATTGCATCACCTGGTACAACTGTCGACTCTATGGACAGGAGTGTGTCAGCTGCATGTAGTTCTAAGCAGCACCGTCCTCCTAACTGGAGAGCCGGTGTCTGTGCCAGGTGATACAATGTGAGACATGTACGAGTCTCTTGCATCACTCTTTCACATGGAACCCCGGCCTTACCTGGTGCGACTGTCGACTCTATGGACAGGAGTGTGTCAGCTGCATGTAGTTCTAAGCAGCACCATCCTCCTAAGTGGGGAGCCGGTGTCTGTGCTGGGTGATACATTGTGAGACATGTACGAGCCTCTCGCATCACTCTTCCAAATGGAACCCCGGCCTTACTAAGTGACTGTGAAGGTGGAATGGCCCTGCGGCTCAGTATGCTCCACTAGCAACTTGCTGTTTCTGATAACCCAAATGCTGGCCACCACCATACAATGTGATGTCAGATTTGCATGGTATTAGGGGAAAGCCTGCAGGCCACGTTAAACATCATTATCCCGCTCTCTGATGCTTCAGCAGTTTGGGAAATGCTGCCTATAAAAGTTTTTTTTGCAATCGTGGAGAATCAAATCTAAAAGACTTCAAATTTGAGTGGAACTGAAAGTTTCAGGAAATTCAACTCAAAGTTGATATCCACAATCGATATGCTCATCTCTACTCTTTACTCTTGTGTAGATGTTACTGTTTTATTTAGGGTAAGGCATTCAATAACTATAAAGCATGAGGACACTTTCAAACAAAATTCCCATATCTTACGTAGCTGCCTGGACTCCTGAAGGTGTTACAAGGAGGTGTTAAACAATGCTGCAGTCTTATCTGATTTTTGGGGCTTCAATGGTTATGGCAGTATATCAAAATGTAATCAATAAATCTAATCATAAGTAATGCAGCAATCAATTACTATGTACATGACAGCCCTGATTCATAAATGCAAGCAAGCATTAGTTCCCAAATTTGTGCTTTAATTGACAATGTGGAGTTCAAATGTCCCATGATTCATCAAAGGACTTTAAGCACAGAATTGGTTGAAAAGCTAAGAGTTTGCCCAAATTATGCTGTTTTCATGCCATTTTCTCCCAGTTCTGCAAAAATGGACTAATTGGGGCAGAATGTTATGTGATGCCACAGCTTGTCTAATTCCTTACAAACTGTGGTGTTCATTATGCCAGAATCTTATGTCAGCCTCTGACTGGAGTGAGATATGTGGCAAGGTGCACGGAGGCGCACGCCACTTGTCAGGTGCTCCTGATTCATTATGAGGCATGACTCCACCATGCCTCCTCCATCAACATTGGCATGAACATTGCCGGTCTTGATGAATCAGGTCCTATGAGTTACGTCACAAATTTTTAGTGAGTTGGTGACATGCATTGACAAAAACCATAGCTTAGCCCCAACATACCCACATGCTATGACTATGCACTGGCTCTATGCCTGTTATGCAAAAGGTGCAAGTTGATTTTTGTCTGATATTTTTCCCACACAGTTTCTCAATCCTCCTCCTCGCTAGTGTTTGTTTTGTTATTATCTCATTTTATTTATATGTAAAGACACAATGCCTAAAATCCCTACATACCATCTGGGAAGAGGCTGGAAGCAGATGGCTCCGCAGCCATCCAGTCATTTTTACAAAGGAACAAGTGAACATTGTGCCCTCAGCATAACCCCTCTGTCACTCGCCCACTGCTCCTGTAGTAATTCAAGCATGCTTCCCCTGCAATCTTCAGGACATTCATCAAGAACCCTGTGACGTTAATCAATGAATTATAGACTTATAACATTAAGTGCAATGAATTGTGGTAAGAAAATAGAACATTCACACTTCAAAAAATGTTCTTATAATTGATATTTTTTGGGGAGCAGTCACTGAAGTGTAAGCTCTATGGTAAAGAAGCATTTAGTTATGACTGTCTCATATACATTACACACATCATAATAAAGATTTTGGACAGAGCGCTGTCATTTCCATTATACGCCCAATATATTTCAAGTAAAACATGGAAATAATGTTTACACGCCATCTTATCACAGAATTACTCATTTTCTGCATGTAAATGCATCAGCTCAATTCTATATATAAAGCCATTTGTTCTAAAAAGAAAATAAAGTGCTGCGCCTTTGGAAATATCTGTCATTGTCTAGATTTGCACGAACGAATTGTTAAGGGATGGAAGGGAAACATACATGTTGAAGACGAAACAGGAGCATATGTAAAAATCAAAGTAAAATTGCTGCTACGCTCTTATTGCAAATGTCACATTTATTTCTGGTCCGTCTGTTCAATCCATGTTTAGTGTTATGTTTATCCCAAACATTTCACCATTTTATCATGTTTTATTGCTTAAGCTGTTTGCTTGGGGCTTGAATTTTCTACAAATGTGCGACCACTGATATCATAATCTCACAAGGAGGAAAAAGGGTGAAACTTACAGTAAAGAACTAGCATTCAGGGCAAAACATTTCTAATATTATAATGAATATCACCCCTCCCTTTCCTAGAAAAAAAACATAATTTAAAATATAACTAAGCATTTGTTCCAATATCCACAACCTCCTAATTTGTTCTCTTTATAAAATTGTACTTAAAGGGAACCTGTCACCTCCTTTTACCCCCCTCTCTATCACTACCTGTCCCTGCACCTTCCTAGCTGATCCCTAACCATCTCTGTCTGACCTACAGGTGCCCTATAATTGTTTAGAAAAATGACTTATAATTTATATACAGTCTCGATCTAGGAGACTGGAAAGGCGGGCTCCGGGCTCCATTCTCCCCTCCTCGCTGGCATTCTGCACGCCCGCTGGGCTTTCTCGCTTCTTGTGTTGTGCCGCTTCATTTATGAAATTCCTGCCCAGTTGTGATTTAAAACCCCGGGCCGGGACGTCATATACTGGACCAGTGCTATCGTGTGATGGCCAATGCGTGTGGCTGGACAGTGATTGGCCCGGTGCATTGTGGGCCTAATCAAGTGATGGCCCGGTGCATTGTGGGCCTAATCACTGATCCGCCGATGCATTGTGGGCCTGATCATGTGATCAGCCTGGTGCATTGTGGGCTTAATCAGGCGATCTCTCGGATCCAGCCATGCGCAATGCACATATTGAAACAGAGGTCCGTGATTAGCCACAATGCACTGGGCTGGGTATGATGTTCCAGCCGGTGTTTTACATCACAAGGGAGGCGGGAACTTCAAAAATAACGGCACAACACAAGGAGCGAGGACACCCAGCGGGGTGTGCAGAATGCTGGCGATGTGGGGAGAATGGAGCCTGGAGCCCGATTTTCTAGTCTCTAGCTGAGACTGCATGTAAGTTATAAGTCATTGTTCATAATTGTTATAGGGCACCTTTAGATCAGACAGGGATGGTTAGGGATCAGCTAACAAGGTGCAGAAACAGGTAGTGATAGTAGAAAGGGTTAGAGCGACTTGACAGTTCCCTTTAAAGAGAACCTGTCATCAGGATCAGGCATGATAAATTGAAGGTAATGGACATAAAGGCGCTGTTCTGCAGATTTATTAGGTACCTTCACTGCAGAAATCTGCAGCCTTGTTATTCTTTAATCACCACTAGAAATCTTGGTGCACTGAGCCGTTTGTGCATCAGGGCGGGACTGTGGGTAGGGTCCTCATGTTTGCCATGGCCCCTAAGATACCCATGGTGTTAGTACCTTCACTCTGTTTAAAATTCTACTCCGACATCATTCTTAGCTGTGGGCAGTGCCTACGCAGATGAATCTGGTTGAAGGCTTCAGTAAAATGGCCCCGTTGTCTGCACATGTGTACACTAACCTCCTGGCAGGCTTCAGGAATATGGCGCCGTTGTGGCGCATGCACAGTTTGAGATCTCATCGCCATATCCCTGAAGTCTGCTGGGAAGTTAATGTGCACATGCTCTAACAGCACCATTTTAATGAAACCTAAAACCAGATTAAATTGTGCAAGCACCTCCCACGGCTAAGGATGGCACCATCTCTGAATATTAAACAGCATGAAGATACTAACACCTGAGGCAGCTGAGGTGCCATGGCATGAACAGATCATTGCACCAAAATTTCTAATGGTAATTCAAAAATAACTAGGCTTTGGAAAGTAGCTATTAAAGAAGCAAAACAGTGCCTTCATGCCCATACCTTTAGTTTATAATGCCTGATCCCAATAACAGGTTCTCTTGAAAGCTGGTTGTCCACTACTAAAACAACCTCCTCTCATTTCACATGTTTCCCCAATTAAAATAAAAAAGCATATATTGTCTCCAGTGGTGGCATCAATCCAGCAGGAGCAGAGCTCTCGTGAGGTTTTGATGTCACGTGAGCCATGCAGAAGTAATTAAAAGGATTTGAGCGGAAGGAACAGCTCTCATGTCCTGTTTAACTCATATGTCCAAAGGGAGGGAGAGAGAAGACATTGGAGATTGGGTGTAGAACTCGCGTGAAGTCACAACCTTAGGTGAACCCTGACACCATTGGAATGGATTCACCACCAGAGGTTAGCATAACCTTTTTTATTTTAATAGGTGGAAAGATGTGGAATTAGAGAGAATAGTGGACAACCCCTTTAATTAATGATATTGTATAATTGCAGATGTGTCAGTTTGGATTTCCCAGGTAAATCAGGATGACTAATTTTTTATACTCATCATACCCAACTTTCTCAAAAGCCATCCTCATGAAAGAGAACCTATCAGGTTCACTGACTGTCCCAAACTGCTATATACTGTCCCAAATATGCTGTTGTAGAATTCAGATTTGTTTATTTGGTGTTTTTTGTTGCACACTTACTGTCCTATTTGTAGAAAAGAACTATGATCTTACAGCATTGCATATGAGAATGAGGCAGAATTAGTCTGGTGAGGGTCTCTTCCCCTCAACTAATCCTGCTTCAGCTCCTATAATCACACCTCCATGGGCATGATTGACAGCCTGCAAACAAAACTTGTTAGGTAAAAAAAAAAAAACATTTTAATCAAGCCTAGGGAGAAAATCCAAAGCTGGACTAGTCTGGGCTAAGAGATGTTCTACCGGACTAGTCCTGCTTCCATAAGCAAAACTTACAAGATACGTATATTAGTGTGGAATCTAAAGCACATTATGAGAATATGCAAAGCCCCATCCAAACCACTATAGTAACTAGCAAAGAACCTGTCAAATTCCCTTTAACCCCTTCCCAACCCGTGATGCAGCATATGCGTCATGAAAACAAGTGCGTTCCCACTCGGACCATATTGCGTCATTTCGGGTTTCCCTTGCTGTGGCTCTATTAACGCGGTCACTAAGGGGTTAAACAGAGAGGTGCTGTGACATGAAAACCCCTCACCCCTTAAAGGGGTTGAGCCAAGTTTAGAAGTTATGACCTATCCATATAATAAGGGATAACTTACCATTCGCTGTGGTGTACCTGTTAGACCTCCTATCGAGCCGCCCATGATCTAGAGCTCTGAAGTGCCCCGTTTGCACTGAGTGGTAGTCGACCATGTACACCTCTGATCTATTAATATTGAATGGGAGTGCTGAAGACCAGCAACTGCTACACTCAGTTATCTCTGCCGGTACCATTAAATATAAATGGAGTAGATGTGTGCATAATTAACCACCACTTAATTCACAAAGGACTTCTTAGCTTAGGGATCGATGGAGATACCAGCACTCATACCCCAGTGATTGGGATGTAATACCCTATCCTATGAATAGGGTATAGCTTCCAAATTTGGTGCAGCCCTTTAAATCTAGATGCAACAAGCAAGCAGTACAAGAAGTGAATAGAGGAGGCAGACAAGGAGGCAGACATAAGTATTCATGTTTATAGTAATCAAAAGTCTTGTACATAGTGCTAAATTCTTCCCTTTGTAATATATTATCTGTAATGGTGGATCTGGTCATTTACACTTATTTATGCTACCACTATATTTTCTGTATATTTTAAACCAGTGTCAAACCAATTCAGAAAGTACGGCTTTGGAATACAGGAGTGAATATCCTAGAGAAGACACTCACAAATAACCAGCAATACCACTGAAGGCAATGGGAAGTTCAAGGCTTCCAATCCTGGAGTAACCATGAGTTAGATCTTACTTTATAAATGAGAAGAACATGCTGTAATTGCAATGACTGGCATAAAACAAATCAATGTAATGCAATCAGGTCTGTGTTTCCTGTTATCTGTTGTGTAGTGTAGACGTGTGTATTTATCATTTGTCCCTGATCTATTCATCTGTACAAATGCATTATCATCCATGCCAGGCCTGTAAATTCTCCGTTACGTATATCCATATGTCTTGACTATTGATACTGACAACATAAATAAATGAGATTTGACGAACATAGCTTCCTACATTCAGCCCTCTTATTACAAATCTCCAACTAAACCAGAACTAAATGATTGTATGCTGGTAGTAAACAATGAAATCTGTATGACACTTGCAGTAAACCAGACGCCATGTCTTAAAGTAATGGGTGAATCTCACCATGATTATTTACATAAAACATACAGAAAGCATGTATGGTCTTTCTTTGTCAGATAGCATATTTCTTCTGTATTTTATCCTATCCTGGACATATAATGTGCAGTCAAACTGTTTATTGGGTCGTACTGACCTATAGTGACTTACCTTGTTAATCTTGTTGGTTTTAGGAAGGGTTTGGCTAACGTGGAGGTCTGAGTATCGTGGAGGTTTTCTTAAAGGATTGTTGATGTCACATGGAACCGATTCAGTCCTAACTAGTCGTGCTAAAATAAAAATAAAGATCACGCGTTAGTAATAGTCTCCTCTAGGAATGTAGGATTTTTTACACAATTTAGAAGTAACCCATAAATGGCAACATTTGCTGGATATTCCTCCTCTAATCACAGCAGCACAACCTATACAAGCTATATGTTCCGCACAGATATTCCAAGACTTGCATTATTTCAACAGTAGTTAATGGTGTTCTTTCAGACAAACAGGTTTTATTGAAGTTGGAATGCTAAGATCTTAGGCCGGCTTCATACCACGGTTTGGAGCTGTCAGGTTGTGTCTGGTGTTTTGCAGGATGCACCGGACAGAACCTGACTGCCCCGGATGAGCACAAACTGAAGGCAAATATGCTCTCTGATCCTGTTTTAAACAGGAATCATTTGTGCGCATCTGTGCCGCTGTCCAGTGCTGAAATATCTGCAGGGGAGATGTCCGTGGTGCTGAAATTTCAGCAGTGGAGCTCTACAGGTGCTGAACTTCAGTGGCGGCTCTGAAATGCTGCGCTGTCCATGGTGCTGAATGACCGCAGCTGCATTGCAGAGGCGCCGCTCTTCCAGCACTAGGCATCCGGGAATCGGTACGATTTTTGGGCGCGATTTGGCTACCATAGACTCTCATGTTATGGGCGCCAGATTGTCTTGGATCCGAGAGGATCCGGTTCTGTTCGTTTTTGGCACCGGACACAAAAATTGATACAGCCTCCGATTTTGTGTTGAAAAGAACCGGAAAAGCACAAAACCGGATGGCAAATAACAGTCATCCGGCGCCATAGGGATATATGGGGAGCAAAATCAGATCCTGTTCTTTCAGGTTCACACCGGACAGACCCGGACCCGAAAAACCGTGGTCTGAAGCCATCTTTAAGTCCTTAATACACTCTCTGTCACCTGCACTTCAAGAGCATCTCTAGAATTCCATCTTTTCTTACCTTTGCCTCTGCAAAACCTCTTAAGGCAAAATCTCACAAAATGACGCATCAGCGATCCCGGTTCCATTAACGATGCGCAGATATCGCTGGTGCGTTGTTTACATATCGCTGGTAAGATGTTAAACAGGCATCTTACCATCAATGTGAAAAACGACACACCAGCGATCTAGAATTATACCGAGGTCGTTGTGAATTTTCTCTCCATAGCATTGCATTGAGATTGTTGCTCATTATCTTTGTCAAACACAACGATGTAGTGCTCCCAGCGGGAGACCAACAACGCAGGAATGACCCAGAGCAGTGTGTAACGATCAACGATCTCACAGCAGGAGCCAGATCGTTGGTGCATGTCATACATAACGACATCGCTGTTGCGTCACAAATTTCGTGACGCAACAGCGATCCCAATAGAGATCTCGTTAGCGATCTCTTTATGTGTGACAGGTTCTTTACTGTTGCTCTAATTACAGTCTAGATTATTGCAACTGTTTAGTAATCAGTCTCCCTCTCACTAAATTCTCCCCTCTCCAATCTATGATGAATACGGCAACTAGGATCACATTTCTGTCCAGCTGCTACAGTGATGCCGCCACCAAACTGACTTCAGCTGGATCACTTTTTTTAACATTGGAGTCTATGGATACAGATCTGTTAAATAGCCATCTGTGTTTCTTTCATTTGTAAAGAAGCCATTTTTTGCTTACAGCATCAGTTCAAAAAGTTAGATAACGTATTACTATGTAATCGATCCGTTCTCCATAGACTTAAATGTAAAAAAAAAAAAGGGAACCAGCTGAAATCAGTTTTTTAAAAACAAACTAAAAGGTTATGTCTGCACAACTTTTTTGCCAACAGATTACTGCTGGATGCATTGTAATGAATTATTACTGGACATGTGAGCTTAGCCTAAAGGCCCCGTTACACTTAGCGACGCACCAGCGATCCCGACAACGATACGACCTGGTAAGGATTGCTACGTGGTCGCTGGTGAGATGTCAAAAAGTCAGATCTCACCAGCGACGCAGCAATGATACGGAATGATACAACGGTTGTTGGGACCCTGTCACTCAGACCTGTAGTATTGAGGTCGTTGTCCCTGTCAAACACACCGATGCATGATGGCCAGAGGGAGACCGTCGATCAAAAAAATGGTCCAGGACATTTCAACACGATCAGCGATCTCACAGCGGGGGCCTGGTAGCTTCTAAGTGTCACACATAGCGAGATCGCTGGCGAGGTCGCTGTTGCCTCACAAAACCTGTGACGTATCAGCGCTTTACTCTGTAATGTCTTATCTTGGTTGCACAAGTACCCTCTGAATCGTATAGTGCTGCAGAGTATATTGGCACTATATAAATACAAAATTATTATAATTGCTCTTATTACTCAATATACTGCCTTGATTCTCAAAACATAGACTTCTCAAGGGATATGTTTACATGGTGTCACCTACACGCTTGGTATTACCAGTGTTTTTATTAATCATGTGACCTTAAAGTGTTTGTTATTCATATTTTTTTACCTGACCTTGTGCTTTATTCTTTTATATTACTATAATGTACAACATAATTGTGCTGTGACTGTACTCAGTGCAACATTCCTGCATTGTCACACTGCTTTGATTACAATTCCTATGTTATCACTTCTGTGCAGGGACATTATTATCTCTATATTGTCTGAGATGAGATCCTATTGTTTTGGTATCTTTATTATGTTTACTATTTTTTATGATAGTTTACGATCTCATCCAACTATTTAAATCCAATATGCATGTCCACTCTTTCTGTCAACAAATGCCGATTTGGGAAAGTCAGAGCACCATTATAAACCTAATGCCACGTCCACATGTTGAGTGTTTGGTGAGTTTTTTACATTTGTATTTGTAGCCAAAACCAGAAGGGGGTAAAAAATATAGAAGTTGGGCACGTCTTTCTATTATACTTTTCATCTGATTGTTCCACTCCTCGTTTTAAAAAAATCACCAAATACTCAACGAGTGAACATAGTTTTAGATGATTATGCTGAAATCTGCACGTCCCGCCAACAATTATCTATGACTTATTGCAGTGGAATAATAGCACTGAGTACATTTTTTTGGGTATGAATATATGAAATTGCAGAGAATATTGTTGCACCTATGAACTGGTGTCCAGAGTTATCCATTAATTCCTGCAGGGCCGGACTGGCCCAGGTGGCAGGGGGACAAGTGCCCCCCAGGCTGCTGGTTTTGCCCTAATTTAGGGCTGCCCCTTTAAAGAAATGGGTCGGCCGGTCTCGGTTTGCGGCCGCAGCAATGAGATACAGCGGTGAATGAGCACCTGAACTGACAGCACTCCCCTTCCCCGCTCCTCACCCAGCTGGACCTGACAGCACAAAAACCCCCATAACCCCCATAACCCCCCACCCGCTCCTCACCAGCCACCCGGGTTAAGTTTAGCCAGCCAGCCCCTGAATTCCTGCAATGGAAAATCCTCCAATTTTTACAAGTTTCCCTTTTACTTGTAGCGATATACAAAGTTACATTTTAACCACAAACTCCCTTTCCCTTTTTGTGGCACAGTAGTGCATAGAATGATTAACATTATAATAGTAAAATATCACTAGCGCACAGTGAACAGCTTGACACACTAGGGACAATGGTTGTATTTCCTCTGTAGATAAGAAAGGTTCCGTAAATCTCCTGAGAACACTAAATGCACAATGAATTCTCTTTATTTTACTTAGGTTATCTTAATATCTAATGAAAATCATGACTGCTGTAATCTTACAGCTAACTTCTGTGTGCCCATGGGATACGTACCTCCTCGATGTATAATTAATAAATGACACGGAGGGGCCTCTTTGGTGCATTTGTTGTGGCACTTTAGCCTATAGAGGAAAAATGAACATAATGATCTAGTTAATGTAAAGAAAGATATATAAGTAAATTAGTAATAAGCTAAACTAATATGGCAGCAGGAGATCCACAATTACTGGATTGATTTCAGTGGTGAAATCTGAAGTTCAATTATGGTGTTACTGTGTCGTCCATTTGCCAAAAGTAAAGAATCAAACACAAAATAAAACTGAAAAAAAAAATGCTGAATTTTTCTAAATACCTTGGTATGTTTTATCCAGTGCACCATGTATGGATTTTAAAAATGGCAACTGCCATAACTCAGTGTGAACCCTTCATAGATTTCAGAGGCCATGAAGTAGGACGGGCTGCGTGAAAGACATACGTCAGGTCAGATCAGCCTCCTGTAAGGCATCATGAACTTGCATTTCTCTGTTCAGTCAACCTGACAGGACACTGAGTGGAGGGCACTAAAGGAGAAGATACATATCCTTTTTAGCTCACTGAGAATGAACATCCATCTCTGTCAGCCTGATGGTAAAAACATAGTGCAGGGAGTACATCTGTCTCGCTCTTCAAACAGCCCAACCTAGGATGGTTACACACAGCTAGATGGAAGTTGCCACAGTGCACTAGATAAAGCACACATTCTTACTAAATAAAGGTATATGGAAACATTTTGAATATTAAAACGTATTTTATTTATTTTATCACATTTCACAGATAACCCCTTTAAGGGTAACTTTACACGCCGGTCTCCAGCACACTGTGGCACGCCTCCGGGAAATCAGTAGGCGACGCTGATTCCATCCCTTTCGCCCCTTCACACGCCAAAAGCAGGGAATTTCCCCTTTATGGTTGCCTCTGGTTTTGGAGCAGCACTCTAAAATTGCAACTGGGCGCAACTTTCAAAAACACCATCGGGTTCCCCAATTACACGCCGCAATTTAGTAGCAATTTCACGGCGACGGTGACGGGCCTCCGGATTGCCTCTCAGTTTTCACACCCCAGTTGTAGCGTGTAAAGGTACTTTAAGGGTAACGCATCACAGAGTTTTAAATAGAATGTTATATAGATATTTAAAAATAATTCGCAAGTTCCTATTAAGGTACCTTTACACGCCGCAACTTTTGGCGGCGATCGGATGCAACCGAACATGCACATGCACATTTTTCATGGTTGCCTCCGAGCGCCGAAGGCGCATTTACGCGCCGCAATTTTGCCCTCAACTTAAGGCATTGTGTCGTCACGGAAGTTCCCACACCAACAGTGGGAAACATCCGGTTGGCTCCCGACACCGCTTCACACGCCGCAATCCCCAAAGGAATGTGGGCGTACATCTTCAGCGCCGCAAGAACATAGGCGTGACAGACTTGTGTATTCCGCGCCGCAAACACGCTGATTAGACAACGCAATAGTGTCATGATTGGCCAGCCTACGCAGGAAGGCTTGCTAATACTTGATGCCATTGTAATTGTGTAGTGTGAATGGACAGTGTGAATGTCGTCATTTGAAGTGACAGCCAATGGTAACACAGTAGCCACCACCAATCATCGCTGACGGGGCGTGGTGTCCAGCATGCTGTGGCACGCCTCCGGGAAATCAGTAGGCGACGCTGATTCCATCCCTATCACCCGTTCACACGCCAAAACCAGGGAAATTCACCTTCAGGGTTGCGTCTGGTTTTTGAACAGTGCTCTGAAATCGCAACCGGGAGCAACTTGCAAAATCACCACCGGGTTCCATAAATACAACCCGCAATTTCGTAGCAATTTCACGGCGACGGTGACGGATCTCCGGATTGCCTCTCAGTTTCCACACCGTAGTTGCGGCGTGTAAAGGTACCTTTAGGCTTCTCATTGGAGTATGAATAGAAGGAACTCAATTTCCAACATAAAAACGAAAACAAAGATAAAATTAATCTTGAAAATGATACGGTTTTGATCACATATCCTGCCTAAACAACAGCCCAGTAATGTTTAATAAGAGGAGGGCAGATAAACTCATCCAACCTTAGAAGTGTTGGGTGCATTGCCTACTTTGAGTGTTCAATGGGAACTGTAAACTGATATTAACAATCATAATCAAAACCAACTTTAATTTCAAAATAATAGATGAAAATTATTGTTTTTGCAGCAAAATGTTGGGAAAGAGACCCTGATTTCAGTGATGTATCACTTAATTACTGGGTGAAATAGTTGCGACACAATCAAAATCTTTAGATGTAGTATGTAGCAGAGATCAGAAAGGTAATCCCACTCACATCACAGATATGTGTGTACATTATCTATTGCCAGTGAGCTGCTTATCAGAGGAGGGAGTTTGGTCAGACCTGACCTCATGCGTGCCCTAATCCTGGCAGTGATAATCTCCTAGTGATAAAACATCAATAGCACACTAGTGCTATTAGTGCTAATAGTCTAATAAGTGACATATCTATGTCTCATCCCCTACCTCATGCAGTCATCATCGTTCATAGAAAAAACCTGCTGACAGGTTCCCTTTAATAGGAGCTTTGGAAGCAGTTTAGCACTAGGAGGTAGACAGTACTACTTTCTTATGGAAATCTTTTCAGACTCAATATATGGTAACTTAGACGCTCTCTGCTGATTTGATAGCACCACCGTCCGGGCTCTAGGCAGAGTTTTCCCTTCTCAGTCATAACAGTCTGAGATAGTAACAACTCTTAAAAATAAAAAGTGTAATCACAAAATTTGGACACTGTTTTAGTACACTCAAGCTGGTTCATACCATAATGGTATATATTACTTTATAGTTGCAATCTGATGCTCACATAAAGTACACGTACACTCCATGCTGCTACGTTTGGATGAATTTGCTGCCCGCCCCACAGTAAATATGACTGTGCCATAGTTTGGCCAGTATGTGTGATCAAATACCTATCGTTTCCAAGATTGATTTTGTTCTCGTTTTCATTTTTATGTTGGAAATTGAGTTCCCGCTATTATAGACTCGGCCACTGAGAACTTTGTGAAGGTTATTGCCAAATACAAAATAAGAGTCAAGCATGTGACTGATGTCTCTGCAGCTCATAGTCAAAAAAGACCTGTCATTTAGTGGTGTGCTCCTGACTGTTCTTGGCCATTAGATTTATGTGTTAAATCTAAAGTGTGAAGGTGAAAATAAAAGGCACAAGGAAGAAACAAGAGGCCACATAGTGTAGGATGCTGTGCGGGGCTGCCCAAAGCAGCAAGGCTGCTGATAACATGCAGAAAATGCACCCCGGTATGTTAATGATCTACACATTTAAATGAATATATATATATACATAGAACATATTCGCTATATCTCACTTAAATAGACAAAAGTAAATATTTCACAGTAACACAGTAACAATGTATATGCAGAAATTAGGGAAGATTAAACATGTAATTTAAATGTCTATATTATGGAATCTGTCACCAGCTTTTTGATGAGAGCAGCATTATGTAGGGGCAGAGATCTTGATTCCTGCAATGTCTCACTTACTTCTTACTGGACTTGCTGCAGTTTTGATAAAATCACAGTTTTATACAGCTAGCAGTTCACTCAATGCAGAATTGTGTATAACCCCACCACAACACTGATTTGCAGCTTTCTTTTAGGGCAGAAACCTGCCAATACAGGTTATACAGAGTTCATGAATACAGAGCACTGCTTGGCAGCAGGTTTACTAGTTCTCTAGTAAAAATCCCTGGCTGATAAAACAGTGATTTCATCAAAACTACACTAAGCAGCTCAGTAAGTTATACATTGCTGGAATCAGGGTCTCTATCTCTACAATATTCTGTTTGCTCTCAGATTAGGTGGCAAAAACAAGGTGATAGATTATGTTCTAAACCAGGGGTCTCAAACTCAGCTGGGTTGGCGGGCCGCACATAGAACAACATTTATAGTGGGGGGCCGCATCCCTTGTAGGACTAAGTGATATTTTTAGTAATACCAGAACTTTTTGCTCAACGTAGTAAAGTACAAATCCTGATCCCCTTCTTGTAGTAATGTCCCCATCCTGTAGCACTGTCCTTTTCTACTGATGTCCCTTTTCTAGTGATGTTCCCCATCCTGATCCCTTTTTCTAGTGATGTTCCCCATCCTGATCCCTTTTTCTAGTGATGTCCCCCATCCTGATCCCCTTTTGTAGTGATGTCCCCCATCCTGATCCCCTTTTCTACTGATGTTCCCCACCCTGAGCCCCTTTTCCAGTGATGTCCCCCATCCTGATTCAATTTTTTTATGATGTCCCCATCCTGATCCCCTTTTGTAGTGATGTCCCCCATCCTGATCCCCTTTAGTAGTGATGTCCCCAATCCCGATCCCCTTTAGTAGTGATGTCCTCCATCCTGGACCCCTTTTGTAGTGATGTCCTGCATCCTGGTCCCCTTTTGTAGTGATGTCCCCCATCCTGATCTCACTTTAATGATGCATCGCAGCAGTGCAGGGGGCTGCCGCGGTCCCCGCTGTGCTGACTTCTGGCCTCTGCTGTGCTATGACTTCCTCCAGCCGCCGCTCAGACAAGCTCTGTTGCTCTGCAAGATCAATGCAATCTGCCAGCCAGAGGCCCGCAGGTGACTTCATATTTCGCCGTCAGCTGCGGGCCTCTCATTGGCTGGCAGCTTGCATTGATCTTGCTAAGTGGCAGAGCTTGTTAGTGCCGCGAAAGTGAGTCATCACACAGCAGGGATTGCAGTGGCCCCCTGCACTGGGGCGATGCATCATTACGTTGTCCATGGTGCCGCGGGCCGCATAGTGAAGCCCCAGGGGCCGCATGCAGCCCTTGGGCCGCGTGTTTGAGACCCCTGTTCTAAACCAATGCAGACAGGCCAATAATTGGAGATTCAACATTCCAAGGAATTAAACTGTCTGAACAGGTTGACACAACACTTATTTGTTGAGGGCGATTATTTTTAAGTTTTCTTAAAAATGATCAAGCTCGTCAGCCCTTTGGCCTGTGTAAACAGATGATGTGCTGCTGATAACATGATATTGTATGTGTACAAAACAATCATATTAACAATTATTCTCTGCACAGAGAATTCTGATTGGAAGTAGTTGTGGTCATGCCGTCTATATATGTGATCATGTACAGTGGGTAAAATAAGTACTGAACAAGTCACCATTTTTTTAAGCAAATATACTACTCTACACAGCACAACTGATCATCTCCTGTGAATGCCAATTCTCAGTCTGTGTTCACAGGAAGTGTCATGACAGTGACAGGGGCAATCAGCTGACCCCGGCTGTCATAAGAACCCACAAATACTCCACGATCATGGGGCTGCCGATGGGGAATGGCACACTCCCTGGCGCCACATGTCAGATCAAGCTGTCAGAGTTTGACAGTACGATATAACTAGTCAACAGGCACAAATGGATCTCTGATCAGCCAACATGTGCAGGGAAAGATGCAGGCTCAGCCCATGAGCCTGCATCAAAGGCATGGAGGTGACCAAGGATGTACCAGTACATCGTTTGTCGTAAGGGGGTTAACTAAGTGGCAGGGTTGCTTATTAATACATTTCAGCTGGTGTCATGACTTTCCATGACTTTTTACACCTGTCTATCTACATACTTTTTCCTTGTCTCATGTCTCATTTTTACATATCACTTAATTTATGGACATCTATGGTTTGATTACTTTGCCTGTGTGGATTGGATGGGTCGTTACTGACATCTGCTGAAAAATTCATATCAATAGCAGTTTTAGAAATTGATGTGTACAATACTTAGTTCACTTATTTCTGCTGACAAACTAAAAGTGACATGATAATGCATTAAACACTAGAACACTATGTAAATATAGAATGACAATATTTCAGGTAATACTTTTTGTCAGTGCTTTTTTGTAAAAGAATATTTACCAGTACTGAGGCGGGGGAGTGTGTGAGGGGGTGCTGTCAGGCACTGGCGGCGGCCGTGATTAAGAAGCGGGAGGGCTGTCGGGCGGCCAGGAGATCCTGTGCACCAGGCAGTGGACGGCAGTCCCCATATAGCTCCACCCCCTATGCATATATTCTGGTACGCCATACCGGCACGTACCCCCAAAAGAAGCACTGCTTTTTGTATTGAAAAAGCTCATTCCATTTATAGTGCTAATTCTAGAATAATGGAATACAAATATTTCTATTATTGAATGTATATGAAAATCTGCACTGAAAAGTAGAGCATTGTATCCATCCCCAAACTTGGAATACAATACATCTGAGTCACTGCACAGTATTGCTCAGGGTATATTGTGAATCACATACTTGCAGTTTTTACATTTGAGTCCAAATAGCATCCCCTTCCCACAGACAGTGCAGGTCTGAGACATCCAGTACTTGGTTGAGAACCTGAGAAATAAGAAAAATGCATTAAGTTCACCTGCAAACAAAGTTGTAGTGGACATATTAGTCATTCCTTAATAGTGATGCCTCTTGCTGGTCAAGAATGAATAACCCTCATACACCAAAGAAATCATTGTTTGAAACTTCTCATTTCCGCCATATATAAAGATTAATTAGGTTCCGCTTTTTAAGATTCTGCAGGAGAAAGACTTTTTTGAGATGAAGTCAACAAAAGTTCAATTCAATCTGTCTTTTAACTTCTTTTTTTTTTCCATCAATCATAGCATTTTGGATGTTTAGACAAGGTTTGTATTGAAACCAATGGGGAACGAAATACGGTAAGTATTTACCGTAAATTGGATTTCTAACCAGATTTCACACAAACTTGATTGTTAGTTTCCTTAGACATGATGACTTTGGTATAAAATCCATTTTGAAAAATGTCCTGCATAATATTAAAACATTTTACAAGTCCAGCTCATGTTCTTTATAGTATCAGGAGGGGAAACTCATATAGGATCTTATAGCCAGTATGACATGGATTTTTAAAGTAAGTACACCAGTTTCACGGGATCTAAGACAAGGGTGGGGAACTCCAGGCGTTGAGAGCTGCCAACAATTCATGTTTTTAAGATATCCTTAGCATTGCACAGGGGTTGGAATCATCACCAGTGCAAGTGATCATATTATCACCTGTGCAATACTAAGGAAATCCTGAAAACATGAATTGTTGGCAGCTCTCAACGCCTGGAGTTCTCCACCCCCGGTAAAGGAGATTGCTTTAGCAATGTACATAGTGTGTAAGGCCGGCTGCACACACAATTTTCTGGATTCGGGGTTGTCCATTGTGAACAGACCCAGATCTGATTTTGCTCCTATTGCACCCCTATGGGGCCGGATGGCAGTGATTTGCCATCCATTTTGTGCTGTCTGGGAGGACCCAGCAGATTTAGTTTTTTTGCAGCATTTTTTTGCAGCATTTTTTTTGCAGCATTTTTGGTGTCCGGGGCAAAAATCGGACTAAATTGGATTCTCCCGGATGCTCCTGGATCTGGTGCGATCTGGCGCCCATAACATGGGAGTCTATGGGCGCCGGATTGCCCGGATCTGTTAAAAAATAAGACCGATTCCCGGAGACCGGGTGTGAACAAGCGGCTTTGAAATCAAGCCATGCTCATTCAGCACCTGGACAGTGCAGCTAAAAGAGCCGCCAGCTGACATTTCAGCACTTGGACAGCGGCAGCCATGTGCAGGGAGGATTACGGCAGAAAACAGGATCAGAGGGCATATTTGCCCTCCGGTTCTGTTTTGACTGGGGTTGTCAGGTTCTGTCCGGTGCTTCCTGCAAAACACTGGACAGAACCTGACAGCAGAAAATCGTGGTGTGAAACCAGCCTAAGGAGAAACTATTTTTTACTGTGTAATCAGACAGTACGATAATGCAGGCAGAGAGACCCTGATTACAGGGATGTGTTAGCTGTTTTAGTACAATCAAGTGTTTTATCAGCAGGAGATAATCATTATAGGACCACTGGCCTTGTGCCTCATAGTCCAGCCATACCCCCAGCATTGATTAGCAGCTCTGTTATTAAACGATGTATGCAGAAAGCTGTGATGAGTGCAGAGATATACACAGCTAAAGAGATGAGCTCTGCTAGATCTGCAGCAGAGAAAACTATGACTCTATCATAATGCTGCACCCAATAAACTAATGGTACCGTCACACGTGGCGATCACTCAGGTGATGTTCCCTGGCAACTCTGGGGCATGGCCAAGGTTTTGGGAACTTTGCCAAGATTGCTGTGGAGATGTTACACGCAGAGACCTCTCCGGCAACTCAGCTGCAGTGTTGAAAGGAGCTTTCGCTGGCAGGGTTAAATTCAACCCAGCAGCGATCATTTAACATTGCATTGAATAGGGGAAGTTGCTTCAAATATTGAGGTTGCCGTGTCACATGGAGCGATTGCAGCAGATTGTCTGAGCAACATCGACGGTTTCCCAACATGTTGGGAAACCTGGCAACTCTGCTCAGGCAACTTATCGCTGTAAAAATCGCCCTTTTGCACGCGGCAACTCAGTTGCCGGGTTGCGTCAACTTGGCCACGCCCCGGAGTTGCCGGCAACATCGCCTAAGAGATCGCCACATGTGATGGTACCATTATTGATATAGCACTGGAATCAGGATCTCTCTCCCTATCTCATGTAGATGTCAGATTACATATTAAAACTTGCTGACAGATTTATTTTAAAGGATTGTGTGAAACTATAGGAGATTTTTAAAAATAACCTCTTCTTTCCCTACTCATGTCTACAGCTTGCATGTAGTACTGTAGCTCAGCTCTATTTTCTTGAATGAGACAGGACTGCAACACCAAATACAACCTACGAACAAGAGTAGTATTCTTATTTATGTTATGCATTGCTTATATAGCACAATCATATTCCACTGCACTTCACAGAGATTATGATCACTATCCCCTTTGGGGCTCACAATCTAAATTCCTATTAGTGTGTCTTTGAAGGATGGGAGGAAACCGGTAAACCCGGAGAAAATTCTTTCTGAAAATAAAAGACTTTACGATGAAACAACAGCTTTATTTCGTCATTAATTTGCTGTTGTATGAAGAGCGTTATTATTATTATTATTATTAATTATATAGCGCTATATCCATGGCGCTTTACATGTTAAGTTAAATGTTACATGTTATGTTTACATTATTCTGAATTATTGTGTTGCGTAAAGTGTGGAATGGTTAGAATTTTTGTTGGACTATGTCTGTATGTCAGTGTGTTACATTACGGCTGATGTATCCAAGAAAAATCTATGAATTATTTGAATTATAGTCATATTTTTGAGTTTAACTCCACTTTTATCAGGAGGTTTACATGTGAAGACTTGCACTTTGTAGGCAGCTCTTGTACTTCTCCAATAGATAGACGGTACTTGATTGTCATTTTCATTTTCACATGAAGTTGCTGTCGTCCTGGGTTTATTTTCCACCCACAATGCCTTTTAAATTTTGCAACATGAAGGATTTACCAGAATGTGCAGAATGGACATCATTATGTCTGCCTGATATCAAACTTCATACACCAAGTATTAACCTAGTCCAATATTCACACGAGAAAATGTCTTATCGATGGCAGGATGGGGAGGAAGGATTGGCTTCTATCTCCAGTGCGCATACAAAATACTTCCATTTTAACAGCGTTGAGTTTATTGCACTACTGCCGGGCCTCAAGTTAATTTGATTTCTTTTTATCATCCTTGCTGAGTTTTATCTCATCTTAATAGTTCAGTTGCTGAAATGGGATTCAAATTCAGGCCAGATCCTCCTTCTTGGGAGATGAGTGAAGGAGCGAGAGAGAGGAGAAGATGAGATTGCTCTCAAGTAGGACGCGAACAGTTCAGTCTTTACTCTTCTTAAACAGGATAATCAATCACCTTGCATTAAGCAAGAGGAAAATATTACTATCCCGGAATACTATGGTTAACTCTTACAGACAAATATGCTGAACTGCAGGGCAGATGAAGGACTTCACATTTTACCTACACAAGACAGAACATTTGGAATATATTCCTATTTTTCCATAAAACTGTTTTATTCCAATTTTTACTTTGATATGAAGTGATATTATATCTAAAATTGGTTTTAGTTTGTTAATTCATTGGGTTTTTTTATGGCATGCAAAAGTGAAGGAACTGCTACATTGAGCGAACCACTACTCCCTGTCCTACTTTAAAGATATTATATTCATAGTCTGGTAAAACATTTCATGATTAGTTTTCGGGTACAGATTAGTTAATGGCTCTGCATGCCTGCTAAGATTTTTAGTTGTTTAGGGCCGGGGTGGGGAAGTTCAGGCCTTGAGGGTTGCCAATATTGCAGGTTTTCAGATTTCCGTAGTATCGCAAAGCTGATATTATAGTCACCTGCACCAATGATGATTCCAACCCCAGTGCAATGCTAAGTAAATCCTGAAAACATGACCTGCTGGCGACCCTCAAGGCCTGGAGTTCCCCATTCCTGCATTAGGGTATGTGTACACTGCATCTTTTTCTGGGGTTTCCGCATGGATTACCCCTGAAAAGGCACCACAAAAAGCCTAATAAAATGAACATAGTACACATTGGCCCTTGCCTGCACATTTTGTCCTATATTAGTAATTTTAACCACTTCAGGAAATGAAATGATCATACTTCAACCAAACGGTAGCTCACTCTCTAAACTTCAACAGTATAAAGTGAAAGATGCTGCTACTGCAAGAACAACAGCAAAGGCCGGAAAACTCAGCAACTGCTCCAGCATCTAAATGATGCAATCTGCACATACCCTTAGTCTGCCATCCCTAATAGGAAAAAAAAAGTAGGGAACCCCTGACCAAAGTCCAAGGAACTTTAGGCTGCCTGGGAACCCTGGTTGGAAGACATTTTATAGAATCACAGAGTGGTAGGCTTGAAAGGGACCTCCTGGTCATCTCCTGGTTCATCTGGTCCAACCTTCTGTTCAAAGCAGGACTCACTAAATCATCCCAAACAGACGCCTGTCCAGCCTCGTTTGAAGACTTCCATTGAAGGGGACCTCACCACCTCTCATGGCAGCCTGTTCCACTCATTTGATCACCCTCACTGTCAAAATGTTTTTACTAATCTGTGTCTCCTCCCTATCCAAACCCCTATATTTATTCATATTGGCAATTTAATCTTCTGCTGCAGGATGGAGAAATGATAATGAATTTCCATTGTACAATACATTATTAAATGCAGAAAATCTAATACGATAGATATGACATAGTGTACTTTTACTGAACTGTGTACTTTTATGTCAGGTATGTCAAGACTATAAGAAATAAATTTACAGTTTGTAGTAACCTAAAAACAGTTTATACAACTTTATTGTAAGTTATATTTTTTATTTGTTAAATTGTAATGTTACTTTTTTAATTATTAGTATTTCCACTTTGATTAGTGCTGTGGTTTTTATATTTAAAATCATTTTACCACTGGCGGTTCTGTATGTTCATAGGCTGAGTAAATGGTCTAGAAAACAGAACGGGAGGGTAAATCACAATGGTATGGTCATATTTCTGGTTTGAAAAGTGATTCTCAAATCCATTTATGATTTAGTATAATAACACTAAATGGAATATCTTTGCCCTCACAATATTCAAGTTATGGATATATTATAGCAGTAACGATCAAACAATGCACTACACATATGCACAAAAGAAATATATTTAATATATACATGTCAACATATGTATATATTGTAATGTGGCGTACGGATGTATTGTAAATGGCCGGTAGTGCCACAAAGTTTTAATGCATTCAGGTCCAAGTTATGTGTGCTGAGAAAAATGCGTGTGTCTAACTTTTACAAATGCCTCCACCCATGGGTGTGTCTCAGATGTTAAGATGGAGTCTGTATTTGACATGTGGAAAGAGAGACTGCAGCCAGTATAGAGACTGCTGGGCTGTGAGAAGGAGCCTCTAGAGAGGTCCTTTGAGTGACTAACAGGAGTCAGTGTGTGACACTGCCATACTTCAAGTGCACGTGTATCCACGAACAAGACGGTCTGTCAACCGTGTGTACACTGACTGGAGTCAGTGAGTGGAGGCTAAGTACATTTGCTTGGATACTTTTGTGTTGTATCTGAACCTATACGGGAGGACTTGCGAGTGATTAAACGGACTGTATACAGTTATGTTTAATGATGCGCCTGTAAAGACTCATGTTATGTTCTGGAGTACGGTATATGAAAGTTGCCTAAACTCTATGAACTTTTAAATGGAGAAAAGATTAATTTCTCTACGTTAGAGACTAGCAAGCGAGGGAGTAGCCCCTATTATAGTGAACGACCTGTCACAGTATATATAATATATATTAAAATGACTCCTATAGTCTGAGCAAATGAAGTTCAGAAGGTGGTCATAAAATACAAAATGTAATGAGTGAGCTGGATACGTAAATTACTGTGCAATCATGAAATTCTACCATGTTTATAGAAGATGTCATCAGAGTGAAGACACTAATCTTTAATGTGCCAACCTGCAATTAATAATATTCTATAACACATGCTATTAGCTCTGAATCATAAGAGCAATCCAGATAACCATTCATTAATGGTAATAATAAGATACCAAGGTGCTTATTACCATTTTTGTGCACAACACATAGTTCGGCATGTGACCTCTTCAACATTAACATTTCTAATTTATTACATATTAATAATTTCTTGTGGAACTAAGCTGAATAATTTGCTTGATTTGCTAGCTTCAGTATATGGAGAGAAGTATTGTCACACTTACACCTACAGGAGGTAGTGGAGAAAAGAACTCTGACGAAATGTATGGCGATAATGAACAATAATGCACACCCAATATATGAGCTGTTTATGAGACAGAGGAGCACCTTCATTAACCATCTAATCCTACTAGGGCTCAAGAAGGAAAGATATAGGAAATCGTTGTGCACTTTTTTGATATATTACTGCACTTTGATTTTTTTCCTGTATTCCAATATGCTATGTGGAGGAATGAATGGTGTCATTACAAATGAAAATTCCTCAAAAAACAAGCCCTGATGGTTGGAAAAATTAAAAATTGAGTGGCTCTTGGAAGAAGGGAAGTAAAAGTGAAAAAAGGAAAATCACCCAGGTGTGAAGGGGTTTACACATACTTTGCTTTCAATCCCAGGATATATACAATTTTATTATTACAATAAACCACGACAAAAATGGAAAAGTGGCACTCACCGTGTCTATGCCTAAAACAACTTCTTAATTGCATGTCTTTTTTTTTTTAAATTCTTTATTTAACAATTTTAATATCAGTAAATACACAAACAGCCATACAAAAGTATGGTACCACAACTCGATATTGTATTATAAGGCAAACATTGTCTCTGAGGATACAAAACCAGTGAGTGGCCCTGCTTGGAGCAACTCCAGTCCATTGGATCGTAACAGGCCAGAATAGTGGATTTTAAAAATAAAAATAAAATAGAAATTCTACTTTCAATAACAAATACATGAAAAAAATGAAAACGAAAGCTGTTAAAAAGACTGGAGGATCAGAAAAAGAAAAAGAGTAAAGGAAGAGAAAAGAGAGGAAAGTTGAGGGGGGAGGTGTAAAGAGGGAGTGAAAGAAGTAGGCAAGCCTACTTTGAGTATATAGGAGGGAGAAGAGGAGGAGGGGGAGGGCCCAGAGCAAAGGGGGTGGGAATCTAGGGAGGGTCATACCTCCTCAGGCTGAGCTAAACTCTTCACCAACTTGTGATGGGATATAATCCGGTGGTGTTTTTCCACCCAACAAGGCATGATAATACTCGGATTGTTGAAAGTTCATCCATGCCATCCAAGTGGAAATTGTGGAATAGACGGTGTGGTGGTCTTACCCCAAAGCACTAATATGCAAGATCTAACTGCAATAATGAAGAACTTAAGACAAGAGTTCTTATACGTATTCATAGGGACTTCACAGTGGTGTAGGAGAATCAGTGCTGGTGTCAGTGGCACCTTTATCGAAGAGACCCGCAGTATGATGTCCTCCACTTCCTACCAAAAGGGCCGAATAGCCTCACAGTCCCAGAAAATATGAGAGACAGTGCCCATCTCCCTCCCACACCTCCAGCAGTTCAAGTCGTGCTCTGGGTACATTGCATTGAGTCTGACCGGGGTTTCATACCACCTCAATAGTATCTTATAATTAGCCTCCTGAAATTTGGAACTGATGGAAGTGCTATGTGCAAGTTGGAATATCCTAGTGATCTGTTCCTCTGACAAAGTGATATTTATTTCCCTCTCCCATTGTGATATAAAAAAGCTGGCGGGCCCTGATCCTGCAGCGATCCTAGTAAATAGTAAAGGAGAGACAAAGTGTGTCTGAGTGGTCCTTGGTTCATACACAGTGACTCAAACTGTGTCCTAGAACGCTTGAAACAAGACCTAGGGGGTAGTGATAGCAAAAAATGTCGAAGTTGCAGGCATCTCCACCAACCTAGTTTGACCGGTTCTTCCCAAGACGATAGCTCGCCCAAGGATGGGGCATGTCTTTTAAAATTTAGGCAGGTACAGAAGGACGTTCACAGCATATCGTACTGGGATTACAGCTGTTTTGTGCTGATTTAGCACTTCAACAGAATGTCCCTCTGTGCCTGCTTGCATTTTAAAAGACATGCAATAAAGAAGTCATGTTAGGCATAGACACAGCGAGTGCCGCTTCTCCTGTTTTGTCATGGTTTCTACAAACTCTTAAGGTACCATTACATGCAGAGATACTGTATATTGTTTGCAACTCACTGGTTGCAGTGAAATCATGGACACATTGTTGCCATGTACAAAATGGAACAACGTGTCCATGATTTCACTGCAACCAGTGAGTTGCAAGCAATATATCTCTGTGTGTAATGGTACCTTAAAACTAAGTGAGCACCACCTGTTAGCCATTTGCCATTCTCCATGCCTATATGCCGCTAGTTATCAGCTGTATGTCTAAGGCCGGCTTCAGACTGCGTGTGAGATCCGATCCGTAGCTGTCCGCTTGAGGCAGACAGCCGCGGACCGGATCAGCACACAGGACGGGGGGCTATTATGCCCTCCGATCCTGTGTGCAGCCGCACGCAGCTGAACCAGCTGACAGGTCAGGACCGCGGCGCCCGCGGTCCTCACCTATTAGCAGCGGGAACTGCGTGCGGCTGCACACAGGATCGGAGGGCATAGTAGCCCCCCGTCCTGTGTGCTGATCCGGTCCGCGGCTGTCTGCTTCAAGCGGACAGCTACGGATCGGATCAGACACGCAGTCTGAAGCCAGCCTTAAGGGGAAAAAATGTGGTGCTGAACAGGCTTTTCTCTTTGTTTGCTGGACTAAAATTATTATTACAATAAGACCGATGTTTTGTTGGAGAACAACTGAGAAAAAGCTGTACTAAAAAAGAGATTATTTGGGATAAAGCAAAATGTGGCATAAATCTCCCATATTTTTGACTCCGATACTGCTCAGAACGGATATGTCCTTTCCTTTCATAGATTTATCTTTAAATCTCTATTTTTTTAGTGAAAATGTGCACAGAATTATTAACATGTAAAGGTCAAGATATACTGTATAAAAGCATTGTATATAAAATCATAGGAGCATTATTAAAATAGAATTTTGGAATCAATGTGCCAACATCCATGGTTTTGCATGGGTCATAATACCTGTGTTTGATGGAGTTTCCCAGATCTCTGCGTGGAATCTGTGGGGACCAGCGAGGCACTGACAGTGTGTCTAAAAGTAAGAAAATCAACATGAAATAAAGAGCATTAACAACCTGCAAGCAAGCTTTATCACAAAGCTCAAATATTTGTTACCAAAGACTATCAGTGATCACCATGTAAGCACCAGCAATATTAATTTAACATTAGTACAGTGATACCTCAGTTTAATCAGTCCGAAAGCAATCAGTCAAAACCAAAACCGATAAAAACCAAGGTAATTATTTCCATAGGAGTCATTGTAAATCCAATTACTTTGCTTTAGACACTCCAAAATACATAACAAACACATTTTATAGAGAATAAGGCTGCATTCACATGCGGAGTATTTCGCATGTATGTTGCAGTGGCGCTTTTTTCCATGCGTTTCTGCGCAAAAAAGTGCATCTGCATGCAAAGAAGTGCAAAAACAGTGCAAAGAATTGCCATGGCAATTCTTTTTGCGCGCACGCGTTTGCAGTACATGTGCGCGCCCAAAAATAAGCGATAAAACGCGGCGTCTGCACACCTTTTAGGAAAAGCCATAGCTTTTGCTGTAATGCGTAGCCAGCTTTTTAAATCACTGCATTTACGTGAGCGCTCAAAAGCGCTGTGTAAATGCAGGAATACGCCTGAATTACGCTTCATGTGAACATAGCCTAAAGATAGTGTTTAATACTAAAAACATTAAAAAATTAATATAAAATGAATATAAAAGACTAGTGTAAAGAATAAACATGGCATTTACTCTAAATACTCTTTTTTTGTGTACTGAAGATGCCAAAAAGAAGAGAGAGGTGCAGATATTAATGTTTGGAAGGGGAATCACGTGGGTCACCCTTTTTACTTGCAAAATTAGCAACGAGGTCATGTGTGCATGCCAATAAAAACTAAGGCTACTGACAAAAACCCGAGACAAATTGTTCATGGTAAAAATCAACGAAAAACGAAACCAACAGCAACCGATGTCAATGAAAACTGAGGTATTACTGTAATATAATACATGTATTGATAACAACAGAACCTGTAAGAGCATCAGAGATTGAATAAAAAATTAGTAGATCCGCATGTTGTTACTGAAAATCTTGACAAAAGATAATTGTAGAAGTGAACTAGGGCAGTTGGGGAAGTTCAGATTTTGGTCAACTTACATGACAATCAACCACAGACTATAAACTATTGAAATCTGAAGGTTTCTTTCATCTCTCCTCTAATTGCCGGCTGCCAGATATCGCAATGTTCAGTCTACTGATGGGATCTCAATGCAATCAGCTCTGGTACTCCATCACCAGACTGAAGACTTGCTAACCTTCTCTAGTGTGAAATCACTCATACTACAAGATCCTATTGGGAAGAATATATTTCATACTGTACATTTGCTAATGCTGCGAGTTTATTCAAATTACCCCACAATGTAGACTTGGCGTCTCAAATGTATCTGAAAAGAGGCAAATTCAATAAAAGCAAAACAAGTAATGAGAATAATTGACTTTCTTTGGTATCTAATTGTTCATTTAATGATTTGTCCTTGTCAGCCATGTTTGCATCCCTGAAATCAGTAAGGCCGGCTTCACATGTCCGTTTAAACCGGACAGCCCCGGACTGGATTTTGGCCCCAAAGTAACCTATGGGGCCGGATAGAAGCCGGATGGCAGCTCTCTGCCATCCAGTTTCTATCTGTCCGGGACAATCCTGGAGAATTCAGAATTCTCTCACGGACACAAAAAAGTTGCTTGCAACGTTTTTGCGTCAGAGAGGAGAATATCTCCTCCAACTGCCTACTCCTGGATTCTCCCAGATTCGCCCGTATCCTTCCGTATCCGGGGCAATCCGGCGCTCCCTGGCATGGGAGCCTATGGGGCCGGATTGCCCCGGTCCGGGAAGATCCGGGAACCGGATACCTGCAACTGCACGCCGCTGTTGTTTCAGGATCGTGGCTAGCTGCCTGCGAGCTGCGGTCCTGATCCATCAGCAGCGGCAGCTGCGTGCGGCAGCACACCGGACCGGAGGGCATATTAGCCTTCCGGTCCTGTGTGCTGATCCGATCCAGGGCTGTCAGGTTCACCCTGACAGCCACGGATCGGATCAAACCCGCTATGTGAAGCCATCTTAAGATTATAGCAAGAGCATGTACTCAAGCTCCGATTGAACTAGTTCAATTTTATCTCAACACCCGCACCTAAGAAATTAAGGATCATTTATCATATTCAGCCAACAATTACAAAAAGCACTGAAGCTATATAGTTATCTGGAAAAAGAGATCAGTGTGGCCCATAATCATAACATTGCTCAGTGCCAAAAACTCCTTGGGCTGTCAGCTCTCTCTCCCAACTACTCACAATACATTATCTTGCTAGGCCAAGTGAGCGTGTGCTCCAAAAAAGCCCAAGACACATCAGAAGGACACATCAGAAGGTCAATAAAATAAATGATTCACAGCACCTCAGTTAGAGTTTGTTATAATTACCCTTAGCAGAGACACAAGTCAAATCCAAGGAGTCCATCTTGGATAGTATGGAAACAATAAAATGAAAAAGGACAGCACCTCACAAGTTGGTGATGATGTTAAATCTTCATCTTTATTCTGCCACCCATGCTCAATAGAATAAATGATTCACAGCACCTCGGTAAAATATGGTTTGTTATAATTACCCTTAGCAAAGACGCACGTCAAGATCCAAGGAGGCATGGGTGGCAGAATCAAGAGGAAGATTTAACATTAGAAGGTCAGTCAGTCAAAAACGGCTCACATAGGACATACCTTCAAAATAATCTTACAGAACAAGAAACATACAAAGGTAATCTAACCTGGTGTGGGTTCGGTCAGTCAAGCCAAAATTGGCAGATTGGGATGAATTTTACCTTATTTGTATATTTGGGCATGTAGAAGAAAAGTTTCATGATTAGAGTTGAACAGAATAATAACCAGGACTCTAGTGTATCGGCCAACCAGTAGTCTCTGGCATTTGGACAGGAGGCTCATAAATCTCTTAGTAAAAGGGGAAGAAATGGGGGCACCACCTTCTGGGGGAACTCCAATTTGGTGGTGATAGTGGACAAACAGAGATCACTTGGGTGCTAGCAAGACATAGTGCCAATCTTGATAAAAATAGAGGAAAAAAGCAGCACTCACCGAAGTAGAAGCAGGACGGTTCTTTATTAGAGTTGCCAAGACATGTCTATTTTTATCATAAATCTCTTATCTTCTGGGATACCCAGAGCAGTATTTGATTAGCCAGACTGATGTGAAGGGATTATTGTGGCGTGATGCACAGAGGATGTTGTGCCTCTCACATAGTGGCCACAGACTATGAACCTGTGTATGGACAACAGTTCTGCAAATCGATTTACCCAACTCTACTCATAGTAGACATATAATATATACAGTGTTCAAAAAAAAATTAAGGAAACACTTAAATCACTAATACACTAATACAAAGGTCCCAGAGGATTTCAATTGGATTCACATCTAGGAAGTGTGTAGGTCATTCAATATTTTTGTCATCAAGGAATTGCCTACATCCCAATTCTACTGCACCAGTGTATGGACTGAAAATGGTGTTTCAATGTGCCCTGGCCATGGAGCTGATGCTGAATTCTTCAGCACCATGGAGAGTGGCGGCTTCACTATGCAATTAGCGTAAATGCCTGGGACAGCTCCTCATTGAGGATGCTGCCCAGCAATGTGCTTACGCTAATTGCGTAGCATACCGCACTGATAGCCAGGAGCCACCGGCTTTCAGCAATGATTAGAAAAAGCCGACAAATGCTGTCAAAACAGAAATATATACAATTAACCACTGAACCACAAATGAATTTAGGCACCATGTCTCTAGGGAGGGTGGACACTCCCTAGAGGCATGGTGCTAACATATTATACACATACCCTGTTTCCGGTATTAACCCTTTATTAACTGGGTTAACTACTGCATATGCAGCATCTGTGCTCATATGCCGTACAGATGCTGCATATGCAGTTTAACCCTAAAAAAGACAAAGAGGTGCATTGCAGGTGGGTGCTTATTAATCATCTTGCACGCTGATACAGCAGTGCAAGATGATTCATTACTGTACAGGGAAACAAGTAATTTTAAACTTGCCTGCTTTGACATCCAGCGAGTTTAAAGCGATTTGGGCAGCACACTCATGTGAATATCGCACAGTGTGCTGTATGGGGGCGAGATTTTCTCGCCCCATACACTTGCATTGCCCTCACGCGCGTCAGAATCGCATGCAGTCGCTGCACGCTGCGACTGCACACGCTTCTGACTCGCAATGCAAGTTCAGTGCATGGGACTCGCACCAGTCTACCCTGCCTGATAGGGCAACACTGATCCGAGTGCAATGCGAGTTTCCCTCACATTGTACTCGCGTGAGTCCCTTGCACAGTGTGCCTTCAGCCTTAAAGGGGTTGTCTCAACATACAAAAAAGGCTAAATTTCAAAGTACTCAGAAAAATAGGCAACTTTCCAATTTACCTCATATTAAAAAAATTCTCCAATCTCAAGGAGGAAAAGATTTTCTGATTCTATAACTTACTGCTTGTTGCTGGCAGAATACTATTCTGATGCTGGCTAAATCGCTGGACAATTTCAGAGCCTGTACTGTTTGCTGGGATGTTGCATCCAGCCCCTTTCACATGTCCATTTTTCATGTATTATGTTCTATACTGCTTTTCTTGGATAGAACAAATACCCATAAAATCTAAGGGGGTTTTCATGCATAGGTGTTTTTTTTTTTTGCCCACTACAAGTCCACAAAAAAAGAGACATCAGTTTTTGATTTGATTTGTGACTCATACTTATCTCATTAACCCCTTTTTGCCTGAACTAAAACTATGCATACAAATGAATTGAACTGGTTTGATGTGAGTACGGAACTGTAGTCATTAGGGGGTTAAACAATGGGTCCAATAAAGAAATAGAGCACAGAAGTCGTCTGAATTTTTTTAGCATATGGGTAAATCAGAAGCCAATATGTGAAATCAGCCTAAGGCTAGGGACTTGGGTCATGCATCCCAGTAACTGGATCCAGTTTTTGACATGGTGAAATCTTGAAAAACGGATCCGTTAACGCACCCATAGACTCCAATGCAAAAAGCACAATGCCAAAGTGCAATCCGTTTAACGGATTGCGCTTTTCCAAATCCAGTAAAAACATTGCCTGCAACGTTTTTTGGTGCATTTCCAAAAATGCATGCTTTTTTTAACATGGGAGTCTATTATTATTATTATTTATTTATATAGCGCCATAATATCCCATGGCGCTTTACATGTTAAGAGGGCAGTCTAGGACAAGTAACATAGTAACAATACAAGTAACAATGGCTGTGGACAATTCTAACGTACAGATACAACAGGGTGAAGATCCTGTCCATGAGGGCTCACAGTCTATGAGGGGCGGGTGGGGATACAGTAGGAGGGGGAGGTGTCGGTCATGAGGCGGTGCGGTGGACCGGGTCTCATTGCAGGTTGTAGGCTTAGTGGAAGAGGTGGGTTTTCAGGCCTCTTTTGAAGGTTACCAGGGTAGGGGAATGCCTGATGTGGTGGGACAGCAAATTCCAGAGTATGGGTGATGCACGGGAGAAGTCTTGTATGCAGTTGTGCGAATAGGAGATGAAGGAGGAGTAGAGGAGGAGTTCTTGGGAGGATCGCAGGTTGCGTCATGGTAGGTATCGGGAGACCATGTCAGAGATGTATGGAGGGGACAGGTTGTGGATGGCTTTGTATGTCATGGTTAGTGTTTTAAACAGGGATCTCTGGGAAGAAGGGAGCCAGTGAAGGGCTTGGCAGAGGGGGGAGACAGGGGAGTAGCGGGAAGACAGATGGATTTGGCGGGCAGCGGAGTTCAGGATAGATTGGAGAGGTGAAAGGGAGGTAGCGGGGAGGCCGGTGAGCAAGAGGTTGCAGTAGTCGAGGCGGGGAGATGATGAGAGCGTGAATAAGGGTGTTAGCGGTGTCGTGGTCAAGGAAAGTGCGGATCCGAGAGATGTTTTAGAGCTGGAGTCGCAGGAGGTGGCGGGGGCTTGGATGTGGGGCTTGAAGAAGAGGGAAGAATCAAGGATAACTCCGAGGCACTTGGGGTGGGGTACTGGGGAGAGAGAGCAGTCGTTGACGATGATGGATAGGCTAGTTAGTGAGAGGGAGCAGCTTGGGGGGAAGACGATGAATTCAGTTTTGTCCATGTTCAGCTTAAGGAAGCGAGCAGAAAGAAGGAAGAGATGGCGGACAGGCATTGCGGAATTCGGGATAGTAGGGAGGCGATGTCAGGTCCAGACAGGTAGATTTGGGGTTGTCGTCGGCATAGAGGTGGTACTGGAGGCCATGGGACTCAAAGAGTTGCCCTAGGCCGAGAGTGTAGATTGAGAAGAGTAACGGTCCTAGGACCGAGCCCTGGGGAACCCCGACATTAGGGGGTAGGCCGAGGAGGATGTGTGGGAGTGGTTGACGCTGAGAGTCCGGACCTTAAGTATGAGGAGATCCAATAGAGGGCAAGGTCCGTGATGCCAAGAGATTCCAGGATCTGAAGTAGAAGGGAGTGGTCAGTATCGAAAGCGGCGGACAGGTCGAGGAGGAGGAGGACAGAGTAGTGGCGCTTGCTTTTGGCAGTCATTAGGTCATTGGTGACTTTGATCAGTGCTGTTTCAGTGGAGTGGAGGGGTCGAAAGCCGGATTGCAGGCGGTCGAACAGTGAGCAGGAGGAGAGGTGAGAGGACAGCTCAGAGTGGACGTGCTGTTCAAGTAGTTTAGAGGCGAAGGGGAGGAGAGATATAGGGCGGTAGTTGGAGACAGCTGTGGGGTCAAGGGAGGGTTTTTCTGAGGATGGGTGTGATCAAGGCATGTTTGAAGGCTGAGGGGAAGGTGCCAGTGGTGAGTGATAGGTTGAAAAGATGAGTCAGGGCTGGGATGATAACGGAGGAGGGTTTGGAAATGAGGTGGGATGGGAGCGGGTCGTGGGCACTGGTGGTGAGGTGTGATTTTGACAGGAGGGACGAGAGCTGGTCTTCAGTTATGTGGGGGAAGCAGTTGATGGAAGGAGAGGGCAGTATAGGTGAGAGGGGAGGCTGTGGGGACAGTGGATCAAAGCTGACTCTGATTCTGTCAATCTTTTCTTTGAAGAAAGAGGCAAAGTCTTCAGCAGAGATAAGGGAAGATGGAGGGTGAGCGGGCGGGCGGAGTAGGGAATTGAAGGTTTTGAAAAGTTGTTTGGGATTGTGGGCCAGGGAGGTTATTAGGGATGAGAAGGTTTGTTTGGTGGTAGCAAGAGCATTCTTGAAGGCGATGAGGGACTGTTTGAACAGTGCAAAGTGCTCAGCGGAATGTGATTTTTTCCAACTCCTCTTGGCAACCCTGGATGTTCATCTCAGGTCTTTAGTGAGGGCGGTGCACCAGGGTTCCTGTTAGTGCGTGGAGCATGGTTGTGAGGGATGCGGCTAGGTCGAGGGCCTTGGTTAGCGTGGTGTTGTAGAGGGTGGTGGCAGTGTCTGTGTCACGTATGGATGTTATGTCGGTGAGAGGGAGGAGGGATTCAGAGAGTGAGTGTAGATCAATGTGTTTTAGGTTTCTGCGGGGGTGATCGAGTTTGCGGAGAGGAGGTGGCATAGTAGGGGAGGAGAGGGAGGAGAAGGTCAGTAGATTGTGTCAGAGATGGGGAGGGATGAGTTTGAGAGGTTAGTGAGGGAGCAAAGACGGGTAAAGATGAGGTCCAGCGTGTGGCCACCTTCGTGGGTGGTGGAGGAGGACCATTGGGAGAGCCCGAAGGAAAAGGTCAGGGAAAGAAGTTGAGAGGCGGTTGGGTGGGTGGTGTCGATGGGGATATTAAAGTCACCCATTATGATGGTGGGGATATCAGCAGAGAGGAAGTAAAGTAGCCAGGTGGTGAAGTGGTCGAGGAAGGTGGGGATGGATCCAGGGGGCGGTAGATGACGGCCAGCTGGAGGTTACAGGGGGAAAACATGCGGACAGAGTGGACTTTGAAAGAGAGGAAGAGTAGCAGAGGGGGGTAGTGGAGGAGCGAAGGAGCAGGTGTTGGACAGGAGTATGCCGACACCTCCGCCATGTTTGTTAGAGGGGCGGGGTGTGTGGGAAAGACTGAAACCGCCGTAGGATAAGGCAGCAGGGAAGGCCATGTCGGAGTGGGTGAGCCAGATCTCATTGATGCCAAGGAATGAGAGTTTATTGGAAATAAAGAGTTTGTGGATGTGTGTGAGTTTATTACAGACTGAACGGGCATTCCAGAGTGCGCCTCGTAGGGAGATTTGGGGAGCAGGGGCTGGGAGGATGGATCCAAGGTTGGTGAGGTTGCGAGGGAGGGTGATGGTGAGGTTACGAGGGTTGGTGGTGGGCTATGGGGGTGGGGTGTAGGTGACTGTGGGGATGTGGCGGGGGAGCCGGGATTAGGGGAAATGTCGCCAACAAGTAGGAGGAGCAGGGAGAGGGTTAGCAGGTGAGAGCAGGAGAGTTTACGTGGTGGGCATGCCTGTTTGGAGATGGAGGATTGAAAATGAAGGAATAGTTCGGAGAAGTGGGTGAGGTGGTTAGGTAGGATGGAGGATGAGAGAAGTATTTTGCTGCTGGGTGGTGGGATGTGTGGGGGTAGCAGATAGTGGAGAATTATGGGAGTGAGAGTGCACCGGAGTGGAAACATTGTGGATGGTGGGTGGGGGCAGGGGTTACAGGGGTCAGACGCAGCAGGGGTTAGGTGCAGCGGGAAAGAGAGCTGTAATGGTGGACGAGTGGTCAGGGGTGAAAAGCAGTGGGATGCCACAAACGGATGAGCTACAGTCCAGGGGAGATGTGGCTGGGGTCGAGATCAAGCAATCCGAGACAAGATGTGGAACCGAGAACGAGGCGATGGAGCCGGGAATGAGAAGGTGCAGCGGTGATCGAGGGTTGAGATTCAGACCAGGGGGGGATGTAGCTGGGTATCAGATGGGGCATTCAGGAACTAGATGATGCACCCAGGGCGAGGTAGATTGGCCGGGGATGAGATGATGGGATACTGCAGCCAGGGGATGAAATGATGCGACCAGAGGACGAGATGATGCAGCCAGTATGTGGAAGAACAGTAGTCAGGAGGAGGTAAGATGGCTGGGGAGGATGAGTGGAGAGATGACTAGTTCCTTAGTTGTTGGAGGGATTTAAGGAGTTAATAAGAAATGAAGTAGTAAGGGGTGGTAGTGAATAGAAAAGAAACATTGTGGTGGATTTCTATTCATTTACCTTCCAGTCCATTTCTAGTCTATTTCTAAGTATTGTACTTAGAAAATGTACTTTGAAAGATATAGTTTGAAAGATACATAGATCAGACAAGTCTGGATCAGACTTGTGGTTCTGAATATATCTGCAGCTAAGATGAATCAGGTGTGGATGAGGGGGTGGGTGGGTATGAACTGACCAGATACTGAGAGTTAAACAAAGGTTATAAAAAGTAGGGAGGGGTTGGAGTAGCCACTCCAAGTCATGGAAGAGTGATCATGAGGAATGAGAAAGAGCAAGGACATGATGATAGGTATGAAAATATAAACATATATAGATATTATATGCACAGCAAACAGACGGTCAGAGGCTAGCAAAACTTGTGTAGATTCAATGCGTACCTGTGGGAAGAGGAGACAGCCCAATTAGATGATGATGATGCAGATGATGATGATGCAGCAGTGACAATGGTGATAAATGGACAAGTGTATCATAAATTTCTAGTCTATTTCTAAGTATTGTACTTAGAAAATGTACTTTGAAAGATATTATTTGACAGATACATGGATCAGACAACTCTGGATCAGACTTGTGGTTCTGAATATATCTGCAGCTAAGATGAATCAGGTGTGGATGAGGGGGTGGGTAGGTATGAACTATTGGAAACTCATGCATTAACGCATGGTACATATAGGTACCATGCGTTAACGCATGTGTTAACGCAAACACTAAATATGCCTCAAAAATGGCAAGGGGAAAAACTGGAATCATTAATGCATCCTGTAAATGGATGAAACCTCTAAAGTGTGACCCTAGCCTAAGCCTATCTTGTGTGATACTGGCAGTTGAGCTGGCAGTTATCAAATTAAAATACACCCCCTCCCCACCGCCGTCAGACCCCAGTGTCCTGCCTCATATACAGCTGTTCTCCTCTACTGTTCTGCAGCTTCTGCTATCGAGTCACCTGATCAGAAAGTGCTTCAGCCTTAGCACAAACTGAACAGTGGAGCAGAAATCTGACACCTCTCTGCTCCACAAAGCATTAAGGCTGTCAGGTGGCAGCGAATGGTGCACTGAGTAACTTGTGCCTGACTCTATATCGCCCCAACTGTAGTCTGGTGACCAACGCCCGTTACACCACATAGGTCATGCATAGGTCATTGCAATGCCTGCTGTTGCCTTTCCAGTGCAATTTTTAGCATTATAATTTACACCAAAGCAGGGGAAAATGAAAAGCTATAGGGATATTGCTCACATCTACATGCAGCATTCCACTGAGAGTACGAGAAACCTGAGATGCTTCTAAGGGTAGGGTCAGATGAGGTTTTTTTTTCCATGAGAGAAAATCGGATCAATCACAGTCTCATCAGAGTTTGATCAGAGTGTAATTTTATTGGTTGAGGAAAAGATGGAAAAAAACATTTCTCTACTTTCTCCATACTGTCAGACCTGTGAAAATCAGACTTACACTCAGGAGCGGTGTGATGTTCTCCACAGACCAATTAAATTGCATGGCCGAGTGCAATCTGATTTACAGAGGCAACTCAGGCATACAGAGAAAAATGGGACTTGTGCAAGACCTCATAGAATAACATTGATCTGACTGCCATCCAATGTTTTGTCGAACAGCTCTTGGACCAAAGATACGTTAGGCTGGTTTTACACTGCAGGATTTTGCCTGATCAGGTTCCATCCAGTTTGTGTGCCAAAACCAGGAGAGGAACTTGCAGAGAAAAACTATAATTGAAAGATTAACACCTGTTCTGAGTTTTGGGGGCACTCCTGGTTTTGGCACCCAATCTGGATGGATGAAAATCAGTGAAAATCTTGCAGTGTGAAACCAGCCTAAGGCTGGCTTCACTCCACGGTTCTATCAGGTCACGGGGCTGTCCAGGGTGAACCTGACAGCCCTGGACCCGATTTTACTGTAGTGCAGCCCTATGGGGCCAGATTGAGACAGATGGCAGCTATCTGCCATCCAGTTTCCATCTGTCTGGGAGGATACAGGTGTATTCGGATTTTTCTCCTGGACACAAAAATGCTGCTTGCATTTGCAAATTGGAGCCTCCTGGCAATCCAGTGCTCCCTAACATGGGAGTCTATGGGATGGATTGCCCCGACCCGGGAGGATCCGGGAACCGGACGCCGACTGCTGAAGCTTAGCATGAGCTACGCTGAACTTCAGCACCAAGGAGCTGTCCCCTGTGAAGCGATTCAGCACCATTTCGCAGGGGACAGCTGAGCTCGGCTGCATCTGGCTACAAACTGGACCGGAGGGCATATTAGCCCTCCGATTCTGTTTGCAAATCCGGTCCGAGGCTATCAGGTTCACCCCTGATAGCCCTGGGTCAGGTTGTGCCGTGGTGTGAAGCCGGCCTTAGTATGAGCGAACCAGTATAAGGTCTGATTCAGCAGAACTGAAATACACATGTAAATTGATAGAATAGAAAACAGACAGCATTTCATTCTGATCCTTACATATGTACTTGGGACAACCCCTTTAAGTAGGATGTTTGCTATAATAACCGCTCCTTAAATGGCATAAACGGCCACCTAAACGTATAATTGGGATTTCACATTCCCTTAGCCGCTGCCTGAGAAAAGAACACACGGTCCCGCTGCAATATTTTTTTGTTAATTTAATAAATTAAGGTGTATAAATCAAATCAATTGACCATTTTGTTAGAGAACTCACAAAGTGATTTAGACACTTGGCAATTAACAGTGATTGATAAGTCAAGCGGTGAGGAAATTCAGAGCAATTTCAATGTTCTCTGTTGGCCTCTAAAACTCAGACTGATAAATATCAAAAAGAAACATAGAGACCTCAATGGCAAAGCGCAGTCAATTACCTCTGTCCCAGCGCTTTCTCTGAAATGCTCAGAAGAAAGATCTATAATTAAAACCCAAACAATCCTCCGTGCTGGGCAGGTTAGATTCTGCGGTCACTCCCCACTGATCTGATTCAGCTGCAGACTGAGAAATTGTGTTCGAATTTCCCTTGTGGATGAAAGAATGATATACATAGCAGAACGAGCTGGACGTGGTCAAGTATTATCTCTTCCTTGCTAGAACAAAAGTCCCATTTCAATAAATATTTCAATGAAATTTTGGATATAATAAATAGATAAAATTGCAAAGTGTTTATAAAAACAAGAAACTTCACAGTTTATCCCTTATTAAAAGTAATCTCCATCCTCAAGAACAGAGATGTTTCACAGCCTAAGTTACAAGCCACCCTGCAGCTCCAGCATGGTTAGTTACCTAGGCAAGGAGTGCGGACAGGGTCTGGGTTTTACAGCATTTTTGTGCTGCACTGATTTGCTCTGAATTGGATTGCTTGATCTGACTAGCCTCAGCATTCCTGGACTTCTCATACTAAATATAGGGAGCTATTGTATATAGAGGGGCTATGTGGAAGCTCATACTGTATATAGGAAGCAGTGTGGAGGCTGATAATATATATAGGAGGCTGTATGAGGGCTCATCTTGTATATAGAGAGACTATGTGGCGGGGGGAGCACACAAGGGGAGACAGCTCAAAGGAGAGAGCACATGAGGGAATGAAGACAGCAGAGGGGGAAGTAGACAGCACACAGGGGACAGAATGTGTGGCACTGTGGATTACCCACTGCCACCTGACTGTCCAGCCCTCATGGGGTTAATTCCTCTCTCCCCCTCCTCCTCACCTTACAGTGGCTGATTTGTTTGTCTGTCACACCCCCCTTATTTGCCTAACCACCCCACCTGTTATATATGCTCTGGGTTTCAGCCATCTTGTCTTTTCCCCTGCTGCTTGCCCAAAGAGCAGTTTCCCACCCTCCCGCCCTGTTATTGGAATTTTGAGGTTGTCGCAGCAGTGGAGAGAGTGATTTGAGAGTTATCCTGCACTGGACGGCCAGTGGCAGACGACTCCTGCACTCACGTGATCTGGCGGATTTGTGCCTTGCTTGAGCTGCGGCCTTTGATTTATCCACAAAAGAAAAAAGTAATACACAATGAATGTGTTTACAACAAGTCATGAGTAAGGTGTTATGTTGATACCTCTCATTAAAGCATTGAAAAATAACTGTTGTTGGTGTGCTTTCTGTGCGGCGAGGGGAGGGGAATTTATGATGGGTCTGGATAGTCTGCACGGGGAGAGATAGAGAGCACACAGGGGGGAGTCAGGTCAAAGGAGAGAGCACAGAGGGGAGAAGACAGCACAGGGAGTAGAGAAAGAGCAGACGGGGGGAGAGACAGCCTACACGCCCAGTACCACAGAGCACACCCCCATGCGTTAGTATCGGGCCCCTATGTAATACACATAGGAATATATATAGTACATATAAGGGGCTGTGTGACAAATCACACTGTATATAGGGAGGCTAGGTGGAGGCTCATATGGTACATAGTGGAATGTCAGCATATATAATTCTGCTCAGTATTAAGTGATAATGTTCATATAAAATAATCTTTGTAATAAATATGTAAATATTAATTATCAGCATAATTAATTTCAGCCCATTGGTTCAGCCTCCTCAACAGTCACAGTCTCTCATGTGGCTCTTGAGAAACATAATTGCCTGCTCCTGTGTTAGAAGGATCTCTTGATAAAAAGTTTGTGCCTTTTAACTTTTTATAGAGTATCCGTAAACTAAAAAGAACTTTGATAGACAGACTTGTTACATGTACCTTTGCTTGGCAAGTCCCAATGCACTCTTGTTTTCCCCTAATCCAGTATTCTCGCTTTTTTCCCTAATCCAGCACACCAAGAGCAATCTAAATACAATGCAATAACTGGCAAGTGACAGGAGGAACTATTGGGATTTAACAATAGGGATTTTAGCCACTCACATTGGTCACCACATTCCCCACCATTGATACTGTGAGGAGTGGTAGCTGGCACAGGAGAGGGGAGAGGTACCTATAGATATCTTTATTTGATGTTTTACAAGTACAAACAGGCTTTTGGCTTCTGATCGAAGTCTGTGTCAGAAGAGTATATACATTTTTCTTCGATGTATAACCTCTTATTGTGATCTCATTTTCTGTCAACCTGGTGACAAGAAAAGAACTAAGTCCTTATCCTCAACGTAAGAATTTTCACGTCACTGGACCATATGCATAACAGTTCATATCCTCCATAGCAAAAATAAGAGATAATTTTTTGTCTTTTTACTTTCCTACTGTGCCAAAACAGTTTAATGGAAATGCCACAACTATTGTAAAATTACTCTTATCAGTAAACAAGCGCTAAAGACTTAATGCTCTTATAATTTTCATGGAGTTTAATTGTGATAATGCTAAAGGGGTGGGAATCACTTTAAAGGGATCCTGTCACCTCCAAAACACCTCCTAAGCTACCAAAACATGTCCCTGCACCATCCTATCACTAATCTCACACTCCTTTTGTCTCCTAAAAGCATCCTGTGAAAGTGCATAAAAATGTTTTAATACTCACTCATTAGTGATTATAATTAGCAGGGCTATATTCTTTAGCCCTTAGGGCGTGTTGTTTTGCAGCCTGAATGATCCAGTCCTCTCTGTGCAGCTTCTGCTGTGATGTGGAGCTGAAGACAGGACTAATGATTTGCATTCTGTGAGTGATAGAGAGGGGAGGGTAAAGCTTGAACAAGCAAAGCACACAGACAGAGAGGGTGGATCCTGGAGCCTGCAAAACAACACGCCCTGGGGACTAAAGAATATAGCCCCTGCTAATTATAATCACTAATGAGTGAGTATTAAAACGTTTTTATGCACTTTCACAGCATGCTTTTAGGAGATAAAAAGAGTGTGAGATTAGTGATAATATGCTGCAGGGACATGTTTTGGTAGTTTAGGAGGCATTCTGGAGGTGACAGGATCCCTTTAACCATAAAAATTAGAATATTCTGAAAACTCAGGGTATCTGCCTTAAGGCTGGAAACACACTGTTCGAGTGACATGCGAGTCACTCAGACGAGTCTCGGATGACTAACTCTGAATGGCCTCCACCTCTCTGGATGGCAATGTCACCTGCTTGTGTTTCCAAGCAGCTTCACACTCCCATCCTGACAGGGGAGGCCATTCCGAGTTAGTCATCCATGACTTGTCCGAGTGACTGGCATATCACTCGGACAGTGTGTTTCCAGCCTAACACTATCTCTGCACGAGCAAATGTATTGTGTGATAAAAAAGTGTAAAACATTATAAAACTTGATTTTTATAGCATTTATAGCATTATGCATCATTATGCCGCAATTTATTTTTAATTCACATGCAAATCCGGCATGCAACGCACTGGTAGGAGTATCGGTGCACTTGCAGTCTATGGCTCCTCCTAACTTCTTCCATCTGAAGTTACCCCAATTCTTGTCTGACAGGGGAGAGCATAGGAGATGCTAAGCTAAAGAGCATTGGTTTTCGCAATTAAGAAGAATGCACTGTGCGGAGAGAAGCGCGGAGCCATAGATTGCAAGTGCACCGACAAGCCCTCTAGTAGTAACAAATGTTACGGCAAAATGCCAGATTCTTATCAGCGGTTAGTGGACGAGGGAATGACATTCACAAGTCTCAGTTTTCTATGTAAGAATATTCCTGAAGTAGAGGCGCCCTAAAAGGTTTATCAAAGAAACAGATGCTAATACATGAGTTAATCAAACTTCAAATCCATTGATTTACATTCTCAATTCTTCACAATGATTGGTTCCCCAACAATATCTTCTATATGGTGACTGGTTCCCTATGATATAAACTTGCAATGAGTCACAGCACCATAGCTCTATCGGGTACATCAATTACCCACATCAAGGCACAGGTCACCTCCCAAGAAGCACATCTTGGGAACTGTATAACCATAAAAATCAAAAAGACAGCGCCTCACCGGTTGCATGATGCTTGATAAAGATCTCTGATCGAAATGTCACATTGGGGGCAGAAATAAAGAAGATAACTTGAATAATACTAACCGGTGAGGCGCTGTCTTTTTGATTTTTATGGCTCCCTATGATGTCAAGAGTTGGCAGAGTAAACAAGTTTATTGAGGGACACGTAAAGTCCCCAAAGACTCTTAGCAGGGCGTATAGCTCTACACCCTTATCTTATGTTGACCAGATAGGGCCATGAAGGGACATGTCTTTTACATGTTCCTACTCAATAACAACTTAGCGGATGCCATCTTATAGTTCATATTATAAGTTCAAAATGGAGACTTCAGTAAGTTAAACAATTACTTATAGTAAACCAAACAATTACTCTCAATGTCAGATAATTGCCATGACACCAACAAAAGCAGAATTTAGGTGATCTTACATATGAGGAGGAATAATTTAAAATACCTAAGCTGTAATGTAAAATCTGTAAGAGGCCCTGCTATGGCCCCTGTCCTGGCTTTTATTATTGCATACCCGCTCTTGCAAATATTTATCCTATTATGGCATTTACCATTAGTCATTACTCTGCAGTAAATGAGCTACTACTGTAGAAGCTGAAACTAAAATGGTGAAGTTCGAGCCCCTCGGTCACTCTGTTATACCAGGCGGATTTTTATTGTTCCCTTTTTAAAAACAACATGTGATCATAGCAGTCATCACATCCTAAATTCTGTTTGTTAAAACTGTGGCATATTGTGCTTCAGGTGTATGTGTATACAGCAAAGTACGTATAATTTACAGCATAGGTGTAAAAGCAAGGAGGAGGGTGACAGCACTATTATCTTAGGTGACAGCTAAGTAAGACCTCTCGATGACAGGTGACAATTCCACATTTACCGCCCGTGCATTGGGAGGTAAAAATTGAGAGACAGCACCAGCCATCAACCTGATGCTCTTGTTATGGTTATCAGCCCAGGGCAGAGGGGACGCATATTATGCAAAAATACAATGTAGATATAGGAAGATGGTTTTCTATATGACACCACGTTGCCCAGCAAGTGACAGGTGACAATTATGCAGTCTGCACTTGTTGACCTATATATGGCAGCTAGAAAGCAATGAAAAAAAATATTTTCATCAATGCAAATGGATTTCCATGACAGTGAAAAAAATATCCTCTGCTTACACCTAGAAGTGCTCAAACCTCAGTGCTATAATGTAGCTGTGCACAGTGATGCACAAAAGAATTAACGTTAAAACCTAAAGGGTACCTTTACACGCGGCTACATTTCTAGGGTGGCTACAGGTAACTTACTGGTTGCAGTGAAATCATGGAGAGATTATTCCATTTGTACACAGCAACAAGATAGAACCTTGTCTCCATGATTTCACTGCAACCAGTAAGTTACCTGTAGCCACCCTAGAAATGTAGCCGCGTGTAAAGGTACCCAAAGAGCTAATATGTATAAGTAGAAAGGCTATTGCATCTCCAGTATGTGCCATTGACTTATATTTCAATAGACTTCCCTGGGAGAACTGCACAGAGTGAACAATGGCTCTGCAGCCTGCAATTAATAACCAAGGGATATATTCCACTTGCTGTAAAAAATGGACCTACCAAACTAGGTGACTCTCTCAAATTTGAATGCTAGTTCAAAAGCTAATAATGAAAAATAGGACAGTTTTTACCAGTATTTAGTTTTTAGTTCCCTGTGTGGGAAATGTCTTTACAGCATAGAGAACTGTTTTTTAAAAGTATTAAGGTACCGTCACACGCGGCAATTTTGCTAGCAATTTCTCTGGCAATTTGCTGGTTGCAGTGAAATCATGGAGACATTGTTCCATTTGTACACAGCAACAAAATGGAACAATGTGTCCATGATTTCACTGCAACCAGCAAATTGCCAGTGAAATTGCTAGCAAAATTGCCGCGTGTGACGGTACCTTAAGAGTGGCTGATCTTAAAGAGGTTATCCCAATGCAAAGAGGACTTGTCAACCATTTGCCTCATTGCAATGAAGGTGCCATAGGCCGGCTTCACACTGCGGCGTGATCCGGTCCGGAGCTGTCCGGGAGGACCCCGACTGCCGCGGACCGGATCAGCACACAGGACTGGGGGGCTAGTATGCCCTCCGGTCCGATGTGCAGCGCACGCAGTTCCCGCTGCTGATAAGTCAGGACCGCGGGCACCGCGGTCCTGACATATCAGTGGCTGAAGCTGCGTGTGCTGCACACCGGACCGGAGGGCATAATAGCCCACCAGTCCTGTGTGCTGATCCGGTCTGCGGCTGTCAGGGTCCTCCCGGACAACCCCGGACCGGATCACGCCGCAGTGTGAAGCCGGCCTTACTGTGAGCTCCTAATGACGTTGAAGGAGCCAATCCACTGATCTCACAACATCATCTGGAGCTGGAAAAATGCGGCCCTTTCTGATGAAACAAACCTGGGCAATGATGGTGTCACGGGTGGCACGGATGACAGGGTAGAGGCCACGCGCAGACGGTCCCAGCGTTTGGCCAATCAGCCATAAGGTTTGAGGACGGTCCGTCTTTCAGGGGCATTTACCTTCTGTGTAGATAAAGAGAAGGTATGATAAGATCTCCCTATCATGGGGAGACGGCTGGGAAGGTCTTGTGCTCGGTCTGGTTTCTACACCAGTATTCTGGGTCTCTAGGACCCAGCAGGTTCTTCCCTCCTTTATAAGGAGTTTCATTGCCCTCCCTCGGTGCAGGTGATATTTCCTTGAGGACTCATTATCCTTGCTCCAGCAGAAGCTGAGGTTGTGGAGGTTGCTGTGCTCTGCTGCAAGATAAGTGTTTTCTTTCCCCATTGTCTGTTTTTTCCTTGTGTTGTCTTTAGTTGTTAGTGGAGGGGTCTAGTGAACCTCTCCATCTGATCCTTAGATAAGGTAGTTCTAGGATCAGAGAGGGACGAGGTTCGTGGTCGGCGACAGTTGAGGAAACTGTATAGGGACGTTAGGGCAGACAGGGTCAGCCCTAGTAAGACTAGGGGTCACCCTCTCCCTCTTGTGCCCATAGCTTTAGGGACTCCTTATTCCCCCCCCCCCCGTCGTGGTCCTACGCTGGGTGCCTCTCCCGCTCCCAGCGTGACATTATCACCTGCCAATACTGTAACTGAAGGACAGGGGAGGAACCGATTTTTCTTCCTTTCCTTATGGATCCTGTGTCTGCTTTGGCCCAGCAGCTGCAGTCTCTGTCTTTGGAGGTTGCGGACCTTCGGTCGGCTTTACAGGGCCCGCAACCGCAAAATGGTGTCTTGGGGAATCAAGCATTGGGTCAGGCCAGACCTGAACCTAAGGTTGCCCTCCCTGACAGGTTTTCAGGAGGTAGAGATAAGTTTACTGTGTTCAAAGAGGCCTGTAAATTATATTTTAGGCTTAGGCCTTATTCCACTGGTGATGAGCAGCAGCGTGTAGGAATTATTATGTCGCTACTGCAGGGAGATCCCCAGTCCTGGGCTTTCTCTCTGCCACAGGACTCTACTTGTCTCCGCTCTGTGGATGAATTTTTTGACGCCCTGGGCCTCATATATGATGACCCTGACCGTGTCGCTTTGGCTGAATCCAGGTTACGCCATCTCCGCCAGGGGACTCGGTCGGCGGAATCATATTGTTCTGAGTTCCGCAGGTGGGCTACGGACACGAAGTGGAACGATCCGGCACTCCGGAGTCACTTTTGTCAGGGTCTTTCGGAGAGGCTGAAGGACGCTCTGGCGGTTTATGAGACCCCTCCGTCCCTGGAGGCGGCTATGTCGTTAGCTATTCGTATGGATAGACGCCTCCAGGAGCGGAGGGGTAGACCTCCTGTTACTGGGAGCCATTCTCGTGGTGATTCCTGGTTACCGGGAGGTCACGCGGAGGGTGAGTCGTTCCTCCCGAGTGCGGAGGAACCGATGCAGCTAGGAGGTGCGGCGGCCTCGAGGTTCTCCGCCGGTACCTCCCGGGGCAAGGGGAAGGGGGTCTGTTTTTTCTGTGGGAAAGGGGACCATTTTATTGGGGCCTGTCCCTACACCCCTAAACGGACTGGGGGGCCTGGACCTTCTGTGACTATGGGGGGTGTGGAGGTGGTCGAGCGGGAGGTGTGTGTATCCTCCATTTGTACTTCCCGTTTCCTCCTAAGTGCGGAGGTGGCGCTGGAGGGCACAACGGAGGGTATTTCTGTGTTTGTGGATAGTGGTGCGGGGGTCAGCATGGTGGATGCTCATTTTGTAGACGCTCATGGGCTTAACTGCTGTTTATTGTCTCGCCCCATCCGTATCTATGCCATCGACTCAGCACCTCTTGCTCAAGGTAGTCTCACACATATCGTACATGACATTAAGTTGACGGTTGGATCCCAACATCAAGAGACGATATCTTGCTATGTTCTAGACGGTCTCCCCGCTCCCATTGTCCTGGGCTTGCCATGGTTGATTAAACATAATCCCGTAGTGGATTGGCAGTCCCGGGACATTGTGGAATGGAGTGATTTTTGTTCTGAGAATTGTTTGGTTACCTCATTTTCGGTGGTGTCTGCGGTATCTCTGCCTCCGTTCCTATCGGAGTATGAGGATGTGTTCTCAGAGAAGGGGTGCCAAGACCTGCCCCCCCATCGGGCATATGATTGCCCAATCAACCTCATTCCCGGAGTTAAACTGCCCAAAGCTAGGATGTTTGCTATATCGGGTCCGGAAAGACAGGCGATGAAGGATTTCATTTCCGAGAGTCTGCAGACGGGTCACATCAGGCCCTCAACCTCGCCGGTTGCGGCTGGTTTCTTTTTTGTTAAGAAAAAAGATGGGGGCCTCCGTCCTTGCCTGGATTTCCGGGAGTTGAATCGGATTACTGTCCGTGATCCGTACCCCCTCCCTCTGATTCCTGATTTATTCAGTCAGGTAGTGGGTGCTAAATGGTTCTCCAAGTTGGATTTGAGGGGGGCCTACAACCTGATTAGGGTCAGAGAGGGGGATGAATGGAAGACGGCATTTAATACCCCGGACGGCCATTTTGAAAGTCTCGTAATGCCGTTCGGGCTCACTAATGACCCTGCGGTTTTCCAACACTTTGTCAATGACATATTCCATCATTTGGTGGGTAGATTTGTGGTTGTTTACTTAGATGATATCTTGATCTATTCCCCCGATTTGGAGACGCATCAGTCCCATGTCAAGCAGGTGTTACAGGTCTTACGAGACAATAAGCTGTATGCTAAACTCGAGAAATGTGTCTTCGCCGTTCAGGAGGTACGGTTTTTGGGGTACCTCCTGTCGCCATTGGGTTTTCGGATGGATCCGGAAAAAGTCCGGGCGGTGTTGGACTGGGAACAACCAGACAATCTACGGGCATTGCAACGTTTTTTGGGGTTTACCAACTTTTACCGTAAATTTATTCGGAACTATTCGGTGCTGGTGACGCCTCTTACGGACATGACTAGGAAGGGGACAGATTTTTCCGTGTGGTCGGAGTCTGCTCGCCGGGCTTTCTCCTCCCTAAAGCGTTGCTTTGTTTCCGCACCTATTCTCCGTCAGCCCGATCTTTCTCAGCCCTTCGTGGTGGAGGTGGATGCGTCGGAGGTGGGGGTGGGGGCTGTATTGTCGCAAGGCCCTTCGCCTGGGAGATGGGTGCCCTGCGCGTTCTTCTCCAAGAAGTTGTCGTCGGCCGAGAGGAATTATGATGTTGGTAATAGGGAGCTGTTGGCTATTAAATTGGCTTTTGAGGAATGGCGTCACTGGCTGGAGGGGGCTGTCCATCCCATCACGGTTATTACCGACCACAAGAACCTGTCTTACCTTGAGTCCGCCAAGCGTCTCAATCCCCGGCAGGCTCGGTGGTCCTTGTTTTTCACGAGATTTAATTTTACCGTCACTTACCGTCCGGGGGTTGAGAACGTGAAGGCTGATGCATTGTCGCGTAGTTTCCCGGGTGGTAGTGCTCATGAAAGTCCCGTTCCCATCTTACAGGAGGGGGTGGTTGTTTCTGCTCTTTGCCCTGATCTGGAGGGGGAGGTGTTGAAGGTCCAGGGGGGCGCCCCTGCCTCCTGTCCTTCTGGGAGACTTTTTGTGCCATCATCTTTGCGTCTCAGGGTGCTGTCAGAGCATCACGACTCCGTATTGGCGGGGCATCCCGGCAGTAGGGCCACCTTCGATCTTTTATCTCGCCGCTTTTGGTGGCCGGGGTTGAGGAAGGACGTAGCGGAATTCGTATCTGCCTGTAGTGTGTGTGCACGGGCTAAGGTTCCGCATACCCGTCCGGCTGGTTCTCTCTTGCCATTGTCTATTCCTGAGAGGCCATGGACGCATGTGTCAATGGATTTTATCACCGATCTCCCGGCGTCGACAGGCAAGACGGTAGTGCTGGTAGTGGTTGATAGATTCAGTAAGATGGTTCGCTTTGTGGCACTGCCCGCACTTCCTAATGCTCGGACACTGGCACAGGTGTTTGTAGGTGAGATTGTGAAGCTTCATGGAGTTCCCTCCGAGGTGGTTTCTGATCGGGGTACTCAGTTTGTCTCCAAGTTTTGGAAGGCTTTTTGTGCACGTTTGGGAATTGCTTTGTCCTTCTCTTCTGCTTTTCATCCTCAGTCTAATGGGCAGACCGAACGTATGAATCAGAATTTGGAGACTTATCTGAGGTGTTTTGTCTCTGACAATCAGGAGACTTGGGCGAGTTATCTGCCCTTGGCCGAATTTGCCCTTAATAATCGCCTTCAGGAGTCCACTGGCAAGTCACCATTTTTCGGTGCATATGGGTTTCATCCTCAGTTTGGTACTTTTAGTGGTACGAGTCCTTCCGGAGTTCCGGAAGAGGACCGTTTTACCTCGTCCCTCTCCTCGGTTTGGCGGGGTGTGCAGCGTAGCTTGAAGCTCTTAGGTGACAGGTACAAACGTATGGCTGACAGGAAGCGTGCGCCAGGTCCGGACCTATGTGTGAATGACTACGTGTGGTTGTCTACCAAGAATGTGAAGTTGAAGGTGCCCTCTTGGAAGTTGGGGCCCCGGTTTATTGGCCCCTATAGGATAACCGCCGTTATCAATCCCGTGGCGTTTCGTCTCGCGTTGCCTCCTGCTCTTAAGATTCACGATGTGTTTCACAGGTCGCTCCTCAAGCCGTATGTGCCATCATCTAACCCGTCTCCTTTGCCTCCTGAGCCCATCTGTGTGGCGGGGAATCTGGAATTCGAGATCTCGAGGGTGGTTGATTCACGCATGTTGCGCCGTTCTCTTCAGTATTTAGTGCACTGGAGGGGGTACGGTCCTGAGGAGCGGATGTGGGTGCCGGCGTCGGAGGTGTCCGCCGCGAGGCTGGTCCGCGCTTTTCACCGTTCCCATCCGGATAAGCCTGGTCCTGAGTGTCCGGGGGCCACTCGTGGACGGGGGGGTACTGTCACGGGTGGCACGGATGACAGGGTAGAGGCCACGCGCAGACGGTCCCAGCGTTTGGCCAATCAGCCATAAGGTTTGAGGACGGTCCGTCTTTCAGGGGCATTTACCTTCTGTGTAGATAAAGAGAAGGTATGATAAGATCTCCCTATCATGGGGAGACGGCTGGGAAGGTCTTGTGCTCGGTCTGGTTTCTACACCAGTATTCTGGGTCTCTAGGACCCAGCAGGTTCTTCCCTCCTTTATAAGGAGTTTCATTGCCCTCCCTCGGTGCAGGTGATATTTCCTTGAGGACTCATTATCCTTGCTCCAGCAGAAGCTGAGGTTGTGGAGGTTGCTGTGCTCTGCTGCAAGATAAGTGTTTTCTTTCCCCATTGTCTGTTTTTTCCTTGTGTTGTCTTTAGTTGTTAGTGGAGGGGTCTAGTGAACCTCTCCATCTGATCCTTAGATAAGGTAGTTCTAGGATCAGAGAGGGACGAGGTTCGTGGTCGGCGACAGTTGAGGAAACTGTATAGGGACGTTAGGGCAGACAGGGTCAGCCCTAGTAAGACTAGGGGTCACCCTCTCCCTCTTGTGCCCATAGCTTTAGGGACTCCTTATTCCCCCCCCCCCGTCGTGGTCCTACGCTGGGTGCCTCTCCCGCTCCCAGCGTGACAGATGGCACTTGACAGGCAATGACGACGCACAGAGGGAAGAATGACTTGTCAATCATCAACTGGAGTCTGGTGGTGGGCAACGAAGTACAGTAAAGCTGGTGAGCGAAGGGCCCACCCCAATAAAAATAAATTACTCAAAGATTCTTCAATATACTTCTACTATATAGGTATAAATGTAATAAACATTAAAAGGGGCTTTGTACTCATACATTTGATAAGGTCAAATATCATATCATCTAACATTTTTAACTAAATTTTTACAGCCATGTTTAAAGTACCAAAATTATTAGTTACTTCTAAATCTGTTCTTCCAGATCCAGCACTGTATCTCTGTCGCTGTTCTTTAGTGATTCTACACAGAGCTGTAAAATTGATGTCACATCTAAAGCACTCCAGTGCATCAGAGGGCTTACCGGCTTGTGCTGACCAAAATGGCAGGGACTATGAGCACAGATATTGACTGCAGAGCTGCATCCTGCACACAATGACTGTAGTAATGGTGGAGACACCAATCTGGACCTCAGGATAAATAACAGATGATTTTGGTGAATTGAACATCGCCATAATTATTTCAGTTTTAAAATTTGAAAGGAAATCCCCTTTAAAAAGCCAACAAACAGAGATAAACTGATTGAGATAAATACTTTGTTCAAATCATGTCTCAGATCTATAATATCCCTAGGATACTATTACCCTGATGGTAACCATGGGATTGTTCTTTTAGGTACCACCAGACCAAAATTTGGAGCTGAAATCATTTCTATTTTTGGGTGTTGGACCTCATTCTTCCAATATTTATGATCTATAAGCCATCAATATCATAATATTATGCAATCTCGTTAAGGTTGTGTGCATATGACCGTCTGAGAGAATCAGGTTGATTATCCACTCTGATCATAGCGTGCTGATTTTCTCAGATAAGGAGAAGTTGGAAAAAAAAATCCAATATCTTCTCCATTGTGTCTATCAGGGTACCGTTACACGATGCAATATTGCATGCAATTTCACTGGCAATTTGCTGGTTGCAGTGAAATTATGGACATATTGTTCCATTTGTACACGGCAACAAAATGGAACAATGTGTCCATGATTTCACTGCAACCAGCAAATTGCCAGTGAAATTGCATGTAATATTGCATCTTGTAACGGTACCCTATGTGAAATTGAATTGCACTCCGATGCCATCAAAGTTTAGTGTAATGTTTTACATGCACCCATACATTTGAATGGCCGAGTCCGATTTGATAATCAGATCAAACTCAGACATGCTGCAATATTCTTGCCTGGACAGAGTTTGTCCAAGGAAACATTTGAACATATACACACCACTGTATACTAAGGGTACATCACACTTGGCGACGCTGCAGCGATCCCGACAATGATACGACCTGGTAGGGATCGCTGGTGCGTCGCTACGTGGTCGCTGGTGAGATGTCAAACAGTCAGATCTCACTAGTGACGCAGCAACTATACGGCGATCGTTTTGAAGCTGTCACTCTCGGGCATAGTGTTGAGATTGTTCGTCGTTGTCCCTGCCAAACACAGTGATGCACGCTGCCCTGCGGGAGTGCTACGACCAAAAAATGGTCCAGAATGGTTTTTCCCGATCAGCGATCTCACAGCAGGTGTCAAACGTAGCGTGATCGCTGCTGAGGTCATTGTTACGTCACAAAACTTGTGACTCAGCACCGATCTCGCTAGCGATCTCGCTTAGTGTGACTGGGACTTAACATTAGTCCGAGTTGGATCTTATGTTTCCTCAGATTGCACTGGTACTGAAAATACAAACATTTAAACCTGGCCTAAAGGAGTTGTCTACTACCTGTAGAACACATTTTTAATTACCTTGTAAATTATAAAAAGCAGAAATTCACCTCCAATACTGTTGTGGCGGCGCCATTACAGCAATGTCAGCACCAGGTCTCCCGAGACATTGTTATGCCACTCGGGTCCTGCAGCCAATCAGTGGTCACTATGGTGCTGCTGTGCTCACACATCTTCTACTTGTCCAAAGAAAAAAGTGAGGGCGTATCAGCTGAATAGTGACTGCTGATTGACAGTAGGGCTCATGTGCCATAACAATATCACCAAGCCCCAGACACTACTGAAATGGCACGTATATCCCACCAAGGTCAACATCTGCAAAGAGCTTGTATGTTCTCCCCATGTTTGCGTGGGTTTCCTCTGGGCACTCCAGTTTCCTCCCACATTGTAAAGACATACTGATAGGATATTTAGATTGTGAGCTCCAAGAGAGACAGCATTACTGATGTATGTTAAGTGCTATGGAATTAATAGCACTATATAAATGAATAAATATTATTATTAAATGTGGGAGGTAATCACATGTTATTTTGAGTTTTACATGAGAGACTACTATGTTTAAAAAAAAAGTTAATTTTTTATACAATGGGGTGCTATTCTTCACAACCCTACATCAGAGATTTAGAGATTAAGGGCTCGGACACACTCATCAGAGTTTGACTGAGGAGACTCTGAAAGGGCTGGAGCAGTGACCCTGAACGGCTTCTCCCTATCTGGACGGGGCTGTCAGCTGATTGTGTTTTTGTGCAGCTCCAGACTCCCCTTCCAGATAGGGAGAAGCCGTTCAGGGTCACTGCTCCAGCCCTTTCAGAGTCTCCTCAGTCAAACTCTGATGTAACTAAGAAAGTGTGTCCAAGCCCTGAGAGTTTTTCTCTTGTACAAGCTCTAAACACTGCTTAATTATCATCAAATACACTGGTGTGTGTATGATTGACATAGGGAAATTGGATTGTATCAATGTGAGAAAAGGGGCAATATTGAAGAAACATTTTGCACGGATCTACTTAACTAAATGACAGCATATTGTCTATACTACATAATATGGTAACATGACCCTGACCTACCATAGAAAAGATTGTTTTATCTACCGTATATGACAGCTATTTCATCAACTTTGATGCTGAGAATGTTATCCACTTCTATTATGGTGCTCTGCCAATTCTGCCAATTATTGCCAATTAGCCTGTAGCTGCTTGATTGCTTTCTTTGAAATGTAGTGAACCTTATTCTTATCACTAAAGCGTCTTCATAAAAAGGTAAGAAAAGGTCTGCAAGGATCTCCCGGAGTTACCTGTAAACAGGCAATCAATGTAAGGCTCCTGCATGTGGCTACACCATGGCTCTGTGCAGACGTTATATACAGTCATATGAAAACGTTTGGGCACCCCTCTTAATCTTACTCTTTTTTTTTTTTGTTTAAAATTGTTTTTTTGCAACAGCTATTTCAGTGTGATATATGTAATAATTGATGGACACAGTAATATTTAAGGATTGAAATGAGGTTTATTGTACTAACCGAAAATGTGAAATATGCATTATTTCAAAATATGACAGGTGCCAAAGTATGGGCACCCTTCTGATTTTCATGATTTGAATACTGCTAACTACTTTTTACTGACTTACTGAAGCACTAAATTGGTTTGGTAACCTCATTGAGCTTTGTACTTCATAGCCCGGTGTATCCAATCAGGAGAAAAGCTATTTCAGGTGTCCACTTGCAAGTTGCCTCTTCTCTGAGGAGTGGCATCATGGGCTCCTCAAAACAGCTCTCAAATGATCTGAAAAAAAAGATTGTTCAACATAGTTGTTCAGGGGAAGGATACAAAAAGTTGTCTCAGAGATTTAAGCGGTCAGTTTCCACTGTGAGGAACATAGTAAGGAAATGGAAGACCACAGGGACAGTTCTTGTAAAGGCCAGAAGTGGCAGGCCAACAAAAATATCAGAAAGGCAGAGAAGAAGAATGGTGAGAACAGTCAAGAACAATCCACAGAACACCTCCAAAGACCTGCAGCATCATCTTGCTGCAGATGGTGTCACTGTGCATCGGTCAACAATACAGCGCACACTGCACAAGGAGAAGCTGTATGGGAGAGTGATGCGAAAGAAGCCGTTTCTGCATGCACGCCGCAAACAGAGTCGCCTGAGGTATGCAAAAGCACATTTGGACAAGCCAGTTTCATTTTGGAAGAAGCTCCTGTGGACTGATGAAACAACGATTGAGTTGTTTGGTCATACAACAAGGCGTTATGCATGGTGCCACAAAAACACAGCATTCCAAGAAAAACACTTGCTACCCACTGTCAAATTTGGGTGAAGGTCCATCATGCTTTGGGGCTGTGTGGCCAATGACGGCACGGGGAATCTTGTTAAAGTTGAGGGTCGCATGGATTCCACTCATTATCAGCAGATTCTTGAGAATCATGTTCAAGAATCAGTGTCAAAGTTGAAGTTACGTCGGGGATGGATCTAACAGCAAGACAATGATCCAAAACACTGCTCCAAATCTACTCAGGCATTCATGCAGAGGAACAATTACAATGTTCTGGAATGGCCATCCCAGTCCCCAGACCTGAATATCATTGAACATCTGTGGGATGTTTTGAAGCAGGCTGTCCATGCTCGGCGACCATCAAACTTAACTGAACTGGAATTGTTTTGTAAAGAGGAATGGTCAAAAATACCTTCATCCAGGATTCAGGAACTCATTAACAGCTACAGGAAGTGACTAGAGGCTGTTATTTTTGCAAAAGGTGGATCTACTAAATATTAATGTCACTTTTCTGTTGAGGTGCCCATACTTTTGCACCTGTCAATTTTTGAAATAATGCATATTTCACATTTTCAGTTAGTACAATAAACCTCATTTCAATCCTGAAATATTACTGTGTCCATCAGTTATTACATATATCACACTGTAATAGCTGTTGCAAAAAAACTATTTTAAACAAAAAAAAAAAGAGTAAGATTGAGAGGGGTGCCCAAACTTTTTCATATGACTGTATAAAAGACAAAAATGTCTGGACCTCAAAGATTATGTACACGTATTGAGTATTTTTAGCAACTTTTTATGTAGCAAAGATCAAACTGTTTAAGGAAAAAACGCTGTGTAAAATACGCTCTATGTACTACATTTTTTATGACATCTTCATATATTTTTTTCCTATTCATTAAATTTGTTAAAATGTTGCAAGAATTGACATGCTGAAAATCTGAAAAAGCATTTTGTTGGCTCATATCTGCAAGGAAAAAGTAAGGGCATATGCATGAGATTCCAGAAATCCTATTCACCTTGATGTTACAGTAAAGTGTTGTGCTTTTCAAAAATTCAGTGTGTGAACAAGCTGTAACACAGACAGTGGTAGAGGAAAATGCCCTAGTAAAATGATTGTAGGATGATGATGTTTTGTGATGCAAGAAAACCAGAGAAGACTGATATTTGAATTGTATCCATAAAAGTACCCTGATTTTTCTATTCTTAGGTGTCACATCCCTAGAGTTTGCTCCTGCGACCTCTGCTTCTGCCACTAGGGATGGGCGAGTACCGTACTATTCGGAATCGCTATACCCGCAACGAGTAGGTAGCGGTACTCGCTACTCGTTGCGAGTATAGCAATTCTGAGTACTTTTGCAGTGTATCAGTAGATACACTGCAAAAGTCCTGTAAAAGAGAGAAAAAGTGGTTAAAAAATATAAAAAAATCGGATACTCACCTTAACCGACGGCTGTACCGGGACCGGCCGATGCACATCTATTCATGGAAAAGGACCTTTCACTCTCTCAGCCAATCAGATGGCTGGGAGAGATCTGGCCAATCAGATGCCGCCACGTCACAATGACGTGATCGCTAGCGGCCACCTTACTGGCCAGATGGAAAGGTCCTCGGTGTACCTGAATCATAGAATCATAGAATCATACGATGGTAGAGTTTGAAGAGAACTCCTGGGTCAGTTGGTCCAACCACCTGCTCAAAGCAGGATTCACTAACTCATACCAAGTAGATGTCTCTCCAGCCTCTGTTTAAAAACTTTCTTTGAAGGGGAACTCACCACCTATCATGGCAGCCTGTTGCACTTGTTGATCACCCTCACTTTCACTCTTCTAATATTGTATCTGTGTCGTCAACCATTCAGTTTCATCACATTGCATCTAGTCTTTCCTTGTGCCATTCAAACACTGCAAGTGGCTCTCACTGGGCCAAGCACTGAGTGTACCCGAGCAGAGATGCTCACTCCAGTGGTTTGCATATGTAAAGTACCCAAACTTGAACACTTATTTTTTTTGTCTGCAGAGAAAGCTGTCAATCACTTAATAGAACCACCTACTGTACTTAGGGCCCTTTCACATCAGCGTTTTTCGTAATTCGCGGCAGATGCGGTGAAAAAACCGCATCTGCCGCGTTTGCCGCATAACGGTTCCACTTGCGGCACGGTTGCGTTTTTTTCCATAGGAAGTATAGGGGGACTTGCGGCAGATGCGGCAAGTGCGGTTTTGCACTTGCGGCAGGTGCGGCAGCGAAAAAAACCGCGGTCAGCCGCGTTTTTTTTCGCTGCCGCACCTGCCGCAAGTGCAAAACCGCACTTGCCGCATCTGCCGCAAGTCCCCCTATACTTCCTATGGAAAAAACCGCAACCGTGCCGCAAGTGGAACCGTTATGCGGCAAACGCGGCAGATGCGGTTTTTTCACCGCATCTGCCGCGAATTACGAAAAACGCTGATGTGAAAGCACCCTTACAGAAAGAGCAGTTATATAAATAAATAAAATGCAAGCTATATGGAATATTTTACCCTGAAAACAATACATATAAATCTCTTCAGCTCTTTTTGCTCTGTAAGACTCCTCCTAACAGATCAGGCTCATTATTCAATGTGACAGATTGCCTTTAATGATGTTGCTATGAAGTGACAAGTGGACTTACACATATTGAGGGTGCATACTTAAAAATTCAGGATTATTTTTAAAATGTATTTTTTTTATCAGCAGTAGAACTCTGTGAAATAACAGATGTGTTCAGTGTCTTCTTCTAGCTCAGCGCCAAGTAATGTGCTGTACTATCCCTAGGCAGTAGTATGGTACATGCCTTCATTATAAGACAAACTTCCCAAATCAGTTCATATAAAGTGATGATAAGCGATCCTAAAATGTTGGGCATCTTCAGAACTCAAAGAGAGCTGTGATCCAAGATATTAAAAGTTTTTATGGGTAATAATATCATTCCAGGGCACCCAGGTACACTACTCATAGGACACTACAAGACGGTCCAATTAAAATAAAAATGTCCACCTTTAGGGATGTATCAAAGACTGACACCTCATTGTGCAGACATAATAAGAATCTGACACTGTACAAGCTTTGCGTTCTAATACCTTTTTCTCTGTCTGTGAATGTTTTTAGCTTTACTGCATTTTACCTTAACACACTATAATGCTTTGGGTAAATTCTGAGCGACTGGGACTTCAAAAAGAATCCAGTAGCAAACTTAGTTTTTTCAGTCGTTCTCAAGGTTGAAAAAACAATGATATTAAAATAACAATATGGTAGACTTGACTACTGAAATACAAAGCTTCTTATGTATTCGCTAATCTTAAAAAAAAAAATAGTTTACTGTATGTTTTAACAGCAAAACAATCCTCCCCCTCTCTACTGTACTGTATGGCAATATCTATATTCCATGCAAAAGAAGTTATTTTGGAGTTAAGTATCCATCACATATACCATTTTGCATTTAGCCCAAAATGTTCTACAGTGGTTTTATCTGGCCAGAGCACCTTCTTCCACATGTTAGCTGTGTCCCCTACATGACATGTGGATGAGGGGGCTAACTTATTTTCTGAAGGCACAGATTACATATATTAAAAAAACCTGTCCTTGTCCATAAGACTTCAATTTCTGGTATTCTCTTGTATCAGCCACCAGTAGAGGAGGAAAAGCCCAGCAAGACATAGGCAGTATCTAGTGTTAGGACCCAGTTAAGAAATGCGCCTCAACGTGGCAACTGGGTGGATTATCAATTTGGCCATTTCCATAATACTAAGTATCTCATTTTTTCTCTAGTCAAATTTATGGTACTGTCGAGTGCCGCTTACTGTATTTTAGATAAAGGGGCTCCAGTCAGATGAGATCAAAGTTGAGTTAATTGTAAAATGCTATGTGTGGCGGAAAAATAAACCATGCACTTCACCCTGAAAATACAATCATGAAACATGGTGGTGGTAACATCCTGCTGAGGGGATGCTTTTCTTCAGCAGGGACAGGGAATTGATGAGAAAATGGATAGAGATAAATACAGGACAATCTTGGAGGAAAATCTGTTCCAGGCTTTAAAAAACTAGAGACTGAGGTGTAGGTTCACCTTCCTGCAGGACATCAACCCTAAACATACTGCCAGATTTATAGTAGAATGGTTTACATCAAACCAATTTCTAATGTAAATGTTTCAAAAGTTTTTTATTTTCTTCTTTGTGAAATCTATTCTTTCTGTGCTCCAAAATATTGAATGGAAAGAGATTTGCACACTAAAACTACAACCTGGGGACTGCAGTATTTAAACATCTAATGGTATTATCAGGGCCACTTCCAGCACTCAACAAATCTGGGCAAGTGGCCCACAGTGTCTAGGGTGTCCATTGCACAAACGTTTCAATCTGTTACATCTGCCATGCATTTACTGTATGGAAAGGGCTCAGTAGATAGCTCTGACACCAGTAGTTAGGATGTCCAAATGAGGGAGGTGACCTTGTTGATGGCATTTTCATAGCCTGTATTGGAGCTATTATGGTATTGCAGTGTATTGTATACCTTGCCTCCCAAGAAAATGGAATAAAAAGAAATCAAGAATCTTATGGATCCCAAAATGGTAATGAAATTCTTTGCTTTGTACCACAAAACAACAAGCACTGGTACAACTCTTCCACCAAAAATTAAAAAACTATAGCCTCGCTTCTACATATTACAAGTTCTAAATTGTATGGAGTTGAAATGCAGCATCCATATTCAGTTATGTCTAGAAATGTTTGGACAGTGCCGAACCTTCGTAATTTGGGTTTTGTATGCCACATTGTTTTTTATTTAAAATTAAACAACTGAGATGGTTTAGTTTACCATTAAAAAATGATACGGTAATTCTTAATACTTTGCAGAGAATTCTTTGCAGGCAATGACTGCCTGAGGCCTGGACACAATGGACATCACCAAACATTTGTTTTCCTCTTTATGATCTTTTTTTCAGGCCTTTACTGCAGCTGACTTCAGTTGTTGCTTATTTGTGAGTCTTTCTGCCTTAAATTTTGTCTTAAGCATGTAACATGCAGCTCGATAGGGTTGAGATCTGGTAATCAACTTGGCCATTGCAGACTATTTCACTTCTTTGCCTTAAAAAACACCTGTGTTGCTTCAGCATTGTGTTTTGGGTCATTGTCCGCCTGTACTGTGAAGTAAAAAAAATGGTGGGGGAACAAGAGGCGCAGTAGTGCCCTATCAAAAGTGACACTGACAGTATGGGTAGTGTATATAGACTCCACTCACCTATTCCAGTTGTGTAACCCACAACTGGTTTGAAGGCATGAAAGTAATATCAGCTGCTGCAGGACCTCCACCGACCACTAGCACGTGGAAAAAACGTCACAAAATTTTGGGAAGCAAGGTGTGTAACAGTCTGCGCTGCTGAGTCCACAGGAAACACAAGGAATGCAAGATATATCTTATAGCAGTATTCTTCTTTATTTCCTACGCGTTTCGGTGCAGTTCCATGCACCTTCCTCAGGGATCACTGAGGAAGGTGCATGGAACTGCACCGAAACGCGGAGGAAATAAAGAAGAATACTGCTACAAGATACATCTTGCATTCCTTGTGTTTCCTGAGGACTCAGCAGCGCGGACTGTTACACACCTTGCTTCCCAAAATTTTGTGCTGTGAAGTGACGTTCACACAAATTTACTGCATTTGGTTGAATTGGAGCAGATAGTATAGCCATGTTGACTTCAGAATTCACCCGGCTGCTTCTGTCTTTACTCACATCATCAATAAACATTAATGGCCATTGGAAGTCATGCATGCCTATGCCATTACACCGTCTCCGCCATGTTTTTCAGAGGATATGTTGTACTTTGGATCATGAGTAGTGAACGGCAAACTTGCCGATGTTCGAGTTCGGCGAACCTGAATAGAATTTTTTTAAAGTTTCACATATTTAACACACCCAGCACTATCAATAATTCTGTGGCCCTATGATTTGTGCTTCATAATAGGTCCCTTGACATAGATTTGGTTACCCATAACACTGTCTACTCCAAATTGGGCTAACAAGCGCATTTACGTGAAATATTGTGGTGAAGGAGCACTAGTACTTCTCGTACCTGCTCTCATCCCCCACCCTCGGGTTTCTCCCTATAATTCAATCCTGTATTTTGTCAAACCTGTTGTGATCACCGATATTGTGTCATATCCTGCTCATATTTTGTCAGCATTGTATCTGTACATATGTTCAGCGGTGTGTTCTGCAGTGGCACCCTGTGGTTTTAAATGTTTTTAATCTTGTTTGGTCTATTGCACTAATAAAATTATAATTCTCACTATTCTACTACTCGTGTGTGTTTTCTCCCTCAATGTGCCATGTCTTCTCTCCACCATGCATATCTGTCCCCCTTGGCACGGTGAGCGACCCCTCCTTCCCCTGATATAATTCAGATCATTGCGGCGTACCCTGTTTTCTGTTAAAACTAGGTAACGGTTCAGTGTCAAAATACCAGGACATCATGTCAAGTACAGGGAGCAAGCAGGTGGGGAGTAGTTAGGTAACAGTCTAAGGTCAGCAAGGAAAGATCAGTACTAGAGAGACACAGGAATGCCAGCCAACAGTACCATTTTGCATAGAATGTACAATTGGTAGAGTTTTGGGAGAGGCTGCTCAGTGAGGTAGCTGAGCAATCAATAAATAGATGGAACATCTGAGCAACCCTGAGCTTAAAGGGGCTGTCCATGTTATAAAATTCAAAACATATAGCCTGCACACTGTCAGGATTCTCCTATGCTGATGACGAGAGCAGGTGGTCAGATGACCTCAAGTATGCAATTTGTACATAAGAGGTCATGTGTCAACTAAACGTACTTGGCCTCCCTCAATTTCACTTGTATTAAGCTAGGCCACACAAATCTAGTTGGAATGCGGCCGGAAATAAAGAAATCGCATTCTTGCGGTCATATGCTCACCCACTGCCAGCAATTAGGATTGCTGACAGCATGTGGCATGCACTGAAATGATTTTCAACTCAAACCTGGACAAACCTTTTAATTTGAAAGCAAGTGCATCTTTCCCTGCCTGATTGACAGATGTATTGTCAATTTTTTACTTTCCTTTAAAAAAAATGTGTCATCATGAAAAGAAAATTACCTATTTTCTGGAAAAAAAATTGCATATGTTGTCAATGTTGTTTTTTCTTCACATCACAATCTATATTAAAAATGAAAAAAAAAATAGTAATCTTTCCATTTTAACACAGGTCACTGGGGCTTCATTAGAACTAACGTCTTGTGGTTTTAGGAAATGCACATGTACATTACCAGCAATAGACTGACTCAGATCCTATCTCTTGTATCGAAGCATTCAATGATCTAAGGCTGCGTTCACACAGTGCGTATTTTATCTCGTATTTTTACGCATGCAGTTTTCTAAAGAAATACGCGCGTTTTTTTACGCGCGTAAAAAAACGCATGTGTGTTCACACACATGCGTTTTTTGATGCGTTTTTTTACGGACGCGTTTTTTTCTGCATGTGTACTGCAAACACATAGAAATGAAGTTTGTTAAAAAAAAAAGAAAAAAAAAGCATTGTGATGTCATTTCCTTTCTTTTCCATTATTACATTCTCCATTGAAAAGTGTACTAGAGAATGGACAATCTACATGCTGCATTTTCTATGTCCAGCAAGGGTAACCCAAGCAGCTGGGGGCTGGAATCCTCAGCGTGGTGAGGCCCAACCGTTCTGGGCCCACCACGCTAAGGACCGCAACCAACAGCCGCCCCAGGAGTGGCGCCTCAATGAGAGATGCCAAACCTGGCAGGTACCTCGCTCTTCCAGCTGCCCTGGGCGGTGGCAGTCTGGGTAATAACGGGGTTGGTGACACCTTTTTTGACAGCTGCCACCAAGCCCCTATTGGTAATGTCAGCCGTCAGTGTGACAGCCAGCTATTAGCAATAGAGAAATTGAGATTGGAAACAAAAAAAAAAACACTTTGTAAAAATAATCTTTATTATTAAAAAAAACTAGAAATAGGCCCGATGCTATTGCATCGGGAGTGCGGTGAAATGAACAGGTGCCGTAGAAATAGCCGCTGAATAGCACAGTCCTCTCTCCAGAAACTACACTGTTGTTGCAAGATTTATGTGGAGTATATGGTGGCTCAGTGGTTAGCACTGTATATGGTGGCTCAGTGGTTAGCACTGTATACGGTGGCTCAGTGGTTAGCACTGTATATGGTGGCTCAGTGGTTAGCACTGTATGGTGGCTCAGTGGTTAGCACTGTATATGGTGGCTCAGTGGTTAGCACTGTATATGGTGGCTCAGTGGTTAGCATTGTATGGTGGCTCAGTGGTTAGCACTGTATATGGTGGCTCAGTGGTCAGCACTGTATATGAATGCGCTATTTTCTTGGGTGGCTGTGAGTTGCAATTTGCAGCGTGGGGGACCCACAACATTTGGGTCTCTCCACGCTGAGGATTCCAGTCAGCCAGCTGCCAAGTTGTACCTGGCTGGCTACCAAAAATACAACGAAGGACTTTTTTTTTTATTTCTAGAACTAATTCTAGAAAAAAAAATGACGTAGGGCTCCGCCATATTTTTGGTCCAGCCAGGTACAACTTGGCAGCTACAGACTGCCAGCAACCCCCAGCTGCCTCGTTGTACCTGGCTGCAACCAAAAATACAGCGAAGCCCATTTTTTTTTTATTTCTAGAACAAATTCTAGAAAAAAAAAAATGACGTAGGGCTCCGCCATATTTTTGGCCCAGCCAGGTACAACTAGGCAGCTGGGGGCTGGAATCCTCAGCATGGAAAGGCCCAAGCGTTCTGGGCCCCCCATGCTGCGAATTGCAGCCCGCAGCCACCCCAGAAAATGGCGCATTCATTGAAGCGCCATTTTCTGGCGCTGTACCCATGCTCTTCCAGTTGCCCTGGTGCCGGTGGCAAACTGGGTAATAAAGGGGTTAATGCCAGCTTTTTATTGGCATCTGGCACTAAGCCCGAGATTCATAATATAGGGCCAATGTTAGACCCGCCATTAGGAATCTCTGGTAAATAGTCAGAAAATAGACACAGAGAAAAATATTTTTATTTTGAAAAAAAACACAAACAAAATTCAGACTCCATCTTTATTATAAAGATCCGACGTAGTCCATAACGAAGGTCCCACGACGCTCGATCACCTCCGACGTAGTCCACAACGAAGGTCCCACGACGCTTGATCGCCTCTGCTCAATCCAGAGACTACAGCAAGGGATCAAGTGTCCTCTTCCTACAGTCTCTGGGATCACAGATATGGTGCACTGTATGACAATGATCTGTCATACAGTGAACCATGACTATGATCCCAGAGACTACAACAAGAGGACACTTGATCCCTTGTTGCACCCATCCATCCACCCATGCACCCATCATCCACGCATGCACACATTCACGCACGCTGACATCCATCCATGCAATCTGACATCCACGCATGCTGACATCCACGCATGCACATTCACGCACACACATCCACGCAAGCTGACATCCACGCATGCACATCCACTGACATCCACACACGCTGACATCCATGCACCCACATCCACATATGCATCCACGCACGCACACATTCACGCACGCACATCCACGCACGTACATCCACACACGCTGACATCCACGCACGCACTTCCACATATGCATCCACGCACGCACACATCTACGCACGCTGACATCCACGCATGCACATCCACATACGCATCCACGCACATCCACACACGCACATCCACGCACGCACATCCACATACGTATCCAAGCACGCACATCCACACATGCACATCCACGCACGCACATCCACGCACGTACATCCACATACATCCGCGCATGGTGACATCCACGCACGCACTTCCATTTGCATCCACGCACGCACACATCCACGCATGCACATCCACATACGCATCCACGCACGCTGACATCCACGCACGCACATCCACATATGCGTCCACGCACACACTCACGCACGCTGACATCCACACACGCATCCACGCACGTACATCCACATACATCCGCGCATGGTGACATTCACGCACGCATATCCACGCATGCTGACATCCACGTACGCACATCCACGCACACACATCCACATATCCACATACGCACTTCCACATATGCATCCACACATGCACACATCCACGCACGCGCATATCCACATACGCATCCACGCACGCACACATCCACGCACGTACATCCACGCACGCACGTCCACGCACACATCCATCCATGCACATGTCTACGCACGCACACGTCTACACACGCACACGCATGCTCACGTCCACGCATGCACATGTCCACGCACGCACACATCTGCGCACACATCCATGCACACACTCATCCATGCATGCACTCGTCCACACACGCTCATGTACGCACACATCCATGCACGCTCATGTACACGCACACATCCACACACACACATACATATACACAACACACACACACACATACATACATCCACACACACATAAACACATACATACATCCACACACACACATACATACATATACATACATGCATACACACACATACATCCACACACACATATACACACACATACACACACACATAAACACATACATACATCCACACACACACACACACACACACACATACATACATCCACACACACACACACACACATACATACATCCACACACACACACATACATACATCCACACACACACACACATACATACATCCACACACACACACACACACATCCACACACACACACACATACATACATCCACACACATACATCCACACACATACATCCACACACACATCCACACACATACATACATACATACACACACATACATACATACACACACATACACACATAAACACATACATACATACACACACACACACATACATACATCCACACACACACACACACACACACACATACATCAACACACACACACACATACATACATCCACACACATACATCCACACACATACATCCACACACACATCCACACACATACATACATACATACACATACACACATAAACACATACATACATACACACACACACATACATACATACACACACACACACACACACACATATACATCCACATACACACACACATACATACATACTTACCTCCCTCTCGGCTGGCCCATGTCCTCTGCAATGCCCCCATGTCTGTCGGTGTGCCGGTGAAGCTGATCGCTTCACCGGCAGATGCTGGAAGCCGCGAGGAGGACCGGACGCCTCTCACATGCATCCTGAGGAGCGGTGAGTATCCAGACACTCGGTCACACAGGGACAGCCACAGGAAAGCAGGAATCCCAAAATGATGGGATTTCCTGTTTTCCCTGGGGCTGTTCCCGTGTGACATCATTTCCTGCACATACCCCTTGCCCCGCTCTGGAATGCGCATCGTCTGAACGGCGATGCGTAATTCCAGGGGTTAAAATGGGGCCTATGGGAGAACGCGCACGTAAAAGGACGGAAAGAATGAACATGTTCATTCTTTTTACGCGCGCGCTTTCTCCCATAAAAGCGCGGCCGAAAATTGCGCTGCGTGTGAACAGCAAAAGTGAAAGTGCATTCACTTTGCTGTGACATGCAGACGCAGGTCCGCTTTGGGGGGAAATGCACGCGCAAAAAAGCGCAAATAATACGCACAGTGTGAACGCAGCCTAAGGCTACGTTCACATGTAGCGTAATGTTTGCGTATTCCTGCTTTTACGCGGCGCTTTTGAGTGCTTGCATAAAAGCAGTGCAAAACAAAGCTGGAGAGGCCTTCCAGGAAAAGCTATGACTTTTGCTAAAAGGCGTGCAGATGCCATGTGTGACCGTGTATTTTTGCACGTGCCTTTTCATTGCAAAATCGCGCGTGCAAAAATAATTATGCCAATTGTTTGCGCTTTTTTTCGATGCGCTTTCCCCATACGCTACATGTTAACATGGCCTCGGGAAAAGTGTGCAGTGAAAAGCGTGGTGTCGGCATGCAGTCACACTTTTTTGCATGCAAACTGCCAAATACGTGGTAAAATACGCCACGTGTGAACGTAGCCTAACATCCATGTGAAGGGGCTGTTCCATCACCTATTGTGAATGTCAGCTCCTGTGGTATGAGCTGTGTTTACAGGTGTAACATGTGATTGCAATAATGCCTCTTATGATAACGAACTGATTAAAAGTTTTCCTTAAGGGGCAGGAAGCATGAGTCTAAAATAGTCCTCCCAGTGACTAGTGTGAAAAATGCAATATTAGAAACTTTAGTTTTTTTTTTTGTAGTTTGTTTTGTTTTTGTTTTTAATAAAGATACTCTACATGTAACTAAAAAATTGATATAAACAATAAATCATATTCTGATACATTCCTTGTAATTATCATTTTGCTCATAGAATGGTAGAGTTGGAAGGGACCTCCTGGGTCATCTAGTCCAACCTCCTGCTCAAAGTAGGATTCATTAAATCATCCTAGATGTCTGTCTAACCTCTGTGTGAACACTTCCATTTAAGGGGAACTCATCATCTCTACAAATAAAGCTGATCCCTCTACAGTGTGACAGCCTTTGAGATATTTGTAGACATATATTACAAATATCTCAAGGGCTGTCACACTGTAGAGGAGTCAGATTTATTCTCATTTGCGCAAGGAAAGACTAGAAGCAATGGGATGAAACTGTATTGGAGGAGACACAGATTAAATATTAGAAAAAACGTTTTAACAGTGAGGGTGATCAACCAGCGGAACAGGCTGTCACGAGAGGTAGTGAGTTCCCTTTCAATGGAAGTCTTCACACACACTAGTTTGTAGTGTTGCAATTTTCACACTGCCACTGGGGCTATTTTGCACTTATGCTTCCTGTCCTTTAATGAAAAGTTTTCATCAGTTCATTATCATCAGAGGCAGTGTCCTAATAAGATGGCGATGTTATTAGAAAGGCAGAAAAAAATGTTTATACATAGAATTTATATATGTACATAACAAACAAACTCTCTCAAATGTCATTTAAATGTACATATAATCACTAAAATAAAGAAAATACTAATATAAATAGTGTTTGTGCTGATGCCTCTTGATTTACAAATTATCCTTCACCTTGTCAGGGGCAGAGTTCAAACATGTCATTAATTCTTGACAGGAAAATAAAATGCCAATCCAAGCAATTTTGACTGTGACCATGGAATTAAATGATCTGTTCTAGGTGCCAAATTTTTATGTCAAGGGTTGCAAACATCAATCTCAGGACTGCATGAAGCTTCTGTCATTTCATGAACGAAGACGATCCAAAGATGAAGGATTTCAATTACAGACAATAGTAAGTTCAAATACTTCAAATGTAATTCATATATTATATGTGATATTACAACTGAAAATGTGCAAAATAAATATGATGTGTGGGAAAGGCTGAACTGTATGGCATTTCTCATAACTTAAACCACATAGCAGTACATATTTCTTTTTTATTTAATTTTTTAAGCCCCAAAACGGATTTTTTAAAATTTCTTTAACATGATTATTAGGGCTGAAGTACTCCGGCGAGATAGAACATTAGTTTAATGTCCATGCCCTCACAAACTATAAGGATGAAATCCATAGTGTTGTTCCGTAAACTCACATTTCCTGTAATTCAGTGTAATAACGGAGCTGCTCCTTGCTGCTCTCCCCTCTCTTCTGGGATGAGAAGTGATGGAGGTCTGCGCTTGGTGTCTAGTAGCTGCCAGACCCCTGATAATATCTGCTTCTGTTCTCTCTGAGAATGGGGCTTGGTGGGGACATGTCTACAAGTGGTCTATTAACAGCCAGCCCCCTGATTATAATGCAAGTGGGGGCGCTACCAGGGGCGGACCTACCGCGGTGCAGCTGGTTCAGCTGCACCAGGGCCCTGACTGGCTAGGGGGCCCCTCAGGCACCTATAGGGGGGCCCCTCCACCTCCCTGCAGGGGGGTCCGGGCCTCCAGCAGACTGCGAGAGAGTGTCAGAGGTCAGAGGAGAGGTGAAGTGAGGAAAGCTGCCTGCTTCCTGCCCCGTGGCTGATCCCGCCCCTCCTCTTCTCTCAACTCGCAGACGCAGGTAGCAGCCCATACTCACTAGCACCCCCTCCTACTCTCCTGGGACAGCAGCTCATCACACACCCCCGCTCCTCACTAGCACACCCCCCCAGTCCTCACCTGGGACAGCAACTGCAGCACCAGGGCCACTGGGCGCTACTGTGTCCACACCAAGCCCTGGGTTCTCAGACTGCAGGGAAATAGATATTATCAGGGGGCTGGCTGTTACTACACCACCTGCAGACCATGTCCCCATGAAGCCCCCTGTTCTTTAACAGAACAGAAGCAGATATTATCAGGGGGCTGGTAGCTTCCATACACTAATAGCAGGCCTCGCCCCTGATGTAATATCGGGAGGGGGAGGCCCAAGGAGCAGATTTAGTATCACACTGAGATACAGATACTGTGAGGATAGGGAATAACACTATGGATCTCATTTTCAAAGTTTATAAGGGCATGGTCATTAAAATTGTTTTTTTTTTCTCTCCCCTATGTATCCTGTTAATAAAAGTTTTTTAACAGCATTCAGAAATATACTTGAAAGCAGCCACATGGACTATAAAAGCAATAGACAGGGTCTGACTTATTGACTTCTGTACAAGTATTATCTAGCCATGCCAAGTGGTCTTTGTAAAAGATGAGAGAAGAGGTGAGTTAAGAGCATCGCCTATTGTGATTGGTGTTATCTAATATATAGAGGTTTTATATCAGTCATTGTTATTCTGCCTGTAATGATAATGAGAGGACTCCTGAAAAATGTTCTGTGCAGAATAGGAAGTAGCCTGATTTTAGGCTTAATGGTCAGAATGAAAATAAGTATGCAAAATAAATATAATAAACATTTAAAAAACCCATTTAGTATAAAACTTGATTTAAAAAATAAGTACATTTCTGATGACACATTCTCTTTAACAGAATAAGTATTTTATGTAACAATTCTGTGAATTTAATATAAATGAGGCAAAAAAAATTCTTTTCAGGTATAGATCAGACACACAGTAGGGAATTGTGATGCAAACCTGGTGAACAAATATGTTTTTTTTCGTGAACTACTGGTATTCCATAGAGCAAATTGACACTTAGTATATATACTATACAAATGCAGAATGTATGTCGCAATTCACCCTCAAATTATAGTTCAATGTAGGTGAATGGGGGCTAACCAACCTGTACGAAATCTTGTGGGTATTCAAGTGGATTTCAGAAAGTATGTGTTACAAAAAACTTTGAAACTTAAAGCCTAAATGTCATTTCATTATCATTATCAAAAAACAATATCTCAAGGGCTATCACACTGTAGAGGAATCAGATTTATTCTCATTTGCACAAGGAAAGACTAGAAGCAATAGGATGAATCTGAATTGGAGGAGACACAGATTAAATATTAGAAAAAAACTTTTTAACAGTGAGGGTGATCAACGAGCGGAACAGGCTGCCATGAGAGATGGTGAGTTCCCCTTCAATATAGGCCACACCCCCTTCCTTATATGGTTATGTGACCGTATTCAATGTGAAGACGGATCTGACTGAGAAAGAACATGTGTCTGCTTCAGACACAGTCTAGTGGGGACACCTAGTGGAAAGTTTATGAATGGTTTCAACCAGAATTTTCAAATAATGTATATTTGAAATTTTATTAAAATCACTTGATCTACATTATTATTAAATAAAAATCTAAATGACGTTTACGCGTTAATATTGCTATGGATAAAATTATGTTAAATTACAATTTTAGGATTGGTCCCACAACACAATATATACACAAAAATATTATATATACAAAACAATAATATATGCATGAAAAAATATACGGTATATACACAATCGGGAAAATGATATACAATGAGTCAGTGCACGTCTGAAGGAAAAATCGGACACACGCATTGAATAACACTGGTCCTAGTCGATTGCTATGTGAATATTGTCCTCTTAAAGAGCCCTCCCTCACAACTATTTTCATAGTATAAAAGTTTCAGAAACCTAATGGTTTTAGCTGCCTTTTTTTTATACTCATAAGTTTTTTATTTCTCCATCGATCAAACTGTACATTTTGTGTAGTATGTTGTAGTATTTATTAGTACAAATTTAGGACACATAAAATATTTTGATTACTTTTTACTGTTTTGGGGGGAGGTGCAATAAAGTAAATGTATGTATTTTGTTTTTATCTTCTTTGCAACATTTCTTTTTGTTAAATAATTTTACGGTACCGTATATTTTTAGAGCTTTATAAATGCACCACTGTTAAACATGCTTATTTTTTATTTTTTCATTTTGAAGAAAGGGATTTGTTTTGAAACTATTTAATATTTTAAAAGAATTACAACTACTTTTTATTTATTTTTAAATTCCATTGGGGGACTTGATGACCCACTCAGCACAATCATTGTCAAGACAATACGTAAAGCAAGTGAACAATGAGAATAACTTGTAGAACAGCATTGACTGAGTGACTGGAACGGATTGGGTGTAGTGAAATAATAACATTATATTCTCCTTTTACAGCTACCTGCAAACTTAGGCTAGGATCTGACTACGGTATGCATGCAGCATTTCCCGTGTCCGCTCTGCTAAAGCAGCCACTATTCAGCATGATGTGTGGCCGGTTACCACGATCAACATCAGGTAACCAGGGACAGCGTTGAGCGGCAGCTGCGCTGAAAAGCACATATGCGCTGATGAAAAAATTACTAAGTTTTTAGCGGATGTCAGTGACATCTGCTAAAAATGGTAGTCTGACCCTAGCCTAAATCTTAAACATCATTGAGAAAACAAGCCTAGGCAGCACTAACTTCATTTACATTTCTGGGTGAAAAGTTCCCTTTAAATGCTTTGTATTAAAATTGTTTTATTACCGATAAGTCATAGCCCTTTTCTAAATACCTGTCAAGGTTGACAGACAGTCCTGTGATGTCCTGCTGTAGAAGGTTGCAGCATTTGGTTAAACAAACTGCACCCTGACCTTCCATTCTATCAACTATGGTATTCTATGTATCTTCTCTACCTGGGCTTTATCCTTTTCCTTTGAAGACCCAGCAGATATCCTCACCTTTCAGCAGGTAATAATCATCCCTTCTTCTCGTGTCCTTAAATATTCACTTTTCCCCTTGGTGTATTGTTGGTGATAGCATTATATTCCTATTCAGGCCTTGGATGCAAGCAGTCGGCTTGTATTTACTGTATCTTGAGAATCTTGGTTTGTTGCTGTACCTCTCCCACAGCCTTCCTGTAGATGTTCATGTACTTTCCCTGTGTGTGCTCCGTTGTGTATTCTTTAGTGTTTAGTGGGGTTGACTAAGCGCTCATCCCATCCATCCCCTACCTAGGGCCCAGGTCAGGGTCAGCCAGGACCAGGTATCCTGCTCGGCGCATAGGTGCAGAACCTATCTAGAGTGGTCAGGGGAGCCAGGGGCCAGTGGAAGGTTGTATTAAGGGTTACCATCTTCCCCTTCCCTTTACTCAAGGATTCCTTTCCCATTCCTGTCTCCGTATGCGAGGTACTTCCTTATACCTAGCGAGACAATACACTTGATCTCAACAGACTTCTATAAATGGCTATGAACCTTAAGTTTTTAATTTCCACATAAATCAGGTAAAAAAAGTCACCATTATTTTCAGAATAAAATTGATTTTGACTTTTAGCTTTAATAAAGACATCTCACTTTGTTTATAATCTCTACAATCCAAATGAGAAGTCACATAAATCCAAAAATTAAAGTGTTGTTCAAGGTTCATCTCTCCTAACACTCAACTAAATGTGTTGAAGCTAATCTTTTTATTACCAAGGATGATGCATTTATCAATAGATGACTGATAATTAAATGGAAAAGTCTTTGCGTTCAGATTATAGCCCATATCAATTATACTCCAGTGAAACAAAACATACTGCTATGATTTGCATACAAATGAAAACGATGATCAGAGGAATGCATAATAATATTTCTGTCTTTGAGTTTGTCACAAGCACAAGATGAAACAAAGTTTCGCTTTTCTTCTTGCAAATACTTGGTTAGAAAAGTCATGTTGGCAAGGGGTCAAGAGTCTTCTCCCTGTGCATTGTACCTAAGGAAACTGATCTGTCCTGCCGTGTTGAAGGTCATCGCATGAATAATGTACGCCAAGTGTCTGGAGTCCTTCAAATTTAATAGGATGATCAGATCATTTATATTTCCCTTTACTGAATAAATTACCAGATGACATGCCCATGATCAGTAATAGTAATGGGTAATACAGATAAAAATATTGCATGGGCCAGAGGCTAAATGTAACAAAGGCAAGGTAATGCAGCAAAAATAATTAACAAAATCTGGGATTATTGTAGCAATAGTACAAGTTTCTCTGATGCTAAAACTCGCGATAGGTCTGTCTTAATACAATAATAGAAATGATAACTCTACTGTAGTTATCTAGTATAGTAGCACTTAGAAATCAAGATTTGTTGACACATGAAAATTTTCTTGGAAGTGCAGTGGTGGCATAGTGAAGCACCAGGAGCATATAAATACTCACCCAAAGTACGTCCCAAAGCTTGATTTCTCAGCCTATTGGATTATTATAAAACAAGTATCATATATTTATTGTTCCACAAGAAATCCTATGTTCAAACCATTAGTTTCAGGGAACCTGTCATACCCTTTCTGTCACCAGAATCACCAGCAGTTGTGGGCACATATACAAATTCCCTGCCTAACAGTCCATTCATTTATTTGCATGCATAAACAGATCTTTATAAAACGTATTTCTTAAATCCATTTAAGATATGCAAATTAGAACTTTGACTAGTCAAGGGGCGTTAGTTCCCCAACTAGTCAGCCAATTTATGTATGACTTCCCTCTGTGCGTGATAATATGCTTTTCAAATGCTAGAGCCCACACCAGCGCAATACAAAGCTTGGGCATGCATGCTTTGTTACTGTCATAACATTGAGCTTTTGAAGCCAGGTGTACATGCTCCAGCTTTAGAAAGACTCACTGAGCATGATCAGAAGTTGTTCACACTTCCGATCATGTGCAGTGAGCATTGGGTTCAGAAACACAGTCCTGTGAGGACACAAAACTAAGCGCATGTGCGGCTTTGCATAGTGCTGGCAAGGATGATGGCATGTGTGAGTCATGTTATCATCCCCACAGCGAAGTGATAACATGCTACGTGGGGCGACTAGTTGGGGAACTAACACTTCCGCAACTAGTCAAAGCCCTAATTTGCATGTCATAAACAGAAATACTTTTTCTAAAGATCTGTTTATGTATGCAAATAAATGAAGGGACTGTTAAGCAGGGGATTTTTGATATGTGCACAGAAATGCTGGTGGTTCTTTTGGCACAGAGGAACTGCCGATTTCCCTTTACGCTGGAGTCAGTATGGCCTGCTGTTGTGGTTCCTTAAAGATATTTTCCACTACTAATTTAACTCCCTTTCTTTTGTCTTAACTCTTCCTAACAGTTTACTAATATGGTTCTACCACCTACTCTGCTCCTGTAATCTTATCTCATAAATACCTTATTGTGGTTGTAGCTTTTATTCTTCCGAGCTGCAGACCAAACATCAGACTAAAGGCCCAGTCACACATAACGATATTGTTAGAGAGATCGTTGTAACTGTGACGTTACAACGATCTCTCCAGCGATGTCGTTCTGTGTGACACTTAGCAGCGATCAGGCCCCTGCGGTGAGGTTGCTGATCGCTGCAAAGTGATGTAGGTCATTTTTTGATCGCTGATTTCCCGCTGGTCAGCACGCATCGCTGCGTGTGACAGCAAGAAACCAGCGATCAGTGACCTCACAGGGCTGGTAAAGCGCGCTGCCTAGATACCCGGTGTTTACCATGGTTACCAGCAGGGGTGAACTAACCCTCCCTGCCGCCTGAGTGCAGAGGGGGGGGTGCTTTCAGAGGCACCCGCACTGAACTGAGGAGCGGGGGGGGGATTCTATCAGTGCCGCTGGTGGCGGTCTCGGGAGTTAAGTAGCGAGGGGAGCAGGCTGGGTGTTGCAGCTGCAGCGGTACCTGTTCTCAGTGTACAGCCTGGCTGCTCTGGGCGCCGCCCCCTGCCACTCTGACGCTCCCCTGACGCTGGTAACTATGATAAACAGCGGGTATCCAGGCGCTATTTATCATAGTTACCAGTGTCCTCCCTGCTTACAGGCAGCGCTAAGCAGGGAGGATGCTGACATCGCCTTCAGCGATGTGGGAGGTGGCTCCCATGGCCCTGATCGCTGGGGAGATCTGCCTGTTTGACAGCTCCCCAGCGACCAGATAACGATGTTCCAGCTATGCTGGCAGGTCGTTATCGCTGTCGGGATCGCTGGAGCAGTCATTATGTGAGACAGGGCTTTAACTGAGCAAGGCACAATAATTGCTGATGACTGAGAGGACAATGAAGTGTGATCTGGGCATGCATGGACAGCCTACTGTCACTCACAGAGAGGTAGCCCCACCCTAACCAGTGACATGTCTGGCTCATTTTGTCTGAATCCCCGGTCTACAGCCCGAAATAATAAAATACAACCACAATAAGAGATAAGATTTCAGGAACAGAATAGATAGAAGAAATATATTAGGAAACAGGAAGAGTTAGGACAAAAGAAAGGGGGTGAAATTAGTATTGGAAAACCTCTTTAAGCTTTTTTTGGGCAGGATATTCTACTTAATTTAGGTAAAGGGTCCTAAACAGTGATCCTCTATATCAGATCAAAAAGCTCAAAACATTTTACACGTAGCTGTCTTGAGCTCTTTAAAAGCAGCTACCTTCAATTATCAGCCCAAAGCTCCGTGCTTCCCCTCTTTACATTCTGTTTCAAAATCGGATAACATTCAATAAATACATGTTGTAAGAAAGCAACGTTCATATTACTGTAATGAACTGGTTCCAACATTGCTTATTTTTTAGCTTTTTTTACGAAGGGTTAAAATATACATACACTGTGTGCAGAGTTATTAGGCAAGTTGTATTGTAGAGGATTGTTATTATTGATCAACAACTAGGTTCCCAATCAACCCAAAAGACTCATAAATATCAAACCTTAATATTTTTGGAAGTTGGAGTGTTTTTTTTTTTTTTAGATTTGGCTATCTTAGGGCACTTTCACACTTACGGTTTTTTCCTGATTTGGAAGATCAGGAAAACACCCGATTCTTACAGTATTTTGCCCATTCACTTTAATTTTGTCAGGTAGAATGTTGTTGCTTCATGTTCAGCTTCTCCAGAATTCATTAAAGAGAATGGGCAAAAATAATGAATCATGTAAGAATCAGGTTTTTTCCTGATCTTCCAAATCAGGAAAAAACCGCAAGTGTGAAAGTGCCCTTAAGAGGATATCTGTGCAGGTAACTATTACTGTGCAGAATTATTAGGCAACTTAATAAAAACCAAATATATTCCCACCTCACTTGTTTATTTTCACCAGGTAAACTAATACAACTGCACAAAATGTAGAAAAAAACATTTCTGACATGCAAAAACAAAACACAAAAAAGTTAGTGACCAATATAGCCACCTTTCTTTATGATGACACTCAAGAGCCTTCCATCCATAGATTCTGTCAGTTGCTTGATCTGTTTACGATCAACATTGCGTGCAGCAGCCACCACAGCCTCCCAGACACTGTTCCAAGAGGTGTACTGTTTTCCTTCCCTGTAGATCTCACATTTTAGGAGGGACCACAGGTGGATGCATGTGATGGTGCATTGTTCTGCATGAAAATCATGTTTTTCTTGAACAATACCGACTTCTTCCTGTACCACTGCTTGAAGAAGTTGTCTTCCAGAAACTGGCAGTAGGTCCGGGAGTTGAGCTTCACTCCATCCTCAACCCGAAAAGGTCCCACAAGTTCCTCTTTGATGATACCAGCCCATACCAGTACCCCACCTCCACTTGCTGGCGTCTGAGTTGGAGTGGAACTCTCTGCCCTTTACTGATCCAGCCTCTGGCCCATCCATCTGGCCCATCAAGAGTCACTCTCATTTCATCAGTCCATAAGACCTTTGAAAAATCAGTCTTAAGATATTTCTTGGCCCAGTCTTGACGTTTTATCTTATGTTTCTTGTTGAAAGGTGGTCGTTTTTCATCCTTCCTTACCTTGGCCATGTCCCTGAGTATAGCACACCTTGTGCTTTTTGATACTCCAGTAACGTTGCAGCTCTGAAATATGGTAAAACTGGTGGCAAATGGCATCTTGGCAGCTTCACGCTTGATTTTCCTAATTTCATAAGCAGTTATTTTGCGCCTTTTTTGCCGAACACGCTTCTTGCGACCCTGTTGGCTATTTGCCATGAAACGCTTAATTGTTCGGTGATCACGCTTCAAACGTTTGGCAATTTCAAGACTGCTGCATCCCTCTGCAAGACATCTCACAATTTTGGACTTTTCAGAGCCTGTCAAATCTCTCTTCTGACCCATTTTGCCTAAGGAAAGGCATTTGCCTAATAATTAAGCACACCTGATATAGGGTGTTGATGTCATTACACCACACCCCTTCTCATTACAGAGATGCACATCACCTGATTTACTTAATTAGTAGTTGGCTCTCAAGCCTATACAGCTTGGAGTAGGACAACATGTATAAAAAGTATCATGTGATCAAAATACTCATTTGCCTAATAATTCTGCACACAGTGTATACAGTATATTATTCCTCACTGCCCACATACACACCAAGATTACTTTTATTCATTTCAGCATAGTCTATATAGTTTAAAGAGGATCTTTCAACACTGGTGACATATATGTTGTAATAAATACATTTATGCCCCATGTAGAAATAATTTTGCGAAATCTCTTCTTCTATTTACCTCGAGGAAATGTAACAAGAGGGAGTTACAGTAATATTTTTCAATCTAACACTGTCAGCAAAGACTGGACAATGTTGTAGCGAGTAGTGAATGATCAGCCGTCAATTGGTAGCATCCAGTTGTCAATCAATTCATACAGTTCTCGGAGGAATAACAGAATTACATTGTGAAAGCGTAAAAAATATGCTTCAGAACTGGATAAAGAAAAGTATTTGTTGAAAAAAAAAAAGCCTATAGGTCCTGGTTAAAAACAAACTCTTCATAAACAATTTATACACAACTGTAGGTTAGGAGAACATAAAAACATAAATTAGTATTTTTATTTTTTGTACTAGATAGGAAGCAATTGCATCGAGAGGGCAGTGATGTCATTATGGGGGCATGCTCTGTGTCGCTGGGCACACAGCTGTCTCTCCCCTGTCTGTTCTCTCACCCTCCGGGGCTGTCTTCACCCCTCTGTTCTCTCTTGTTTGACCTGTCTCCCCCCCTCTGTGTTCTCACCCTGTATGTGGTCTCTCTCCCCCTTGTGCTGTCTTCTCCACTTAGTGCTCTCCACCTGTATGTGGTCTCTCTCCCCCAGCACTGCCTTCTCCCCTCTGTATGCTTCTCTCCACTGTATGCTGTCTCCCCTTCTGATGTCTTGTCCCCTCTGTGTGTTCTCCTTTGAGCTATCTCCCCCTGTACACTCTCTCTCTCCACCCTATGTGCTCACCCATCCCCCTGTGCCCTGTATCTGACCCTCATGCACTCTCTCTGCCTCTGTGTGTACTCTCTCCCTCTTGTAGTGTCCAATGATGGCAGTGGCATGAGTAAGTGTGCATGCGCAAGGGTCACGCCACCACCAAGTGTCCAAAAATGGCAGCTTCCTGAGTAAGTGCGCATGTGCTAGGTATACGCATGCGTACTTACTCAGGCGGTGATGTGTCAGCAGTGGTGGGTTCAGGTCAGGGTTTTGGTTGGTGGTGTTTGTAACACCACTAGGGGTACTGCGCAATGTGCCAGTATGTCCAGTGGGTGATATATTTGTACACCCATCACTCTCTGCCCCCCTACATGCTCTCTCTACCTCCTGTGCACTCATTCTGCCCCCTGTGTGCTCTCTCTGCCCCTTGTATGCTCTCTGTGCCCCCTGTGCATTCTCTGTGCCCCCTGTATGCTCTCTATGCTCCCCTGTATGCTATCACACCCCCGTGTACCCTCTGTCACCCCTGGTGCTCTCTCTGTGCCCTTTAAGCACTCCATGCCCCACTGTGCGCTCTCTATACCCCTGTGTGCTCTCTGTGCCCCACATGCACTCTCTGTGCTCCCCTTGCACTCTCCGTGCCCCCCATGCACCCTCTGTGTGATTTCGCTGCCCCTCGGTGCGCTCTCTGTGCCTCCTGTGTGCTCTGTACCCCCTATCTGCCTCCCTGTGCACTCTATGTGCCTCATCTTTGTGCTTTGTGCCACCTCTGCCTCCCAGTGCGCTCTTTGTGCCCCTCTTTGTGCTCTCTGTGCGCCCTGTGCATCCTCTGTGCACTCTCTGTGCCCCCCTGTGTGCGCTCTGTTCCCAATCTCTGCCTACCTGTGTGCTTTCTGTGCCATCCCTGTTCCCCCTTTGTGACCCCTGTGCACTCTCTTTGCCCCCTCTCTGCCTTTCTGTGCCCCATTTGTGTACTCTCTGTGTGCCCTCTGTCTCCCCTTTGTGTGGTTTCTGTGCCCCCCTCTGCCTTCCTATGCACTCTCTGAGCCCTCCGTGTGCTTTCTGTGCACTCTCTGTGCCCCCATGTGAACTCTCTGTGCCTCTCAGATGGCGGCGGCATGACTGATTGGCCCTGTGTGCACTCAGCGCAGGCTTGCGCAGTTAGTGTTCAAAGATGGCGGCAGTCTGTCTAACTGCACCTGCGCCCGGGTAGGCGTATGCACAGTAAGTCATTCAGTTATATGTGCGGTGATGTCGATGTGGGCAGTGTGAGAGGCAGGTTGTGCGGTGGTGAGTTCCAGAACTCAGGTGGTGCTGGGTCCAGTTGTCGGCGGCACCGCTAGTGGTATTGTTCGAGGGGCCAGTACCCCAAGCGGGCACCATATTTGCACACCATCACTTGGGTGTGCAAATATGGCTGCTGCTGGTGCATGATACGGGGACAACTGGACGGAAATGTACGATAGACGCCATTTCGTGATTATGTAATTAGTTTATTCAGCATTTTTAGGCTTTTTTACTATTAATAAAAAAAATCTGACTTTTGGATGGGCAATAAAGGAAAGATTTTCTTAAATGTTTCTTGTCATCAATATCAGTTCATCAAAAGAACAGGTAATGGAATATCAGAAGATGACGGCAGTGCTTTAAGAGAAACAAAATCTAAAAGTCATCTGTCTTGTTTATTACATGTATTTGTTTTGGGGGGGTTTCTGCAGAATTAAAAATCAGAGTATTAGAAAATGACCAGGCTAATCTAGGAGATGAGCTTTATAAATGCAATGCACCAGAATCATGTAGATAAGTCTTGACAGATGCTTTGTTTTCCATCATCTTTCATTGTATCAAAGCTCTGTATTTTGTGTTATATACAGTTATTGCGACTCTCTGTGATGTAGCAAGTTAAGACTTCTAATTCAGGGAGACACAAGTAAACAAGGCCTGGGTTCCGGTCTGTATGGTGATTTCATTTAGAAAAAGTCGCCAGATGCACGGAGTCATACTGAAAAATGTATTAACAGTTTATCTTCCGCAAACCTGAATAAACTTAACAAATGCACATTTGAAGCTTTTATTACCATGAAGCTAACAAAGGATCATAATAATTTCATATGAGTTTATGAAAAACATAAAACAATGAAAAAACCTGTAGGTGAGTATCAACAATAGTGCAGATGCCTACAGTCGGTATGGAAAGCATTCAGACCCTTTTCATTTTTTTCTCATTAATGTACACTCTGCACCTCATCTTGACTGAAAAAAAAAATGTAGAAATTTTTGCAAATTGGTTTAAAAAGAAAAACTGAAATGTCACATGGTCATAAGTATTCAGACCCTTTGCTCAGACACTCATATTTAAGTCACATGCTGTCCATTTGCTTGTGATCCTCCTTGAGATGGTTCTACTCCTTCATTGGTGTCCAGCTGTGTTTAATTAAACTGATAGGACTTGATTTGGAAAGGCACACACCTGTCTATATAAAACATCACAGCTCACAGTGCATGTCAGACCAAATGAGAATCATGAGGTCAAAGGAACTGCTTAAGGAGCTCAGAAACAGAATCGTGGCAAGGCATAGATCTGGTCAAGGTTAAAAAACAATTTCTGCAGTACTCAAGGTTCCTAAGAGCACAGTGGCCTCCATAATTCTTAAAAGTAAGAAGTTTGGGACCGCGAGAAGTCTTCCTAGACCTGGCCGTCCAGCTAAACTGAGCAATCGTGGGAGAAGAGCCTTGGTGAGAGAGGTGAAGAAGAACCCTAAGATCACTGTGGCTGAGCTCCAGAGATGCAGTAGGGAGATGGGAGAAAGTGCCTCAAAGTCAACTATCGCTGCAGCCCTCCACCACTGCTCATCACCTACCCAATACAATCTCAACAGTGAAACATGGTGGTGGCAGCATCATGCTATGGGGTGTTTTTCAGCTGCAGGTACATGAAGACTGGTTGCAATTGAAGGAAACATAAATGCAGCCAAATACAGAGATATCCTGGATGAAAACCTCTTCCAGACTGCTCTAGACCTCAGACTTGGCCGAAGGTTCACCTTCCAACAAGACAATGACCCTAAACACATAGCTAATATAACAAAGGAGTGGCTTCAGAACAACTCTGTGACCATTCTTGACTGGCCCAGCCAGGGCCCTGACCTAAACCCAATTGAGCATCTCTGGAAGAGACCTGAAAATGGCTGTCCACCAACGTTCACCATCCAACCTGATGAAACTGGAGAGGATCTGCAGGGAAGAATGACAGAGGATCCCCCAAATCCAGGTGTGAAAAACTTGTTGCATCATTCCCAAGAAGACTCATGGCTGTACTAGATCAAAAGGTGCAAATACTCAATACTGAGCAAAGGATCTGAATACTTATGACCATGCGATATTTCAGTTTTTTTTAATAAATTTGCAACTTCTACATTTCTGGTGTTTTTCAGTTAAGATGGGGTGCAGAGTGTACATTGATGAGAAAAAAATTAAGTTTTTTGAATTTACCAAATGGCTGCAATGAAACAAAGAGCAAAAAATGTAAAGGGGTCTGAGTACTTTCCGTACCCACTGTATATAGAAATTAGATGCTACACGAGCCATGACCCTCCTGTTGAAGGTGGTGCTGATCCTATCCCATAATCAGCTAAATCAAAAATTGACACTCAGTGTCACAGTAAAATAGAAAAATATTTAATATAGTGCTAGCAATCCAAAAGATAAACGTTTCAGTCCACCTCGGACCTTCATCAGTAAGCATTGTTGAAAGAATACTGTGACAGAGCTGCAGCTGTACGGCATCCACGTGTCTCTCTGTCACAGCCTTCTCTCAGGTCTGAGGTGGACTGAAACGTCTAATTTTTGGATTGCTAGCACTATATTAAATATTTTTCTATTTTACTAAGATTTTGAGTGCAAAAGTTTGATTCATCTACGGTAAATAGAAATTCTAGTCCTAAAATGGAGAATTATTTATATCCAAATGTAGAAAATCTTTACAGACTAACTGCTGATTTTCCAACGAAGTTGATAAATTTTTCCAACATAGATACACGGTATGAAACCTTCGAGACAAAAGAGAGATTGGTGGTGCTAATGTTTATAGCGGGCTGAACACCTAGACTGGATAAAACTACAGTGTATTCATCTATTCATTAAGTTTTCAGCATCTGGACGTAAGTAAGAATTTTTACTTAACATCGCTCTAAAAACAGTACAGAATTGAAGCAAAAACTATATTATTATATTATTAATGTTGCATTCTTTTTTTGTATTATGGAAGAAAATAAACTTACTGTAATTAATTTCTCATTTAAGTCAACACTAATTTGATATGACACATAGAGGAGTGAGTTTGGCTCTTGGGGTGGAATACTGAAAGGCATCAAGCAGCTTGAAATGCATTTCTATAAATGTAAGCTGGAGAAGCAAACTTTATTTTCACATGCTGAATGCAATGCTGTCAAAAAAGAATAGCAAAGATGTTTGTCGTTTTTACTGCTTGAGATGACTTACGCTATTTTCACATGTTGAGTTTTTGCAGCCTATCTTGACGGTAAAGAAGCTTCTTACAAAAACAGGTTTTGAAGCTTTTTTTGCTAAATTTTTATGTGGATTTTATGTGCCATATTTTTACAGTATATGTTTAATAATAAAGCTAGTTTTATTCACCAAAAATTAACGAAAAACGCATTGGTTGCATTTTTTTTCAACGTTTTTTACACTTCTTAATTGCTTTCTATGGTGAAAAAATGCTGTTGCAGAGTTAAAAAACGCAGCAGTTTCCCGCATTAGGCTAGCTTCACACCACGGTTTTAGTCCACCAGGTTGGATCCTGTGTTTTGCAGGATCCACCAGACAGAACCTGACAGCACAGGATGAGCACAAAGTGTGGCCAAATATGCCCTCCAATCATGTTTTTAACAGAATTTGTTTTTTGCGAATGTCCACGGTGCTGATCTGTCATCCTGTGTGCACAGTGCTGAACTCTCAGCCGGGCATACAGTGCTGCTCTCCATGGTCCTGTGCGTTCAGCTGTGTCTCTGAAATGCTGCTGTCCATGGTACTGAATGAGCACAGAAGCATTTCAGACCATGCGCTGTGCATAAAATCGCATCCAGGAAATGATACGATTTTTTTCCCGGATCCGGCGTCCATAGACTCCCATGTTATGGGCACCAGATCGCCCAGGATTAATTTCTGTCCAGTTTTGTGAGATTTTTTTTCACCAGAGCCCAAAACAGCTGCAGGCTTCCGCGCGGAAGTGCACATCATGCGTTCCGCTTGGAAATAGCATGAGATTTCAAACTCCGGCACTTGATTCTGATGTTTGTTTTATATCTTCAGAAAAAGATGTCAGCCTTAGCCCTCATAAAGATTTTCATTTACAAAATTTCCTAGAGTTGAAAAATACCATTACTTGCGTGTTAAATTCCCAATGCTGTCATTCTGCTTGTAGCCACCATTCCTGACTAGTGATGAGCATGTGGCGTAATATTCGTAATCGCTATACTCATAACAAGTACTTTTTAATAATCGCATATTCATCTGAATATAGAGTCTAATGTTAGTCAGTTAGTGATTGGCTCCGTCCACACACATTTGGCCATAAAACAAGCATTCCTGAGACAGGGCTAGAGGTTTTTTTTTGAGTTTTCACAGCATAAAACACCTTGATGTGCCCCAGAGAGACCCTAACATCCAATCATCTCTCATTGGGGTGGCGACTACCCTTGTGTACTGAAGGGAGCTGGCAATACGTGTCAGATCGATAATGATGGACACATCACTCACAAGCACCAGCGATACTCGCCAAGTAACGAGTATTGCGAATACCATACTATCCATGCGAGTAGAGAATAGTAACGACTATACTCGCTCATCACTAATCCTGAACAATTTTCATAGTTTTGGGTAATTGTATAATGGAAGCCACTGTTTTTTTTTACTTTCTATAAGTCTTTACATAAATGTTGCTTTTCTTTCTGCTACAGGGGGTACTTGCAAAAAGGATGCCGCTTAAAGGAGCATAGACATTAATCTACTCTTTTATGGCTCATTACGGCTGATATCACTGAGCACATATAGGCCATCATCTCAGTATGCATAGATCATACTGTGAGACATTTCATTGCTCAGCACATTTCACACTCCAGATTGTATTCAGAAGTGTAAACTAGTCAGAAATATTGGCGTTCAAACAGCACACACTCCTACGGTATTATGAGATGATGTGCTATAGAAGTGAGATCAAATAAGCATATTTGACCCTTTGTATTGCTCGACACTGCCCTGCACTGTGTGACATAGAAAAAAACAGGTATGTAATGGTTGTAGGGTTACTTTTATGTTTGAAGTGTAAGCGGCATGTATGAAGCCTCTAAAAGGGTTGTCCAGTCTGAAATGATGGCTCTGCAGTCATTTTATGTGACTGTATCAATCCTCCCAGCGCCCACACTGCACTGAACACTGGCGAGGGTCACACATGCCAATCAGTTTTTTCCAACTGGTTTCAATAACAAATCCGTTTTTTTTGGGGCTGTTTTTTCAGCCCCCTGTGCAGCTATGCATTTTTTGGACTTTGCCATTTTTTGCCAAAAAAATGCTAGCAAAAATAGATCCTTTTTCTTTACTGCATCATAAAAAACGGATCCGTTTTCCCATAGGGCCCCATGTTAAAAAAACGGATCCGTTTTCCCGTAGGGCGCACGTTTAAAAAAAAAGGATCCGTTTTTTTACAGCATCCAAAAATGTTGCTTGCAGCATTTTTTGGTCCAGTAAAAAAAACAAATAGCTTTTGTTAGCAATGCAGTCACACTTCATCCCAGGATCCGTTTTTAGCATCAGTTTTTGGACTTAGAATTCTAAAATTAAAAAAATGATGCCGGGAGATCCAAGATGGCCGCCGCATAGAGAGGTCGCATCTCATTGCGCTCACGTTTTCTAGCTACAATCCGACGTCATCCTGCTCTGGAGAGCACCCACAGGCATCATCCCTGGATCCATCCTGCACTTGAGACTCTGCAGTCCTGTGGAAACCAACTTTGGACCGGGAGACCGCCAGAGAAGCACCTCGTGGGATACATGACAAGGCCTCCCCCCCCACTGCTCCTTGCCCTACTGCTGAGGAACCCTGCTGCTGAGGAGAACCTGCCGGGCGAATTCCGAGCATCACATTACTGTGGACCGGAGGAAGACGCAGACCTTATCACCACGCTGCTGCTGCTGCGATCCGGGACATAGGCGCGGACGGCCTCCGAGCTCAGTGAGGGAGGAGGCGGCCGTGAGGACACGTGTGTGCCGGACCTCCTGAGACACATCGCCTCCAACAGCTCCTTGCTGCACAAAGGCGCCCGAGACGGAGGGGGTAAGTGGAGTGTAGCGGACCCATCGTGGCCCCCTGGGGCAGGCGCGGCTTGTTTCATCCCCACCGGGTGCCCTAGCAAACAAGGAGGACCACCTGCTGCGCCTGCCGGGTCGGCGGCGGTGGAGGGGAGAGGCAGCAGGCGTGGAGCGGAGCAGTTCACAAAGGGAGCGGGGACCCGCGTTCACCTCCGGTGCCGCCGCCAGAGCAGAGAGGCACAGGCAGTGTATACAATAAACAGGGCCCGCATAAGACTACCTGCAGGCTACTGTATAATAAGGCTGGCAGCACAGCCCAGTAAAGATTCCAAAACAGGAGCACCAGTAAAAGGTCACAAGGGAGGGCTGGTGAGGACTGAGCTAAATCCTGGGCCACTATACAAACAACTGCAAAACATCAGAGTCTATCTGCCTGCAGCTGTCTTGGTGCTGCCCCTCTGCAGGGAGACGCGGTGGCCAGAGACCCGGAGACAGAGGCAATATTTCACTTGAGAGACTCACAAAGCAGGCCCAGGTCAGTGGAGGCAGAAGCCAACAGACGCAAAGGGTGCCCTCCTCCCCTGCTGTCTGAACGTATATAAATAATAAACAGCCACTCTAATTTCTGTACTGGCCTTCATATCCCCCCTCCTGGAGTGCTGCACCCCGACACCTTCTGGATCCTGACCCACAATATAGTACGGGTAAATCTCCCTGAGTTATCAAGCCCCTGGAGCAGTATTAACCCCTGCCAAGCTGTCCCGTTTCTCACCGTCAGAGAGAGCGGGCGCTCTAAGGAACGTTGCCTACTTACCGCAAAGTGACTACATTTTCTAAGCTGTCACGAGCAATGTGCATCATGTCTACCTAGTTAACGACGTGTGGCCTAGGGGAGGCACAATAAAGATCGATTAAAAGAACATTCCACAGAACCACAGCTAAAAATGGGGAAAACAAACATTAAAACTCCCCGAACATCATCTAAACCCACTAATCCGGTTACCCAGGCCGATGTGGATAAATTCCTCTCAAAACAAGCTGACCTCACGACCCATCCCAAATCCACCAAACGTACGTTCCGACTGATGGCTGAGGAGTCCGACTCCGACGTTGAGAGCGATTCGGACACAGAAATGGACCCTAAAGATAATAAGGTCACCCGCTCTATTATTAAGCGTATATTGACGAAAGCCATAGAACCGATCAGCAAAGAACTAGCTGAGATAAAATTAGACTTGGCTCAACAAGGTCATAGGCTGGGGTCAGTAGAAAGCGACCAGGTGACCACGATGACACAAACAAATAAATTACTGGACTGCCTAAATGCTCACGAGACTCAAATACACACTATCCATTCCACTCTTGAGGATCATGAGAATCGAGAGCGTAGAAACAATATCCGCATAAAATACCTCCCAGAATCAATCGCGTTCGAAGCCCTGCCCTCAGCTGTAAATGAAATCTTTAATAAGCTACTACGGGAGGAAGACCCTAAAGACATGGAGATTATTAGAGTTCACAGAACACTACGCCCTAAGCCAAACCAAAATGACCCTCCCCGCGATGTACTGTGTCGCTTCCTAGACTACAGAACAAAAGAACTTATCTTACGGAGAGCCAGGGAGGCAGAGACTATTGAATATGAGAACTCTCAACTGAAATTGTTCCAAGACATCTCTGCCATAACCCTGAAGAAGAGACGCTTGCTTAAACCCTTCACAGACATCTTGACACAAAAAGGCTATCGCTTCCGCTGGCTGTTCCCTTTCGGCATCTTTATTACAGCTGGTGAAAAGAAACTAACAGCCAGGACGTCTGAGGACATCAGAGGCGTCTGTCAATCACTCAGCATAGAACTACAGTCTTACCCTGATCTAGAAACCTTCCACGCAGCCTCTTTACAGAAACCCCTCCAAGTCACCCCCCCATGGCAAGTCGCTGGAACTCCGAAATCACAGCGTCTACGGAAAAAGATGTCCAAAACACCACCGCCAAAGGATGGAGTAGAGACGACCTGATGTCTTCGCTCTAGGATATGAAGGACTCTTTGTCGCCCGCATATTAGCTGACTATTTTTTAACACTTTGTCCATGGATCAGCCTCACACGCCCTTGATTGGAATGTCACTAATCCAATATTGTGTTCCCATACCCTTAAAACCTAACAATTCACTCCCTTAACCTTGCATTTACCTATCACCCATCCACCCAGCTCCCCCCTTTGTCCCCCCTCCCTTCCTTATCCCCCCCGTTTACTTCCCCACCCCATGCCACCACGACACTTGAAACCCTAATTAATGCACAGCTAATCTATGCCTCTTTGATAGACAGACTAACTGCACTACCCGCGGCCTTACTTGAATAAAGAGTGAGACCCAGTCATTCCTATGAGAAGGACCCTTTTGTTATACAGGTTATACTGCGTTTTACAGTAATGTTAGGTTATATCCTTGGTTTGTAATATGTTTGACTTCTAGATCCTCGGAAGTCCTGTTTCCATAGTTACTGTATAGGTACCCTTACATACAGACTACCATTGACCCCTTCCCCCACCCGATACTCCTCCACTACACAGTGGAACCCGCCCCTCCCCTTCCTCACCCCAACTACTTAATACCACAGCAGGTACTATTTGGCTATCGTGGAACCATCAACGATCCTCCCCATATGGTCCATGTTGTTGTGCCACTGATCGTTTGACATGTTGTACATGATTGCAATGGAAATGTTATTAATGTATCTCTCTTTTCTTATGTCTTCCCTCACTACTTCTCTACTTTCCTTCCTTCCTTCCCACCCAACCACCCCTCCCGGTCTTGAGGCTGGAGTCGAGGACCGCTCGAATCATATACACACCTATCTGGAATCAACCACCCAATGATGGCGTCTCAACATAAGGTATTTACCTTTGCTACGCTCAATGCTAAGGGGCTAAACTCCCCTATACCGAGGAGACACACTCTAGACCTACTTAAGAAACATGCGGCAGATGTGCTGTTGATACAGGAAACTCACTTTACCCCTGAAAAATTACCTAACTTTGACAGGTCACACTATGATACCTGGTTCCATGCCACATCGCCACAGCCCCGGTCACGAGGGGTCTCGATTGCTATAAAGAAAGGAATCCCTTTCCAAACTCGAGAACATTTAATTGACACTAACGGCCGCTATATTTTTCTCAAAGGTCTACTAGCAGGCAATTTGGTCACAATTTGTTGCCTATATGCCCCCAACAAAAAACTCCTGAAATGGCTCCATTCGACTCTGAAGAAAATAGGAGATTTCCGTGAAGGCACGCTAATAGTAGGGGAGATCTTAATATTGCGCTAAACCCGCTAATAGATACCACAACAAAGAAAAGCACTTACTCACAAGGTGATCTCAATAAAATCAAAGTCCAACTTCACGAGCTCCAACTATTGGATGTATGGAGATACTTACACCCAGATGATTGTGACTACACCTTTTATTCACACCCACACGCCTCTTACCATAGACTAGATTACTTCTTTGTCTCCAAAAACACCCTAGCCAAAGTGAGATCAACAAAAATTAACCCTAACATATTCTCAGACCACTCCTTCGTAACGATGACACTGACATTACATAAGACCTTCCCTACTCATAGATCGTGGCGACTCACTGAGTCGGTACTCGACAACCCATCCACCCTCTCTCGCATAACCAAAACACTAGAGCAGTATTTTGCTCAAAACGATAATGGTGAGGTTACGGTGCCGACGCTCTGGGAAGCCCACAAATCTGTGGTCAGAGGAGAATTCATTTCAATCACAGCATACATTCATAAACAACAACAGGAACAGCTCGATCTGCTATATGAGGAAATCTCTGACCTAGAAACAAAACACAAAAAATTAATCACCCCCCCAATAATGGAACTACTAACCCTTAAAAGGCGTCAACTTAAAGACATCCTATTCCTACAAATGGCAAAATGGCTCGCTTCATGGCGCACTAAAATGTACGTTCACGGTGACAAAGCCTCGAAATTGATGATTTCTAGAATTAAACAGAGACAAACCCACACCTCCATACATTCCATCAAAACGGCGGAGGGACGATCCACAACTAATTATAACCAAATAGAAACAGCGTTTCTACACTATTATACACAACTATATAACCTACGCCCCAAAGAAACCAAAACAGAAGAGGCGGCCAGAAGGCAAAAAATCAAACATTACTTATCCCGCCTAAACCTCCCGAGCTTTACCCCTCAACAGCAATTGCTTCTAAACAAGCCCTTTGGCCTAGAGGAGCTCCGGTCCGCCCTGTCGAAGTGCCCCCCCAACAAGGCGCCGGGTCCGGATGGACTTCCCTGTGCATACTACAGATCGTTCCCCTCGATTCTCCAACCACACATGCTGAATATGTATAATTCCATATTGCAAGGAGACCGATTTCCGGCCCAAACTTTAGAAGCAAAAATATCCCTAATCTACAAAGAAGGGAAGGACCGGGAAATGTGTAGCAGCTACCGACCGATCTCCTTACTAAATGTTGATTTAAAAATTTTCGCTAGTATGATCGCTCGTCGAGTAGCTGCCTACCTACCGGATAAAATTTCACTAAACCAAACTGGATTTGTGGGGGGAAGGGAGGGGAAGGACAACGTACTAAAGGTACTACACCTTACCCACTATGCCAACAGACAGAAAATTCCACTAGTCCTCCTGGGAACGGACGCTGAAAAGGCCTTCGACAGGGTGGACTGGCTATACTTAGAAGAGACGTTGCTTGGATTCGGCATCCCGACCCAACTAGTGACGGCGATATTAAAAATGTACACCAGCCCAACCGCTCGCATCAACATTAATGGCTCCCTAACAGATACCTTCTCCATACACAACGGCACGAGACAGGGTTGCCCACTGTCCCCTCTATTATTTATCTTAGCAATGGAACCCTTGCTGATCGATATTCAGCTAGATAAGAGGATTCACGGCATCACACTAGGAGAAACGCAACATAAAACGGCTGCCTTCGCAGACGATTTACTCATATTCATGACTAATCCTTCTAAAAGCTTCCCCCCCTTATTAAAAATATTTGACAACTACAGCGCCCTTAACAATTTTAAAATAAATACATCGAAATCGGAGGCCTTAGACCTGAACGTCCCACTACCACTATTATCCAGATTAAAAACCTCATACTCGTTCTCATGGCCTAAATCGCACATCACTTATCTAGGCATAAAAATTAGTAGATCTCATAAAACTCTTTTCTCTCTCAACTACCCTCCTTTATTAGACAAAGTAACTGCCACTATGAAAACTTGGCGTGACCCTTTCTTATCCTGGATGGGTCGTAAGAATATTCTCAAAAGCCTCATCCTGCCTAAATTTACTTACCTCTTCTCTATGTTACCAATACAAATCCCTAATGTTTATTTACGCAAGGTCAATTCTATTCTTTACGCCTATATTTGGAAACATAAGAGACACCGTTTAAATTACCGCACTCTTTCTCTCCCAAAAGTAAAAGGAGGAATGGGCGCACCAGATATTAGAATCTATTACCACGCAGCAGTCCTATCACGCTCTGTTGATATCATACGAAACACACACAATAAATTATGGATTGATATAGAAAACAAATTATCCCCACAGCTCCTCCGCCCCCTCCTACTGACGCACTGTAATGACAAGTCATCTGAAAGCCAACTTAACCCTCTCACAAGCACACTCCTACGAGTGTGGACCAATATACATACATACTTGATACCCCCATCAACTCCTCTCCTTACCTTGTTGGATATACTAACGAGAACAAAATTACTATACAACCCCAGCAAACACCGCACTGGACTACTTGCCAGCCTAACAGCGGATCATTTATACGCAGATGGAGCTCTTCTCCCGTTATCTACTCTGCACAAAATACCTGGCCTCGAATCTATTAATTTCCTCCAATATAAGACTCTACAATCACTCCTGCACAACATCCGATTCGATATGGCGCTCACCCGCAGCCCCACGGCTTTCGAAACGCTTTGTGCAAGACAGATCAGACCTACTAAGATCCTTTCTACCATTTACCAAAGTATTTTAGATAGAGATGTACCTACGAAAAGAGCCTATATACATTGCTGGGAAAAAGATTTAGGTTATAAGTTTACACCTCAACAGATTTCATATATTTACACCCACTCACATGGCCCGACTAAATGCATCAAAGTACAAGAGAACTCCTACAAAATTCTCTCCCGCTGGTATACTGATCCGCAGAAAATACACAAATGGAAGAAACAATTCCCTCCGAATTGCTGGCGCTGTGGTGATGTGAACGGGAACTACATACACCTTTGGTGGAATTGTCCATCCATGATTCCCTACTGGAATCTGATAACTCGCCTGATCAGAGATGTGACTAAACGAAATATCAAGTTATCCCCTGAAGTTGTCCTGTTGAATCTACCCCTAGACACTTCCCATGGTGAGTTCTCTGTGTTAATATGTACAATTCTAGCTGCGGTGAAACTTCTTATACCAACGGTATGGGGATCTCCTCAAATTCCGACTCTTCAATCGTTAATTGATAAAATTGACCAACTGTATCTAGTAGCAAAACTGGCTGCCTCGGTGAACCATACACAAGCATCTGTTAGTAACCACTGGCGAGCTTGGGTACTCTTCAAAAAGAATCTTGACCCCTCACCACATTTAACCAATAATGATCCTCTAGGCTCCACCCTCTGAACCGCCCTTCCCACCTCTCTCTTCCCTCTAACCTATTATTCCCTTTTCTAGTCTTCTTCTTATCCTCCTTTCCTCTTTCACATTTTTGCTTTTTTTTTCTCACCATCTTCTTGTGCTTAACTTTCTCTAAATAGTTTGACAATAACCGTAGTTAAACATATGTTTGGAATTAATTATTCATTTTTTCATTGATTGTCACAAGCTGAATTCTCTTATTCTGTAATTATCTGATTATCATTTTAATATCCTGTAAAACAATAAAAAGAATTTTTGAAATGAAATGAAATGAAAAAAAAAATGATGCCAATAACGGATCCAGGGCTTATGTGTGACCCTAGCCACTGTGTGGATTTGCTTTATCTAAACTGGTAATGGATAGCAGTTATACGGTATGCATGTGCCTGGCCACTGTGGCCGGAGCCCCCAGTCTCGCTCAATATAAATTTATGGTGTGAGGCTGAGCTCAGTTGTCTTGTTCTGCTAGGAACATGCAAAACGGCGAATCCTCACAGCGCACAGTGCGGGCGCCGGGAGCATTGATAAGTCTGCAGTCACACAGACTGACTGCAGAATTGTCATTTTAGACTGGACAACTCCTATAATCAGGTGCTTGGGAGATATTTTCTACTGATTGCAATGCTTCTAGAGTAGAAAGCATTGTACAATATAAAACTATACATGGAACATTTTTATGTAGGATTCCGCTTAAGGGGATCCTGTCACCTCCAAAACGCCTCCTAAGCTATCAAAACATGTCCCTGCAGCATCCTATCACTAATCTCACACTCCTTTTGTCGCCTAAAAGCATCCTGTGAAAGTGCATAAAAACATTTTAATACTCACTCATTAGTGATTATAATTAGCAGTGGCCATATTTTTTTAGTCACCAGGGGGTGTTGTTTTGCAGCTCCAGGATCTGTCTGTGCTGCTGTGAAACTGAAACTGAAGGCAGGACTAATGATCTGCATTCTGTGAGTGATACAGACGGGTGAAGGCAATGCCTGCACATCACAGCAAACACACAGAGACAGGGTGGATCCTGGAGCTGCAAAACAGCCCGCCTTGGTGACTAAAGAATATAGTCACTGCTAATTATAATCACTAATGAGTGAGTATTAAAATGTTTTTATGCACTTTCACAGGGTACTTATTTGGCATTATTTTGATCAAAAAGGTGTAAAAGGAATCCCATCGTGACAAGGTATATACTCAATCAAGATGGTCCATAACTCTTGTAGTTCACCAGCAGGCCCCAAAATAGATGGGTGAAGAGTAGATCTGACTATTTCAATGCCTGCCTGTGAAAAGCTATCTAGAAATAGAAAAAGCTATACATATAAATGTGCTGGCCCATTTTTTTAATTTTGCTTAAAACTGTTAAAATAGCCCAATTTAGTAATGATATAGTGAGGTTTTATCTATGGTAAAAATAGAAATGTTGTAGATACTTGTGCATTGCTTGTGGAAATGCTTAAACAGGTTGTCCACTAATTTAACATTGATGGCCTATCCTAATTAATGTCTGATCGGCCAGGGTCCGACACCGGCACCTCCTCCAATCAGTTGTTCTTGATACCGGTGGAATTAGGTGGCTGGAAATGCTCAATTCCAGAGCTGCTTTGTCTTCTGATAGTGGCCACGCCAGGCACTGCAATCCAACGTCCTATTCAAACTAATAGGAGGCGGATGTGCAGTACCTGGCTGCAGCCATTATTAGAGGATGGAGCAACTCCAGAACTGAGCATTCTGTCCACCTACTGCTCCCACTGGCATCGAGAACAGCTGATTCATAGGTCATTAATGTCTGGTCAGCCCTATCTTAAGGCTAAGTCATCAATATTAAAGTAGTGGCCAACTTCTTTAAAAGGGTGTACTGAAGTCAAACTTAGGCTACGTTCACACATTTGCGTATTTTGTTGCACTTTTTTGCGTGCACATTTTTCGGCCGCGCAAAAAAGCACAACAAAATACGCAGGGGCTTTCACACACTGTGCTTTCTTTACCCCAGAAAGCGCAGTAATGTCAAAGAGGGGAGGAAGAATCCTGCTTCCTCATCCCCTCTGTGACAGCTGTGACCGCCCCATTAGACTTCACAGTGTATTAATATTCACTACGAAATCTAAATTAAACAAAGTCAAATGTATGTAAAATAAAAAGAATCACATATTTCTCCCATCGCCTTCCACGACAGCATTGGAGGATGTCGTCCACGCCCTATTGGGGGACAGGAACACAGAGAGGTTAAAAGCCCCTCCCCTTCCTCCGCACTCCAGTGTCTTCCTGTCCCCCTTGGGGCATGGAGAGGTTCCAGTGCTGTCAGGCCGGCAGGGGCAGCATTGGTTAGACTTACGGCCGGGCCAGAGATGGTCGTCGGGGGCGTCCTCCTCCTCCTTCTCAGGGCTCCCATTTGGGACCTGGCGGCCTTCCTGCGTCCTCCGGGGCAAAGCAGGCCGGTTTAGGAACGCCGAAGGCCTGTCTCAGCTCTCCGGCGTCTCCCTCCTCCAGCTGCGGTCCCGGGAGCGCGCGCCGAGAGTGCCGCGACGTCACTTTCGGTTTCGGGTGACGTCACTTCCAGTTTTCGGCCGGCGGCTCCTGTGCGCGCGGCGGCGGCTTGGGCGCGGCTCCAGGGTCCCGGCAGGCCTATCGCACGCGTCTGCCTGCGGCCAGTGACCAGGAGGAGGGAGGGAACAGCTGTTCCTCGTTGGGGGCACGGTGCTTAGAGATAAGTACCCGCCGGAAGACTACACCCAGGTAAGGAGATCCCTGAAGATGGAGGGTGGTAGATCTTCCTCCTCTGCCTCTGCAGAGCCCAGCGTTCCCCCAGCTCCTGTAAGTATATTGGGGGTGGTCACTGCGGTCAGGGGCTTAGATCCCTTCACTCACTCTGGGTCCCCTTCTCCCCCTTTTTCTTTAGGGAGACAAGGGCCCCCCTGTTAAAAGCAGCAAAACCCCATCCAGAAAATGTGGCATCTGCAGCATGAAACTTCCTTCTTCCTGCAAAAAGAAGTTATGTCAGCCATGTACTGACGGTGTGGTCAGGGAAGAATCCCCGTCCCTGCTTGAGGAACTTCGGTCCATGGTTAGACACGAAGTTCAAGCGGTTAGACAGGAGGTACAGGCTTCTATCTCAGCCTTGCCGGTTTTTGCTGCAGCATCCGGGCCTTCCCCTCCAAAAAAGAGGAAGGACTGTGATTCAATGGCTTTCATGGAGGCTGTCCAGAGCTCTGCGTCTGAGGACGGCGAGGATGTTGCCTCTGTTGCCTCTGCACAGGCACGAGATTCTGGACACTACTATTTTTCCTCTGAGTCCATGGGGGAATTGCTGGACGCTGTCCGTAGCACCATGGGAGTTGAAGAGGTGGAACCCCCTTGTTCAGTGCAGGACACCATGTTCTGTGGCTTGAGGGCTAAGCGGCAATCGGGCTTCCCTGTCCATGAGGTCATCCGGGAACTCATCCTCCGGGAATGGGAGTTGCCAGAAACTAGATATAGAGAACACAAGTGCAATAGAGTCTTATATGTGAAGACTGTAGGAATAGGTCACAGGCAAAAACTTGCTCACCTGGGAGTGTTGTGTAAGACACAGTCACTGGAAAGGCAAATAATACAACTGCAGTAGCCCTTACGTTGTATAAATGCAGACAGTGGAAATAGAAAGGGTTAACACCTGTCATGCTTGAGCAAGGGACCAACCGTCTATTGTGTGTGAGTGTGGCGCACAGGTTACCAATGTTCGGCACCCAACAGAACCAGGTTTCCCAGCCGGTCACCAACACCGGCACGAGCCCAGCCACTGCCTGCGTAGCTTTCAACAGAACCAGTGTCCCAGCCAGTGTGAGTTCATCACCAACAGCAGCCGTTCTCATATACTGGTACTAGGCCAGACACACATTGCTTAGCTAACACCAGCACCAGGTTCCCAGCCAACAGGTAACTCCACCAGCAGCCGAACATAATAGTAAATGCAGCTCTGGAGAACAACACAGGAGGCAAAGACCTTCACAACTACACCTCATGCAGCTCTTAAAGACAAACAACATACACAGCAGCATCCAGCAATGTCAGCACCATCTAAGCATGTGACAACAGCGCCCTGCCATTGCACAATGAGTAATGCAGGTTCCTGGTGAAAGTGGTTTTATTTGACACATTTCTCAGTTACTATTCTGATGAAAGCGGATCCACTCCAAAACACGTCAAATAAAGTCTCTTACCCAGGAAGCCATATTACTTTTTGTGCAACGGCAGCTCAGTGTTAACCCTTTCTATTTCCATTATCTGCAAAATGTTCTTTAATGGACATTCCAAAGGATGTAAATCAGCCCAACTCGCAGTGAATCCCAGACCGTTTTATAAACTATCATTATTCTTTCGGCCTGGCACTACAGAATCGTATCAATTATGTATCTTTAACATCTTTTATGTATGTGGTTCTTCAGTTTCTTCTTATTCTCAGGCTGAAGGAAGAAACAAATAGAAGATGTGTCAATTCATTTGTGACTAATATCACATAATAATCCATTGATGCTGCTGCCAGCAATCAAAGGGTCCTAGAAAATTCTTTTCTGTTTCTGCCTTTTTGGATATAATTTTTTTTAACTAAATGGCCTGGCGACCCATAACACAACAGAGAACCTACCAGTGACACAAGTGACGACAGTGATGCTGATTATATTAAATTGCTGATGGAGATTTAGTCTGGCAGTGCCACAGGGGGCTGGCTATATGCTTTCTGAGGCTATATATATACATCTATCATCATCACAAATACTAATTACATAGCGGGAATATGGATGAGAAGTAACATGTTTTCAACAGGACTTTTATTGAGGAAGAAAGAATATCTGTTAAAAACATGATATTTAACTAAAATGGAAAAGACTGTTTATATATTACTTCAGCCTGTTGAATTAAAAGGGGTTCTAGTGCTTAAAAAGTAATACTTCAGTGCAAGGCAATAAGGCCCACAGTGCTTTTACATTTCGTCTAGGTGAGATGTCCTGACTCTTGCAGGGAAGCCAGGTGAGCTCTACTGGTGAACGCAGCCGCCTATGCCCACGATCAGTGTTCTGAAGGGAGAGAATTATCGTGGTCAATTGTGGAGTGCTCAGGTACTAAGATGACAATGGGGGCATACTAGTGGATAACAAACCTCTTTTATTAAACACCAATACGCTTTTCAACAGCGGTCCGCTGTCTTCCTCAGTTTGATTCACCAATTGGAGGAAGACAGCGGACCGCTGTTGAAACACATGTTGGTGTTTAATAAAAGAGGTTTGTTATCCACAAGTTTGCCCCCATTGTCACATTGCCTGAGCACTCTACAATTGACCACAATCATTCTCTCCCTTTGTTGTGAAATCCCCTTGTGGGTTTGGGGCTGGAGCTGTTGGCATCTGCTGATGATCTTCCCAGAGTGAAGGACCTGCCGTGACATCACTGTGATGCGGGAGTCACATGATCCATCATGTGACCCAGACCATGAAACAGACTGACGGGCGAACGAGAGCAGCATTCCATCTTTCTAACACCGAAGTTGTGCAGGGATATGCAACATAGCAAGGTGAGCAGCCATCCCCCTCGCACCTTGGGTAAAAGCCCCACTAGATTACCAGGTACCTCTCATGTGTGCACTCTCTGTTTTTCTTTGTTCATGATCAGTGTTCTGGACACAGCAGCTTTTCACTGCATTCACCCGCTGAGATGATCAACATCATATCGGCATGAATAAATTGACATGCTGTGGGTCGGGAAGGTTTCCCACGTCAGTTTACGCTATGGGGAACACAGGCACAGTGGTCACGGAATTTCTCTAAATCCCATCCACTGTGCTTGTGCCTGTACGGTACAACGCGGAGGTTTGGAAGCAGTGATAACACTGATCGTATGCACATACACAGTGAGTATATGGCGAGTTCTTAATGTTGAAGATTTTCTGTAGCTTTTCGACACCTATTGTGTAAATTAGATTACATGCATTTCTTCAAGGTGTTTTATGATGTTTTTTATCTCTTCTTGGTATGTCAAGTTTTAAAGGGAACCTGTCCCTCATTCTACCCCCCTGACATATCACTAGCTGTCCCTGCACCTTCCTAGCTGCTCCCTATCCATCCCTGTCTGCTGTAAATGCACCCTTTAAAGATGGTGAAAAATGAGTTATAACTTACAAGCAGTCGCTCAGTCAGGAGACTGGAAAGGCATGCTCCAGGCTCCTTTCTCTCCTCCTCGCTTCATCACTGCACGCCCCGCTTGGCGTCATCATTCAGTCTTGATTTCCTCCTCTTGTTTGAATTTCTCGCCCTCTCCTGCTCCTATGATGCACCGGCCGGTCATACTCATTTTTTCTTCTATGAGTGTATTTGTGTTTGAACCTTCTTTTAATTAAAGCTAGGCCATGACTTTTTTCTACAGACTTCTATTAATTATTTTATTCTGTCAAAAAAGCATGTGCAAATAAATGCATATTGAATATTTTCGTGGCACATTTTTCTGCTTTTGTTGACATAACAAGTTGTAAGGTTTTCAGAGTAATGTTAAAAAATATTAAAATCTGAGAGTCCTCAGTAGTTTATACCTTTTAATGGTTACCTGTAAAGATGATAACTAGGGATGATCGACTAGTGAAATACTCGGCTTCAGGATTTTCGTAGCGAGTAGTTTTTAATACTGGCGTATTTGTCCGAATAGCGAGTCCAATGTTAGTCAACTAGTCATAGGCTCCACCCACACACAGCCAGCCATAAAACAAGCATTTCCAGGACATGGCTTGAGGGTGGACTTTTTTTGCGTTTTCACTGCATACAACACCTTGCTGTGATCCCCAGTTAAACCCTTCCAATCAAGCTGCACTCATTGTGGTGCCGACTCACTTTGTGTACTGAAGGGAGCTTGCAATATGTGTCTGATTGCTCAAAATCGACAAATCACGCACAAGCACCAGTGAATACTGTACTATCCTTGCAAGTAAAGAATAGTAAAAACTATATTCACTTATCATCACTAAAGGTACCTTTACATGCTGTAACTACGGTGTAGCAACTGAGAGGCAATCGGGATTTCCATCACCGTTGCCTTGAAATTGCCACGAAATTGCAGAGTGTAATTGGGGAAAGCGATGGTGATTTTTGAAGTTGCTCCCGGTTACGGTTTCAGAGCATTGTTCAAAAACCAAAGGCAACCTAAAGGTGAATTGCCCTGTTTTTGGCGTGTGAACGGGCGATAGGGATGGAATCTGCATCGCCTAGTGATTTCCCAGAGGCGTTCCACAGCGTGCTGGATACCGCGCCCCATCAGCGATGATTGGTGGTGGCTACTGTGTTTCCATTGACTGTCCCTTCACAGGGTGCCATATTTGAAGAGCTGTCCATTCACACTACACAATTGTAATGGCGTCATGTATTAGCCAGCCTTCCTGCGCAGGCTAGACAACTCAATAGTGTCATGATTGGCCAATCAGCGTGTTTGGGAATACACAACTCTGTCACGCCTTTGTTCTTGCGGTGCTGAACATGTACGCCCACATTCCTTTGGGGATTGCGGCGTGTGAAGCGGCATCGGGAGGCAACCGGATGTTTCCCGCAGGTTCTGTGGCAACTTCCGGGGAGCCACGTTCCCTTAGGTTGAGGGCGCAATTGCAGCGTGTAAATGCGGCATCGGTGTTCAGTAGCAACCGTCAAAAACGTGCACGCACACGTTCGGTTGCCTTCGATCACCGGTGATAGTTGCGGCGTGTAAAGGTACCTTAATGGTAAAGCTTTCAGGACAACTCAGGTCTCTTTTTCAGGCTGGTATAAGATGAAATCTAATGCGCCACATATATACACAATATGAAACATCATAAAGCTACGGAACAATGAAATAGAGACGGCCCTGTACTATAAGTCAATTGACCGTTCAACATATCTTCAATGGGACAGTTTTCATCCAAAACACATAAAAAACTCTATTGTTTACAGTCAGGCCATCAGATACAATTGAATATGTTACAACCCTACAGACAGAGACAATCACCTTGGTGGCCTCAGGAAGAACTTTTTGAATCAGTGCTACCATCAAAGAGCAACTGAAAACCAAATTACAAAAGCCACTAGAATATCAAGAAATCATCTCCTACATTAGAAATCTAAAGAAGAAAATAACCGAGTCCCTCTTAGTTACCTACAATCCAAATCTGGAGGTGTTAGAGGAGCTGGACTGAAACTACAACAACTACTACAAAAAGATGCCTGTCTAAAATCTACATTTCCAGATCCCCACTTCTGTGTTTTAGACAACCCCTGAATCTAAAAAGCATCATTTACAGAATCTCGCTGTCCTCTCCAAAAACAACTGAAAAAAAACTGAAAAAGTGCAAAACCTGTCCATTTATAATGACAACGGACAAGATAACGATTCCCAGAACATATCAGGACTACAAGCTCCCAGGTAACTTCAGTTGCACCACAACTAATGTGATGTATTTAATTATATGTACCAAATGCCCAACTGGGGATCTGTATATAGGGGAGACAGGACAGAAACTTAGAATAAGAATGAATTCTCATTGCCACACAATAAAAGAAAGAGGTATGGATCTACCTGTAACAAAGCATTTTTGTAGCTCTGATCACAGTACAATAGATATGAAGCTGCTCATATTAAAAATTAATTTCAAGTCTCATAGAGACAGAAGAATTTGGGAATACAAATTAATGATGACCTTTGACACATTCAGAGCAGGAATGAACATTTCACATGGATTCATGTCTTTTTACATCAATTGAAAGGGCATGTGGGGCATTATATCTTTGAATAGACCTCAACTAGAGGACAATAAAATATTCTCACTTCTTATCAGTGAACTGTTCCAATATTTACTGCCATAACCATTTCACCCCATCTCATTCCTGTTCTGTTCCACCTCACTTGCCTTAAGAACTGCAGTATTCCATGTCATGTTGTGTATATATACAGTCATATGAAAAAGTTTGGGCACCCCCCTTAATCTTACTCTTTTTTTGTTGTTTAAAATTCTTTTTTTGCAACAGCTATTTCAGTGTGATATATGTAATAACTGATGGACACAGTAATATTTCAGGTTTGAAATGAGGTTTATTGTACTAACCGAAAATGTGAAATATGCATAATTTCAAAATATGACAGGTGCCAAAGTATGGGCACCCTTCTGATTTTCATGATTTGAATACTGCTAACTACTTTTTACTGACTTACTGAAGCACTAAATTGGTTTGGTAACCTCATTGAGCTTTGTATTTCATAGCCCGGTGTATCCAATCATGAGAAAAGCTATTTCAGGTGTCCACTTGCAAGTTGTTCTCCTAGTTGCATCTTCTCTGAGGAGAGGCATCATGGGCTCCTCAAAACAGCTCTCAAATGATCTGAAAAAAAAAGATTGTTCAAAATAGTTGTTCAGGGAAAGGATACAAAAGGTTGTCTCAGTAATTTAACCTGTCAGTTTCCACTGTGAGGAACATAGTAAGGAAATGGAAGACCACAGGGATAGTTCTTGTAAAGGCCAGAAGTGGCAGGCCAACAAAAATATCAGAAAGGCAGAGAAGAAGAATGGTGAGAACAGTCAAGAACAATCCACAGACCACCTCCAAAGACCTGCAGCATCATCTTGCTGCGGATGGTGTCACTGTGCATCGATCAGCAATACAGCGCACACTGCACAAGGAGAAGCTGTATGGGAGAGTGATGCGAAAGAAGCCGTTTCTGCATGCACGCCACAAACAGAGTCACCTGAGGTACGCAAAAGCACATTTGGACAAGCCAGCTTCATTTTGGAAGACGGTCCTGTGGACTGATGAAACAAAGATTGAGTTGTTTGGTCATACAACAAGGCATTATGCATGGCGCCACAAACACAGAGCATTCCAAGAAAAACACTTGCTACCCATTGTCAAATTTGGGGGAGGGTCCATCATGCTTTGGGGCTGTGTGGCCAATGACGGCACTGGGAATCTTGTTAAAGTTGAGGGTCGCATGGATTCCACTCAGTATCAGCAGATTCTTGAGAATAATGTTCAAAAATCAGTGTCAAAGTTGAAGTTACGCTGGGGATGGATCTTTCAGCAAGACAATGATCCAAAACACCGCTCCAAATCTACTCAGGCATTCATGCAGAGGAACAATTACAATGTTCTGGAATGGCCATCCCAGTCCCCAGTCCTGAATATCATTGAACATCTGTGGGATGTTTTGAAGCGGGCTGTCCATGCTCGGCGACCATCAAACTTAACTGAACTGGAATTCTTTTGTAAAGAGGAATGGTCAAAAATACCTTCATCCAGGATCCAGGACCTCATTAACAGCTACAGGAAGCGACTAGAGGCTGTTATTTTTGCAAAAGGTGGATCTACTAAATATTAATGTCACTTTTCTGTTGAGGTGCCCATACTTTGGCACCTAGACGCTTGGGGAAGAAAGGTGTACAACAGTCCGCGCTGCCAGGGTAACTCACATCAAAGAAAACGAGTAATCGATGTTCAATCCAATCCTACTTTATTCTCCTACGCGTTTCGGTGCCCTCCTGGCACCTTCACCAGTTGATCCCTGATAAAGGTGCCAGGAGGGCACCGAAACGCGTAGGAGAATAAAGAAGGATTGGATTGAACATCGATTACTCGTTTTCTTTGATGTGAGTTACCCTGGCAGCGCGGACTGTTGTACACCTTTCTTCCCCAAGCGTCTTGTTGCATCTCCATGTGAGTGTGGCCGGTGGAAGTCCAGCAGCAGCCATCAAGACATTATCAACAAGCCTTCAAGCCAGTTGTGGGTTAGTACAATAAACCTTACTTCAATCCTGAAATATTACTGTGTCCATCAGTTATTACATATATCACACTGAAATAGCTGTTGCAAAAAAAACAATTTTAAACAAAAAAAAAAGAGTAAGATTAAGAAGGGTGCCCAAACATTTTCATATGACTGTATATATATGCTGCACATCAGATTTCTTCTTAAGGCTAGGGTCACACTTGCAAATTTTACATGCTTTTTTGGAGACCTGTGTTTTTAAAAACGCATGTAAAAATGCACCCATAGGCCCCCATGCAAAAAACGCATGCCCCAGTAGCAAAAACACATGCCTTAATAGCAAATACGCATGACTAAAGTGCCATGTGTTTTTGGCATGCGTTTTTGCACTTATGTGAGGAGCTGCCTTCAAAAACGTATGGTACATTAGTACCATTAAGTACCATGCAAAAACGCATGCGTTTACCATAGGGGCCCGTGCTAAAAAACGCATGCGTTTTTAAAACAGCACCACAAAATGGTGCATGCATTTTTTTTGAGTGCCGATTCAAAAACGCATGGAAAAACGCATGGGTGCCTAAAGGCACCCAAAAGAACACATGCAGAAATGAAAAAAGCATGCAGAAATGCATGCTTATTTTTAAGGCACTTAAAAAACTTATGCCAAGTGTGACCCTAGCCTAAGCTTGCTATTTGGTACCATCCTTACAGTTAGCCTTTAAAAGGTAACAACCACTTAGGACTCCCAGATTTTTATATTTTTCTATCTACTGGCTAACACTGTACAAACATATATTTTCAGGACCCATGGAAGTGGTATTAGCCGCGAAACAGCAAGCCGTTGTCCGCCGTCCCCGCACCCCCTCCCCCGCTAATTTGTTCCATGAATATTGTATGGGACGTTGAATAAATTACAAGATCTACTTTGGTGAGTGCCGCAAGTCTTTATTTTCTTCATTGGATATTGATTACTGACAGTGTAGCGTGCAACGCTATGGAGCTTTTGGTCACTAAAATTGTTGGACCAGCCGGTGTACACCATATAGTGCCCAGTTCACCCCGCTTCGTTTTGGAAACATATATTTTACCTTATCAGAGTAATATTGGAATTAAACGAACACAACTTAAGAACTCAACCTAAACTGGCAGGTATTAAAATATATTAATTAAAAAGGACCCAAAATATAGGGGGTGAAAAAACAAGTAAATTCATTGAAAGAACAAAGAAGAACTAGTTCTCTGCAGACAGTTGCTACCTCTTCAACTAAAATAATGACTTTGTCTATCTAGTGTCACTGATTTTTGAATCCACATTATTCATATTTTTTTTTCCTTATTGTGTAAGATGTTTTATAGCCTACATAAAGATGTAAACATTAGGGGAGGGTAATTTAATGTTGGTGTGTACCAACTCAGCAGAAGTGCATTGTAGACAATTGGCTTATTCTCACACTTTACAAACTGTTACACCTACAAAAAAAATCATCAATATATTTTAAAGACTAAAAAAGTTAATACAAAAGTAGGAAATGTATTTAACATATTTTATTGTAGTTAACGACTCGTATTGCAGTTGGTCACTTTGGTTGAGTCTTAGGGTGCATCCTCACGATCAGGAGACGCAGCATTTTGGACGCAGCATCTTTGCGCTGCGTCCAAAACGCTGCGTTGTACAGTATCAGCATAGTGGATGGGATTTCAAGAAATCCCATCCTCACTATGCGTAACCCGCCCGCAGCATCTTTGGAGCTGCGGTGCGGGTTCCCGGGAGTCCGCTGCTCCACAGCATGTTCATTTCATTCTGCGGAGTCGGAAGCGGCTCCCATCAGGTGACTGCAGGGAGAAGCCGCCCTGCACCCGCCGCACATGGTGAGTACAGGGCGGCTGCGGTCTCCCAGCGGCCACCCGCGGCTTCCCTCAGGTCCGGAGGAGCTGCGTCCAACACGCAGCTCCTCCGGACCGTGAGGACATACCCTTAGTTTTCCCTTAGTTTTTTTGTTATTTTAGATGAAAACGTCCAGGATGCTCAGAGGATGTTCTGAACATTGGGCTGGAAGTCACAAATTCCTGGATAGAGAGCATTCTTTTATTATATGTTAGATTAAAGTTTTGTACTTTATAGTCTCCTTGAACCCTCTGTACTGTATATTTGTTTCTGATGTGGGAGTTAAGACTACACTTAAGACTCTAGGTAGCAAAACCATTTAATTGTATGGCGCCAACATGCCAATCTCATAATGAATCACTGTTAGAGTGGGAGCACATCAAAGTCCTGTATTGCCAGTCATAATAGGTATTACATGAATACACTCTTCCCACACACCTCTAATTGCACAAGCCAAAGATCTGTTTTCAGACACTGTGCAGGTGCAAATCCAACAGTCACATTTAAAGTGTTCCTTTCAATCACTCGATATGTTAGTGCCAGATCTGCTATGCATTTTGTTAAGATGCTTTACATAAACCAATAAAGCAAAGTAGTTTCAGATGTCCTCTTGACACTAAATTGGATCATTCAGCTTGAACCTTTTCTTCTGTGCTCTGAGGCTTTTTCAGGCACTTTTCTGCACCCTACTTCTCATCAGATTATATTAAAGATAAAGAAGTACAAGTACATCTAATTAATGATGCCTTAAAAAACTGCATCTGAGAGGGAATAGGAGCAAAGTATGCCAAAAGAATAAAACAAGGGTATAATTATTCATTTCTGGTAATACCTGTTACATGTTGGCGTGTAGCTGGCATTAACTGAGATATTGTTGTAATAATGCAATTAAAAGTTGCAAGACTCCTTGTCAGATCTTCCATACTAATATAAAAGGTAAAACCTTATCTCTATAAAAGAATCAAAACATTTCTGACTACTTTTCCTCTTAGTTTCTATGTAGCTGATGAGCTCCTGTCCAGAGGGATGGTGAACGTTCCAGATGAGTCATGGGTGACTCATGTGTATCTCGTATCATATGTCTCCGACCTTAAGGCCACGTCACACACTACGATGACGTTGCAGCGATTTCGTAACAACATCATTGTGAGTGACATTTACCAATGACCAACGATAAGATAATTGGTCGTTGGTAAATGACCTGGATCATAAATTTATCGTTGGTCCAACGATAAACGATCTCCCAGCGCTGAACAGCAAGCGGTGGGAGCAGGTAACCAGGGTAAATGTCAGGTAACTAAGTGCATTGCTCTGCTTAGTTACCCGCTATTTACCCTGGGTACCAGCGTTCTCGCTGGCGCTGATCGCTGTAGAGTCTGCCTGTATGACAGCTCACCAGCGATCATCTAATGATTTCCTAGCTATCCATATTGTTGGTGGGATGGCTGGGACATCGTAGTGTGTAATGGGACCTTTAGTTGAAGGCCTATCCAATTGACTGTTCACTTCTAGTACAAAGCAAGAAACAGGTGAGGACAGCTACATCCATGTGCTATCCCAGCTCCATACAATCAAGCCTTGCATGAAGAATGACGAGGTTAAAGATGTCCAGTCCATGGGGTACATGATAAAATGACTATACTGAAAATCTTGCAATAAATGCAAAGTCTTGATGACCAGTCAGTAGCAGACTCTTCAATATCAGAAGCTTCACTACAGTCCTCCCCGGGCTTTTTACACATGATTTAGCCCCTTCACGACATACTGTGAGTCTTTGCGAGCAGGATCCCCTCTCCTCCTGTACCTGTCTGTGCCTTGTACTGTCATGATCATTCTACTTGTCTACATGTCCCCCACATCTTCCCCTTTTTACATATAAAGTGCCATGAATTAAATTGCGCTATAAAATAATGATATGACATATATTTCCGTCCTATGTCTTGTCTCTGCACTTCTCTGTATTGCACCATACCACCTGGGATCCACTTGCAGCCACCCGTAGAGCTACCTGTTATTTTAACATCTGATGCTGAACTGTGAACTTTGTATGATGCTGCTAAAGGTTGACAGTAAAGTACCTGGGAGAAAGTGACTTTGCCTGTGTGTCATTTTCTCCATCATCCTGCTTGTTTTCAGGAACGCTGCCCCGTAGAACCAGCTCTACCTGTATGGAGCTTTGCCATCTCAGCCACACTACCATCTACCTCCGGAGGACTGTGGCGGCGCTGGTGACCCATCACCAGGTACTACAGGTGGCGTCACATGACAAACTGTTATCCCCTGTAAATACACCCTTTTTGAAGTGTCACCCAGGCCACGGGCTCAGGCGCTGCCACCCGTGACATCCCCCATGGAAAGCACCCACCGAGCCTGATACCCGAGTACCCCAGGGCCTGGGGCTCGACATATTGTCAAGAGGATGATGGAGGACACCAGAGCCAACAATGCAGACGCGCTCAAGTCAGCTATCAAAGCAACCTGGGCTTCCATAACACCTCAGCAGTGCCAAAGGTTGATTGCCTCCATGCAACGCCACACTGATGCAGTAATTCATACAAAAAGAGCCCCGACCAAGTACTGAGTGCATTTACTGTACATACTTTTCAGTAGCCCAGCATTTATGAGTTAAGAATCATTTTTCAGTTGGTCTTATATAAAATTCTAATTTTCTGAGATAATGACTTTTGGGTTTTCATTGGCTATAAGCCATAATCATCAACATTTACAGAAATAAACACTTGAAATAGATCACTCTGTAATGATTCTATATAATATATGTTCACTTTATATAATGAATTACTGAAATAAATTATCTTTTTGATATTCTAATTCATTGAGGTGTATGTAGAAAAAGCATTCACTGACTTTTGTAATGTATTTCATGCCTAGTCAAAATGGGAGATGGGGACTTACTTGCAGAAGAAGGTTCAGTGTGAACAGGGGGAGTAGAAGGAAGAAAAGATGGGTAGCCCACAAAGAAAGAACGTAGGGATCGCTCGGAGAGAAGAGGTGAGCGCTGAGATGGTATATTCTCACAGCTGCCCACACTGTTGTGAATCTTGAGGTTCAGAGGCTTGTTCTTTTTCTTTGTTCTGAGAGAAAAAAAGGGGGAAAATAAAGGGGGAAAGAAGTACATAAGATATTTAATGTTAGTTAAAATATTAAAAGAAATCTAGAAGGAAAATGTTAGTTGGACACAAGATTGACAGTAATGAAATAACACTTAGGGCCCTTTCACATCAGCGTTTTGCGCTGATCGCGGCAGTTCCGGTGAAAAAACCTCAACTGCCGCGAGCACCGCATAACGGCCACACTTGCGGTTCACTTGCGGCAAGCCCCATGCAATGTCTATGGGGCTTGCGGCAAGTGCGGTACAGTTGTGGTTTCGGCACTTGCGGCCGCGAAAAAAACGCGGTCAGCCATGGTTTTCTTGCGGTCGCATCTGCCACAAGTGCCGAAACCGCACTTGCCGCACCTGCCGCACACTTACCGCAAGCCCCATAGACATTGCATGGGGCTTGCCGCAAGTGAACCGCAAGTGTGGCCATTATGCGGTAATCGCGGCAGTTGTGTTTTTTTCACTGCAACTGCCGCGATCAGCGCAAAACGCTCATGTTAAATGGGCCTAAGGGCCCTTTCACATCAGCGTTTTTTGTAATTCGCGGCAGATGCGGTGAAAAAACCGCATCTGCCGCGTTTGCCGCATAACCGTTCCACTTGCGGCACGGTTGCGGTTTTTCCCATAGGAAGTATAGGGGGACTTGCGGCAGATGCGGCAAGTGCGGTTTTGCACTTGCGGCAGGTGCGGCAGCGAAAAAAACCGCGGTCAGCCGCGGTTTTTTTCGCTGCCGCACCTGCCGCAAGTGCAAAACCGCACTTGCCGCATCTGCCGCAAGTCCCCCTATACTTCCTATGGGAAAAACCGCAACCGTGCTGCAAGTGGAACGGTTATGCGGCAAACGCGGCAGATGCAGTTTTTTCACCGCATCTGCCGCGAATTACGAAAAACGCTGATGTGAAAGGGCCCTAAGCTGGAGTATACTCATGTATAACTCACAAAATGAAGTATCTGAGAGTAGAGCAGAAAGAAATGATCCCTTCATGACCATCAGTTGATGTGGACAGGTTATGGACGGCTTTTGTTGTCTTTCGAGCATCTTTCAAGGTATTTTAAATACAATAAATCTGATATCTTAAATCACTGAAGGTGTTGTACCATAAGCAAAGTACATTTTAATTAATAGATCTTCCAAAATTGGTTGGGTTAAAATAAATTTTCCTGTACAGAGATAATAAACATGTGCCCTTCCAAAGTACTCTCTTATTTGCTGTTTCCAAATCCACAATTCTATATTATGCAAGACAAGTCATTTTAATGAGATTCAAACACTTGGATTAAATTTTTTTGGAGTTGTTCACTTTAAAGTGAGCCTATCAGTAGAAACATGGTGTCCTAACCATTTGCAGCATCAATCACAGCCTCGCTGCGCGATAGCAAATGTTTATGTTTTACTCTGAAATACCATGTTGTACCAGAAAAAAAACACAGGGGACGATCCATAAAACCTTTTATACCACAAACCTTTTACACCACTAATCCTGCGCTGCCCTTGGCCAGCTTCTCTCTGCCTCGCTCGTGTTGACTGACAGATCTCTTTCACGTGTGTTCATAGGAAGAGACCGGTCAATCTCCTGGTGTGGTGCAGAAAGAAGCCATCCGGGGTCCACACTAGTCAGGTGTCTCCTCGTACTCTTCAGCTAGTTTTTCACACATGTTTTCTCTAAAACACTGGAGCACTTCAAAGTAAAAAGGCCACGCCACACGCTTCAATATCGTTAACGATATTGCTGAAACGTCACAGTTTTTTAATCACTGAAACGATATATTTTGTGCATCGTTGGTGTATCCGAACGATCTTTTCTCAAAAAATCGTTTGATCACTCATCACAGATTTGAGATCCTGACCTCAAATCCGTCGTGCGTCGTTCAATTAACCAGCGTTCAACCTGCTGCATCGTTGTGTGTGACACCGCGATATTGATTTTGTGAACGACTTTGCCTTTTCACAACATTGAACAAGTATCATTCCTGGGTTGTGCAAACGATAGCTGCTCGCCGCATCGTAGGCGCCTCGTTCACGATATCTAGACGTGTGACATCTCACCAACGATCTTGAAAGATTGACCGAACAATCTCGTTCACGGGAGATCGCTCGTGCGATCGTTAACGATATTGAAGCGTGTGATGTGGCCTTAATGCTACAGTTAGCAATCGCGCAGGCAAATCTGTAGTTTGGGCTGCATGAATCTAGTGACTAGATCTCTTTATTTTGTAAAACTATATGTTTTTATGCTGTCATATATTTTTGAATATATTTCCTGGGCTCCTTTCCCGCGACAGTCATGTTGTCGATACATATATTCTTTTTGTTTTATCTGTGGATATGCTTTACGGTAGCTCACATGAGTAAGGACACATTCAGATATCCATTCACATAGTTTCAAGCATGGATTGAAATGCATAGTCTGGCTGTGGTTCTGCTGACCCAAACGTGACAGGTTCATATATTTCTAAGATGCTGTCATGCTCAGGTTGAGGGATCAGACTGAAATCCACAAGTCTGAATGAGCTCTAAGGGTAGGTTCTCATAAGCGTTTAAAAAAAATCTGTCCAATTTTCTTTCATAAACGTGTGACGATTTTTCTCTCACTTGTCATCTGTTTGCAGCTCGTGTAAGATATGTATTTTTTTTTCAGGAGAGTGAAATAATTTACAGGACAATTTACAGTTCTTATGTTACACCATTGCAATGTATTCATAATATCAGGATTCAATACCATGCAATCCGATTTTCTTCTCACATCCATAGACTTTAATTGGGAGTCTCATCCGATTTCTGAAGGCAAATCGGATATGACTGAGTGGTCTAAGGAAAAAATAGGACATGTGCTCTGCCTCACTAAATAACTCTGGTCCAAGTGTGATCCATCATCTGGATGAGCTTAGATAGTGATGGGTGAACCCGAACTTAGTGTTCGTGCACAGATCCCGCACCTGGACTTCCCTGGGAAATCTGTGTTACAGTTTGGGGGTGGGGACAGAGGAGGGGGGCTTGTAAAACAAAGCACATGATTAATAAATATTATCATTATACTTACCGGGTCCCATGTGCCGCATCCTGCTGTTCAAACGCATCTATTTTCGAGCTGCTCATTATCTTCTGGAATATTCACTGCCGAGATTGGAACTGCCAATCACAGATGCTGTCACACATAAAAGGCATCTGTGATTGGCTATTCGAGTAGTCTGCAATCAGTCCACACATTCTGGTATGATAGAATGTATGGGCTGGTTTCAGCTAACTCCAGCAGTCAATCACTGATGCCCATTCTCTGTGACAGCGTCTGTGATTGACTATTGGATCCATCACAAATATAGTAGTGTAAAAATAAATAAATAATTTTAAAAAAATTACATAGTGCTCCACAATATTTTTTATTCTTAGCACAGGTAAAGTGGACAGCTATGGGCTGCAACCCCCAGCTGCCTGGCTTTACCATGACTGCCAATGAAAATACAGGGAAGCCCATTATTATTTTTTTAATTATTTATATAACTAATTAAAAAAATGTGTGAGCTCCTGCCGTATTTTGATCGCAAGCCAAGGTAAAACCAGCAGCTGGGGGCTGGGATCCCCAGCGTGGTAAGCCCAAGCATTCTTCTGGGCCCCCATGCTGAAAAATGCAACTGCTGCCACTGGAAATGGTGCATTCATTGTATCGCCATTTCCGGGCACTTTACCTGGCTCATCTAGCAGCCCTGTGGGGGTGACACGCTGGATAATAATGGGGTTACTTCCAGATTTTTATATATATGATGTTTATTTAAATTTGAAGTTTTAATATATAGCTAAGATTCTGATTTCGATGCTTGTTGCTGGATCCTCTTTGGTTGATTGCCACAGCCGCCACAAACACTACGAAACCGGCCTATACATATTATTGTTTTTCCTGCTTGTGAATCTTACCCTACATTACAGCTAACAGCTGTATTAGTATACACAGTGTAATGACCCCTTAGACAGCTTGGTAAATTATTGTACCAGCAAAAAAATCCCTTCAATGACACAAGCTCTCCCTACACTAACTCTAGAAACACTGCAAACGTATATAGACCTGATGACATGGGTGGCCAATCACAGTAATGAACGCAAAGATGGCTATTGCATTACTGTGATTGGCAGGCAATCCCTGAATGTTTAGTGCCTGAAAATCAAGCTTCAAATATGCGGAGCGGGGACCTGAATTTAACGATTTACCAAAATACTGGGTGAGTAACAAATATCTCAAATAACTTAAGATTCGAACAGATAACGAATAGTGTTGAATATTCACTAGCTCATCACTAGTTATTGCGCATGGAAATGATAGTCATTAACATCTATGAGAGAGTTATGTAGGCATGCGCTTTAACCTGTGCAGAGGTCATTGTGCATGGAGGTGAGTTGTGCTCATTTCTTGTTGTCAATGCTGTTATCCGCATCCAGCTTTCTTAATTTATCTTAAAGGTGTTGTTGATCATTTTGAGCTTGCCTTTTGTAATGAAATGACCGGTGATGAGCGAGCACTATCATGCTTGAGTGCTCAGTACTTGTAAGGAGCAGTTGGATAATTGGATGAGTGTGATTCAAGTAACAGAGTATAATGGGAGTAAATAGGGAACTCAAGCGTTTTCTGGAAAAGTAAGAGCACCCGAGTATAGTAGTTGCCGTAAGGAATAATGGCAATGTTTTAGGGATTCTTTAAACAAAAAAAGTCAGATGGAATATAGGGGAAAAAAAAGAATCGCCAAACTTTCGTTAAATCAGGTTTTATGAAAAACACTTTTATTTTAAAAAAGATCATTCCTTGGGTGACACATTCTCTTGAAAACGTAGTTTAAAATGCATAAAGTAGGCCTGGTGTATGGTGCACGTACATCTTAAACCCTGATCATAAGTAATCTCTCTGAACCTGTTTAATTTGCAGGTGTTACTTATAACACTTGTTTGCATCTCAGTAGAATACAAGAGAAGTCTGATATAATCACACTATAATTGCTGTAGGAGCAAAGCATATTAGAGGGTTTTCTCTACTCATAAATGTGTAAATTACTATTGTTTCATCCGAGAATTCAACAAACTAAGTAGGAAGCCAGGGATTAAGGATACAGTATAAAAGTGACAAGTGCTTGGTTCATGATTAGTTTCAACTATCAGAAGACAGTGAAGCAATTCCCTTTGTGTTTATTGGTATTAAGAAATGTTGAATACATAGAAAAATTATTGGTCAATCATTTACTTGAAATATGGTGCATATATTCCATATCTGCAAAAAAATGTTAAGCCCCCATACACATAAAACCAATGTCATCTGACCTGTTGATCACATTTTCAGTTTACATCCTAATGTTTATGGCGGCCTTAGACAAGGGATTGTTGGGGCAGATAAGAATATGGTGTGTTCGAATTCAGACTTCCGATCCTTTAATTCTCCCTAATATTAGCTGCCTCCAGATGTAAGAATGCTGGTATGTATTTCTAATATTAAGTTGTACACTGATAAATAATGTAACTCTTCTGCCATTGCTTAGTTCGGGCACTAGGGCTCACTCTTGGATAAGGAAAGAAAAGTGTGGGAAAAGAGTTGAGCTCCTAAGATGGGGGAAGAGTAACGGAGCCCTGAGGTAGTGCAATCCTGAGGAGATTCTAAAAGGATCCAGACGTGTCAGCTGTTCTGAGGAGGACATGGAACCGGGATTGTGCTAAGGCTGAAGTGAGGGGATGTGGCTGACCTGAGACATGTTAAACTTCTTCAGAGACTCGATCTACACAGTTTGCTGCAAGATAAGCCATGTGCAGTGAGTAATAAAGTATGACCAGTCATTAATTGAATAGAGAGATAGGGCAAGTTAGCTAGGGATTGCAAAGAACTATATTGTGTGCATTCCTGTGGAGAAACTGACCAGGCTTGATCTATACAAGATTCTGAACACTGAGACTTGAAAATGTGTGTGGCACAGAGAAGCCGATCGTGGAATTAAACAGTAAGACTGAGAGAGTGACTGCCATCCCTGTTACACTGGGCTGTGCTAAAAAGCCCAGTGTAGGAAAGATCTCATATACCCCAGTGGCCAGTGATTAAGGTTAAACAGAAATACACCCTGTTAACTGTGTGTGTATTACCAATTCTGAGTAAGAACTTCACTCCTGCAGGAGGGGAAATTGTATTTACTGTGAATAGTTTGTGGGATAGATTTATAAAGGGGAATCTGAGCCCACAAGTAATGTGTTTGGGAGTTATTTACAGGGGATATAGTCGTGACGCTACCCGTGGTATGTGGTCAGGGTGACCACCGCTGCTGCAGAACCTCCGGGGATGATGTTTGGCAGCCGGTGATGTAACGGCTCTCCACGGGGAGAGCCTGGTTCCCGGGGCAGTGATGATGATAGTCTATGGATGATGCGGGGTAGTGGTAGAGATGATAACAGTTTGTGAGGGAGTAAGGCTCGAGCGCAAGGATCACACAGACTCAAGGTTTTGTAGTTTTCCATGTCTTTACTGTGAATGGTATTCAGTAAGTATCGCACACAGAGTCTGTACCGGGGCCGGGTTGCTCCCACCCTGGCCGGGTTTTTGGTTTCCTACTCCTGCGCTGTGTGTGTGGCCCTGCTGCCGCTTTAGCTAGGCTGCCGGCCCTGTCTCCCCTCACGGGTACCAAACTTGCTAGGCAACTTGAGTCTTATCTTTGTGCCTCTGACCCTGCCGTGTTGCTTCGCTGTGGTACAGTGAAGATATAAAATCTTCACTTATCCGGTGTTTTGTGTGCTGCTTGTGTCAGGCACAATTGCGGATCCGGTATCCAGTCTTTGCGCTTCACTGGGGTGAGTTTAGGGTAACTCCGTGCCCCAGGTATGTTCCTCTGCTCCTCCCATTCCTCAGACCCTGGCTGGTTTGAAAGTGGACAGTGGACCGTGGATTGGGCCTAACGCAGCCCTTTTACACCCAGGTCCTTTCTTCCTCAGTGCTGCCCCGCACTGAACTAAACTGCCACTTCCTCTCCACACCAGAATATATAGGGAAGCAGCTTTAGCTCCCCATTCTGGCCTGGAGGCTCTAGTTTAGTGTTGTGGGTTGTGTGGGGAGTTAACCCTTGGTGATGTTACTGTGGCACATTAACCCCTGGGGTGCCACAAAAGAGCGGTGTGAGCGGTGTATGTCCCATGCGGGTCTGAGGTTGTGATCACCCTGGGTCTAAAGAAACTTGTATAGATGCACCAAAAACTGAATGGTGTGGAGGTGATTCTGGAACCGGTGAGACAGTCAGAAGACACGGGTATCCCAATGATAGCTCGAACAGTGGCCACTGTACATGATGGAAGTGTACCAGTGAGGTGTCTGAACCTGCAAAGTTATGAGGTGACCCTGGCAGTGGGTACAAAGCTAGCTGATGTATGTGTGTGGCGAAGGAGTCATTCCCAAAATCAGTTCACCCTGAAGGCAGACTGCCAGACTGCCTGGACCCTGTAGACGCAGACAGCGATAGAAGAGTCCCCTACGCCCGAGTGGAATGGCAGGAAGATTAAGGAGATCATGGGTGTGTATGAGTCGCAGTTGACCACCGAGCAGGTTTGCAGACTGGAGGCCGCACTGTGGGAATATGAGGCTGCTTTCTCTAGGGGTGATGAAGAGTTTGATTGCATGAAGGCTGTGGAATAAGAGATACCCACGGGAAACACTCCCCCAATTCGGGAGAGGTATTGCCAGATCCCACCAAGTCTTTATAAGGAGATCAAGGGGATGCTAGCACAGATGCTGCATTATGTAGTGATCCAGCCAAGTCAAAGTCCTTGGGCCGCACTGGTCGTGTTGGTCCAGAAAAAGGAAGGATCCATATGGTTTTGTGTTGACTACCGTAAGCTGAATGCGCATAGAGTACAAGAATCTTTTCCGCTACCTAGGACCAAAGAATCCTTGTCTGCCCTGGGAAAGACAAAATACTTTTCCACCCTCAACCTGGCAAGCGGCTACTGGCGGGTCCCATAGTGGCATGAGATCGACAGAAGACAGCATTCATGTTGCCAATAGGACTGCAAGAGTTCAATCAAATGCCCTTCGGACTGACTAATGCTCCAGGGACATTCCAGCAGCTAATGGAGTACTGCTTGAGTAACTAGAATTTTGAGTCCGTGTTGATCTATTTGGACGACGTGATTATCTTCGGGCATTCGTTCGACGATACCTGAAGAAGCTCCGGCAGGTGTTGCATTGACTGAGAGACAATGGACTTACGATCAAGCCAAAGAAATGTCACTAATTCAAAACACAGGTCGAGTACTTGGGCCATCCTGTTACACCAGGCTGTGCTAAAAAGCTCAGTGTAAGAGAGATCTCATATATCCCAGCGGCCAGTGGCTAAGGTTAAACAGATGTACACCCTGTTAACTGTGTGTATTACCAATTCTGAGTAACAACATCACTCCTGCAGAAGGGGAAATTGTATTTATTGTGAATAGTTTGTGGGATAGATTTATAAAGGGGAATCTGGGATCCCGAGTCCTAATGTAAATAGCGTGGGAGGTGGGTGTATACCGAGGGGAACACGTGCCACGGCCACTGTAAATGCCTGGGTAGACCCTGTACTGAGTAAGAGAAGGGGTGGGGATAGTTAAAGTAAGCCTGTCACCTAGTTAAATAACCATAGGCTATCACTCCCTGTCCCTGCACTGTCCTATTACTATTCTAACTATCCTTCTCTCCCCTAAATGTGTGGTGTGACTGTTTTATAACAGCTTTTTATAACTTACTGCCTTGTATTATAATGAAGCGGGGGCTATCGTTATTAGCCCCCTGGGCGTCCACTTTCGCTCCCTTTCGCTGCCTCCAGCAGTGTTTATCACGCCCCGATGGGCGTTATATTGTAATTAAAAATCTAAACCCCAGCCTCTGAGCCCTCTGTAGAGTTCCGGGTATGATGCCGAACGTGTCATTTCCGGTACTGCGCAGTCAATAGACCTACTAGGTGTATCGCACGACTTCAAGCAGCGCATTGCGCATGCTTTGTGGTGCACATTACATCAGCTCATCTGTAATGAGCTGCCGTAATGTGCTTCACAGAGCATGCACAATGCGCAGCATGATGTCGCGCGATTCAGTACTGGAAATGACGCGTTCGGTGTCATACCCAGAACTCTACAGCGGGCTCCGAGGCAGGCTGGGGGCGCACATTGTAAGTACAATATCACGCCCATCGGGGCGTGATAAACACTGCTGGAGGTGGCAAAAGGGAGCGAAAGAGGATGCCTTAACATTATTAGCCCCCGCTTCATTACAATACGAGGCAGTAAGTTATAAAAAGCATTTATAAAACAGTCACACCACATATTTAGGAGAGAGGGATAGTTACAATAGTAATAGTAAGGTGCAGTGACAGGTAGTAATAGCCTGGGTTCATTTAACTAGATGACAGGTTCACTTTAAGGAATACCGGTATGTTGTGTCCCTCCCTGCGAAACTGGCTTGTGAGTTCTCTCGGGCTGCATAATTTGTACATCGTGTTCGGGCTGTTGGGGCCCATATCTTTGTGGAAAAGTTTGAACCTGTTATCTTTTTGGCACCGTTAGAGAAAGTTAATTTGCCACTATTTTGGAGTCAGAGTCCTTCATAGCAGCACTGTATTCCTCACACGACTGGCATTTCGGTCATTACACAGACATGTCTGGCATAAGTTCGATCAGCAGAGTGAGTGCTTATAGGTGAGATGACTGAGATAACTGCATATGTATTGCTCATCTGACAACCATGTAATATGAATGAACAGACTTTATACATAAGAGGCATAAAAAAGTTGATTTAGATGTACCATCCACTGTTTACATTATGCCACAATGGCTAGGATCTGTAATAACTCCATTTCAAACCCACAGATATTACAGGCAATAGTGTCAATAGTCAATAGCGTCAACAGCACATAAGTGTTTAGACAAAGGATGGAGGCTTTCTCTGTCATTCCGAAATGTCACCTTTGAAAATTAAAAAGGAAATATTTATTTTGCCCAGATATGAAAAAAGTATACATCTGCTTATTGCTTACATGTTACATATTGCATTTGTAGTAACCCAACCATAATCAAAGGGGACCAATCATTTTGTGCTACCTCAAGCCATCCACTCTGGGGGTATAAACACAATGTGGGAGGTCTGATATCTCTATATCTACTGATTCCTCATTTCTTGACTCCTGAACACACCTACCTGCAGAGTGAGAGCTATGGAGAGTTGAGACAGAAGTCACAACCCCTTCTCATTCCCCATGTTCGCCCTCATAGAAATAAAAAAAATTATACTCACCTCCAGTACCGACGCGGTTCTAGCGATCTTGGAAGTTGCGATTCCAGGGGTCATGTGACACTGATAGGATACGCAAGCCCTGAAACCAGACAGTGTCAGCTTCCTGCTCTCTGCCTTCAGACACTTAAGTAATTAACAGGAAGTGACAGCTGTGACTGGCCGCTCACTTCCTATTAATTGTTTTTGTGTCCAATGGCAGAGAGAAGAAAGCTGACACTGATTGGTTGTGGGACTCATGTGTCATAATAATGTCACATGTGCCCTGAGAACGCAAATTTTGACACCGCTAGAACTGCGCCAGCACCAGAGGTGAGTATAGGCTTTTTATTGTTATGGGTGCGAACATGGAGAATGGCAAGAGGTTATCTAAGTAGTGGAATGGACAATCCCTTTATCTCACAAAATAAGAATATGAATTCTATGTACTATATAGTATATCAGCTTTCGACACCTAGAAATTCAGTTGTTAACACGTACAAATTTGGTACTGGATTTGGTAACTAAAATGTGTAAGAATTCTGTCACAAATTGAGCCATAGCTTTATCACACATACCATGTGGAATATTTATAAAGGAGTTATACACACTTGGGTACTGATTCATGAAGACTTGATAGAGTGGTGGGATAGAGTGTGAGGTAACTGATTAATTAAGAGGAGCATGTCTTTTAATGAACCAGGTGAGACACGAAGTGGTGTGCGCCTCGACACAAATCTTACTCTAGTCAGGGTTTTCATCCACTTTTTCTTGTTAGTGCTTCTTCAGGTTTTTGGAACTGATCTGCTCCAAACCCGCCTGAAAAACTATGTGAACATGTCCTAAACATTGTACATTTTGGAAGCTTGGATTATTTAAGAGACCGTTAAACTGAATAGACCAATGCTCCAATTCATAGGAATAAAAGACTTTACTAACAGAGTTAGGCCAGACTCATAGTTGGGAGAGACTTGTGCGAGTGTCTCATTGCATCCCCAGCATGGCTACCTTCTCTACAGACAAGTGCATGCAACTGCATGTATTTCCATGAAGCTGACATACTTCTGTCCGGAGAGCTGGCGGCCATGCAAGACGATGCGATGTGAGATTCGATTGAGTCTCTAATAAGTGGGACCCCCGCCTTTCCTTGAGGGTGGAACAGAAAATAATCCACTGCACTGTCATTTCCAGTAGACAATTGAATAATTATTTGCAATAAAAAAAAATGTGCAGCTTGGTTGAAACTACCTCCACGTCTCCTGTCTAGAAGTAGTTATACAGAAGGGGTAGTAGAATGTGTTTAGCTTCTGCCATACCGATCATATACGTCTTGATACAGTCAGACATCTTGAATATCAATAACAATGAACTCCTTTACTCTCCTAGACCATTAGCATTTGATCTATCATCTATGTGCAATTTAGATCCCCCATAACTGATCATAAAGAGATCTCCATAATCTGTCATTGCCTTCCTGCTTTTAAAGGGAATACTGTATGTTACCAGGTATTTACAGTCTAATCTAAAAGTGGCATTATGTAGACACTGATTCCAGGGTTGTGTCACTAATTTTTCAGCATGAAATTATCATTAGAGAACTAGGATACCTGCTGCGATGTAGTCCTCCATATTCAAGAGCTATGAATAGCCGCACCCCACCACTGATTGGCAGCTTTTTGTCTATGCACAGTGTACACAAACACTGCCAATCAGATCAGTATTGGACATATCTAAGTGATTTTGCATGGACCTCTTGGTTAACAGACAAGCAAACAGGTCCACAGACCTGTTCAAAAGCTGACGTCTGAATGAACCCTTAACTATAATATGCTTAATAGATAATAGGATTTGAGGGAGTCTATTGCTGCTAATGCAAGTGTAATCTAGTAAAACCCCAGTGGCCCTTGTGAAAATTGGAAGATTTCTATTTTCTTTCCTTTTCTTTTTTCATGATATGAAAAAAAGGGAGCACTACCAAAAAATCCCCATAAAAATCTGATTTAAACAGTCAGAAATATTCTGATGACACATTGGCTTTGTCCTGCTTGAACAATCTATCATCCCCTATGCTGTTCAAATTGACATATATGATTATTATTTTAGTAGTATTGTTTATTATATTACTTGTTTTATGAAAATCATCTTTAGATGTTTTCATGTACAGGTTTTTAGTGCCAAGAATTTAGGCAAGGTTGCCAACAAACATTAAACTAAATGTGACAAATGTGCAAAGATATCGTCCAATGCAAAACATGCTACATTAGTAAAAATATCGTCAATGTAACTATGAAACAACGCAGAGTTAAAAGTAGAAGTCCATGCTTCCCAGCTGACAATGTGCACCATGAATCAATATACTTCTTTGCAGAAGTTAATGCAACAGCTTGTTTTACTGTGATTAATTCTGTACATTTCTCTATCCATCAAACTAACAGGTAATTGGCAAGTCTTCTAAGAATATCCATCATATTAGGAAATTCTAGAAATAGGAAAGCCAGCGCTGTCATTCAGATCTCCAGCCAGCAACTCTTCTACCACATTGGGCAGGAGATCTGCAGCTATTCTGTTCTTTTAATCTTCCTCTTGTTTAAAAGAGTAAAAAAAAAAGGTAACCTATGTAATGTGGAAAAAAAGGATCATTACATATGGTTAGCAACAAAAATCTATACATTTATTCAATTATTTTTATTAATTTTATTTATTCTCCTAATATGGTAATCAATTCTTAATATGGAATCATATCTAAATATTATTAATGATATCATAAACCGGTGGTACAGAGACTACAGTCCAATGTCACACAGCTGCGTAATTTTTGTTCATTTATCTTTCTTCTAAAGTGCTCTTCCAATTTTGTGGCATTTGGAAACATTACTATGATACTTGTGTATCATGGATGTGGAACTGATGCACAAATAGCATATATGGGGCAGCACGGTGGCTCAGTGATTAACACAGCAGCCTTGCAGCACTGAGGTCCAGGGCTCAATTCCCACCTAGGACAACATCTGCAGGAGTTTGTATGTTCTCCCTGTGTTTGCGTAGGTTTACTCCAGGCACTCCAGTTTCCTCCCACACTTGAAACACATAGTGATAGGATGTATAGATTGGGAGCCCAATGGGAACAATGATGCAAATGTATATAAAGTGCTATGGAATTAATAGAGCTATATGAATAAATATTATTATTATATTTATACATTTGACGTACAGACAGGATGGTGACTATGCTAATAGCACAGAAAGGTCTATTTGCACTGGGCTGTCAGATCCCAGATCACAGTGACCTTCTTGAGGAATTACTACCCAGACGTATAAGGCTGTGTTCCCACAATGAGTTTTTGGTGGGTTTTTGACGCTGTGTATTTTCGCTGTACCAAAAATCCATCATCTTACGGTTCCAGCAAAGTGGATGGCATTTATCTGCAACCTGTAAATTTCTCTTGCGGGTACATCGAGCTTTCTGTGCAGATTTACCCAATAGGCTTGCATTACAACATAAATGCATTCTATAGTTACTTTCTCATCACTGTTTTTCGACACTCATGGCAGATCCGGCATTATGCCACGTCTGCCGCCTAATGGATCACTTGCGGCAAGAATGCGTTCAACCTAATTCAACCCCTTTGGGACTTGCGGACTTGTGTCTAAAAATATGAGACAAAAATGCGCATAGAGTCTTATCTCTTAGCAGAGAGGGGCAGATGCCCTATGAAAATTGCTCACATGGTCTGGTTGTGTAAAGCTCTTACAGCTGCTGCTGGATCCACACTTCCACATGCATCGTGGTGAACAACTGGAAAACAGGATGAAGTGTCGGTAATCTGAGCTGCTTGAAGGAAAACCAGGACCCAAGAAGTCTGGTGCAATGATGTTTTTATTCCAACGCGTTTCGGAGCAGGCTCTGCATTCCTTGAAGAAGGAGCAGAGGGTGCTCCGAAACACGTTGGAATAAAAATATAATTGCACCAGACTTCTCGGGTCCTGGTTTTCCTTCCAGCAGCACGGATCACTGACATTTTGTCCTGTTTTCCAGTTGTTCGTTGAGGACTTATGTGGCACTTGCGGTTTTGCCGTGATCTGACCAATCCGTCACTGGCGCCAATGAACAGAAATCACTGCTAGCAGCATTTTTTGCCTCGCTACAAGTGCCGCAAGTGCAAAACCGCAAGTGCCACAAATGTCTTCAAGTCCCTTAGGGAATGAATTAGGTCAAACGCAGTCTTGCCACAAGTGATCCGTTACACGGCAGATGTGACATAATGCAGAGAAACACAGGTGTGAAAATAGCCTTATTGCGTTTCTGCGGTGGAAACGCATCACAAACTCATGTAATCCGCACCTAAGTATATCAATAAAGATTTGTAAAAGCCAAATAAAAGGAAGTATTAAAAACAAAGCTTTTTATTTAAAGAATGATACACCAACAAGAGACAGAAACGCAATAAAAATGCATGTTAAAAAAACACACGCAAAAATAGGTGCAAAATTTCAACTCGCCAAAAAGCTCATTGCGGGAAGGGATAGCCTAAATTTCCTTTAGACTAGTTACACCCTTAGATTTTTTTTTCAGATCAGGCAAGATCAAGTATTTCAGGTAAAAACCTAACCCTTTCAGGATCTATATTTTGGTCATTCACTATAATGATGTCTCTTGCTTCAGGTTACTACCTGACCCCATTAAAGTGAATGGGCAAAAAACTGAATCCTGAAAAGATCAGTTTATTTTTCCTGAAACACCTGATCTTGGCTGATTTGACAAAAATGTAAGTGTGAAACTAGCATTAGGCTAAGGCTAGGATCACATTTCAATTCTGTTTTCAAAACCGGATCCAAATTTGACCATTAAAAATGGTCAAAACCGGATCAGGATCCATAGCCATAGGTTGCAATAGAAAAAACAAATTGCATTTAATGCAATCCGGTTACCGCATCCGGTTTTGAAGCCTGCGGTAAAAATCATGCAGGCTGCATTTTTCGGAGCGGTTGAAAAACTGGATCCGTTTTTTTTATAATGGCCGCTTATGGCAACCAGATCCATTTTTTTTTATAATGGGCGCCTATGGCAACTGGATCCGGTACCGCAAGGTTTTTGGTACCGCAATGTTTTCTCATTGCAGATCTGGATCCATTACTGGATCCAGATCTGCAATGTGATGCCAAATGTGACGGAACAAGGTAATACCGGATCCGGCAGTGGATGCGGTTACCAGATTGTGCCTTCCAAATATGACCCCAGCCTAAGTTCACATCACATTTTTGCTGAGTTTGACAGCGTTTCTATGCATTAAGGCAGCACAAAAAATACATTGCAGTCAAACACAGCAAGTAAGGGTTGCTTTACACGTCGCGATATCGCAACGCAACATCGATAAAAATTCACGTGGTGTGGCCGTTGCAGTTGATATCATTCGTGCGTTGTGTCGTGCAAATGGGCAATGCGACCCTAAAAAATCGTACCTACGATATTGCAAGAAGAATGTGCAAGCCCTTCAATCGTACGATATTATATATGCGATGTGGCATGATCGTGCTGTGTGACAGCGCAACTACGATATGGAGCACAACTTCCCATATTCACTACAATGTTAATATTCGTTTCCTGGGTTGCTCATACTCAACATGGAAAAGGGGCGTACTACATCGTAGTTGCGTTGCCTGCCGATATCTCCCTGTGTGACAGCTCCTATGCGATCTTGGACAAGTGCCAAAAACGTGTGCGCTCCCGTGAAATTGTATGCAATATCGGAACGATACGACGTGTAAAGCGGCCCTAAGTCTACCTGTTTCCAATGCAATGCAGGCCATGCTTTACAGATGTAAAGGCAATTTGTCATTTCTCATGTTATTCTTTACTTACAGTGAAGTATTTTCTTTTTTTTTTCCAATCTGTCTATAGTTCTCTGATTTTATTTTCATTGTTTTCCTTACAGATTATGGGAGCGACCATCGTGACTGAGCCCCATTCAGATATAGGATTTCCGGCAGCTACATGTGCAATAGGCACCTGCAAATGACTTCTAGAGAAGTTTTAAGCTTGTTTTAAGACTTGCATATAGGTCACTATGTAAAGAGGTGGAGGGATGCAAGCTGTGACCATCACTTATTGAGAAAGCGTGACTGTGTGTTTATATACTGACATGAAAAAATATTTTTAAAAATTCTTTAACAATATGCTTAATATTAAAAATACTATAAAGCACCGCACAGGTTTTTATTGTTTTGTTTTCTTATTGCACTGCTGTGGTGATGCTTTAAATGTAAGCCTGAGTCCTGTCTTATACTCACCTTCATCCTTTTCCAACACTGCGCCACTGTTGGTCTCCTGTGATTCGGAACCTTCCAGCAGCTCCAGTTATTCATGGAGCGCACCAGAGGTCACAACTCAATACACCTCTCTGAGTCCTTGTTCTGGCTCTCAAAGAGATGCATTGAGCTCTTATAACATAACTTCCAGCCAGTCAAAAGCTATGGGCAAAAGATGTCGCTATGGAACTGGGGCGGGCTTGGTAAAGTATGAAAATGCCAGAAGGTGAGTATAAAACAGAGGATGAGGGCTTATATTTATTGCACCATTGCAGCTCTGAAAAAAAAAACTCTATACAGGTGATAAAACAGTCATTTTCAGCTGACACTTTCCATGTAAGAGGGACAGAAATCTTTTTTCTGATTATTGCTGTCACCTTTAAGTGACATGAATAAGAATGACTCTGACAGGGGCAGATATCTTTGAAAAAAGTTAATTTTGCCAGGTTAGACTTTCATTGGTATTATCAGGTGCAGCCGTTGGGAATATTCGAAGGTCATTTTATCATTATTATTATTTATTATTATAGCACCATTTATTCCTTGGCGCTTTACATGTGAATAGGAGAAAATTTAGATAGGTACAATAAACATGAGTAATACAAGGCACAGACAGGTACAGGGCAGCAAACCCTACCCGTGAGGGCTCAGTTTACAAGGGATGGGTGAGAATACAATAGGGGAAGAGAGAGGACCTGCCCGCAGGATCTCAGTCTACAAGGGATAGATGAGGATACCGTAGGGGAGGAGAGAGGACCTGCGTGCGAGATCTCAGTCTACAAATGATAGGTGAGGATACAGTAGAGGAGGAGAGAGGACCTGCGTGCGAGATCTCAGTCTACAAATGATAGGTGAGGATACAGTAGAGGAGGAGAGAGGACCTGCCCGCGAGATCTCAGTCTACAAGGGATGGGTGAGAATACAATAGGGGAGGAGAGAGGACCTGCCTGCAAGATCTCAGTCTACAAGGGATAGGTGAGGATACAGTAGGGTAGGAGAGAGGACCTGCCCACGAGATCTCAGTCTACAAGGGATGGTTGAGGATACAGTAGGGGAGGAGAGAGGACCTGTCCGCGAGATCTCAATCTACAAGGAATGGGTGAGGATACAGTAGGGGAGGAAAGAGGACCTGCTCTCAAGATCTCAGTCTGCAAGGGATATGTGAGGCTACAGTAGGGGAGAAGAGAGGACCTGCCCGCAAGATCTCAGTCTACAAAGGATATGTGAGGATACAGTAGGGGAGGAAAGAGGACCTGCTCTCAAGATCTCAGTCTGCAAGGGATATGTGAGGCTACAGTAGGGAGAAAAGAGAGGACCTGCCCGCAAGATCTCAGTCTACAAAGGATGGGTGAGGATACAGTAGGGGAGGAGAGAGGACCTGCTCGCGAGATCTCAGTCTACAAGGGATAGGTGAAGATACAGTATGAGAAGAAAGAGGACCTGCCTGCTAGATCTCAGTCTACAAGGGATGGGTGAGGATATAGTAGGGGAGGAGAGAGGACCTGTCCATGAGGGCTCAGTCTACAAAGGATGGATGAGGATACACCAGGAGAGGGTAGGGCTGGTAATGAGGCAGCTTAGTTTTTGCTAAATGAATCATTTTTGCTAAATGACTGTTTATTCCTGCAGAGTATGTCAGGCCAAACCACAGACCCATGAGTATCAAGACATTAAAAAAAATCTCTAGTGGTTAGTTTATGACTATACACTAGATCAGTACATATTAAAATGCTGACCCCTGTATTGCTGTCACTAACAGCTTTTTAAAGTTGTTATTTCTGCCCATACAAACATTTGACCAGATTTGCATAACCTAATTTATAAAAATCTGAATTAAATATAAGTTGCAGATTGCAAAAAAACTTTTAATAGTTTTCTGTCCCTGGCCAGATGCTCATTATGCATAATTGCCAGAACCAGTATTGCCCACCGTCTGAAACTTTGCCTAACCCTCTGTGAAGGCGCTTTGGCCTTAGGGACCTTTAAAAACCTCACACCTCTTGGTGCATTTAGACAGTAACCTCATAATTAATTTCTGGATAATTAAAACTTCCAATGTAAGTGGATAGCGCCCCATGAGAGCTGTTGTTTTATGAGCTTCTATATTTAATTTTAACGGTTAACATAAACACAGCGAATGTAAAATGGCTAATCATTAAGGCTAAAGCTTCTTCCTAAATATGGTGCAGGAATCACAGCTGCACATCTATAGATACAAACAGAAAAGCTCATTAGTTTCCAATTTTTACCCAGATAATCCTCATGAGCCTAACTATTCATTTTCCAAAAAGCATCAGGTTTAGTGATAACGCTGGCACTGTAATACACCTTCGTGACGCCGCCAGTTTTCAACTTGGCGTTATTCCTCTTCTTCCCAAAACTATAACTTTTTACATTTTCCTGTCCACATAGACATATGAGGGCGTGTTTTTCTCTTTGTGGGACAAGACAAGATGTACTTTTGAATGACACCATTCATTTTAACTCATAATGTACTGGTAAATAGGTAAAAAGAAATCCAAATGGGGGAAAATTATGAAACAAAAACACAATTTTGCCATTTTTGGGAGGAATTGTTTTTACAGTGTACATTTTGTCGTAAAACAGACCTAACGCTATGATTTTACATCAGTGCGATTGTGGCAGTACCAAACGTCCATTTTGTTAATCATTTTAATAGTGAAAAAAAAATCTGAATTTTTTGAAAAGCAAATTTGGGAGGTTTGTCGCCATTTTCCAAAACCTGTACCGTTTTCATGTTTCATTTGATGGAGCCGTGTGATAGCTCATTTTTTGTGGGGTGATACAATTTTATAGTACCATGTTGGGACAGATATGATGCTTTGATCGCTTGTTACAGCATTTTTTGTTCTATTTCAGCAACCAAAAAACTTAATTTTAGCATTCTTGAATTATTTATTTACTTATAGTGTTTACTGATCATGTTAATTATTTATATCAGACTTTTCTGAACGTGGTGATGCCATATGTGTACTCATTTATTTTTTATGATCATTATTTTTAATACGGCAAAAGGGGGTGATTTAAGGCCACTTTACACGTCGCAATATCGTTCCGATATTGCATACGATTTCACGGGAGCGCGCACGTTTTTGGCACTTGTCCAAGATCGCATAGGAGATGTCACACGGGGAGTTATCGGCAGGCAACGCAACTACGATGGTGTACGCCCCTTTTTCACAGGCAGGGTTTCAAACAATCGCTGCTATAACAAACTCAGAGATCTTCAGAAAATGCCCTGCTTTCGTAGCAACCTATAAGCAACCCACGATCATGTCACGGGCGCGCTGATAGGTGCTTTAAAATGGCACACCTCTGGGGTCTAGTCTGGTCATTGAGGAGTAAGGACGCTGGTCTTATTGCTTCTGCTCCCTGCCTGAACCTGGGCAGGAAAAGAAGTGCTGCATTTTTACTCACAAATTAGCAGTCCCTAGTGCCACACAAGAAAACAACTACAACATTTTGATGACGTGGTACCACTGCCTGGTGAAATTACGTGCTATCTTCCTGTCAGTCTCAGAGATGTGTTGACGATGCAGCACTGAAGTTGGTACATTAAGTCATATTTGGTGTGACAAGGTAAAAAGATTTTGGGAACGGGTGTTTGCTAATTACAATTTAATAACTGTCAAGCATATCGTTGGTAGTCTCAAGATCGCCCTTCTCCAACCCACCTTACTCGATTCAACTCCACAAAAAGGATATACTCTGTTCCTGTCTGACTGCCGCTCACTCCATCATTCACAGATACTGGAAGTCATCTCAGCCACCGCCCATATCTGAGAGGTATTCAGAAATATCTAGTATCTACAGAATTGAGGAGCTTTCCACCGAGAGCTCAGGCTCTCAGGATAAATTCACTAAAACCTGGAGCGAGTGGATTCTCTTATTCTCTTCCACAACTCCCCGAACTTCCATAGACTTCTTATAAAGGGAAGACGTGGATTGATAGGGGGCCTAGTAACCATCTGCGGTACTCCCCCCATACTCCCCTCCCCCTTTTTTTCTTTTCTCCCTTCTTTCTTTTTATCTCCCCATATCTTTCCACTCTTCCTATTCTTCTTTCCCCACCCTATCCATTGTCCTTTCTCCTCTCTTGCTTGCTTTCTTTCTCAGGCACTCTCGCCTCTTTCTTCTTCTACAAAAAGCAAAGGACATGCAGATGAGGTGCACCTTGGATTTTTTGTTTCTCTACGGTAGCAAAGTTGCCGCTTGGCAACGGAATTCCCAAAATGTTGTCGGTCAGAAACAGCTGTTGCCGGACAGCAATAGACATGACTCTGAGTTTTCCAAAGGCAATGGAGAATTCCCAAAATTTTCGAAAGGTCATCTGTTGAGGATTACTCCTCTTCTTGTAAAAACTTATTTGGTTAAGGAGATAAGGAGTGGAATACGTGGATTGGTGTTTCCTCAACATTAATAGTAACATATCCACAGTACATTTCTTCATGTATATTGGTTATTTTGCATGGTGTTTCGATTACATCTGTATTTTTACTTCTATATGATCTTGTTATTAATAAAAAGAGATTGAACATAAAATAGCACACACCTATGTGGGCGCGTTAAATCTCACTGTCAATGTTTGACACTGGGATTTAATAGGTTAACAAGCTCTGTTAGAGGCAGGACCTTGATGTAATACAGCCATTACCTGCCGAGTATGGGATGAGCTTAAAACATGACACCGGCTTCCAACTTGCTGTGTACATGTACAGCACATGTCATGAAGGGGTTAAGATTAATTTCCTTTTTCTGGTCACTAAACATGCTCTTGTGACATGCTGTATCTCCCTGACAATGCTTTGGCACTCTGAAATCTCAATAATACAGGCAACCGGATAAGCTCTCCATCAGGTGCTATTTATTGTGTAGTTTTGCCCTTCATGATTTAGTTGTCCTCCCTGATGTAAGGGTTTTTAAAAAATGTTCAGACCATTACATTTACTTCAATGCTACAATAGAATTAATCTATAAAGTTTCTTAAAAAAAAAAACTTTTTTATTCCGTGTAGGTTTTTTTGCATACCAACTTAAAGGGAACCTGTCAGCTAGTTTACGCATCCCTAGCTATCATTGTCTGTACCTGCAGCTTCATAATACTATTCTAATCATCCCTGTCTGAGCTCACAGTGTAATGTGAAAGGTAAAACAAAGCATTTATACACTTACATTTTTTTATGTAATGAGACAGTCAGTCCCCAGCTTGGAGGACGGGACAGTTTGGCAGGTTAATAGTTAACATTTCAGCCTTGTGCTAGAACATGTTGGGAGACCTGATGTGATGTCACAACCATGTGACCACAATAGGCGGAGCTAAGTTCTCATAGAACATAATACATTTGCTTGTTTAGCTCCGCCCACTATGGTCACATGATCGTTACATCACACAGGTCCTTTAGCTATCCAAGTTAAAAGTGAGTTAACTATTATCCTGCCAGACAGTCCCCCTCCTCCAAGGTGGGGACTGAAATGTAAGAGTATAAATGCTTTTCTTTCACCTTTCACATTACACCATGAGCTCAGACAGGGATGATTAGAATAGTATTATAAAGCTACAGGCACAGACAGTGATAGCTGGGGGGACATAAACTACCTGACAGGTTCTCTTTAATGTGCTATATGCTTTTCTGTTAATGTCATTATTGTCATTATTGTCATTATTATGTTAGGATATGCCGCATGATTACTGGGAAAAGTTGTGCATAGACAGGTAGGTGACATTGCCCTTTCCTAGTACCGCTGCTGCTTTGTCTAGAGATTACGGTTAAGTGCCAAGGTCAATTTTATTCAGAAGATTGTGAGGTTCTGGAAGTCAGTTTCAAGGTGATCAGATAGTTCAGTACTTATCTTTACTATTAGAAATGGATTGTCCATCATTAAATCATAAAAGTATCAAGCAGAATTACAGAAGTCATTTGAAAAGGTTGTCTTTTTTCATCAAACTGCCTATTGACTCAGTTACAGTCATATGAAAAATTTTGGGCACCCCTCTTAATCTTAGGCCATGTTCACACTCACCTGCGTTTTTGGCACTCTCTGCGTTTTTCTGCAGTTTTCCAAAAACGCAGGTGCGTTAACGCAGGGTGCACTTGAGTGTACATGTGTTTTTCAGCTCCACTTGCGTTTTTTTCCCCCACTCCAAAAAACGTTGCATGCAGCGTTTTTTGGGTGCTGGAAAAAAACGCAGGTGTTGTTTCCAAAAACGCATGTGTTTTTTTAACATGGGCCCCTATGGGAAACACATGCGTTAATGCAGGGCACATATAGGCACCTGCGTTAACGCATGCGTTTCCCATAGTGCCCCATGTTACAAAAACGCATGCGTTTCTTTAACATTGGGCCCTATGGGAAACGCATGCGTTTTTAAATGGCACATTTATGCACCCTGCGTTAACGCATGCGTTTTTGCATGCGTTTTTGGCCAAAAAATGACTAAGTCCAAAAAAGTGTCAAATCCTTTCAGACTCACAAATGACACTTTTTTGCACTTTTAGAAAAACGCAGGTGTTTTTTTTCCGGCTAAAAAAACGCAAATTGAGTGTGAACATGGCCTTACGCTTTTTTTTTTTTTGTTTAAAATTGTTTTCTTGCAACAGCTATTTGAGTGTGATATATGTAATAACTGATGGACACAGTAATATTTCAGGTTTGAAATGAGGTTTATTGTACTAACCAAAAATGTGAAATATACATTAGTTCAAAATTTGACAGGTGCCAAAGTATGGGCACCCTTCTGATTTTCATGATTTGAATACTCCTAACTACTTTTTACTGACTTACTGAAGCACTAAATTGGTTTGGTAACCTCATTGAGCTTTGTACTTCATAGCCTGGTGTATCCAATTATGAGAAAAGCTATTTCAGGTGTCCACTTGCAAGTTGTTCTCCTAGTTGAATCTTCTCTGAGGAGTGGCATCATGGGCTCCTCAAAACAGCTCTCAAATGATCTGAAAAAAGAGATTGTTCAACATAGTTGTTCAGGGGAAAGATACAAAAAGTTGTCTCAGAGATTTAACCTGTCAGTTTCCACTGTGAGGAACATAGTAAGGAAATGGAAGACCACAGGGACAGCTCTTTTAAAGGCCAGAAGTGGCAGGCCAACAAAAATATCAGAAAGGCAGAGAAGAAGAATGGTGAGAACAGTCAAGAACAATACACAGACCACCTCCAAAGACCTGCAGCATCATCTTGCTGCAGATGGTGTCACTGTGCATCGGTCAACAATGCAGCGCACACTGCACAAGGAAAAGCTGTATGGGAGAGTGATACGAAAGAAGCCGTTTCTACATGCACGCCACAAACCGAGTCGCCTGAGGTATGCAAAAGCACATTTGGACAAGCCAGTTTCATTTTGGAAGAAGGTACTGTGGACTGATGAAACAAAGATTGAGTTGTTTGGTCATACAAGGCGTTATGCATGGTGCCACAAAAACACAGCATTCCAAGAAAAACACTTGCTACCCACTGTCAAATTTGGGGGAGGGTCCATCATGCTTTGGGGCTGTGTGGCCAATGACGGCAACAGGAATCTTGTTAAAGTTGAGGTTCACATGGATTCCACTCAGTATCAGCAGATTCTTGAGAATAATGTTCAAGAATCAGTGTCAAAATTGAAGTTACGCCGGGGATGGATCTTTCAGCAAGACAATGATCCAAAACACCGCTCCAAATCTACTCAGGCATTCATGCAGAGGAACAATTACAATGTTCTGGAATGGCCATCCCAGTCCCCAGACCTGAATATCATTGAACATCTGTGGGATGTTTTGAAGCAGGCTGTCCATGCTCGGCGACCATCAAACTTAACTGAACTGGAATTGTTTTGTAAAGAGGAATGGACAAAAATACCTTCATCCAGGATCCAGGAACTCATTAACAGCTACAGGAGGCGACTAGAGGCTGTTATTTTTGCAAAAGGTGGATCTACTAAATATTAATGTCACTTTTCTGTTGAGGTGCCCATAATTTGGAACTGTCAAATTTTGAAATAATGCATATTTCACATTTTCAGTTAGTACAATAAACCTCATTTCAATCCTGAAATATTACTGTGTCCATCAGTTATTACATATATCACACTGAAATAGCTGTTGCAAAAAAACAATTTTAAACAAAAAAAAAGAGTAAGATTAAGAGGGGTGCCCAAACTTTTTCATATGACTGTATGTCTAAATACATCCAAGCTGAGCTTCACTGTCCCTCCATGACTCCAGTATTAATTCTGCTCCACTGTCCTGGTCTCTTTTGCTTGACTACAGCAGTGACATCGTGTCAACAATGATGCAGTCAATCACTGAGCTCAGCAGATACACTGACACAGCCACTGAACTCAGTGATTGGCTGAATCACTCTAAAGGGCCCTTTACACGGGATGATATCGTTAATTATATCGTTGGTACGTCACGGCTTTTGGGGCGGTGCAGCGACGTCGTTACAATGTCCCAATAACATTGTTGCGTGTGACACCTAGATACCACCAACGATAAGTAGTTGATCGTAGATTTATGAACATGTTCAAAAACCTGTCGTTCATTCAACCTGCTGCATCAGCGTATGTGACACCTTGATAACGATGCCGTTTATGTGGCAACCCAGGGTTCATGTACCACAGTAACACCACAAAGGGTTAACTCACCACACAACCCACAACACTACACTAGCGCCTCCAGGCCAGAAGGGGGGAGCTAAAACTGCTTCCCTATATATTCTGGTGTGGAGAGGAAGTGGACAGTTCAGTTCCTGGGAGCACTGAGGAAGAAGGACCTGCGTGTAAAAGAGCTGCGTTAGGTTCAACCCACGGTCCACTGTTCAGTTCTAGGCCGAGCCAGGGTCTGAGGAAAGGAGACAGAGCAGAGAGGAACACACCTGGGAGACCGAGTTACCTTGAAACTCACCCAGAGTGCAAAGAATGGATACCGGATGCTAAACATCGTTTAGTGCCACATGGAAGGCACTAAATGGTGCAAGCTTGCAATATGTAGGCAGACGGCACATCATATAGTATATCTATGTATTCTGTCTATCTATTCTTTCCATCTATCTATTTCTCTATTATATCAATCTATCATATCTTTAGATAACATTGCTTTATAAAAATGTGATAACCAGCTATAAATTGACCGACTTATTAGTGTATGTAAGACAATGTTAAAAACGCATAGCACATGGATAGCATACAGATGTCATACAGATGCCCATTATTTTTCTCATACCCATTGAATTGCATTGAGGAGTCTTGGGAGAGATACCCTGCCATACGCAGCATGTTGGGATTTTTCCTCAGCTTGTTTCCAGCTGAGGAAAGACTCGCAGATGGACCCTGGTCTATTGCTTAATAATGATGCGAGTGCAACCCGATTTTTTATCAGGTAACACTCAGTGATTTTATACGCAGATGTGAGCGAACCTCAAGTGTCTGAGTCTGTTTTTTTTTAAGATAACTGAACCTATGGGCAAAAGTGTGACGAAAGGGGACAACCTCTTTAGATGAATCCTATAAATGAAAATTGCACTCAATAATATCATTAATTATAAAATGATGTTCTCTGTGGAAGTTAATGCCAAAGTACTATAAGTGAGTCACCCCAAATAATCTCCCTACAGAAATGTAAAAACTTTTTGAAGACATTGAGACATTCTGAAACATTAATTTAGCACATATAATGGATGTTAACAACATGCATAGGTTACAAGTGCATTATAAATGGAGAAGCCTTACTCCTAAAACATGGCCATTTAGTGCACCTAGCAATTTTACCTTTTAAATTGAAGATAATAACAAAAAATGATGTTATTTAAAGAATCATTTGAATTAATCACATAGACACAAGTCTGAATGAAGCACAAGTTGAAAGGTGTCGACAAGAAAGTATCAGGATATAATTTATAAGATTTATTAGAAGTTCTATAGATCTAAGAGATATACAAGATGCACATTCCAATGGTTTATGTGGAAGAAAAGTCCAAATCCGCCTTGTGCGGTAACCTCCTACACTAATGATCTATTTTCTACAGTGCCCGGTATGTCTAGCTGCCAGGAAGTACAACATAATACATGTTTCCACACATATGTATGCATTATATATGGTGTCCTTTCAATGCTTACATGGATGATTCATGTGCCTTATGAATATATAACTGTGTATGGTTCGGCATATTAATCAGTGGAAAGCTAAAAAATGATGACACTCTCTGCTTTTCATGGCTTGTTGGAATCGTTTAATTAATAGCTAGGTAGTCAAAGGTGGAAGGCAGTTGATCTAAATGTATAAGTTAAAGGACTGGAAATAATAAAAAAGCAGTGAAAAAGTTACATTTTCTACAGGAGTTGTTCATTGAAAAAAATATCATCTACCAATAAGGCAGGTAATAACTTATTGATCAGGGTCCGACTGTTGAGACACCAGTAGGCAGAACAGTGAACTTTAATCCTTGTTAGAATAGATCAGTAGTGACATATTTGACAGCCCCTCCATTCATTCCCCATGGGGCTATCAAGCGCTATGCTCAACATTTTTTGACAGCCCCTAAAATAATGAATGGAACCACTGGGGTAACTAGAGTCCAACAGGTCCTGTTGCAAAATGTAGACCTGAACGTTCCCACCCGCACGTTGGTCAGATGTATGGACCTTTAGCCTTCTAAATCTGATAAAGACTTACACATTGCCTCCCCTCTCCCTTCATTAAGTAGCAGTGTCCCCAATCCTTGTGTATATATCCCCATTCTGGTATATTTGTACTCCATCCTGTTATATATGTCCTCATCCTGTGTCCATCATGGTGTACATGGTCCCCTCCTGGTATATATGTCCCCCAGACTGGTATATATGTTCCCCATCTTGGTATATATGGTCCATATCCTGGGCCCATCCTGGTATATATGACCCCCATCCAGGTATATATGTCCTCATCCTGGTATATAGATCCCCAATGCTGGTATATATGTCCACCATCCTAGTATATATGTCCCCCATCCTGGTATGTATGTCTCCCATCCTGGGCACATCCTGGTATATATGTTCCCCATATTGGTATATACAGTCATGGCCAAAAGTATTGACACCCCTGCAATTCTGTCAGGTTTTATTAAGATTTTTATGAACAGGAGGTACAGAAGGAAAAAAAAGGGGAGGGGGGAGGTCGACGGTACATGACATAAAATTTTGCTGTACAGGAATGGTAGTTACATATTGAGGAATATCCTATGCCTTAAACTTATGTACTGTTGTGGCCAAAAGTATTGACACCCCTGCAATTCTGAGATAATACTCAGTTTCTTCCTGAAAATAATTGCAATCACAAATTCTTTGGTATTATTATCTTCATTTAATTTGTCTTCAATGAAAAAAACACAAAAAGATTTGTCCTAAAGCCAAATTCGATATAATTCCACACCAAACATAAAAAAGGGGGTGGACAAAAGTATTGGCACCCTTAGAAAAATCATGTGATGCTTCTCTAATTTGTGTAATTAACAGCACCTGTAACTTACCTGTGGCACCTAACAGGTGTTGGCAATAACTAAATCACACTTGCAGCCAGTTAACATGGATTAAAGTTGACTCAACCTCTGTCCTGTGTCCTTGTGTGTACCACATTGAGCATGGAGAAAAGAAAGAAGACCAAAGAACTGTCTGAGGACTTGAGAAACCAAATTGTGAGGAAGCATGAGCAATCTCAAGGCTACAAGTCCATCTCCAAAGACCTGAATGTTCCTGTTACTACGGTGCACAGTGTCATCAAGAAGTTTAAAGCCCATGGCACTGTGGTTAACTTTCCTAGATGTGGACGGAAAAGAAATATTGACGAGAGATTTCAACGCAAGATTGTGCGGATGGTGGATAAAGAAGCTCAACTAACATCCAAATAAGTTCAAGCTGCCCTGCAGTCCGAGGGTACAACAGTGTCAACCAGTACTATCCGTCAGTGTCTGAATGAAAAGGGACTGTATAGTAGGAGACCCAGGAAGACCCCACTTCTTAGCCCGAGGCATAAAAAACCCAGGCTGGAGTTTGCCAAAACTTACCTGAGAAAGCCTAAAACGTTTTGGAAGAATGTTCTCTCTTTTTGCGCAAAGGCATCAACATAGAGTTTACAGGAGAAAAAAAGAGGCATTCAAAGAAAAGAACACGGTCCCTACAGTCAAACATGGCGGAGGTTCCCTGATGTTTTGGGGTTGCTTTGCTGCCTCTGGCACTGGACTGCTTGACCGTGTGCATGGCATTATGAAGTCTGAAGACTACCAACAAATTTTGCAGCATAATGTAGGGCCCAGTGTGAGAAATCTGGGTCTCCCTCAGAGGTCATGGGTATTCCAGCAGGACAATGACCCAAAACACACTTCAAAAAGCACTAGAAAATGGTTTGAGAGAAAGCACTGGAGACTTCTAAGGTGGCCAGCAATGAGTCCAGACCTGAATCCCATAGAACACCTGTGGAGAGAGCTAAAAATGGCAGTTTGGAGAAGGCACCCTTCAAATATCAGGGACCTGGAGCAGTTTGCCAAAAAAGAATGGTCTACAATTCCAGCAGAGCATTGTAAGAAACTCACTGATGGTTACCGGAAGCGGTTGATCGCAGTTATTTTGGCTAAAGGTTGTGCAACCAAGTATAAGGCTGAGGGTGCCAATACTTTTGTCCGGCCCATTTTTGGAGTTTTGTGTAAAATGATCAATGTTTTGCTTTTTGCTTCATTCTCTTTTGTGTTTTTTCATTGAAGACAAATTAAATGAAGATAATAATACCAAAGAATTTGTGATTGCAATCATTTTCAGGAAGAAACTGAGTATTATGCTAAAAACCTACAACTCTGCCCTTCACCTTGCCAAACAGACCTACTTCACCACCCTGGTCTCCTCACTATCCAACAATCCAAAAAAACTCTTTGACACCTTTCACTCTCTCCTCAGTCCGAAAGTGCAGGCCCCCATCACTGACCTCTGTGCTGATGACCTGGCTTCCTACTTCATGGAGAAAATAGACAACATCCGCCAGGAAATCAGCTCTCAGCCTCCAAGCGCTGACACCCCCATTCTTCCCCACATCTCCTCCGGTTCACTCTCCACATTTGACCCAGTCACAGAAGAAGAAGTCTCCAGGCTACTTTCTTCCTCTCGTCCCACCACATGCTCTACTGACCCCATTCCCTCACACCTGCTCCAGTCCCTCTCTCCAGTCGTCACCACTCATCTAACCAAAATCTTCAATCTCTCCCTCTCTTCTGGCATTTTCCCCTCCTCCTTCAAACACTCGATCATTACTCCATTATTAAAGAAAACCACTCTCGACCCAACCTGCACAAATAACTACAGACCAGTCTCCAATCTCCCCTTCATCTCTAAACTCTTGGAGCGCCTGGTCTATTCCCGCCTCACCCGTTACCTCTCCGCTCACTCTCTTCTAGATCCATTACAGTCTGGTTTCCGCCCCCTTCACTCCACAGAAACTGCCCTCATCAAAGTGACCAATGACCTTCTGACAGCAAAACGTAATGGTGACCGCTCTCTGCTTATTCTCCTTGATCTCTCTGCAGCTTTTGACACTGTCGACCATCAGCTCCTACTCTTTATGCTGCACTCCATTGGCATCAAGGACACTGCTCTCTCCTGGTTCTCTTCCTATCTTTCTGACCGCTCTTTCAGTGTATCTTTTGCTGGCTCCACTTCTTCCCCTCTTCCCCTCACTATTGGAGTCCCTCAGGGGTCAGTCCTTGGACCTCTCCTCTTCTCTCTCTACACGGCCCCGATTGGACAGACCATCAGCAGATTTGGCTTTCAGTACCATCTTTATGCTGATGACACACAACTATACACTTCAGCCCCTGACCTTACCCCTGCGGTAGTAAAGAACACCAATGACTGTCTAGCTGCAGTTTCCAATATCATGTCCACTCTCTATTTGAAACTAAACCTTTCCAAAACTGAACTTCTTCTGCTCCCCCCATCCACTAACCTCCCTAAATCGGACATCTCTCTCTCAGTATGCGGCACTACGATAACGCCTAGGCAGCAGGCTCGCTGTCTGGGAGTTATGTTTGACACCGATCTCTCCTTCTCCTCCCACACGCAATCTCTCGTCCGCTCCTGTCGCTTACACCTGAAGAATATCTCTAGAGTCCGCCCCTTTCTCACCCTGGAAACAACAAAAACCCTCACCGTGGCCCTAATCCATTCCCGCCTTGACTATTTCAACTCTCTATTAAGCGGCCTCCCCCTCACCAGACTTTCTCCTCTCCAGTCCATCCTTAATGCAGCAGCCAGGATCACCCATCTGGCCAATCGTTACTCAGATGCCTCCGCTCTGTGCCAGTCACTGCACTGGCTGCCCGTATATTACAGGATCAAATTCAAATTGCTTGTTCTCACCTACAAAGCTCTTCACAGTGCAGCTCCCCCCTACCTCTCCTCCCTCATCTCTGTCTATCACCCCACCCGCTCTCTACGTTTCTCAAATGACCTTCGACTAACATCTGCACTAATCCGATCCTCCCACTCCCGGCTCCAAGACTTTTCCAGAGCTGCACCAAACCTCTGGAATGCTTTACCCAAAGAAATCAGGACTATCCACAACTTGCATGGCTTCAGACGATCCCTAAAAACGCATCTTTTTAAGGCGGCCTATCATACTCCCTAATAAGTCCATTGTACTATAGACAGTGAATGGGCTATCCCTCTGGACATTACTCTTCTACAAACTCCACCAAACCATAAAGGTCTACACAGATTGTATAATGACCATCCATGTAAGCTTAGCCCTATACCCCATTTCCTCAAGATGCCTGGACCACCAGTGCAATAAGCCCCGGCACCTTGCGCAACCCCTTTCCCGTTGTAGATTGTAAGCTCTGTTGAGCAGGGTCACCCTCATTTCTTGCTTTATTTATTGTATTTTTTTTTTTTTTCACGTTGATTCTATACCTATTGTTTTGTATCCAATTATTGTACTTTATTTGTTCTCTATTGTAATTACTTACTGTATTTTCTGAACTCTAACCCTACATTGTAAAGCGCTGCGGAATATGTTGGCGCTATATAAATAAAGTATTATTATTATTATTATTATTATTTTTATTTTTATCTGACAGAGTTGCAGGGGTGTCAATACTTTTGGCCAACACTGTATGTCCCCATTCTGGTATATATATATCTCCCATCCTGGTATATATGTCCCTCATCCTGGGCCCATCCTGGTATATATGTCCCAATCCTGACATATATGGCTTCAATCCTGGTATATATGGTCCTCATTCTGGGCCTTTCCTGGCATGTATGATCCCCAGCCTCATATATATGTTCTCATCCTGGTATATAGGTCCCCCATCCTGGTATCTGTGGTTCTCATCCTGTGCCCATCCAAGAATATATGATCTCCATGCTGGTATATAGGTCTCCCATCCTGGTATATACAGTTGTGTTCAAAATAATAGCAGTATGTTCAAAAACATGAGTTAAACCCAAAATCTTTATAATAATATTATTTATTTTATACCACTATTAATTCCATAGCACTTTACATACATTATTATTATTAATTAATATTAATATCAGTAATACTAAGGCTCACAATCTAAACATCCTATCAGTATGTCTTTGAAATGTGGGAGGAAACTGGAGATCCCAACACAAACACGGGGAGAACATACAAACTCCTTGCAGATGTTGTCCTCAATGGGATTTTAACCCAGGACCCCAAGTCTGCAGTTTTATTTCCATGCATTGGGAACATTGCACATTGTTTTTTAAATCAAAACATGAAGAGAAATGTACCGTATTTTTCGCATTATAAGACGCACTTTTGTTCCCCAAAATTTTGGGGGAAAGTGGGGGGTGCGTCTTATAATGCGAAACGTCTAGGTTGTGCTCTAGGGGAGGCAGGGGGGGCTGTGGAGCGGCGTCCGGGGACTGTCGGGAGGATGGGGGAGGCTACAGGTGCGGCCCCGTGGGGCCGCTCATTATCTCCTGAAATATGCACTGCTTCCCGCTGTCAATGACCAGCGGGAGCAGCCCATATCACAGGAGCGGGTCGCAGCTGCTGAATGTGATCCTTTGTGCATAGTCAGTGCTTTCCACGCTTTCATTGCGTGAAAAGCACTGACTATTGCGGTGATGTGATACTCACCTTGCTCCACCGTTCCTTGCAGCCGGCGCCATCCCCGATGTCTGTGCTGTGCCGACTTCCGGACCTGTGAGCGTCGCTAGAGAGTGACGTCATCACCGCGCGAGGCTCACAGGACCGGAGGCCGTCGCAGACAGCAGGGATGGATGGCTGCAGCGCAGGGAGTGATATGGAGCGAGGTGAGTATGATAATTTGTTGTTTTTTTTAAAGAGTGCGCCAGGGTGGAGGCAGTGTCTGTGCCAGCCAGGGGACAGTGTGCCAGCCAGGGGACAGTGTCTGTGCCAGCCAGGGGACAGTGTCTGTGCCAGCCAGGGGACAGTGTGCCAGCCAGGGGACAGTGTCTGTGCCAGCCAGGGGACAGTGTGCCAGCCAGGGGACAGTGTGCCAGCCAGGGGACGGTGTCTGTGCCAGCCAGGGGACAGTGTGCCATCCAGGGGATAGTGTGCCATCCAGGGGACAGTGTGCCAGCCAGAGGACAGTGTGCGTGCCAGCCAGGGGACAGTGTGCCAGCCAGCCAGGGGACAGTGTGCATGCCAGCCAGGGGACAGTGTCTGTGCCAGCCAGGGGACAGTGTGCCAGCCAGGGGACAGTGTCTGTGGCAGCCAGGGGACAGTGTCTGTGCCAGCCAGGGGACAGTGTCTGTCCCAGCCAGGGGACAGTGTGCCATCCAGGGGACAGTGTCTGTGCCATCCAGGGGACAGTGTCTGTGCCAACCAGGGGACAGTGTCTGTGCCAACCAGGGGACAGTGTCTGTGCCATCCAGGGGACAGTGCAAGTGTCCATGCCAGCCAGGGGGGACAGTGTCTGTGCCAGCCTGGGGGGACAGTGTCTGAGCCAGCCTGGGGGGACAGTGTCTGAGCCAGCCTGGGGGGACAGTGTCTGAGCCAGCCTGGGGGGCAGTGTGTGCCAGCCTGGGGGACAGTGCAACACCATTGGAGGCAGTGCACCAGTCTGGGGGAAGTAGTACGTGCCAGCCTTGAGAGGCAGTGTGCCAGTATAGAGAACAGTGCACCAGCATGGGGGGCAGTGTGCCAGCATGGAGGACATATATACCAGTATGGGTGTTTCATGTACCAGGATGAGGAACTTGTATATGATCTGTAAGACGGACACTGGCATTATAAGAGAACTCCATTTAACATTAAAAAAGTTTTTGTTTCTCTTTTCCTTAACCAATATTGTGGGTGCGTCTTATAAAGCGAAAAATGCGGTATATAATTTTTAACAACAGAAAACAACAAAAAATAAACATTGGACTATTAAAAAAATAGTGTCTGCATTTGTCTTTAGAAAATCAAAATAAGTACTCTTTTCTAGGATTAAGCATACCTGTGAATCACTAACCTAATATTTAGTTGTATGACCACAGTTCTTTAGAACTGCTTCACATATATGTCGTATAGAGTTAACGAACTTCTGGCACCTTTGAAATCATATATATATATATATATATATATATATATATATATATATATATAACCCAATCTTAATTAAATTATGCAAACCACAAACAACAAACATTTAAAAACTTAAGTGCACAGTGAAAGTAGGAAGGAAGGAAGAACTAGGCCCTGCACACTAGACTCCCTCCTTTCCCCTACCTTTCCGTGGGGGTGGGCACCCTACAAATAAACGATGTGGAACCCCCACTCCTCGTCGACTATCCCTCTGCTTGCCCTCACTCGTCCCTGTAAGATGTGAGACAGTGCAGGGGGTCCTATTGCAGAAATATAGAGGGTATTAGTTACGTAGGTGCGCTATGCACTCAGTTGTTAAAATGGGTGGCTTTCCCAGTTAGTAGTGCCCTACCTAACAGTGGGGGTCGGTGCCCTAAGAAACGATGTGGCGCCCCCACTCACCGCTGGCTGGCACCTTGCTCTGCCCCTAAACTACCAATATCAACCTTTTTTATGGATCTGTAGTGTTAGATAACAGGGTTAGAACCAATTGGCACTTATCTTAGCAGTTGTTTTCAGGTCTTGCCACCCTCACTGCATCCGCAATTTGAAAGAACTCGTGAAAGAATAAAGTTATGTTAAAACCAAGCACATCATTGTTTTTCTTATGAAATTCTCAATAAGTTTGAGGTGTCACATGACCTCTTCCCATTGAAAAAAATAAAGTTGCATCCAAAATGGCCGACTTCAAAATGACCGTCATGGTCACCACCCATATGGAAACGTTTGGCCCCTCCCATATACTAATGTGCCACAAACAGGAAGTTGATATCACCAACCATTCACATTTTATTTAGGTGTATCCATATAGGTGGCCCACCCTGTACACAGACTCAAAAACATGCAGATCATGAATGCTGAGTTTGTTTGTTTTCTAAGAATCTACTACACCAACTGGTATATAGTTTGACATGTGGTAATATAATTTATACCAACAACAGTGAATAATCTGGTTATTCATATATTATTTATATACCGTATATACTCGAGTATAAGCCGAGTTTTTCAGCACAATTTTTGTGCTGAAAAGTGCCCCCCTCAGCTTATACTCGAGTCACTCAGTATTTGCTTGGGGGGGGCTGTCACTGGGGCTGGAGGAGGCGGGAGGGAGGTCAAGTGGGGCCTCTCATTAGTGTAATGAATATGCACTGCATCCCCTGTCCATCAGCGGCAGGGGGAGCAGTGCATATTGCACTACACTGGCCCCCATCAGTGAGATACAGGCCCCCTCCTCCTACTACTGTAGAACACAGATCAGAATGTGAAAGCAGCGGTGTAGGTTTCATGGCGCCCGGGGCAAAGATCTATTTTGGCGCCCCCCCTCCCGGAGTGGAGCGGGAAGGGGGTGCTGTCAGCTTTCAGCCCCGCCGCCCCTGCAGCCTTAGGTGCGGAGCGGGGGGGGGGTTCTGTCAGCTTTCAGCCCCGCCACCCCTGCAGCCTTGGTTGAGGAGGGGGGGTGCCGCCGCCGCCCCCCTCTGAGTTGCGCCCGAGGCAAAGGATCCGGCTGCACTCCCCTAGATACGCCCTGTGTGAAAGTTAGATGTTTTTCTATTTCATCAACAAAAGTGAACTCAGAAATTGATGGAAGCAAAACAACTAAAAAAATGACATGTTTACCATTGTATATCAGCCCCTCACTTTTTGTAATAGTCTGTAATTATATTGGAAGTAAGGAGACCAGTTGCTTGAGTTGGGGGACGAATGTTGTCCTATTCTTGTCTGATGTAGGATTTTAGTGACTTAACGTTCCTGGGTCTTTGCCAAATACTTCATTTCTTGTAACAAATGTTTTCTATTGGTGAAAGATCCAGACTGCAGGCAGATATGGCAGTTGATGACTTGAGCCACGATGCTGTGATGGACAGTATTTGGTTTAGCACTCTCTTGCTGAAATATGCAAGGCCTTCTCTGAGATAGACATTGTCTGAATATGTGCATATCTTGTTCTAAAACTTCTCTATAATGCTCAGCGTTGATGGTGCCTTTCATGATGTGTAAGCTGCCCATACCATATGCACCATCAGAGATAAAGACTTTTGAATTTTCTGCTGATAACAAGCTAGATGATCCATCCCCTATTGTGTCTGAAAGACACAGCAGATGTAATTTCCATAAAGAATTTCAAAATTTGATTTATCTGTTCGCACAGCAGTTTTACATTTTGCCTCATGGCATATTAAATCATACAGCAGTGTTTCTGAATTGTGTGACTATGCGACTTCTTTGTATGATTCAGTTTTAACTTGCTTTTATGGATTGTATGGCGAACTGTGTTCACAAAAAATGATTTCTGGAAGTATTCCTGAGTGCGTGCAGTGATTTTCACGTTCTTAATGTAGTGCCACCTTAGGGCCTGAAATCACAAGCATGCAATATTGCCTTTAGCCTTGTGCCTTATCCACATGGATTTCTTTGGACTCACTCAATCTTTTTATGATATTATTTACTGAAGATGATAGGATATGCAAAGGCTTTGCAATTTTACATTAAAGTGAACCTGTCATCATATTTGGGTGTCTTAAACTAAAAGCACGATCTTCAAATGTTCCCGCCCTTTATTATAATGTCCTGTTTCTGGTCTGATGAGTTTGATTGCAGCTTGGTCCATGCCACCTCTCCTTACTGTCATCCCATCTCTCCTTGCCATCTGACAGCCTCTTCTTCTGATTGATATTCAAATTGTGCACCTGTGCAGAAGCTCTCCAGATAATGCCTGTGCACTGTTCTCTGTCCTACTGCGGGCAAAACCTAAAACTCTTCTGTGAAAGCACGCACCACCAAGGTCTCTGCGCAAGCGCACAGTGCATCTAAGTGATTCGGAGTAGCCTCTGCACATGTGCGCAATTTGGATATCAATCAGAAGAAGAGGCTGTCTGACGGTGATAAGAGGTGGGATGTATGGCAAGGCGAGGCGGGATGGACCGAGCTGCATTCAAACCCATTGGACCAGAAACAGGTAATTATAATACAGGGTGGGAAGTTTTAAAAAGTCAGAACATAATAGCCACCTTCTTATGCTCGGTTCAGATTTGCGTTCGGCACTGCAGCGTATGCTATGCATACCCATACGCAGTGCCGAACGCAAACACTTTCATGTGAACGCAGCGGAGATTGTTCGCATGCGTTCACATGAAATGGCACTGTAAGTGTGCCCGGCCACACAATCAGTGGTGGCGGCCGAGAGGCGGAGATCAGCGGCAGAGATCTCCTCCTCCTCCCGGCCGCCGCCGCTGGCTTAAAATAGCCGGCTGGAAAGCCGGCAGTGAAAACACTTCAGGGAGGAAGAAAGAAGAAAAAGAAGAAAGAAGAAAAAGAAAGACGAGGAAAGAAGAAAGAAGAGGAAAGAAGAAAAGGAAAGAAGGAAGAAGAGGAAAGAAGAAGGCGACAGGAAAAGATTCACCTGCAGATGACCTCAGAGGAGGTCATCTTCCGCTGAGTCTGTGCGCTTGCCAGCAGATGGCATTGCGCACAGATGCACTTCCATTCATTTTCTGTGCACAGCTGTCTGCTTGCGCATAAAGCAAGCACACAGCTACGCACAAAAAATGCAGCATTTTGCAAACGCAAACGCAGCTGAGCGCAGGTACACACAGGCACTATGTGTTTCCATGTTAGCCATGACTAAGACCTTAGTGTCGAAACACGTCAGTGTTTGTGCACACTGGTGTGTCCCTGATGTGATGCTGTTTCACTGAAAATAAATATTCAAACTTGAAGAATGACTGAGTGCTGGATTTTTATCACAGTTTTGCACATGTTAAACATAGGAGTGCATAGTGCGCAAATGTGCGCAAATGTGAACCCAGCCTTAGAATGCAGCAGAAGGTGGCACTTTTAGTTTTAAACACCCAAATCTGGTGACAGATTCACTCCATCTTGAATGTATTGTGTGTTTAAATTAATGGTGCCATTCAAAATGGTGGAAAAAAAATAAAAAAGTAATGGTTCTTGGAAGAAGGGGAAGAAAAATCTGGTAATGCAAGAAAACAAAAAAACACCTGGGTGTGAAGGAGTTAATAATACTGTAACTTGACCTATATTTGCCAAGGTAAAAAATGTTTATACCGTGTTAGCCAGTAGATATAAAAATATTGGAATCTGACAGCCCTTACTGGTTGATACCTTTTAATGGATAACTGAACAGATGGTAAGCATAGCAAGCTTTTAAGACACTATGGCCCCTTCATCAGGCTGATAATGATGCAAATTCTGAAGACACACACATATACACATAAGCAGGGTGAGATGATGCAGTAAATACGATAGGTGATGTAAAGCAGAGTCAGGCTTGGGAGGGGGAGAGAAGCTGAGGAGGTAAAATCAAAATTCTGAGATAAGTGGAACCGATTGAATTATAGTTCTATGATTAGTGGCCTGTGGAGACCTGAAAATTCCTCATTGAGTGTAGAAAACTATAAATCCATGCAAGACAGTTAATAATAATAAAACTTTATTTGTGTAGCGCCAACATTTTCCGCAGCGCTTTACAGTACACATAAGTTTACAGTTCACATAAGAAGTGTCAAAAGTTCATTGTGTTCTAACTGGGGTCTGTCAGAAGATATGATATACCCCAAATGCCCTTTCAATTGATATAAAAACCCATGAATCCATGTGAGACATTCAATCCTGTTTTAAATATGTCAAAGGTCATTATCAATTTGTATTCCCAAATTCTTCTCTCTTTCTGAAATTTGAAGTTACTTTATAAAATGAGCAACCTCATATCAGTTTCACTGTAATCAGAGCTGCAAAAATCCTTTGCTACAGGCAGTTCCACACGCTTTTCTACTATTGTGTGGAGGTGAGAATTCATTCTTGTTCAGAATTGTAGTCCGGTCTCCCCTACGTACATGCCACCTGTTGGACATTTGGTACATATAATTAAATACACCACATTGCTTGTGATGCAACTGAAGTTATCTGGGATTTTGTAGTCCTAATCTGTCCTGGGAATCTTTATCTTGTCCATTGTCATTATAGATGGACAGGTTTTGCACCTGTTCTGATTGCAGGGAAAGGTTCCTGTTGTTGCTGGAGAGGACAGGGCGCTTCTGATAATACTGTTTTTTAGATTCGGAGATTGTCTAAAAAACAAGAGTGGGGGATCCGGAAATATTGATTTTAGCCGGGCATATTTTTGTAGGAGTGGTTGCAGTTTTCGTGCAGCTCCTCTTAGCACCTCCAGACTCGGATTGTAGGTGACAAGAGGAACTCGATTGTTTTTTGTAATATAGGAGATGATTACTTGATATTCTGGTGGCTCTTGTAATCTGGTTCTTGATTGCTCTTGGATGTAGCCCTGGTTCAAAAACGTCTTTCTGAGGTCCTCAAGGTGATTGTCTTTATCTGTAGGGTTGGAACATATTCGATTGTATCTGATGGCCTAGCTGTACACAATAGAGTTTTTTATGTGTATTGGATGAAAACTGTCCCATTGGAGATATGTTGGATGGTCAATTGGCTTCCGGTACAGAGATGTCTCTATTTCATTGTTCCGTAGTTTAATGATGATGTCCAGAAAGCTGATTTCAGTGCAGGAAATTAGTGCACTGAAATCAGCTTTCTGGACACCATAATTAACTTATGGAACAATGTACTGGAAGCCAATTGACCGTTCAACATTCTCCGATAGGACAGTTTTCATCCGAAACACATAAAAAACTCTATTGTATACAGCCAGGCCATCAGATACAATCAGATATCTTCCAACCCTATAGATAGAGACAATCACCTTGAGGACCCGGCTCCACTACCACATCCCCACCCACTGGTAAGATTTTTTTTAGATTCGTATTGTAAGATGCACCTCAATTTGGGGGGGAGTGCGTTTTATAATCCGAAAAATGTGGTATATATTGTGTCAAACATATTCCACAGCACTGTACAATTCAGAGGGGACATGTCCAGACAACATGAAATAATACAGAGTAGCAAAAATTCAACATATGCCATGAAGAGTGAGGGTCCTGCTCACAATCTACAATCTATGAGGAATAGGGAAGGCACAAAAGGTTAATGGTAAAAAATGCTGTCATCTGCAGTCCAGTTATCAATATAATAAAATGGGGATACACATAACGCTACATGAACTGGTCACCATGCATGATCTGTAGGAGCATACATAAAGAGCTATTAAGTGCATGGAGGGTGTAGACAGATGATACAAGGGACCAGATTTGGAAGAAAATTTGGTAAAGGGCAGAACTCAAATAGTGAAATCAATGCGGTAAGGTGATAGGCTATTATAAAGAAATTCGTTTTTAGGGCCAGGGTAAAAGTGTGTGTATGGGAAATTAATCAAACTGTTCTTGGCAGTACATTCGAGAAAATTGGTGCAGCTCATAAGAAGTCTTAGAGACAGGAGTGGGAAGTTCGGATTACAGAGGATGTCAGTCTTAGGTCTTTAGCAAAACAGAGGGCAAGGGTAGGGTGAAAGACAGAGATGAGGGAGGAGACAGAGGGTGGTGAAGAATTGTGGAGGTTTTTGTGGGTGAGAGTGATAAGTTTATATTGTACTCTCTAACGGATGGGCAACCAGTGCAATGACTGACACAGGGTAGACGCATCAATGTAGCAGTTGGAGACAAATATCATCCTGGCTACTGTAGTCAGGATGGATTGGAGAGGGGAGTGTTTAGTAAGCAAGAGATTGATTAGTAGAGAATTGCAAAAATCCAAACGAGAATAAATAAGAGCGAAAGTTAGAGTTTTGACAGAGTCAGTGGTAAGAAAAGGTTGAATTCTTGAGATGTTTTGAGATGGAGGTGACATTAGCTAGCGAGGGATCGGATGTAGAGAGTAAAGGTGATATCTGAATCAAAAATAACTCCGAGACAGTGGACAACAAATAAATAGAAAAATATAATAAAACAGTACTACCCCTTTAACACAGGCTTAAACAATGTCAGCAAATAACTATTTACCTGGTGCACATTTTGTGTCCAGAGAACTGTATAAGCATAGTGACAATGAAGTATAAAGGGTAAGAAATGCTGACACCCAGCTGTCGGCTTGAGTGGCACTTCAATTCTCTGCTTGCTGTGGCAATCCAGGAGATAAAATGACTTCCTATTGCCCCTGTAACATTTAGACATGAAGCGTCTACTTGAATATCCAGGAAGGTTGTCCCTCAAGATAGTCTTGACACTGGATTTCAGGAATGGATTAAGCTGCCTGCAACAAACCACCTCTTAGCATGGAAAAGACCTATTCATTACTAACATTGTTATTCCCGTTTATCTGCTCTGCCACAGAATTTAATAGAGTTCAGAGGAGACAGAGACAAACAGATACCTGGACCAGTCCCAAATCTCTGAACTCATCCTCCTGCTCCTCCAAGCAACATCGCGGGCTGCCAGCAACCAAAACCGCTTCCTGAACTACAACTAATCTTATTGTTCCCCACCCATAAATCAAGTTACTGACCAAAATATTTACGCAAAAGGACAATTTCCTTCTGAAGCCGATTTCATGACAGCCTTCATTATTTACAGGAAGGCTGATTTTGGACAGACATTTTCTGTTGCTTTCTTTTTTAAGTTTATTTAATTAAGCCTTAAAAAGAATGTTATAAAAGACAGATTGTTATAACTGCCCCCTTAAAATACAAGGAGAGCTCTCGTAATCCAGCTCCCAGATGTTATGTTAAGGAGGATTTATTATTATCAATAATGAGTGCATTATAAGTTTCCTTCTAATACGAAGCTGCTTTTAACATCATTTCCATTGCCCTGAACAATATGAAATGTCCATTAAAATGTCAGGAGTTTTCTGGCCGGACGGCTAGGGAGATCACATGTTTGTTATTTTGTAAAGTAGCTTGTTCGACTCCTCTAAGCATTGCCAACCAGCTGTGAGTCTTGCTGCAGATCTCTTCATGTGCATTACAAAGGGTGGAGTCCATGATGAAAACGTGCAACATGGATGTGATGATACAGATTGTAAATAGGGAAAGTCAATCTTTATGCAGTGTGTAGAGTAGATCTCATCCAATTTCCTGACAGGGCAATATACAGCAGATCTTCTACTGTTGACTGGCCTGCAAACCGTGTCCTATGAGGAACAGTTACAGAATTGGGAATGTTTACCTAGCAAAAACGAAGGTGGTGAGTTCTCCTTCAATGGAAGTCTTCAAACAGAAGCTGGACAGACATCTGTCTGGGATAATTTAGTGAATACAGCTTTGAGCAGGGGGTTGGAACAGATGACTCAGGAGGTCCCTTCAAACTCTACCATTCTATGATTCTATGAAACTGTCACCAAGTTTATAAAATTCGGCCACCATCAGTAAGACCTTATATTCAGTAGTCTAGAATGCTGCATATGAATACCTAAGTCGATCTGCATACCATAAAAAAGCTTTTTTATTATACTTACCTATGTTGCAGTCCGTTCCAATGGGAGACTTTGATCTTGATCTGGCAACTCTTCAGTGCTTGTGATCACTGTCCTCCTATCATGCTTCATGTGGATTGTGCATTCTACATCATCCACACAGGCTCCCCCATTGCGCTCATGTGCACATGCACTTTTCTCTTTCCTACCAAGAGCAGATTAAAGTATTGTAGTGCACATGCACAGCGTTCATTGACCTTTCCCTTTGCCTGCGCATTACAGTACTTTACTGTCCCCTCAGAAGGGCAAAAAGAAATGCTTGTGCACAAGAGCACCATGTGGAGACTGTGTGGTTGACATAGATGTATCATTTAAATGAAGGATCAAAAGTAGAGAGGAGGCGCCAGACCAAGACCAGCAACACCTATCTAAATTAATTGGACGTATTTAAGGGATTACTGGGGGAACCTACAGTTTATATGGGATACTGGTTGCCACAGTGACATTGCCTCCCTCTGAGGGGTGATGTCATGCCTGTAAGCAAGAGGCGATCCCCATGCCAGGTAATATACAGCAGGCAACACAATTCCTACTCCAGGCCAGAAGAGAGAGCTCTATAACCCGACTTGAGGGGAGGTGCTGTCTCTGGTCGGGAGGAGGAGGCAGTTAAGTCTTTTAGGCCGTTAGCCTGTGGAGAGGGTGGAGACAAGGGCTCTGGGAAATCGGAGCTGCGTCAGAGATCATCCCAGAGCGGAGTGCTGACAAAAAGGACGCCAGAGTCCTTGGCTGTACAGGTGCTGTACATCCCAACAGCCGGATATGGAGGGCAGGGAGTTGCAAGCCCCCTGGCCAGACTGATCTCCCGGAGGCCCCACAGCAGACCAAGAGCCTAGGGCTGCCAGCTGAAAGGCAGTGCCCATGATAGGCTTATGCTGTCTGCCACGCAGGTTAGAACAAACACTCAGGATAGGGCCGCAGCATAGCTACAGGCAGCAGGGACCCAAAAAGGGAGCACAGTGAGAAGGCCTCCAACCCCACCTGTCAAGGGGTGGACCCCTGAATGCTTCCTGGCTAGCCAGACTCCTTCTATCATCTGTAACTAGTACCCTGGATTGCATTATCATCAGCCAAGAAGTAAAAGGTAAAGAAAACTGCAGTTTTCTGTGTCCCTTGCTTATTCTCTGCACCCCAACGGTCACCATTACCTGAACAGACTGTCCTATCTGCCCTGGGGCCCCGCTTCACCCTTGGGGAGCTGTACCATCTTTGCCGGATACCACGGGTGGCATCACAACTTAATCCCATGTAATTATCCCCCATTTTTATGACACAGCCAGGGTCACATAGCCGGGTCATGCCACCATTACATCCCCGAAGAATTGTTCTGCCCGGTTCTGAGTACCCCACGGCCCTGGTGTGAGCGTGTCACTAATGTTAGTGCTCTGCCACTTCTTTCTCCAATTTTGAAAAGACCTGTCCTCATTTTAAAAGTGGCCAGTTCTTCCTGTTATTTTATTCCCAGTAGTAGTTGTGCTTCTCTTGGTTTACTCATTTGCTTTGACTGTTGGGTCAGGGCTTCGTCCCTAGGTTTTCTTATTTGGTTTTGTACTGCACTGCTTTATTTGGTTTTCTGGTGGGTTTGATCCGATAGTGACCTGTGTGCCCAGCCACCACCCTCTTTGCCACCTGTGAAGGGCTTTGACAAAGTCCCCCCTTTCAGTTCGCGAAGGCTGGGGAAAAGTAATCCCGACCCTTTAGGGTGCATGGTAGGATGGCAGATAGCGCAAAGTGTGACTGGTACACAGCTCTTGCTGGTCTGCAACATGGTCATTCCACCACTACCCCAGCATTTTAACTGAATACAAAGGTCTATATCTCTTGAACCTTATGGTGGATTAAAAAAAAAAAAAGTATTCAGGAGGGGATCAACAGGAATAAAATAAATTAAAAAAACTAGCTACTTTGTTGGACCTGGTGACAGGTCCTTGTTAAAGGGCACTGTAGCTCATATTACTGCTAATATATACTTATCTTTTGGTCCTGTTCTCCAGTTTCTAAAACATTTTGGCATAACATATTGTCTACTTAGTGCCTTGTACAGCACATAGAAGGAAAGGATGCACTCACCGCAGGTGGACTTGACATCTTTATTTCCAACAAAGCAAAAGTGACATACTGGCAGGCTGCAGGCAGTCTAAAGGATGCAGGCTTGTCTGGCAAGGGCTTTGCTTTGTTGGAAATAAAGATGTCAAGTCCACCTGCGGTGACTGCATCCTTTCCTTCCATGGGCTGTGGCTATGTACTGTTCCTTTGGGATTGCACCGCCACATGGTGATGAAGCTGTCGGCATCTCCTCCCCTTATTTTAATAAGGATAGTATTTAAAGTCTGCAAGGGTTGTGCGGGACATTTCCTACATTTACTACTTGATGTCTTTTCTACCCAATACTCACCTATTCTGACTTAGCTGCCTCTCAGAACCACAAAGCACTTTCTTCTGTTTTCCTTATGGTCTCACCTACGAAACTAGATATCGTTTGTGCCACCAATACTTACAGTATCCTACATACGTCTCACATCTCTCCTAAAATGTATATATATTTCAGAATGTAAGAGGTGAAATCTAGCGCTCAGCTCAGATCTTATCAACAAAATCTTTAAACTCCTTCACGTTTCAACGTTATTTCCTACCTTCATCATTCCCAATAATTGTAACCAGCTCCATCTAGTAAGGGAACATTTAACTGCTGTCCCAACCGGTTACCAGTCTTTTTGTTATCTTTTTACACACAAAATAAAACCAACCTGCTGTGATTATTAAAATCTACTGGAGGCTTGTAAAATGTTTTCATGGAGTATAAGGTAAATCCTGGTGTGGATGAGTAAAATATGCATAAAATCTTGGCCATATTTTGTTAACAAAGATTAATGATCTAAATCACCATTATTGTGGGGAAAATCCTACTCATTTTATTTGGAACTGGATCTAGCAATTTCGTAGGGAATGACTTTTCATTACTGTTTACTTACACCAAGGACAGCTCAGTTCTGCATCACTACCTTGGCTAGGTTATGTCACAAGGCTCCACGGTTAAATGAAGAATAGATGAAGCACAGAGAGGAGTGTAAACTAGTCTAGTGGAAACATAATAAGAGGAGGCAAATTGGAAAGGACAATGGTTATCCATCCTACACAGAAAATAAATTACTGCTTTCAATGCTAGTGATAGTAGAGGGTAAAAAGTTGATGGAATTAACCATTGTTTGTAGTTAAACTATATTCAAACTTCATGGGTTGTAAGCATCAATAACTAAAGCAACACTGCAGCGTTGTTGATGTTGTTGTTAAATTTCACCGCTGGAGTGATGCTTTAAGTCTAAATCCACTATCTTATACTCACCTCTTGCTGTCTTTTGTTATCTCTGCTGCTCTGGTCGATGTCTGGCAATTTTTAACCTGCTGACAACCTCTAATGATTAATGGAGCGCACAACTCAATACATCTATATGAGAGCTTCATTCTGGCCTTCATCTAGCTCTCATAGACTTGTATTGAGTACTTGTATTATCACTCTTGACTTCAATTCTCTTGAACAATATTGCACCGCGGAATCAGAGCAACTCTAAAAAGGATGAGAACACCGGAGGGTGAGTATAAGATCAGGGACAGGGGTCTTGGGTTGAAAGCATCACTCTAGCAAAACAATCTCACTGAAGGTATGTTTTAAACAGCAAATAAATTATGATGTCATACTTTGTATGCAAAAACCAGTTGGCCTGCAGCACCCCAGCATTCAATGGGTCAATTTACCCTCATATGTGGCACTTGTCTGTCCAGTGAGTCTATCCTGGTTCACATTTAACATTGAAACATTCTTCCCCCATGCTACGTATCGGACCATGTATGTGCTTGATAAAGGACATTCATGGTCCGAAATGTTGCATGGGAGAAGAAATAAAGGCAAGTTGAAACTCACCACAGCTGTTGTGAGACGCTGTCTTCGAGATTTCAATACTTTGTATGTTGTCATTTAATAATCCACCCAAGTCCTCAATAACTATTTGTACTACCTGGAAGATTCCATATGGACTACACTTCTTGATCTCATAGTTGATACACAGTCCATATTGTGAAACTCTATTATTGACTTCTCATGATCAAACCCCTGTCTGATCTGTTAGACAAGGAACCAATGCTAGTGGCAGGACATTGTGTGCGGAGCTCTACATAGGTTGTCTACATGCGGCTTGCTGGACTCCACCTCCCTCTTAGGCTACATTCACACACAGTGTTTTTGATCCATTTTTTGAGGATGCGTTTTTGCAGTGGCAATGCAGTGAAACGGATCAATTTCTGAACTTCTTAGCAAAGCCAATGCGTTTTCAAGATTTGTCATTTAGACACAATCTTTTGCAGTGATCTGTTTTTGGCTCAAAAAAAGAAATCCTCAAAAAGAATGAGCATGTCAATGTGTGGCATTTTTCTAATCTGCTTTTTCCATTGAAACCATTGTCTATGGGCTTAAAAAAATGCAACAGTCTAAAACGCATCAAAAACAGATAATCTTTTTTTTGATGCATCTTTTTGAAAAGCTAATCCAGTTTTGCAGCTGAAAAAAGACCTTAAAAAAATCCTCAAAAAATGTATCATAAACGCTGTGTGTGAAAATAGCCTAAGGCTAGGGTCACACTTGCGTCATGACCCTAGCTTGGCGTATCCGTCCTAAACCTAGTGCCAGGCAGGCATTGTGCATAACGTTAACGGCAGGTAATGCTATGCGCCGCCTGCCCGTGCATTGCTATGGTAACATGTAGCTTACCGCAGCCGGCAGCTTCACTCCAAAAACCTGGATATGCGCTTTTGATCAGCGCACAGGAAAACGCTGCAGACTGCGATTCCTGTGCGCTGATCAAAAGTGCATATCCGGGTCTTTGGAGTGAAGCTTCCGGCTGCGGTAAGCTTCATGTTACCATAGCAATGCACAGGCAGGCGGCGCATAGCGTTACCTGCCATTAACACTATGCGCTATGCCTGCTTGGCACTAAGTTTAGGACGCATGCGCCAGGCTAGGGCCATGACGCAAGTGTGACCCTAGCTTAAGCCTACTAGCATACTATGGCAGGGATACAATGTGCTACCCAGATCAACACTTGCCTTAGCAAATTAAAGGAGTTTTAATACATTTTTACTATGTCCAGGGTCACACATATCATCCGTTTTTGCCTTGGATCCGTTTTTGGGATCATTTTTGTCATTTTTTTCTAAGTACAAAAACGCATATCCATTCATGGATGGTGCCTTAAAGAGGACCTGTCACCAAACCAGGCATGGTGATCTAATTACAGCACTGGATGCAGCATGTCTACTGCATCCAGGCAAGGGGTCCCCCAGCCATTGAGCCCCCCTGTACCCTGAGTAAATACACTTAGAAAACTTACATCCTGCAACCAGAAAGGAGGTGGCTAGAGGCTGGAGCCAAAGGGCAGATTCACACCCCCTGCATGTGTAATCTGCCCACCGCTGCCAATCATTGTCTCCCTCTTCTGCAGCATAACACAGAGTTTTTTGTTTTTTTTTTAGAGATGGCCGCTTAGCCCGGCCCCCTGTGGTGACGTCACCGCTTATACCCGCCCTGCTCTATGGTTAACATAGAGCAGGGCGAGTATAAGCGGTGATGTCACTGCAGGAGGCTGGGCGGCCGGCCTCCTGCTCTGACGTCACCACCTTTCCCCGCCCTGCTCTATGTTAACCATAGAGCAGGGCGAGTATAAGCGGTGAAGTCAACGCAGGGGGCGGGCTAAGCGGCCATCTCTAAAAAAACTCTGTTATGCTGCAGAAGAGGTTAGACAATGATTGGCAGCGGTGGGCAGATTAAACATGCAGGGGGTGTAAATCTGCCCTTCGGCTCCAGCCTCTAGCCACCTCCTTTCTGGCTGCAGGATGTAAGTTTTCTAAGTGTATTTACTCGGGGTACAGGGGGGCTCAATGGCTGGGGGACCCCTTGCCTGGATGCAGCAGACATGCTGCATCCAGTGCTGTAATTAGATCACCATGCCTGGTTTGGTGACAGGTCCTCTTTAAGTGTGTCAGCGTTTTTCAAAAACGCTATGCCGTTTTTTCCAGCCAAAAAAAACGCTGCATGCAACGTTTTTGGGTGCAGGGAAAAAAAGCATGCATTTTTTTTTAACATGGGGCCCTATGGGAAATGCATGCATTAATGCATGGTATATATATAGGTACCATGTGTTAACGCATGCGTTAACGCATACGGTATGTGTTTTTAAGAAAAAATGACTAAGTCCAAAAAACGTCCAGGGACACAGGAGACACAAAATGCAGCCTAGAAAAAAACGGATTTTGCATGGAAAACACTTACAAAAAGAGATTGCCATGTGTGACCCTAGCCTATGTATCACTCACCACATCCACCTCTCTGTTTTAACATGCTCAGTTTTACTTCGGTTTAGACACTATTTGTAGTATTGTAACTAGCAAACATCCATTCATTACATTTGGTTAGATATTGGATATTACAACTCCAATTCTACAGGTTGTGAGGCAAGTGAAATTCTAGGATGTCTGACAGTCAACCGACAGTAATGCGTTCTTAATATGCCAACCTACAATTAATGTTCAGCCAAGCAAAAGAGCATTTCCACCACCGACAAGCAGCTACATTAAGACATTAAAATGGTCTTGTCTGAGAGCAATACACTAATAAGCATAGGTGTTCTTAAGAAGCTATTATATTGATTGCAACGTTTTAATGAACCGAACTGCAGTAAACTTATACAAAAGAACATTCAAAACAATCTGCATATAATAGTAGAGTTCCTACACAGACCTATCCTCTATTAATAGAACGTCACATAATGAAGCATAATAAATCTGGTATGGGAGATGTCATATGGTTGAGTGCTTCAGTAAACTGGATATGTAAAATACGCACCTCATGTTAGAAATGACAATTGCAATTTTCTACACTGTGAATGAGAACTGTTAGAAAGTAACAGCCTGCAGCGCAATTCATGTCAGCAAGTATATAGCTCACCCTCTATGTCTCTTTGTAACTGCATAAATATAAAGGTTTTAGAGGCAATATGCCTGGTTAGAGATGTGGATCAAGGTCAGGAGCCCCATCTTTTATCTCAATTTGTAAGTTATATGTGAACTTGTTATTTGTGACCAGACACCAATTTACAAAGCTAGGAGTACTAAATGCTGTGAAGAAAGAAAGCGCGAAACTGTAATAAAAGCCTAACATTTCAAGAAAGTAATGCTATTTTAGCCATGTTTGTCCAGGTTCACACATACAAATCCGTTTTTCTAAGGGTGCCAATAGTGTCCCCTGAGGTCCTGGACACTTTCGGCAAATTTTGGGACTTAGTCATTTTTTTTCATTAAAAACGCGTATGCGTTAACGCAGGTGCCTATATGTGCAATGCGTTAACACATGCGTTTTCCATAGGACTCCATGTTAAAAAAAAGCATGCGTTTTTTTAAATCACCCCAAAAACGCAGCTAGCAGCGTTTTTGGGCTGCTGCATAAAAACGCACACACATGCGTTAACACATGCGTTTTTGGACTTTGAAAAGAAAATGTCCAAAATGTTACCAAAAACGGATTTAAGGCAAAAACGGATGGTATGTGTGAACGTGGCCTTTGTGTGTTTTTACCCTACCTATGTAAATATGCATCATCAATTATAGAATAATGTATATGGATCACTTACACTACATTGTTATACCTGTCTACAATAGTATAAACTCATCTCACAATGCCTACTTGCTTTCATTAGTGTAAAATAATCTAAAAATATGTTGATGAAATGGATATGGCCAGGGTCACACATACCAATCCGCTTTTTTGAGGCTTTAGAAAAACGTATCCATTAAATTTAAGGTGCCCATAGTGTCTCCTGAGCTCCTGGCGGTTTTTTGGACTTAGGCTAGGGTCACACTTGGGAGCCTGCTTCCAGTAACTGGATGCATTACTGGATCCAGTTTTTCCCCTTTTCTGTTTGGAGGCATTTTTACCGTATCAGGTACCTGATGGTACCTAAATGTACCATCAGGTACTGGATCAGGTTCCCATAGTGTTCCATGTTAAAAAACTGATCAGGTTTTGCTAAAAGGCCAAAAAATGTTGCAGACACTATTAAAACCTGACTACGCAAAAACTGGATCTAGTAGACAGAGTGCACTTTGGCAAACAATTGTTAACATTGGAGTCTATGGGTCAGGTACCTGATTAGGTTTTCAGGATGCAACTGGATTGCAAACGCAAGTGTGACCCTAGCCGTAGTCATTTTTTCACCAAAAATGCATATGCGTTAGCGCATGCTGCCTATATGTACCATGCGTTAACACATGCATTTCCCATAGGGCCGCATGTTAAAAAAACGCATGCATTTTTGTAGTGCACCCAAAAATGCATGCAGCATTTTTTTGAGCCAGGGAGAAGTCAATAAAAATGCAGCTACACTTAAGTGCACCATTCATTAACGGATATGCGTTTTTGGACTTAGAACAAAAAAAATTACAAAAATGATCCCAAAAACGGATCCAAGGCAAAAACGGATGCCATGTGTGACCCTGGCCTATTACTTTTGGTCAGATAATTAGTTCACACTAGATCAAGACCAAGACAGACAGTAGTGTGAACATAGCTTATCCCTAGACCCCCCTTACATAGGCTACACCGATGCGTTCACTAACTAACACCTCGAAGCACACCATACATTCGGTAGGCATGACCACCTTCATTGGTGGGCGTGAATGGCTTCTTTGGTGAGCTTGGTAGCATTTCCTCTCGTTCACTAGAATCATGCAAGGGTGGCCTTCGACCACCCCTCTAAATAAGAATCAGCAGCACTCCATTCTTTTCCTATTTAGAGAATGGTTCCTCACCCTCTGTTGTGCACCCTTCCCCCTCATTGGCCTGTTATGCAATTGCTCTCTCTTAGCAGGTACCTACACATCCATAAAATATGAGGTTTCTAACCCAGGTAGAGGCTGTGACTGAGCATAAGGACCCAGTATACTAGACATGCTTCAACGTGGCTACTGGGCGATTTACCAATACGGCCATATTTGTAAAGCTAAATGTCTCATTTTAACCTTTTTTTTTCTTTGCTGTAACATAGTTCTAGTTTCTATTATGTCTTAGCAGAGTGCCTCTACTTTGTTGTTACCATGTTTCGACTACCTCTCAACCATGCCCCTATCACATGACGCAAGACAAGTCAGGCCTGGAAGAATCACATACAGTCTAGCGTCTACCATCAAATCATAGCTAATGCGCCCACCATATTACTACACCTGCTGATGTGCAGTAGCCCTCAGGCCGCCATATTAGTACAGCAAAACATTCCCAATATCGCTCCACTTGTCAGATTTGAGGTCAGAATGGTATAGATGACACCTAATAAATACAATGTTAGGGCCTGCTTTACATTACATCTAGTACTGGGGACAGATGTAAGTATATATATGTAAGTTGGCTTTCTATACACTGGTCTTTTGCACCAACAAATATCTTTCATAAACTTTTATATATATTATTGCTAGTATCATTCATTGCTTTTTCATACTAGTGAATATCTTGCTTGTATGATCCCCATTAATGTAATGTAAAACAGACCTTAAAGGGAACCAACCACCCCAAATGACCCCCCCGGACTGTTAATATGTGTCCCTACACCCAGCACACACATTTGGGGCAATCGTTTTTGCTAAAAAAACTGTTTAGTAGAAGCTAAGATATAGCTTTATGAAGTTTAATAAATTGAGCCTAATGGGTGTTACCTAGCTTTGTCCTCCGTGCCTGTCAGCCTCCTCTCCCCTCCTCCCTTCAGTGAAGCCCTTCTGTGCAAAGCCGAAAATGCCCCGCCTGTGTACTGCTGCCTGATAAATTATTCACGCCCATCTCTGCACCTAAGAGCCTGGCCGCGTCATGAAAGGGGCGGGGCTAAATCGCCACCAGAGTTGTGAGAGTACTCAGAGCCGGGGCAGCAGTTCTGCTGGGGGATTCATGGAGTCAAGATCCGGCTCTGTGACCCTGGGTGGTCAATAAAAGGGGCAGTTTTCAGGGATAAACGTGACACCACCCGTGGTGTGCGGCTTTGGGTATGGGACTTCTGGGGATGATGGGAGTAACAGCGAGGATGTTGAGCCCCTAAATGGGAAGAGCTGGTTCCCAGAGCAACCATGAAGTTTATGGATATGCAAGTTCATCGGGAGTGCGGAGCTCACAGTCATGGGCAGCCTCCTGCTGCCAGATCACAGAACCAGTCTATCTCCCCTCAGGCACAATAATCACAGCCTCAGACAACATCGAGCTTTAACCGGGTTTTGCTCTTTCTCAACAGTTGTTGAAGTTCACAGGCAGTACATTAGCAGCTCCGGTGTGGTTTAAGCAGCCGGGATGGTTCATCTGCGTCACCCCCTTTTGTGTTTCTTTCGGGCCTTTTCAGTGTGTCTGCATGCTAGCTACAATCCATTTCTGTTACTGCATCTAAATAGTAATGTCAGTTCTTTTCCTGGATCTATGTACCAGCCACCATTATGTTTAAAGCCTTTTATCTCTGCTGCTTTAATGTAGCGGCTAGAGATAAGCAGGCTAAAGATAGCCCACTGCAACTCAAACCTATGTGTGGGCTCCTGCTGTATACAGGAGGCTATGTGTGGACTCCTTTGCTGTATACAGGAGGCTATGTGTGGACTCCTTTTGCATACAGGGGGCTATGTGTGGGTTCCTGCTGTATGCGGAGGAATATGTGTGAACTCTTCTGCATACAGGGGGATATGTGCGGGCTCCTGTTGTACACAGGGGCTATGTGTGGGTTCCTGATGTATGTAGGGGGTATCTGTGGGCTCCTTCTGTATGCAAGGAGCTATGTGTGGGTTCCTGCTGCATACAGGGCGCTATATTAAATTAATATCCCTCCCCTGCTCTATTATATAGAGCGTTATGTTATGTATAGCGCTGTAAGAGAAAAAAAACTTGAGTTGAGCTGATCATCTAAGGCTCTGCACCTATGTGTTTATCATTTCACATATCACATGGTCTTTCAAAAGATGATCATGTGACATGTGACATGATACTTTGGGTTGGTGGGGCCCTCGTCTTCTAAACAGCCAGGAGTCCTGGCTACTCTTAGGATGGTTTCACATACCAATTTTTTTGCAATCTGTGGCTGTCCGTGGCTGATCCAATTTGGCCCCCATATATGCCTATGGGCAACGGATCTGCACGGATTTGTCCTTAATGGCATCCGATTTGTGACAGATCCGATACTGTCTGATATTTTGGTGTACCCAAAATCAGAGACTACTCCGATTTTGGGCACAGCGGACCAAATCGGACACAATCGAACTCGACATCATCCGTGGCAATTAACATGGGGGCCTATAGAGCACAGGTCCGAGAAAATACAGGATCGTTTCTCAGAACCGCATGCTCAGTACATTAAAACTGCTCTCTTCCTGTGTTATTTCACTTCCGCAGTGTATAATATACATTGCGGAAGTGAAACAAGGGTTAAAAATAAAAAAAAAGATCCTCACCTCTCCGGCGTGTGTCCCCGCGATGTGCGGCATCTACCATAGCTCAAGGACCTGGGAATCAGCTGACCAGGAAGGGGTGGAGCAACCCGTTCAGCTGATTCATCACATGACTGATCGGTTTTGACAGGCGCGCGATAAAAACTGATCAGATGATTCGATCATGTGACCAATCAGTTGATTGGGTTGCCTCTCCCCGCCCGGTCAGCAGATTTCCAGGTCCTTGGGCTACAGTAGATGCCGCACATTGCAGGGACACACGCCGGAGAGGTGAGGAACTTTTTTTTATTTTTAACCCTTGCTTCACTTCCGCAATATATATTATACATTCTGAAAGTGAAAGTGCTCTTCTGTGTTCGGATCCGTGAAAGTCACGGACCCGGACACAGAATTGGCATCCATGGGCACACATCTGATGCTGCCCTTTCCTGTCCGTGGGGTCCTGCAGGATAGGAAAAAATCGCTATGTGAAACCAGCCTTATGGCAGGTTTTATTATCTCAAAAGTCCACCAACTGTAAATGCCTCACCTTAACACAACACCACTTCAAAATCACCCAGAATTCCCTATCAAGGGCTCTCAGATGAATAATGAGTACAATTTCTATTTTTAAGTGATCACTTTATTAGTCATTAATTATAATATTCCATAAAAAACATTAAAATAATTTTTACATAGAAGTTCCTAATAACATAATTGATTTATATCTGGGTCCAGGACTGGGACCACTAACATCAATAGTTCTACAATGCAATTACACGGTAACCAGTGATATCATGACGCCCTGAGGAAGGAGACGAAACGGCCGTAGGCGGTGGGGGAGCCAGGACTGTGATCACAACCTACATAACCAGGTATGAGACACTAGAGGGGAAATTGGGAAGGCACAGGGGCAGCAGTGCACGGTATAACACTGATTAGAAGGGGCACTGGTAGTGCACAGGGCACACACATAATTGTGGCTGGTATTGAGGATAGGGCCAGTGCACAGGCACTCTGGATTTGTAAGAAACAGTGTCAAGACATATAATTGAATGCATCGCTGCCTGAGGTGTTAAAATATTCCCCTATATACCTGATATCACTGGTTACCGTGTAATTGCATTGTAGAACTATTGATGTTAGTGGTCCCAGTCCTGGACCCAGATATAAATCAATTATGTTATTAGGAACTTCTATGTAAAAATTATTTTAATGTTTTTTATGGAATATTATAATTAATGACTAATAAAGTGATCACTTAAAAATAGAAATTGTACTCATTATTCATCTGAGAGCCCTTGATAGGGAATTCTGGGTGATTTTGAAGTGGTGTTATGGCAGGTTTACACGTTGCGATATCGTAGTACGATTTCAATGAAAAGTCACGTGGTTCGATCGTTGGAGCCGATATCGTTCCTGCGTTGTATGGTGTGAACGTCCAATACGATGCAGGAACGATGTCAATGCGATATCGGGGATTGAATGAGCGTGCTATTCAATGCCCCGATATTGAAGGGAGATTGGAGCCGGATCGTGCTGTGTAAACGCACAACTACGATGCGATTTGAAACGTCACCCATTCACTCCCATGTTAAAGGATCGTTCCTGGGTTGGGGGCGTAGACATCGCACGGACATTGTATTCCGATATCGCAGCGTGTAAACATCCAATGCGATGCGGGAGAAACGTGCACTAATTGCGCGCTCCCGCGCCATTGAGTTGCGATATCGCAAAGATATTGAAGCGTGCAAACCCACCATCAATCTGCCCCTGGCTGCAAGCTGCCGTCTCCTTAGATGCACAATATTGAGTAGTCTTTTGTGCCACCAATGGAGGTTTAAGGACCTGGACCCCCACTGATCTTCATCCTTCTTGTCCTTCTTGAGGATATGATCCCATTGAAATCATAGAAATATGACTGATGTTCAAGTTTATCATATTTTAATGCAAATACTCCATAAACATGCATCAGAAAATGCTTAGTGTTAGGTTATAAAACAAATATCATCACTTACTTCAGGCAGAAAGCATTTCATAACTATCAAATAAATTAAGTAGACATCATATTGTAAATGATTTGCTGCTCGTTGCCTATTTTAGATATTGCAACTTTAATATAACAAGGCATTAGAAATGACACCGCTAGCATTAAGGATGAACTGCTCATAAGAGATTGGAAAGATTTAATCAGCAGCATCCAAAGTTTCTATTTAGAAAGGCTAAATGCTTCTTTGCTTGATCCAGTAACTGCCTCAATATTGGACTCAGAGGTCCAGTCTTTCCAACTAGACACAGAGCAATTGACTACATTGCCATTTAACTGGCCCTCAAGAGCATATCAGTAACATATTAGTGAGGGTAGAGCATCCGATGTGCCTGGAGGAGGCACGGAATGAGACTTCTTCAAATCACCACTTATTACTATATTTTTCCTAATATTACCAATCATAAAATTAGAGCTGCATAAGCTGCTAAATGCAGAGACCATGTGAAAATGTGAGGTTGAGCTATTCCAGAAATGTTACCTAATGCTGTATACTGTCACCTATGAAAAGTTATACCAACAGGAAAGAAAAGAGTGCATGTATTGTTAATGTCAGGAACGTTTATATTATGCAGCACAAATAATGCTAAACTACTTTTTAAACACTTTGGTGCACTTTTAGAATTACATGCAAGAAAGTACCGGTAATTGCTCATTATTATAAAGACAGAAGTGTGGCAAATCACATGGTTGAGGAAGAAACTAAACAGAAGGATGACTACTCAAACATCACTTTGTTGTGGTTACTAGGCCTTTTATATTTTTATATTGCATTTTTCTCCTGTTAGTGATCCTATTTAGGGTACTTTTATAAGAAGTTTAGTTATACAGTACATCTTTATGTTCCTGACATACGTCTTTTACAGTTGTGGCCAAAAGTATTGACACCCCTGCAATTCTGTCAGATAATACTCAGTTTCTTCCTGAAAATTATTGCAATCACAAATTCTTTGGTATTATTATCTTCATTTAATTTGTCTTCAATGAAAAAACACAAAAGAGAATGAAGCAAAAAGCAAAACATTGATCATTTCACACAAAACTCCAAAAATGGGCCAGACAAAAGTATTGGCACCCTCAGCCTAATACTTGGTTGCACAACCTTTAGCCAAAATAACTGCGATCAACCGCTTCCGGTAACCATCAGTGAGTTTCTTACAATGCTCTGCTGGAATTTTAGACCATTCTTCTTTGGCAAACTGCTCCAGGTCCTTGATATTTGAAGGGTGCCTTCTCCAAACTGCCGTTTTTAGATCTCTCCACAGGTGTTCTATGGGATTCAGGTCTGGACTCATTGCTGGCCACCTTAGAAGTCTCCAGTGCTTTCTCTCAAACCATTTTCTAGTGCTTTTTGAAGTGTGTTTTGGGTCATTGTCCTGCTGGAAGACCCATGACCTCTGAGGGAGACCCAGCTTTCTCACACTGGGCCCTACATTATGCTGCAAAATTTGTTGGTAGTGTTCAGACTTCATAATGCCATGCACACGGCCAAGCAGTCCAGTGCCAGAGGCAGCAAACCAACCCCAAAACATTAGGGAACCTCCGCCATCTTTGACTGTAGGGACCGTGTTCTTTTCTTTGAATGCCTCTTTTTTTTCTCCTGTAAACTCTATGTTGATGCCTTTGCCCAAAAAGCTCTACTTTTGTCTCATCTGACCAGGAACATTCTTCCAAAACGTTGTAGGCTTTCTCAGGTAAGTTTTGGCAAACTCCAGCCTGGCTTTTTTATGTCTCGGGGTAAGAAGTGGGGTCTTCCTGGGTCTCCTACCATACAGTCCCTTTTCATTCAGACGCAGACAGATAGTATGGGTTGACACTGTTGTACCCTCGGAATGCAGGGCAGCTTGAACTTGTTTGGATGATAGTCGAGGTTCATTATCCACCATCCGCACAATCTTGCGTTGAAATCTCTCGTCAATTTTTCTTTTCTGTCCACATCTAGGGAGGTTAGCCACAGTGCCATGGGCTTTAAACTTCTTGATGACACTGTGCACGGTATACACAGGAACATTCAGGTCTTTGGAGATGGACTTGAAGCCATGAGATTGCTCATGCTTCCTCACAATTTGGTTTCTCAAGTCCTCAGACAGTTCTTTGGTCTTCTTTCTTTTCTCCATGCTCAATGTCGTACACACAAGGACACAGGACAGAATCTCAGGGGTGTCAATACTTTTGGCCACAACTGTATTTGAGAATAATGGGGATTGCTGTATTTATCTTTACATACTGTAAATTCTTACCACACAGGAAATATGTAATTACCTACCATTAATGCGAGGGAGGATCTGCCCTTAAAGGACAGAAAACCTACAGGTAAAAAGGTGCTACCTCTCACATGCATCAGTTGAATTACAGATCACAAGACAATATGTTTTTTGCACTCAGTGCCCCTACACCAGACAATAAATAGTCCCCCCCACAAACACATTATGGGAGGGAATTTAAAAGTGCTGTTATGGGTTCTGAAAAATCACACTGCCGGTAAGTGATTACATATTTTTCACTCACACATCACAGCTCCACATAGATAAGCATAGAGATTAAGACATCAGGGAAAGACCACAGCCTGCAAAACTGTTCTCCCAAAGGAGGGGTCAGAAGAAGAGGACAGATAAGTCTAGAGAGTGTATACAAAGTAGAGGGAGAGAACAATTATACTGCCTTACAAATCTGTTCAACCTCACGTGGAGGCTAGGAGACTGCAATGGTTCTTGTGGAGTGAACCTTTAATTCTTCTGGAACCTCTAATCCATCTACATTTAGAAGCCCTAAACTCTTTTCTATGACCTTGAAAGGAGATAAATAATGATTGCTCTTTCCTTCAGGACTTTGTGATTGACAAGTACCCAATTAGACATTTTTTAACATGCTAAGTGTATAATATTTCTTATTTAAGATTTCGGGACTAGCACAAAAAGAGGGAAGAACTACCTTCTGAGTCCTAAGAAACCTGGAACGCAGCTTAGGGAGATATGCCGGATCAGGACTCAGTATGACTCTATCCTCCAGGAACCAAGTGAAAAGAAGGCTTACTGACAGCACCTGCTGGCTGACATTGAAGCCACTAAGAGGACTGTTTTTAGTGACAGAACCTTAATCAATATAGAGTCTGTGGTTCAAAAGAAGATTCTGTCAAGGTCCTCAAAACCAAATTCAAATCTAACAGAGGTAATGTTTGCCTAGGAATTGCTCTATAGAGCAAACTTTGATAAAATGGAAAAATGGTTACCTGCCAGATCACAGTTATAAACCTCCCCCCAGAGCCAATACCTAAGCCTTAAGGGTGTTACCAGAGGGACCCTGTTCTAAACTTTCTTAAAGTAATTCCAAAATAGAGTTGACTGGCAATCGCTCATTTAACTTTGCTCCTGAAGTTGCCAAGAATTTTCTCCAGGTTCTACCAAAGATATTCGTGGTAATGCTCTTCTATTCTGAAGCAGGGTAGAAGAGATTAGGACGGAGAAACCCCTCTATCTCTTAACAGCGAACTCTCAAGTATTAACGTTGTTAAATGTAGGCTGGATGTCTGAGGATGCCAAACAAGCCTCAGGGAAGGCATAACTGGTACATTTGTTTGATGACTGATATCATTCTTAACCAGGAAACCAACGGTCTCTTTGGCTAGAATGGTACTAATATAATGACCCCCACTCTCTCTTTCCTGATCATCTTCAGGACTGCTGGAATTAAAATAACTGGTAGAAAGGTAAATGCCAGACTGAAATTCCATGTGATCAAGAAAGCATCCACTTCTTGGAGATTTTCCTCAGTTGAAAATGGAATGGGTTAAGACTAGTGATGAGCGAGCATGCGCGCCACTACTCGGTACTCCCACGAGTATCACTGTACTCGGGCTACTCGGCGAGCACCGAGTAATCTCGCGATACTCGTGCTGTGCTCGTGGTCGTCATCTCTGCATGTTGGCGCTCTTTTGAGAGCCAGCCCACGTGCAGGGATTGGCTGGCAGACCACTGCAATGCCACAGCCCTGTTAGTTGTGGCATAGCAGTGATTGGCCGCCCTGCACAGCGTGACCGAGCCTTTATAACTCCCGGCGCGCTGTGCTCGGCACACAGCCATCCAGACAGTCAGTGTAGGGAGAGTGTCTGCTGCTGCTTAGGGACAGATTTGCGGCCCTTACAGGTAGATCCGGAGCAGGGCTGCAAACTGCTGCTGACCACAACAGTCCTTCTCAGGACTAATCTAGGAGGATATAGGCAGGGTGATCCAGATCGGAGTCCAAGCTTTCCAGTGACCAGAACAGTCCTTCTCAGGACTAATCTAGGAGGATATAGGCAGGGTGATACAGATCAGAATCCAAGCTTTTCTGTGACCATTAGAGTCACCACACTCTTGAACGTACTACCTTAATACAGGTTAGGGACTAAAATCCTCTCCTGAAACCATTACAGTCACCAGACAGGTGTACGTACTACCGTAATACAGGTTAGGGAGTAAAATCCTCTCCTGACACCATTACAGTCACCAGACTGGTGTACGTACTACCTTAATACAGGTTAGGGAGTAAAATCCTCTCCTGACACCATTACAGTCACCAGACTGGTGTACGTAATACCTTAATACAGGTTAGGGACTAAAATCCTCTCCTGACACCATTACAGTCACCAGACTGGTGTACGTACTACCTTAATACAGGTTAGGGACTAAAATCCTCTCCTGACACCATTATAGTCACCAGACTGTTGTACGTCATACCTTGATACAGGTTAGGGACTAAAATCCGAATCTCCTGTGATCTGAACAGTCACCTGACTGTTGTACGTCATACCTTGATACAGGTTAGGGACTAAAATCCTCTCCTGACACCATTACAGTCACCAGACTGTTGTACGTCTTACCTTGATACAGGTTAGGGACTAAAATCCTAATCTCTTGTGATCTCAACAGTCACCAGACTGGTGTACGTCATAACTTGATACAGGTTAGGGACTAAAATCCACTCCTGAAACCATTACAGTCACCAGACTGGTGTACGTCATACCTTGATACAGGTTAGGGACTAAAATCCTCTCCTGAAACCATTACAGTCACCAGACTGGTGTACGTCATGCCTTGATACAGGTTAGGGACTAAAATCCTCTCCTGAAACCATTACAGTCACCAGACTGGTGTACGTCATACCTTGATACAGGTTAGGGACTAAAATCCTCTCCTGAAACCATTACAGTCACCAGACTGGTGTACGTCTTACCTTGATACAGGTTAGGGACTAAAATCCTCTCCTGAAACAATTACAGTCACCAGACTGTTGTACGTCATACCTTGATACAGGTTAGGGACTAAAATCCTCTCCTGAAACCATTACAGTCACCAGACTGTTGTACGTCATACCTTGATACAGGTTAGGGAACTAAAATCCTAATCTCTTGTGATCTGAACAGTCACCAGACTGGTGTACGTCTTACCTTGATACAGGTTAGGGACTAAAATCCTCTCCTGAAACCATTACAGTCACCAGACTGGTGTACGTCATACCTTGATACAGGTTAGGGACTAAAATCCTCTCCTGAAACCATTACAGTGACCAGACTGGTGTACGTCATACCTTGATACAGGTTAGGGAACTAAAATCCTAATCTCTTGTGATCTCAACAGTCACCAGACTGGTGTACGTCATACCTTGATACAGGTTAGGGACTAAAATCCTCTCCTGAAACCATTACAGTCACCAGACTGGTGTACGTACTACCTTAATACAGGTTAGGGCCTAAAATCCTCTCCTGACACCATTACAGTCACTAGACTGGTGTACGTCAAACCTTGATACAGGTTAGGGACTAAAATCCTAATCTCCTGTCACCATTACAGTCACATGACTGTTGTCGCTGTATACAAGCAAAATGCGCAAGGGCGTTGGCAAGGAACAATGAAGTGAACGTGATGGTGGTGCAGGCAGAGGCTGTCGTCATGTGCAAGCACTAATTTCGCAACAACAAAGGGGCACATCTACTCGCTCACACGTCCTGTCCCAAATTCTTGGGGCCCGCTCCAGTACACCGCTCTTGAACCAACACCTGTGTCAACAGGTTGTTACTTGGATTGCGGATAATGCTTCAAGTCAGATTGGCACCTCCACCAACACCCTGTCTTCCACACGGTCAAGCGTCAGTAGCCGTGATACTGCACCGCACATTTCCCAACCTGATCCCCCTTCCTACCACCAGGCCGAGTACACGTCCACGGACATTACTGATCCCACACTTGGACACTCGGAAGTCCAGAAGTGTGTACCCATGGGTGAGTGGAGGTACATGGCAAATTCCCATAACAAAATTTAAATTCATTTGTCACTTGTTGGTGGTGTGGTGAAGTCTGGCCCAATCCAACCCTTGTTCATCTTGATCAGAGTCAGCCTGTCAGCATTTTCAGTTGACAGGCGGGTGCGTTTATCAGTAATGATTCCACCTGCGGCACTGAAAACACGCTCGGACAAAACGCTAGCGGCAGGGCAGGCCAGGACTTCCAAGGCGTAGAGAGCCAATTCATGCCACGTGTCCAGCTTGGAGACCCAATAATTGTAAGGCACAGAGGAATCTCGCAGTACAGTTGTTCGATCTGCAAGGTACTCCTTCAGCATCTGGCCAAACTTAGCATTTCTTGTGGCAGTACCCCGCACCTCAGGGGCTGTGGTACGTGAGTGGCTGAGATAACTGTCCCACATCGTAAAGACTGTTCCCCTACCTCTGGCGGATTGGACTTGTGCCCCTCTCGGCCGTACACCTTGGTTCTCCACTGATTCCTGACCTATGCCGCTAGCGTTTTGTGAGGGGAATGATTTGCCTACTTCCGTGACTATGGCCTTCTGGAACTGCTGCATTTTGGCTGACATTTCCTACTCAGGAATGAGAGACATAAAGTTCTCCTTGTAGCGTGGGTCTAAGAGTGTTGCCAACCAGTACTGATTGTCGGCCAAGATGTTCTGAACGCGAGGGTCACGAGCCAGGCAGCTTACCATAAAGTCAGCCATGTGCGCCAGACTCTTAACAGCCATCACTTCAGTATCCAGACCAACACGATGACTGAACATGCTGTCCTCCTCCTCCTCCTTCTCATCTCCCCTGTCCTCTGGCCAGCCACGCTGAATCGAGGGTATGACTGGTGTGCTGTCATATCCTCAATTTGGCCAGAGAGTTGCTCCATGTCTTCATCCTCCTCCTCCTCGTCATAGTCCTCCACTGCACGTTGTGATGAGATGAGGCTGGGCTGTGTGTTTTCACCCACACCCACTACTGTTTCTTGCTCCAAGTCATCGCGCTCGGCCTGCAATGCATCCTCTTTGTTTTTCAGCAGAGACCGTTTTAGAAGGCAGAGTAGTGGTATGGTGATGCTAATAATGGCGTCATCGTCGCTCACCATCTTGGTGGAGTTCTCAAAGTTTTGGAGGACGGTACATAGGTCGGACATCCATCTCCACTCCTCAGGTGTTATGTCTGGAGTTTGACCCATTTCCCGACGGCTTAGGTGATGCAGGTAGTCAACAACTGCCCTCTTCTGCTCACATATCCTGACCAACATGTGCAGAGTTGAATTCCAACGCGTGGGGACATCACACACCAGTCTGTGGGCCGGAAGACGCAAACGGCGCTGAAAGCCGGCAAGGCCGGCTGAAGCAGCAGGTGACTTGCGAAAATGTGCAGACAGACGGCGAACTTTTACCAGCAGTTCAGACAGCTCTGGGTATGACTTTAGAAACCTCTGAACCACCAAGTTGAGCACATGGCCCACGCATGGAACATGCGTCAGCTGGCCTCGCCTCAAAGCTGCCACCAGGTTCCGGCTATTGTCACACACGACCTTTCCTGGCTTTAGGTTCAGAGGTGTGAGCCAGTGATCTGCCTGCTGTTTCAGAGCTGTCCACACCTCTTCTGCATTGTGGGGTTTGTCACCTATGCAGACTAGCTTCAGCACAGCCTGTTGCCCCTTCGCAGAGGCAGTGCTGCAGTGCTTCCAGCTTGGGACTGGTGTGGAGGGTACAGTGGATGAGGATGCGCAGGAGGAGGAGGAGGCTGAAGAGCATGACATTCCGGAGTTGTAGAGTGTCGGTGAAACCCTGACAGAGGTAGGGCCTGCAATCCTTGGTGTGGGAAGGACTGTATTCCATCCCTCGCTCAGACTGGGTCCCAGCCTCCACAATATTAACCCAGTGTTTTGTCAAGGAGATGTAGCGGCCTTGCCCACAAGCACTTGTCCACGTGTCTGTGGTTACATGGACTTTGGCTGAAACAGCGTTGTTCAGGGCACGTGTGATGCTGTTGGACACGTGGTTATGCAATGCGGGGACGGCACATCTGGAGAAATAGTGGCGGCTGGGGACCGAGTAACGTGGGACAGCAGCCGCCATCAGGTCGCGGAATGCTTCTGTCTCCACCAGCCGTAAAGGCAACATTTCTAGCGCTAAGAGTCGCGAAATGTGTGAATTCAGGACTGTGGCATGTGGGGCGTTGGCAGCGTATTTGCGCCTGCGTTCAAAGGTTTGCTGAATGGATAATTGAACGCTGCGCTGGGACAAGGACGTGCTTGATGGTGGTGTTATTTGTGCGTGGGCAACTTCAGGTGCAGGGCCGGAGGCTTATTCGCGGCCAGCATGTACAGGGGATTGGCTCGCACGCACAACACGCGAAGACAAGAGGAACTGAATACGATGCAACTATGATTTTTATTAGATGAATGACATATTAAAATTTAGGAGTGACAAACAGCGGTGTACACAAAAAAGGGAGTTCGATGGCCTCCTGGTAGTCTGCCCTAAAGTGCCCACCTTTTACCTCTTACCAAAGGTCCACAAGAATGCCCTCTGTCCACCGGGGCGCCCTATTGTCTCTGGCATCGAGGGATTTTGTGAACCAATTTGTAAGTTCATTGACCATTACTTAAAACCACTGGTCGAGTTACTTCCCTCGTATGCCAGGGACACTACGGGCGTCCTTAATAGGATCGACGGCATTTTTGTGGACCAGGGGACCCTCATTGCCACTATTGACGTCGAGTCGCTGTATACCTGCATCGATCACGAGGACGGATTGAGGGCTGTTCGCTTCTTCCTGGAGGCTGGAGGTCGGGGTGGTGCTATGGGGGATCTCATCCTGGAATTGCTCCGTTTTGCCCTGACACACAACTTTTTCATTTTTAAGGACATCTTCTACCTGCAGAGACGTGGCACTGCGATGGGCGCGGCCTGTGCCCCTTCATACGCCAATCTCTTCCTTGGTTATTGGGAGCGGACCATCTTTGGCGATGAGGGGGCGTCGGGCTGCGCCCAGGCGCAGTGCTGGATTAGGTACATAGACGATGTCCTAGTTGTGTGGCAGGGCACGGCGGAGCAATTTGAGTCCTTTATGCGTGAGCTGAATGATAACACCATGAATATTAGACTGACGTACAGGACAAGTACCAACAAGATAGACTTCCTGGATATTGAGATCTCCATTGACGAGATGGGTGGTGTACAGACGGACGTTTTCCGTAAGGAAACGTCTGTGAATTCTTTACTTCATGCAACTTCTGGTCACCACCCCTCGACAATACGCGCCACCCCGACGGGCCAGTTTCTACGTATGAAGCGTATTTGCTCGTCCGACTCGGGATTTGAGAGGCAGGCTGAAGATCTGAAACAGCGATTCGGCGTCAGGGGGTATAGTAACAGAGGGATTAGGGCTGGGTACTACAGGGCTAAGAATACTTCAAGGAACAAACTGTTGGCTTATAAACCAAAAAAAGAAAGGACGGATCCTGAATTGAGATTTATTGGTACCTACAACTATGAATGGAATTCGATGTACGCCAGTTTCCGGCGACATTGGTCCGTTCTTAGGAGTGATACCGTCCTTGCACAGATTGTTCCTAGTCGTCCTTTGTTGACTGCCAGGAGATCAAAGAACCTAAAAGATTGGCTAGTTCATAGCCACTATGTGCCACCTAAGAGTAACCCCTTTGGCAGCTCAGGCCCAATCTTAGGTAGTTTCCCCTGTGGGCACTGCGTGGCGTGCCCCAATGTGGTTAGGATTCAAACCTTTGATTCTTCTGACGGGAGGAGACAGTTCACCATCAGACAGCGTATTACCTGTGGCAGTACACATGTGATTTACTATGCTACATGTGACTGCCAATTGGTATACGTAGGGCTCACCTCCCGTGAATTTCGAAGAAGAATCAGGGAACACATTAGTGACATAGAGGGGGCACGGGGTGCTGAGGATGGTAGTAAGTTGCGGACTCTGCCGCGCCATTTTTTGCAGGTCCACAACTGCGATCCATCTAGTTTGAGATTCAGAGGAATCGACATGGTGAGGGCTGGCAATAGGGGTGGCAATCTCAAAAGAATCTTGGCCCAAATGGAGGCTAAGTGGATCGTGACCCTCGATACACTTAGCCCTAAGGGAATAAATGAATCCTTGTCCTTTAAGTCATATCTATAGTGCTGATCACCTGCTATTATTCTCTCTGCATCCGTGTGTTTGGTGTATACATATCCTTTCCACCTTTGTGGATAAGTTTTTAATCTTTCTTTCTTTTTTTATATTTTTATTTGCAGCTCTTCCTTTGTTACTCTGGGGTTTTGGAAATGTTTTTCCTTCCCCTTCTGTGTTTGGACTTTTTCCACCTGTGATGTCATCCATCAATTTCTAATTTGAACATGGCAGTGTCATATTGAAGATCTGACGGTCCTTTTGTGTCCTTTATAATAATATGTTCTATTAGTTATTACACTTTATGTATAGAGATACATGTATATCTGTTGTGGATGACTTTGTGTATATAACATGTTACAAAGGTTTAGCTGCTAAATTGCTTATTGATTTTAAAAGATTGCACTCTTTTTCTACTTGGTTTCACGTCCAGGCATTGAAGTTGTGTCCTGCCTCCTTTAGATAACCAACCCCCATCCTTATCCGCTTCCTCCTCCCCCCTCTCTGCTCTCTGAAGCTGCCTCCGGCTTCAGTGACGCGGGCGAGCGGTGCTGCTGTAGTGCGCATGCGCGGGAGCCATGGTGACGCGTCCCGGGCTCCCGACATGCGTACTCGCCGGCCGATAACTTCCGCCCGCGTCACTTCCGGTCGACGGCGCTCCGATGATGCGGAGATGCAGGTGTGGAGGATGAAGCGGTGATGATGGGTGTTATAAGATGAGGTATTTGGGCATCATTTCTTTGCAGGACACGTCCCCTTGAGGAAGCTGTGGTTACCACACCAGCACAGCGAAACGCCGCGTCGGGACTCCCAGCCGTGACCAGGCCACAGGGAATTTGTATGTTTACATGGGTATACTCTAATAACTGAGTTTTTCTTGCCTGTTTTGCTGCAGGTATCTACTACAATTACATATTTGATGAGTCTTCTCCTCTGCACTGGCAGTCTTGTAGCCGATTTTATTGACTGGCTTGTTATTGCACAGCACTATGCACTTTATTTATCTATGACTGCTTTGTGCATTTGGATATAAACCATTGATTATTAAAACTTATGTATTTGCCTTGAATCCTGTATGTAGTAAACATTGAAACAGCTATGTAAAAACTGGAATATATCTTGTACGTATATATTTTTTACCCCTTGTGTTCCTGCAATCGGCTTCTTTTGTGTACACCGCTGTTTGTCACTCCTAAATTTTAATATGTCATTCATCTAATAAAAATCATAGTTGCATCGTATTCAGTTCCTCTTGTTTTCAAATGCTTTATGAATATGTTGATGCTTAAGGTGACTCTTCCACATGAACTTTTATGTGGTGGATGTTGACCCTTACTTTTGAGCCCAAAGGGGCTTTGTTTCTAAACACGCGAAGACGTAGCAGTGACATCAGCAAGCACTGCTCCTCGACTCTGTTGTACTTCCCACAAAGTCGGTGTAAGGTTTTCAGTCTTTTTTGCTATATCTGTTGTTATGTTTGCATTTAGTGTATTTTGTCGGCCATCTTGTTTCCTGTCCTGTGCATTGACTTTTGCCCTCAAACAATATGGAGTCCACAGCTTTGATGTCCCTGCCCTGTTTCTTGCCAATTGCCCTTTTAATCAGTTTCAGATGATTTACCTGTGCTCCTGAATCAGGTCTGCAATCTGTCTGTGACTTGCTCTCTGAAGCCTGGATTGACTCTGCCTGGAATCATTTATGGACACAGAATCCTCCTGTTTGCCAGCAACATCTGACAGGGAAGTAATAGACTCTGAATGCTTTCCTTGAGACTTGTACTATGCTTTAATGCTCTGATGTCCTTGGTTGTTTGCCTTGCACTCTGCAACTTACATTTACGTTATCCTGTTGATGCACTAACTTGTATGAAGCAATACAAGAGCTGCTTAAGAAGCGTATGTCTCATGTGTCTCATTATACCCATGCATTAGACTCTATATAGACTGTATCATATATGACAGTCGGGTGCTTGGCTGACATGTGCCTGATCATGCTGGTGGTGGTCAGGCTGCTAGTTTTCGTACCCCTGTTGATGCTGGCATGGCAGGTGTTGCAAATGGCCTTTTTAGAGTCATCTGGAGCCAACTTAAAATACTGCCAGACTCGGGAAGACCTAACATTTGCACAGGCACCTTGTGTCGTGTTGTTGTTCCGGGAACGGTTCCCTGCCTTCTGCCTGCGGACCCGACCCTGCTTCGTACTGCCTGTTGGGATGCTACGCCTCCCTCCCCCTGTGCACTGCTGTCCTCGCTCTGCATATCCTCCTGCCAGGTTGGGTCAGCTACTGGATCATCCACCACGTCGTCTTCCTCTTCCTTGGATAATCGCTGGACTACTCCTCCTTCTCCTCATGTGCCACCATGATGACCGTTACAATACTTAGGCTGTTGTTTCAGGTATACCCCCAGTGGTAAATTTTTACGCCCATTCTTTTTGAATGGGCATTACAACGACAGGATACCCGCTCCTTTTCAATGGGAAAAATGTTTTGAGGCCCTCCTGCACGTCTCTATCCAGGGACAATGAGGAGCCTCCCAATTTTTGGCTGCCCTGGCCAAAGGGCTATACTACAATACACCCAGTTCTTCTTTACAGGCCCTCCTGCACGTCTCTATCCAGGGACAATGTGGAGCCTCCCAATTTTTGGCTGCCCTGGCCAAAGGGCTATACTAAAATACACCCACTTGAGGGTTACAGGCCCTACTACATGTCTGTATGCATAGGTCATTGTTGAACCTCCCAATTTTTGGCTGCCCTGGCCAAAGGCCTATACTACAATACACCCACTTGACGGTTACAGGCCCTACTACATGTCTGTATGCATGGGTCATTGTTGAACCTCCCAATTTTTGGCTGCCCTGGCCAAAGGCCTATACTACAATACACCCACTTGACGGTTACAGGCCCTCCTGCACGTCTCTATCCAGGGACAATGTGGAGCCTCCCAATTTTTGGCTGCCCTGGCCAAAGGGCTATACTAAAATACACCCACTTGAGGGTTACAGGCCCTACTACATGTCTGTATGCATGGGTCATTGTTGAACCTTCCAATTTTTGGCTGCCCTGGCCAAAGGGCTATACTACAATACACCCAGTTCTTCTTTACAGGCCATCCTGCATGTCTGTATCCAGGGGCATTGGTGAACCTCCCAATTTTGGACTGCCCTGGCAAAGGAAGATACTACAATAGACCCAGTTCCTCAAAATGGGCACATTATTTCAAGACAGGGCTTCATGTTCGTCTCTTCTCAGGGTCATCGGAGTGCCGCACAATGTTTTCACGTAAAATCTTTCATGTAATCACAAATAGTAACATACACCAGCTGTATCTCACTATTGGGTATGTGCCCTTAACATTTCCACCCTAAATATTCATTTTGGTGTCATTTTGGAAGGTTTTCTGGAGACTCCGTAAAATTGGCGTGAAATTCGGACAACATTGTTCACAGCTGTGACTTTTGAGTGAGAAATGCTTCCAGGGGTCTTCCCCATGGTGTTGCCATGTCATTTGAGACATGTTTAGGGTTTTTCCATGCTGCCGGCAGTCATTTCATAAAAATACTCGTGTCTCCCATAGGATAACATTGGGCTTGGTACTCGGGCCGAGTACACGAGTATCTCGGGATGCTCGGCCCGAGCTTCGAGCACCCGAGCATTTTAGTACTCGCTCATCACTAGTTAAGACCCTTTCACACTGTTTCAGACAATTGTGGCTTAAAAAAGTCACCTTGTAGTTCTTTTTTTCTTTTATATGTAAAGCTGTTAAGGAATGGAGGTAATTGGACTGTTACCTCCATCACAACAGTGGTCTGAATCCCTTCTGGGTGATTTAGATAGTTGATCGAGAGGCTTCTTACATGATGACCCTGCAAGGAGGATAGGAGCTCTTTATGGCATATTCCATTGCTGCTTTCATGTTTGAAGAAACTGACTTTTCTTCTCTTGACCATATTCCTTGGTTCAGGTGATCTTGTAAATGGGCTCCCCACCCCTGGGACTCGTACCCATGGTGACTATCCTTGAAATCTGAATTATCCAGGGTACCTCACAGCTAGATATTCTATGTTCATCCACCAAAGGAGGGATTGGACACTTAATGAAGCTAATATTATCCTACCTTCTAATGTAACTTTGTTCCTTAGTACATCACACTGCAATTCTCTGGTATGAAATTAGGCCGCAATACTACATGAAGTCAAACTTTGCCCTCCTGAGGGAAATGGTGGAAGCCTTTAATGCTCCAACACCTGTCTGTGTACTTTTTTATTTTGACCCCTGGAAGGTGACACTCATGAACCTTGGAGTCCAGAATGATGCCTAAGAAAGTTTGCACTCTCAGGGTCTCTAGCTTTCTTATTTATATTTAAGAGCCAAACTAAGTTCTTTAAGGTAGCAAAGACCTTTTTAAACTGACTGTTGCAGTGATAATATGACCTGCCCATGATCAGGTTAACCAGTTTCTAAAATATCATCAAAGACTGTGCCAAATAGATATTGTGCCTCTCATGGAAAAGGGCATATTTCAGTTTGGCATGCATGTCCCTTGTCCACCACTTAAACCAAAGAGATCTACAGGTTGCGTTAGACAATTCCACTGACCTAGCCATTAGTCTTGGTGAATTTGCCAAAGCATCAGATAAAATAGATGCTGCATCCCTCATCAATGGAACTGTGGGCAAAATATTGTTCATAGCCACATTATTCTTCAATCGATTTTCGAGATGATCCAACCAAACCATCAGTGATTTTGCAGTACATGCTGCTGAGATGGCTGGTTTCAATGCTACCATTGAGGATCTGCAAGTACACTTATAGCACCACAGCATTTTTTTATCACCTCTGTTGTGCTTTAAGCCCCCATCCCCTTTCTTGTATTCACTGTCCAGCATTTTCATACTTTACCGTGCCCAGTCCAGTCCCACAGCGCCATCTTGCACCCATAACTCCAAGCTAGCCAGAAATCAAAGCTACGTCATAGGCGCTTGATGAATATCTATGAGAGCCAGAAAAGTGACGTCCGGCAAGCACCATGAAACACTGAAGCTGCTGACTAGTCAATTTTCACCGCAGACCAACCGAACAGCCCCTAGAAAAACGTGAAGACAGAAACAGGGCTCAGGAGACACACAATTAAAAGAAAGCCCTCTGAAATCACTATCCTAGGATGATGAAGGAGAGAAATCTGAGGACACATATTTGCCTTCTGACTTGCACTCTTCTGACTGAAGAGATGATTCTTCAAGACTTGTTAACCTTTCCCAACATTTCTTACCCTTTCTTCACCTCCATGGGCCAGGGATTTTAGAGAGTTCTTGACCTCCATCCTAATGAAAGATCTTCATTCAGAAGCAATGTTATTAGATTCTTAATACAGTCTGCAAAATGCAAAACTGTCTTTTTGGCCAGGAATTGGACAATTCTTCCTTACAGAGAGCATATTCCCTGTGATTAGACTTAATAACACATTTCCTGGGTTTTCCTGACAACATAATGACATAAAAAAAGAAAAACTTACTACAGCATAAGCTTTCACTAAGATCACTTACCACTCATACTTACCCTTATGCTATAAAGGTGGAGAACCATGTCACCCGACATGTTCCTTCTGGGGGCTGTGTTATCAGCTTTTCTATCAAGATCCACTTCAATGGAGCTGTGGCTCTGTTGGCTGGTCCTCTTGAAGACACGTTTCCCACTTGAGTGAACGCTAATGCCATTGCCACATTGTCGCAGATGCGACTCCTGTTTTCCCCAGGCTTTCACTGCTTAAACTGCTGCTTATACTACTGCCTACACTGCTGCTCACGCTCATCAATCCTGCTGGAGAGATTAGACTGAAGCAAAAAAGCCAATGAGCTAGTGATCTAACCGTATTTAACTTGCGGGACCTACCAAACGCAGCTAATCCCTCAGAAAACACCATTTCCGGTTCACCACTGTAAGTGAAATATCACCTACAGGTCAAAATGTCTCTGACTTGCTCATCATCAGGGTACATCTCCAAATCACAACCCATGTGCACCCATAGTCCCGAGACGCGCAGCAATTAGCCAACTAAAGATAATGGCGACATGACTTTAGTCTGCACACAGGTCATATCCCCCTGGATCCACCACAGCAGTCACAGCAGGGAATGGGGCTGCTATTTGCATTGAGGGGCCAGGCTTGGGTAAAACCTCTTCATTTCTCCACCTACTGACAATTTTATGGAACTTCCCCTGTCGAAGACAGGAAAACAACTGATGCGTGGGAGAGGTACCACCATTTTATCCAGTAGCTTTCCTGTCTTAGAAGAGTGGATCCTCTCTCTCCATGGTGCTGTCATGGGTGAGTGATTTTTTTTCATACAGGGAGCATGTCATCTGATTTCTGCCACCTAAACCATGAGAAACATGAATCAGAGACTGACTGCTATTGCAGCCAAGTATGTTTTACAGGAGTTTTAGAGTCAGATGCGCCAGTTCACCTGACATGTGGTATGTGCCTTTGTTTGACTCAAAAATAATCTTACTCAAGGCCATAGCTATTCATGAATTAGATAAATTGTGGTTTCAAAGCTACGTTCTTTCCTCATCTGGTTTCAATTTGGTGGAGCTAGGCAAAATTGAGGGAAAATGCAGAACATTGCTAAATATTTGCACAATTCTGCATCACAAAAACATTTTTAAACCATTAAAATTGAGTTATGAATAGATTCTGGAGAAATCACTTTAATGAATTGGGGCCTATATGTCTCGGCTTACTAGTCTGAGACAGTTCCTAGGTGGCACTCCGTATACGAACACTTAGCTACAGACCTGTCAGTCAAACGGAGCAGGGCAGGAAGAAACTGCCAGGGACCTGCCCTGGACTAAGTCAGTCAAGGCACATTGTCCCCTTCACAAAGAAACACCTGAAAAACCTCAGAATTTTACAGCAAACATAAATGTCTGCAAAAGCGAAGCAAAATTCTGATTCATGCTAACTGGTTCAGGCAGCATAAATAAGAAGACAGAATCCATTTTATTTAGTCTGTTTTATTAATGTATATTATCATGGATTTTGGTTACACCAAACCAAAAATGCTTAGCAGTAAGTTACTGTGAGCTGTGACTTAATTTCAGTGGTCGAAACAAGTGAAGAGCGGATAGTGAAATACTCGGCTTCGTGACATTCGCAGCAAGTACTTTTTAATACTCGCATAATCATCCGAATAGCGAGTTTAATGCTAGTCAATTGATGATGGGTTCCGTCCACAAACATCCAGCCATAAAATTAGTCTTTCCAGGACATGGCGGGAGGGTGGTCTTTTCTGCGTTTTCACTGCTTACAATACCTTGCTCTGCCCCCCAGAGAGACCCTAACATTCAATCTGATCTCACTGAGCTGCCAACTCCCTTTGAAGGTAGCTGGCAATTTGTGTCAGATCGATAATGATCGACACATCACACACAAGCACCAGAGATACTCGCCGAGTAATGAATACCGTACTATCCGTGCGAGTAGCAAATAGTAACGATTACACTCGCTCCACCCTAGTCGAAACCTTAGCAATCAAAAATCACTAGTTATTACTACATTTTTCAGATAATTACTGCTAATAAAAGAAGTGGCTTAATGGACTCCAGTTCCCTCCCCCTTTCCCCACACCTGAAATCAGTATCATTGAGCATATAAGGAGCCTTGCTTAGTCTGATGCAGACGTGTCTGATGCGAAAGTGCTGTTCTAAAGTGCACTGAAATGAAATAGACCTGAAATTGACCGGAATTGACTGGGATAGACTGGAAGGTACTGTCAGATAGCCATTCAAACAATGTCTATTACTCGATTCTCTACTAATCATTACCATGTCTTTAACTGCACTGTTTGTGTTTCTATGTGCCATCACCACCAACTTGTATCACCCCATCCCCTCTCCAGCACCACTCATCCACATCAGCCCCTCTCTCCTGCCCTACCCTATGTACAGCACCCATGCCATCTTCAGTTTACTGAAGATTCTCAGCCCAACATATTCTAACATTTGTCATAATAAACCAAGTCCAAAATCTAAAAACTATCTGCTCTTCCTCTTTTTGCTGCTGCTCCTGTCAGGTGATATCTCCCCCAACCCTGGTCCGCCCTCCAACCTCGACCCCTCTCCCACCACACATAGAAACCCCACTAACCTTATTACCTTCACTTGCACTCCTTCATCCCCTTCTTTTAACTGCGCTCTCTGGAATCCACGATCTGTATGCAACAAACTTCCTTTCATTCACAATTACTTCCTTACCAACTCTCTTAAACTGCTGGTCCTCACAGAAACCTGGATCCAGGATTCAGACACTGCTTCCCCGGCTGCTATTTCTCACGGCGGCCTACACTTCTCTCACTCCCCTAGACCTGGGAACAGACGTGGCGGTGGAGTTGGCCTCCTCCTGTCCCCACAATGTACTCTCCAGGTCATTCCTCCAGCCCCATCAATCTCATTCCCTTCTTTTGAGGTCCATACCATTAGCTATTCCATCCCCTCTCCCTCAAAGTAGCAGCGGAATACCCCCCAGGGTCACCCACCCAGTTCCTCGACCATTTCTCCGCTTGGCTCCCGCATTTCATGTCCTCAGATTTACCAACCCTTATTCTGGGAGACTTTAACATTCCCATAAACAGCCCCATCTCCCCATCTGCATCCCAGCTCCTATCTCTAACTACCTCTCTTGGCCTATCACAGCTCTCAACCTCTGAGACGCACGAAAACGGTAACACCCTTGACCTGGTCTTTACCCGGCTCTGCTCATCCTCCCCCTTGGATAACTCACCTCTACTCTCTGACCACAACATTCTCTCCTTCTCACTCACTAACCCTCGGCCAACACAGCCCAATCCTACCTATCACACATCCAGAAATCTACAGGTCATTAACCCTCAAGCACTCACAGACTCCCTCATCTCATCTCTGTCCCCAATCTCTTCAATCTCCTGTCCAGATCAGGCAGTAAATCACTACAACGACTCTCTCAGAAGCTCTCTGGACCAAGTAGCGCCCCTCACCCTCAGAACCTCCAAACAGAGAACAAAACAGCCCTGACTCACACCACAAACTCGATTCCTCCAGCGATGCTCCAGGAGTGCTGAACGTCTATGGAGGAAAACTCGCTCACCAGGAGACTTCATCCACTATAAATTCATGCTAAAAACCTACAACTCTGCCCTTCACCTTGCCAAACAGACCTACTTCACCACCCTGGTCTCCTCACTATCCAACAATTCAAAAAAACTCTTTGACACCTTTCACTCTCTCCTCAGTCCTAAAGTGCAGGCCCCCATCACTGACCTCTGTGCTGATGACCTGGCTTCCTACTTCATGGAGAAAATAGACAACATCCGCCAGGTAATCAGCTCTCAGCCTCCAAGCGCTGACACCCCCATTCTTCCCCACATCTCCTCCGGTTCACTCTCCACATTTGACCCAGTCACAGAAGAAGAAGTCTCCAGGCTCCTTTCTTCCTCTCGTCCCGCCACATGCACTACTGACCCCATTCCCTCACACCTGCTCCAGTCCCTCTCTCCAGTCGTCACCACTCATCTAACCAAAATCTTCAATCTTTCCCTCTCTTCTGGCATCTTCCCCTCCTCCTTCAAACACTCGACCATTACTCCATTATTAAAGTAAACCACTGTCGACCCAACCTGCACAAATAACTACAGACCAGTCTCCAATCTCCCCTTCATCTCTAAACTTTTGGAGCGCCTGGTCTATTCCCGCCTCACCCGTTACCTCTCCGCTCACTCTCTTCTAGATCCATTACAGTCTGGTTTCGCCTCCTTCACTCTACAGAAACTGCCCTCATCAAAGTGACCAATGACCTTCTGACAGCAAAACGTAATGGTGACCACTCTCTGCTTATTCTCCTTGATCTCTCTGCAGCTTTTGACACTGTCAACCATCAGCTCCTACTTTCTATGCTGCACTCCATTGGCATAAAGGACACTGCTCTCTCCTGGCTCTCCTCCTATCTTTCTGACCACTCTTTCAGTGTATCTTTTGCTGGCTCCACTTCTTCCCCTCTTCCCCTCACTATTGGGGTCCCTCAGGGTTCAGTCCTTGGCCCTCTCCTCTTCTCTCTCTACACGGCCCCGATTGGACAGTCCATCAGCAGATTTGGCTTTCAGTACCATCTTTATGCTGATGACACACAACTATACACTTCAGCCCCTGACCTTACCCCTGCAGAATTAAAGAACACCAATGACTGTCTAGCTGCAGTTTCCAATATCATGTCCACTCTCTATTTGAAACAAAACCTTTCCAAAACTGAACTTCTTCTGCTCCCCCCATCCACTAACCTCCCTAAATCGGACATCTCTCTCTCAGTTTGCGGCACCACGATAACGCCTAGGCAGCAGGCTCGTTGTCTGGGTGTTATGTTTGACACCGATCTCTCCTCCTCCTCCCACACACAATGTCTCGTCCGCTCCTGTCGCTTACACCTGAAGAATATCTCTAGAATCCGCCCCTTTCTCACCCTGGAAACAACAAAAACCCTCACCATCGCCCTAATCCATTCCCTCCTTGACTATTGCAATTCTCTATTAAGCGGCCTCCCCCTCACCAGACTTTCTCCTCTCCAGTCCATCCTTAATGCAGCAGCCAGGATCCCCCATCTGGCCAATCGTTACTCAGATGCCTCTGCTTTGTGCCAGTCATTGCACTGGCTGCCCGTATACTACAGGATCAAATTCAAATTGCTTGTTCTCGCCCACAAAGCTCTTCACAGTGCACCACCCCCTACCTCTCTTCCCTCATCTCTGTCTATTACCCCACCCGTTCTCTACATTCCTCAAATGACCTTCGACTAACATCTGTACTAATCCGATCCTCCCACTCCTGGCTCTAAGACTTCTCCAGAGCTGCACCAAATCTCTGGAATGCTTTACCCCAAGAAATCAGGACTACCCACAACTTGCATGGCTTCAGACGATCCCTAAAAACGCATCTTTTTAAGGCGGCCTATCATACTCCCTAATAGAAGTCCATTGTACTGTAGACAGTGAATGGGCTATCCCTCTGGACATTACTCTTCTACAAACTCCACCAAACCAAAAAGGTCTACACAGACTCTATAATGACCATCCATGTAAGCTTAGTCCTATGCCCCATTTCCTCAAGATGCCTGGACCATCAGTGCAATAAGCCCCTGTACCTTGTGCAACCCCTATCCCGTTGTAGATTGTAAGCTCTTTTGAGCAGGGTCACCTTCATCTCTTGCTTTATTTATTGTATTTATTTTTTACATTGATTCTATGCCTATTGTTTTGTATCCAATTATTGTACTTTATTTGTTCTCTACTCTAATTACTTACTGTATATTTTCTGTACTCTAACCCTACATTGTAAAGCGCTGCGGAATATGTTGGCGCTATATAAATAAAGCTTTATTATTATTATTATTTTAAGTGTAAGGCCAGGGTCACACATACTAATCTGCTTTTTTGAGGCTTTAGAAAAACGGATTCATTAAATTTAGGGTGCCAATAGTGTCCCCTGAGGTCCTGGCCGATTTTTGGACTTAGTCATTTTTTCAACAAAAATGCATATGCGTTAACCTAAGTGTACTATGGGTTAACCCATATGTGTTTTTGGACTTAGAAAAAAAAATGACAAAAATGATCCCAAAAACGGATCCATGGCAAAAATGAATGGCATGTGTGACCCTGGCCTAAGATGCCAAGAGCAGAGGCCATGTATAAACAATGTGAAGTTCAGCTATTACAGTAATGTACTTATTTTTTAACATTGTAAGTCTGTATATCCACATGAGAGGTTATCTTTTTAATGGAAGGGACCTTTATATAGCATCATTAAAATAATGACAAAGTACTTCTAAAATGCTCAGGTACAAATGACCTGTTACAGTATATGACAGACAATTAATTATAGTAAGGACTGACACAGAAAATCATGACAGTCATTTTAAGGTAGTTTAGTACTTTCCAAAAGGGCTAATTTAGGTCAACTAACCACTCCAATTCTGAAGTTGCGCCTCAGACAGTTGACAGAGCTATGGTCCACAACAACCAGTTGTTTTTAGAGGTCTATGATTTTATCAGTTCAGATCATGTGGACACCTAGGTTTGTGGTAAAAAGTGACTAGCTGACAGCTCCAATGTTTCACGGAGTACACCAGAGGTCACAACTTTATTCACTCCTAGGAGAGCCTTGTTCTGGCTCTTGATCTGTCTCTCATACTGAGTGTCTGCGATATAACTTCTGACTTCCGGCCAGTCAGATGCTACGCGTACAAGATGGCACCACGTATGGAGCTAAGGCTCCACCAAACATGAAGGTGCCAGAAGGGGAGTATAACACAGTGTGTGGAGGGCTTAAATTTAAAGCATCACTACAGTGGTAAAAAAAAAAATACCGTAGTGCTTTAACTTGCTTATGTTACCCACCATACAAATTTTACACCAGAGCAAAATTCCAGTATCAGATACAATTACATTATATTGTTAATGATAAGATTCTAAAATCTGCTGAAAAACATATTGTGAAACCTTGATATATTGTACTAAATATATATACTTATATTCTGCTTCATATCCTGCGTAAACCAGTTGTGACCAGTTACAGTTGTGGCCAAAAGTATTGACACCCCTGAAATTCTGTCAGATAATACTCAGTTTCTTCCTGAAAATTATTGCAATTACAAACTCTTTAGTATTATTATCTTCATTTAATTTGTCTTCAATAACCGTATGTATGCAAGAAGAATATCCAAGAAGGAAGTCAGAACCATATAAAGAGAGGGCTAATTGGGCCCTTATCTATGCAAGGACTCGGATGCTACCAGAATTTACTCGTCCTTAACATGATCCTGGCATATTGCATATTGTAAAATGTTTGGGGCATCATGCTGTACCCTTATTCCCAACGACAATGCCCCGGTTGGTAGCATAATGAAAGTCCTGAGAGAAACTGATGTCCTATCCAACAAGTTAGCTGAAATCTCAGGTCTTAGAAATCCCCTCAGTAAGTAGTTAGAAACCTGTTTGGTAAATAGGGATCCCTTATTAGTAACAGCATGTGCTCTACTGACAGTTTTGGTGGCTATTGCGGTACTTGTCTGCTCTCTTGTACTTTATTTTTCAAAAGCTATAGGCAAGACCAAGACAAGAGTTGGACTGCATCCTGTGATAGCAAAAGGTGACGAGTGCTATGACCAATTGTTAGATGATAACTCTGAAAAGCACATGAATATAGCTCCCGTAAGGTTTCCTTGCTTGTTGTGGCTTGTGTGTGTGCATGTGCATCTGACCGTGTGACGGGCAGGCCGATCTGGAGAATCCAGTGAAGTGGTATAGGAAGTCCGGCTCCTTCCTTCTATTAGGGAAGGAGGAGATATCTGGGTAAGTCTGTGTGCATACACCCACTGCCACAAGAGAAGGGAATTGTGAGAGCAGGATTCATTCCATTACATCTAGAATCCATTTGTTAAATGAAACCTCCATATTCTCTTTGTGTGAAAATCTTTGCTTTGTATTTCTGCAGTGCCAGGCAGAGTGGGAACCTAATGGAAAGGTTTCAAATATGATTTTAGGGGGAACTGTTAATGATAAGATTCTACAATCTGCTGAAAAACATATTGTGAAACCCTGATATATTGTATCAAATATCTATACTTATATTCTGCTTCATATCCTGCATAAACCAGTTGTGACCAATTATGTATGCAAAGGAGAATGTCCAAGAAGGAAGTCAGAACCATATAAAGAGAGGGCTAACCAGGCCTTTATCTATGCAAGAACTCAGATGCTACTATGATTGCTTGAATGCTATAAAGCTACACCTTGTCGCCGCCTTTCTTTTTGCTGTATAAAAGAGCTTGCTTTGTTAAAATAAAAGCACTTCTTGTGCACCTTTTCAAGAGATGTTTTTATATTAGACTCTGTCTGATATCATTACTTTGTGTATGGACTTGATTAAGTTAATTTTACCAGGGTTAAGCAAATAGTTGAGATCCTCAACAACATCTCACCCTCAACAACATCATCTTCTGTAAAAAAAAATTTTTATACAAACACAAAATATAAAGGACATTTGGCCATATTCCATACCTATGTCTCCTATGCTGCAAATTTCACTATGGATTTCACTTTTTACAATGCATATGTTGAAATCACTAACAAGGACTGCTAGAAATCCATGCTTAATTTTTGCACATTTTCCATCAGCTTTATTGCAAATATTAACATATTCCCTATACAGGCATATCCTATAAGTCGGGCTCCAACTTCCATGTCTCTATGACATGTCAGAAGTCCAGAGTCCAATGATTATGTTATATGAGAAAATGATCCACACAAAGGCAAAAGATCTCACAAAATAAGAATAAAATGTAATTTTTATTTAATTTTTCATAATAAAAGAGTATATTAAAACCAAAAGATAAATATGAAAAGGATATAAATACATGGCAAGACCTACAGTGCTGGGCAAATTAATTGGGACAAAGCATTTTTGTAAGTAAAATCGTAAGTTGGGGTAACCAGTCAGTGATTCAAACCAGTTTTAACTGCTTTGATCAGGTGTGAGTGTACAACCTTGAGTAACAAAATGTGTTTTGACTGGTTTTAGTCAGAAAATAACAGCTCGCTGCCCCCTCAGCTTCAGTTGAGAGCTTGTTTCTGTGAGGAGTGGTTTAGTGTACTTTTTCTTCAGTGTGATTTGTGCCTGTAAAAATGGATGTTACTCCACGGAAGAGGTCAAGAATTATTACTCTTTTTTTTTCCATATAATTTTTATTCGATTTTCTCAATAAAACTTGACAAACATTTCCCATCATAATAACATCTCAATCAATTGAATCTCCTCCACATCAATTATTGCTACTAAACATCCTCCCCCCTATCCCCTTCCCACCCCCCTCCCGCAATAATAACATTATACATATATATATATATATACACATATATATATACATATATATACATATACACATCAGCTCCCATTATTATTTATTCGTTATATTTCTTGGATAATGAACCCAATAACGATCTCCCTGTCTCTTCCTCCAGCATTGTTTCAATCACCTGATCGTCTCGAGTCTACTCCGTCTATCGCCTCCATGTAGGACTGTACTACTACTTAATCAGTCACTGGTATCTTCAATTTACCTAAAGTTCCCCCCAAATCCTCTAAACAATACCAATTAGTAGCTCTGAAGGGGGTAACCACCCGCTCAATTTCGCCCTCTGATAGCTGGGAAACAATGAACCCCCTCCACTTAGTGAAGAATTTAACAGTGTCCTGCTCTTTATTTTTTTCGGCTAGAACTTTCTCCGAGGTCATTGCTTTTTTGAGCTCCATGATCACCTCACTTGGCTGACCAGGATTAGAGTCCAACCAGTGACGTAAAATTGTTCTGAGCGTCTCCATAGCCAGAAGATGAAAAATGTGAACATCTCCTCGTCTCCGAATCTCGTGTCCCCTGTCATGAAAGACCCATACCGTAGGTGTCAGTGGGACCGTAACTGACGTGATCAATGCATATACCCTTTGCATCTTCTCCCATAACTGTCGGGATGCTACACACTCCCATATGCCATGGTACAGATCCGTCCCCTCCCCTTTACATTTAGGGCAATGTCTAATTCTGTCGTGTTGGGACCTCCCGGAACTCAGATTGAACCCCAACACGGCTCGATGCATAACTCTAAAGAATGAGTCCCTCCATCTCTCGTTAGGTATATATGTCCTGACTTCCTTCCATCCCCTTCTTATTTTTGTGTCAACCTCTTCGTCACCCAACTGTTTCTTCCAGCCTTTAAACATGTTCTGTGGGCCCGGAGGAAGTAGGTGTTCTCCCAATACATCGTACACCGACGAGATATTTGTCGTCACCTCCTCCAATGACATCAGCTCATCCCAGATATTAGACACATACTCCGCTTTGACATTCCGCAAAGATTGCATGACACGATGTCTCAACTGATAGTACTGGAGGATGTGAGAACTAGGCAGGTTAAATTTTTCCAGAATCTCTACTCCGTTCAACCACCTCGTCTCTTTATCATGTAGTAAGTCCCGAGCATTGCGTATTCCTCTGGCTCTCCACGTCTCAAATAATTTATTGTGTCTCCCCAGGGAGAAGTCCGGGCAACCCCATAAATCAAGATATTTCGAGACCCTCCAGGGCAATCCCAGTTTCTTCCTTACTGCCTTCCAAGAATTATTACTCTTAATGAACATAGAAGTCTGACTGTAAGAGAAATTGCTTCCACTGATGGTATTGGAAAATCTACCGTTTCAAGAATATTTCGCACACACAGTGAAACTGGATCAATTTCTCCAAAAAGAAAAGGGAAATGTGGAATAAAAAGGAAAACTACACCAAGAACTGATAAAACACTTATCAGTAATAGTAAAACTAATGCAAGAAAAACAAGTAAAGACTTGCTTTGTACCAATTAATTTGCACAGCACTGTACTAAAAGTACATACAAGGTCTGTATCGATGTCGTTTTATAATTTGATAAAAGAGGAGATAGACACGTAGATATGGCGGCATCAAATGGCTCAAAATATAAAAAGCCAATGAATACACCTAATAGGAGTAAGAAAATAAGAGAATATATGCACACAAAAATAATAATTAAAATCAATAGCCCTATCCTGAAACAGTGGCTAAATGAGCAAAGAAAACGTGATAGTCGGTGCAGCAAAATAAATCTTACCAAAATTATGTAAAGGATCCGATGGTGCAGAGTATATTCCCAGTCTAGGACCCCCAACCTCCAACACACGTTTCGATTGACTGCTTTATCGGATGATAAACAAATAGGGTCTTCTTTTACATACCTCTACATAATGATAATATCTTGTTTTTGAGAGGTAAGAAGGATAACACCCTTTTACTTTGTTATTCTACCCTGAGGGAAACCAGAGGTGGACCTACCGTGGTGCAGCTGGTTCAGCTGCACCAGGGCCCCCACTGGGTAGGGGGCCCCTCAAGCACCTGTAGGGGGCCCCTGTGACCCTATGTCAGAGGAGAGGAGGCTAACCGAGGGAAGCTTCCTGCTACCCTTGGCTGTTCGTGCCCTTCCTCTCCTCTCCAGCCCTGGCTCCCAGATCTACAATGCGCCTCAGGTAAGGGCCGCACACTCTCCCCTGTCAGCAGGCTGAAGGTCCGCCACTGAGGGAAACAATGCATCAATCCAAGAGATTCATTATAAAATAAATGTGCATTGCTGTTATTTAGTTGTGCATTTTGGCTTTTATCAGCCAGGAATGTTTTTGTTCTGTGCTCACTTTTACAGTAAGCAATAACTGTTGTCAGGTGTACATTTGTGAAAAGGGCATTTATGTAATGATTTTGGAAGCACGTCAAATAATGTATATTAATCCTTCTTAAACAGCAGTTGTTACTTTAAAAATAACATTACCGGAACCAGAATTATTTTCTTGCTCTAGTTTCCATGGCGCCAGACCTTTTCATTATTCTGTCATCTGTACCTATAATTAAATGCGTGTGTAAGGTAAGAAGGTAGAATGATGAAGTCCTTTTACATTAGAGTGTTCCAATGTATTTGCCAATATGAGAACAATTCAATGGAATACTATAATCTTATTGCTAAGTTACATGGCAACAGTACCTAAATCGTATTACTGCCAGGGATGCAATTCTAAAAAATTACAGTGAATGGAACATCTGCTACATTAACATATTTCGCAAGTATTCCTTGTTTATTTGGAAATCTTAAGGATGGCTGTTGTAGGACAACGGAAGATTACATTTATGCATATTGGAGTTTACTATTTCTTAAAACTTTTGGAAGGAAACATTAGTAAGTTGCTAGAACACTTATCTCCTCAAAACCCACATGAGTATATGTAACTCAAAGAGAACCTATCACACCCCTGGTGCTTTCCAAACTGAAAGCACCACTGAATGCAGCTTGTCTGCTGCATTCAGGGAAGGAGTCTCCTATTTTCCAAATCCCTCCCCCCCGTAAACTGTAAAAAACACTTTAGAAAGTTTATAGATAAGAAGTCCGGAGGGATTTACTGATTACGCAGTTCTCCCTGTTCACGGGGGTCCTCCCAGCCTCTTGCCTTTCTGTGCCACCTCCTGCCTCTCTGTGCCATCCCCTGCCTCTCTGTGCTGCCTCGTGCCTGTGTGGGTCTCCGCCTCCTCTCCTGCACCTGCGCCTCAACTCACGCAGGTGAAGAGTGAGAAACTGTTAGGAAAGGGTTGCCGGCAGCTGAAACACTTTCTGCCCGTGATGTCAGCACCAGCGCCCGCATGCCCTGCTACAGATTATGCATAATCTGTAGCAGGGTGGGTTTCAGTGCTGACGTCACGGGTAGAAGGCATTTCAGCAGCCAAAAACCCTCTCCTAACAATTCCTCGCTCTGCTTCTGCGTGAGTTGAGGTGCAGACACAGGAGAAGGGGAGACCCACACAGGCAGGAGGCGGCACAGAGAGGCAGGAGGTGGGGGAGGACCCCCATGAACAATGAGGACTGCATAATCAGTAAGTCCCTCCAAACGTCTTATCTGTAAACTTTCTAAAGTGTTTTTTACAGGTTACAGGGGGTAGAAACATGGGAGAACCCTTCCCTGAATGCAGCAGATATGCTGCATTCAGTGATGCTTTCAGTTTTGAAAGCACCAGGGGGGTGACAGGTTCTCTTTAAATCACAGTCTCAGGTTTCCAGTCTAAAGCTTTATAAGATGGCTGGCAGGGGAGCGATGATTCAACCTATCACTCGGCCAACAGCCATCAAGGCCAACATTCCCATACACAGGTCAGCAGGTGGCTTATCTCTGAGTGCAATGTGATCAGCAGTCCGAAATCGAAAAAGCACGATCAACATCTCTCCCAACCATCATTCAGCCGGCACCCCTTACACTTTAGACTGTCGGCCAACTCCGTGAACATTAGCCGGCTCAGCCGACATTATTTACATGGGCATGGGCATGGAAACTTTATAAAATCACATATTAGTATGAAGATAAAAAAAAGTCATATCCTTTTTTGTAAATAGCTCAGTAGGGCTACAAAGACCTTTATGAACACGATGTGGCAGGTCAGAGTTGAATGGATCCATTATTACATATGTGTATGAGATGTTACGATCCCCATAAACATTAACCTCACATCGGCTGAGTCTACAAATATTAATGGGTTTAGCCAACAGTTTATGTGTATGGGGCCCCAGACAGAAGATTCTAAGGGCCCCCTTACACGCTGAGACTTTCCAGCGATCCGACCTGGCAGCGACATCACTGGTAACCAGGGTAAATATGGGGTTGGTAAGCAACGCGCTCTGCTTATTTACCCATTGTTTACCCTGGTTACCAGCGTCCTCCCGCTTACAGGCTGGGCTAAGCAGGAGGACACAGGTAACCAGGGTACACAATGGGTAACTAAGCAGACCGCGCTGCTTAGATACCCGATATTTACCCTGGTTACCAGTGTCCAGCATCTAATGTGCGGAGCTGGGCATTGGCTGGGAGGTCGCTGTTTGTTGGTCTCTCACTGTCACATACGCCGATGCGTGCTGACCAGCGGGAGACCAAGCAACAAAAAATGGTCCTGAATGATTTGTAGTGATCAGCGACCTCACAGCAGGGGCCAGGTCGCCAATGCGTGTCACACACTGCAACATCGCTGGAGAGTCGCTGGTACGTCACAAAACCTGTGACGTTTCAGCGATATCGCTAGCAATATGCAGTGTGTGATGTACCCTTTAGGGTAATTAGAGAGTCTTATTTCAGACTGCCAATCTTTTAGTTCTCCCTAACATAAGTCACTGCCAGAGAGAACAAACAGCAGCTCTCTCACAGAACGCAGACAAGCGCTGGCAGAACGAATGCTCATGTGTGTGGGGGACAGGCCAAACAGTCGGTCAACAGCCATCTAAGGTAGATATAGGGCCTGGACTCCATGTGAATTTAAAGGAATTATCTTTGGTTAGAGCACAATTCCAGAGTTATTTTTTTTCAGCATTGGAGTTATGCTTTAAATCTAAGTCTCCTGTTCCTGTTCTTATACTCATTCTCCAGTGTCTTCACCTTTTTCTGGCATTGCTCTGATCCTACAGCACCATATTGTGCCTGGAATGTCTGACTGGCCGGAAGTCACAAACACTCAATACAAATCTATAAAAACCAGAACGAGGCTCTCATAGAGATCTATTGAGTTGTGACTTTGGGCGCCCTGCATGAAACACTAGAGCAGCCATCAGGTCACAAAGTGCCAGAGACCGACCGAAACATCACAGAAAGCAGATAAAGATGCCGAAAGGTGAGTAATAGAACATGGGCAGGGGATTATATTTAAAATACCACTTCAGGGGTGAAATAAAAAAAAGAAAAATGTTGGAGTGGTGCTCTAACAATTTTTATGCCATATAGTTGTTTTGTGTAAAAATTACAAAAATCAGCATTGCTTAATTCATGCTGCCTCTCTGCTGCTGCCCAAGTAATAGCATTGAGCTGAGCCCAATGATCAGCTATAGTCGTGATGTAAAAACAGGAATGGGGCCGTAGTGAGGATGCAGAGCTGTGGTGGCAGTGGGTAAGTAAGGCTTATTTTATAATTTTTATAGAAAGCATGCATGTAAAATAAAGTAAATAATAAGAAAAATAATAAAATAGTAGGAAACTTGATCATTCCAATTCTCACTGCTGTATAATAAGAGATATTACTTCCAGTATTAGAAGTCTATTGCGGACCATGATATTTCATGTCCACAAGTTGTTTTGTAAACCTTTGATTTTTTTATCTAAAATACCATGATGCTTCTAAAATAATATTGTAACATAAAGAGGTTTTTTGTTCCATTTATATTTTCTATATAATATTTTTATAAATAAAAATCACAGCTGGTTGAACCCAGTGCAAATCCAGATTCTGTTGATGGCTGTAGTGGTGACATCATGTCAATATCACATCCAGGGCTATGTACACGTTTGGTGCCCCTGAGGGTCCAGTCGCCACAGAGGTACTGCACCTCAGCCAGAGGTGTGGTACCCTACTCTCGGGTACAGAGGGGACACTACCCAGAACCCACACACTAGCATCCAACACCACACCACTCCAGGCCAGGGGATCTGGGTGGACCCTATTGAGGGAGGGCACCATGCCAGGCTGGAGGGAGAACTAGGTAGAGGGTGTGGGTGGAGGAAGTAGTTAAAGGGGAGCACATTAGGAAGTAGTGAATGAAGTAGTGACAACGTAGAGGATGACAACCCGGTACTCGTTATGGAGAAAGGCACCCATAGTGCTCCGGCGCATGTGGTGGAGGCAGAGGGCTTCCCCAGCGGCCAGGAGAGAGCTGCAGAGAAAGTGTCCCCGGTAGATCTGGGATTTATGCAATCCGAGATGCAAGAACTGGGTCGGCAGATGAGGCAGGCCAAGATGGAATTGGTGGAAAGGTGGAAATATGCACTGCTAGAAAAGATATCCCAGCGGTGGTCAGCCTCGCGCTCTACATCTCCAACCCCAGAGGAAGATGAGGAGGAAACGCCCAGCACCAGTAAGACAGCAGCTACAGGTATAGATGTTGCCCCTGCTCCAGGAGCTGAGGACACCCTGATTGGGCCCTAAATCCCCCAACAGCCCTTGCACCCGGCCGCGTGTACAGTGATACCACATGGGACTGGTCAGTACACAGGGAGGATGGGCTGGCAGTCCCGTTACAGCCTGAACCAGCGCCCAGGACCATCTATGCAGAGAGGGTCGTGTTTCAGTGGGAGAACCAGGGAGAGGATCTGATAGGGCTCCCCAGAGAGGCCCAAGCGGGGGAGGCCCGGGTGGAGACGCTGAGCTGGGGAGATTATTGTCAGCAACGAAGGGATCTGTGGGAGGTGGAAGACCAATCACGGGAGGCTCAATGGAGGATGATGGAGGACAGGAGTCTAAAGGCCAAGAGCCAGACCTGGAAAATCAAGGCCGCTGACTGGGGGCCATGAGCATTGGGCACAGTTGCCAAATTTGACCTGGAAAAGGGCTGGGGATCTATTAGAGACCCCGGGATGAGCCGAGGCTTGTTTGTCACCAGGCGGGATGTCAAGTCACATCTATAGAAAGGACACCCTGATCAAGACTTATACCCCGGGGACCATGTGACCTATACTCAGCATCTGGGTGAAAGGGGATGGTATGCGCTCAATGTAAGGAGGGTGTGAGCAGAGGAGATGCCCCTGGTGCCCGATGCCGCTAAGTCCAACAAGCAGCGAGCAGCAACAGCCCCGGCTGCAGCAGACAAACAGGTCACACCATCTAGTGGCAGTCAGGCTATTGAACTTCCCGGACGAGGAGGTGGTTTGAACCCTTGTGCCCTACCATGGAAGCAGCAAAAATAAATCCAGTTCTACAAAGTTGAATGTGTAGATAGTTGATGAATCTGTTTGGGCATTTAACCTGTTATGAGAGTGTGTATGTTATGTTTAATTAGTTAGTTAGGATAAGAAATATACCCGCTTATAAGAAATGGACTATACGGTCATGAACAATGTGTGATCGGAACATTCTTGTACATAGTTAGCACTTGATGTGCTCCTTGTTGGTTTTGCAGCCAAAATTTGCAACCTGGAAACTTAGCACTTTTAGACTAAAGAACTAAAACCGTCTGGCCTGGTCCAACGAGGTGACCAGCGATGCCCTGTAGTCACGCCCAGGGCCTACGTTGGGGGCTTAAGACGGGTCCCCCATATTGCACTTAGGACAGTGAGTAGGACATGCTGGTCGGGAATCTCACTGAAAACTTGTGGAACTTAATTGAGAGTTTTATTTAAATTAATGTTACATTTGATATTTCTGGCATTTATACCAACTTTTAAGTGAAGAATACCTCCCATAAAGGGAAGCATAAGTTACCTGTTAAAATGTTAAACTTGTTGAAATGCATTACAGAAACAATTGTTTTTACTGTGTTCTAGCCTAAGAACATCCTGTGTTTATGGGGGAGGGAATATTTGGCCCCCTAGGGTCTAGTCACCACAGAGGTACTAAACCTTAACCAGAGGTGTGGTACCCTACTCTCGGGTAAGGAGGTGTCACTACCCGATACCAACAAACTAGCATCCAACACCACACCACTCCAGGCCAGGGGATCTGGGTGGACCCTATTGATGGAGGGCCCCATCTCAGGCTTGAGGGGGAACTAGGTAGAGGGTGTGGGTGAAGGAAGTAGTCAAAGGGGAGCACACTAGGAAGTAGTGAATGAAGTAGTGACAATGCAGAGGATGTAGAGAACATGACCGATGTAAGAAAACATGCAGAACAGTCGAGAAGTCAGGAGTTGGTGACAGACGTCTGTCACGAGTGGAGTGACGGGAGAGACATCCTGGGGACTGGAGCCGGTTGGAGCTCGTTCCAAAACAAGCGAAAGAAAGGACAAAGAAGCCGATGAAGTGCACCTAAGTTACCCAAATGTTGGCTGAATCCCTGACCCTGAGGACACAGCACCCCGCTGCTTGTTGAAAACCTTATGAACTGTCAGAATTGTGAGTAAAATGTGAACACTGCACCCTGCTGTATCCTCAAATTATTTACTGCATCATCTTCCCTGCACTACATCAGATACCATCATCTAATAGACTCATGGAGAGCGATAACAACTCTGCTGCGTCACCAACCGCCCCAGTGGATCTGAACCGCAGTGTCGGCCATCCATCTAATTGCCGAAAACCTTGGGTGGCGTCACAAATTAATTGCCATATAAACTTCTCCCGCATTTTTATGACACGGCCAGGGCCACGTAGTCGGGTCACAGCACCGTGACCACCCCAAAGAACTGTACAACCAGATTCCAAGTATCCCACGGCAAAAAAAAAAGTACAGGTAACCATAAAACTTTAGAATTATATGGAGAAACTATAACCGGTCTGTTATTTGTGTTAGATAAAAGCCTTAATGAATCTGTCTCTAAGATTATATCACATTTTAATTTCTCCTTTATTACAAATTTCACCTTTTAACTGCTTAGATTCTCCCTACAGACTCCGCATCTCTCCTTCATCAGAGACAGAGTAAACTTTATTAGTGTGATTGAATTTTCCTCATTGTTTCTTACTGTAAATGCCCATTAAAATTCACCAACATGTTTTCTATTTTTCAAAATTTGTTCGTGTACTTCCGATTCTCATGAAGGAGATATCTAGGGAAAAATGAAGCATGGAAGGTGTCACAACCATTACATTATCTTTCAAGAAAACAGGCCAGGTCCATACCAAGCTTTTGTGCTCTGCTAAAGGAAACTTTTTTTTCTTGTTAAATTTACAGTTAAATGAAGGTTGGCAGAAACATAATACTACTGTATAGTGCTTTCTAGGCTAATTTTTGCATTTTTAGTGTAAGAAAATATAACAGCAGAACCCATTAATAAAGTAATAGCTAAAAAATGTGCCATCTGTTCAACTATCACAAGTAGTTGTATGGCCACCGGAGTACTTTCCTATAATGCTATAGTCATTAAAACATACTTCCTACACTACAGAAAGACAAAAAAGACCCACAGTTTTTAGTATTAAATTAAAGACATAATCTCTTAAATGGGTTGCCCACTACATGCACAACAGCTTCTCATTCCACATGTTTGCCCCCATTAAGGTCCAGATAGAGAGAGAAAAAGGCCCAAAGGTACAAGAAAGAAACTTTATAACAGGCTTATTGTGTACATCTACTATATAGAAGCCCTATCCAGTCTGTCTGTGTCTGTAAGTTTGACCCGAAAACAGTGCCACCTATAGGATTACAGTTTAACTGGAAAATTACAGTTAAACTGGAATGTGAAGAAGCCATAAGTTTAGTTGATCAGTCAAAGAAAACAGTGTCACCTATAGGACATCTGTAACAAATGGTCCCACACGCTGTCCAAGACACTGGTCACAGCACAGGAACTCATTATTGCCTGTGCCTGGTTCCACTCCATCATACCCTTAGGGAGGACCCATCCTGCTGCTGCACTTTCTGCTGTTTGAGTTCCACTCTGGAACGCAGGCTGGCGTCATGGCTCCTCAGCATACAGGGTGAAAGAGACTTTGCACAGGGTGAATGACAGAGTGCACACAGGGGGAAGAGAGAGTGCACATGGGGAAAAAAGAGTGCACTGGGGAAGACACAGCACAAGGGGAGGGAGAGAACACTGGGGTATGGCAAGCAGCAGCAGCACCTGCCAAGCCACGGCCACCCAGTGCAGCAACAGGCTCCCCACCCTCTTCGGAGACACTGCAATTTGTAACAGGAGTAGTTGGACTATCGGGCCCCCTTCTAGCTAATAATAAGTATATATTTGCTATGCTTTGTGAAAAATAATGCGATTAATAATTTACAGATTATAAATTCATTAATTGAATTTGTAGATGTCATTCACAGTGTATGACATCATAGAAACACTAAATGAGACTTATCAATTTATCCATATTTCCAGGAGGTATTGCATATTATTGACCTCCTGCTATCCAGGCATGGCTTGCAGAATGTCATAATGGTCTGTGTACTTGGTCTTTATGAAAACTGATTCACAGACTATAAGGTCTTTTGCATAACAACTGTTCTTCTAGTCATTTGTATCTAACAACCATCTATACCGATGCAAACAAATCACTTCAGGCTAAATATGTCATTATCAGGGGTAAATTATGAAAGGGATTAGGAAAACATCTCTTTTGAGTGTTCCGGTTATAAAACAAACAGGAACGCACTACAATAGAGCATCTTCTGATCAAAGTCTGCTCCTTCAGTAATAATTATCATAGAGATAACCCTGGGTACCATAGTGGGCTATTTCCCCTGCAGATATTAACTTTATGTAATAGATGATTGTCATCAGCATCAAACGACAGATGGCCTCTGTGGGGTTTAGATGATCGCTCTTCATCCTCCCACTGGGGAATACTTATTTAGTTATAATGTCTTCCAGTTAATTATTTTTTTTCAATCTGAATACTTTTATAGTTTTACTATTATGATGTATATACAACTTAGTTTACTTTCTTCAAAACACCTGAAAGATGATCATTTTACAAATTTTGCTATTTTTCTGTTTCAGATCCACAAGCTTGACTCCATAACGCTTCATGATGTATATATTCCTCATGAACGTTAATAATATGCCATGAGCTTTGTATATACAGTGTATTCCATGCTATATTCTGTAAGGGTCAGATTAACGTTTTTAGCTGCGCCCCAGGGGGTCGCGCTATAAACATAGGATTTGCTAGCAATAACACAGTGCTAATGCCATGTTAGCGCCGCGATAACGCTGCTAATGTTAATCTATGGGGAGGCGGGCCTTACCGCGGCTTTAACGCCGACATCTGAGTGAAATGTCGCGTTATTTCCTAATGTGAGCAAAGATGCTTTCTATTTCTAGAACTGATTTTAGAAAAAAAAATGACGTGGAGCTCCGCCATATTTTTGGTCCAGCCAGGTACAACTTGGCAGCTACAGACTGCCAGCAATCCCCAGCTGCCTTGTTGTACCTGGCTGGCAACCAAAAAAACAGCAAAGCCCATTTTTTTTTTATTTCTAGAACTAATTCTAGAAAAAAAAATGACGTGGGGCTCCGCCATATTTTTGGCCCAGCCAGGTACAACTTGGCAGCTGGGGGCTCTAATCCTCAGCATGGAGAGGCCCAAGCGTTCTGGACCCCATGCTGCGAATTGCAGCCTGCAGCCGCCCCAGAAAATATCGCATTTATTGAAGCGCCATTTACTGGCGCTGTACCCAGGCTCTTCCAGTTGCCCTGGTGCCGGTGGCAAACTGGATAATAAAGGGGTTAATGCCAGTTTTTTATTGGCAGCTGGCACTAAGCCCGAGATTCATAATGTCGGGCCAATGTTAAACCTGGCCATTAGGAATCTCTAGTAAATAGTCAAAAAATACAACATACAGAGAAAAATATTTTTATTTGAAAAATAAACACAAACAAAATTCGGACTCCATCTTTATTGTAAAGATCCGACATAATCCACAACGAAGGTCCCACGACGCACGCACAGATCCATCCATGCACACATCCATCCATGCACACATCCACAAATACATGCATACATGGACGCACGCATTCAAGCACGTACACATCCATCCATGCAATATCCATGCACACATTCACGCACGCACACATCCACGCACGCACACATACACACATGCACACATCAATCCATGCACGCACACATCCATGCACATATCCACACACGCATGCATCCAAGCACGCATACATACATCCATGCACACATCCATCCATGCACACATCCAAAAACGCATGCATCCATGCACGCACACATCCACGCATGCACACATCCACGCACGCACACATCCACACACGCACACATCCACGCACGCACACATCCAACCATGCACACATCCACGCACGCATCCACGGACACACGCATCCACGCACGCACACATCCATCCATGCAATATCCATGCACACATCCATCCATGCATGCATACATCAATCTATGCACACATCCATGCACGCACACTTTCATGCATGCACCAATGCATCCATCCACCCATGCATGCACCCATCCACCCATGCATGCACCCATTTATCCATACACCCATGCATGCACCAATCCATCCACCCATGCATGCACCCATCCATCCATCCATGCATACACCCATCCATCCATGCATGCATGCATTCATTCATACTTACTTCACCCATGATCCACTGGTGAGGAGGAGAAGCCCAGGAGAGGAGGAGGGGCCCACACAGGAAGCTGACCGGCGAGTGCAGCCCACCGGGAGAGGAGAGGAGGGCCCAGAGCACAGAGAATGGAAGTGGGGGGTGGGAGGGTATGTGACACTAATGGGAGGGGGCTGAGGAGCCTGACCGGCGGTTCTGTATGTATCTGCCGGCGAGGTGCACCTGCAGCACAGTGGGTGCAGTCCGCCAGCGGAAACATACAGAACCGGAGAAGGGGGGCGGATTGTAGGGACGGGGGGGTCCTTAATCTTTACTGGAGTGGGAGGGGGCTGAGGAGGGGGAGGGCACATGCCAACCCGCCCCTCCAGATCTGATTGGAGAGATCCAATCAGATTTGGAGGGGTGAATCCCTCTGATTCACTCTGATCAGCAGTTTCATTTTCAACTGCCAATCAGAGCGACTTTAGCCACAGAGGGGGGCTAAACCACCCCCCCGGATTAAAATATAGGTGGTTGCGATCCTGCAGCTCCGGTGACTGTCACTGACACTGTCACCGGAGCTGCAGGAGTACAAAGAAGCAATGACGTCATAGAGACGTCATAGGTCGGGAACGCACCGACTTTCATGACGTCTCTATAATGTCAACGTTCGGGAAGGGGTTAATTATTTTGTCTTCCAAATCTGTTTCTTATGGCTGTTTGTTGGTAGATTAATTTGATTTATAAAGTGCTGTGGAATATGTTGGCGCTATATAAATAAAGATGATTATTATTATTATTCTATGCAGGGCATCGTCCTATGTAAAGAGGACCCGAGTTGCCAAGAACAATGTTAGGCTATACACACTGAACATTCTAAGTTTTCAACATATATGTAGGCCAAAAGGAGAACATTAAGGATTACAGTATAGGGGTGCGGGGGATGAGGGGTCTCCAGTTACACTGTGTTGTAACCCATATAAGCACCACCAGGAAGTGCGAGATGGTCCGTTGTTACTGAAGACCCCCATCCTCCCCCCGCACACCATGTACTGTAAGCTTGATGACTGCCATAACCATGACATAATAAAGTCAAGCGTTTTTATCCAGGACCGGTGCGTGCTGCTGTATCTGTTATTGGAATTACCGGAAGTGCACCTTTTGAACCGAAAGTGTCCACCATAGAGTCCTGGAGGTGTGTCAGCGTTGAAGCCGACGAGCGGTCTTGTCTGTGCTCTCCTGGAGCAGACCTCAGAAGAGGAGGAAAAAGATTGAGGTGGTGCCCTGCAGCAAAATGATTGTGTAAGAATTACAACTTGCTTGGCAAAAAAAAGAAAGCCTTCATATGGCTAAAATTGAAAAATTAAACACTTATGGCTCATAAAATACAGTCTGTTGCCAGTTTTTTTTTTACAGCGCTGGTCTGCTGCTTTAAATCTAAGTTCCCTGTCATTTACTCACCTTCTGGAAGGTTCAACTTTTACAAACAATTCTCCAGTCCTGTGGCATCAGCTTGTGATAATAATTTCTGAATGGATGGAAATCAGAAGTTGTCATAGGCACTCAATGCATCTCTATGAGATCCAGAAGAAGACCCCATAGAAATATATTGAGTTTTGACTAGAAATGAACAAACATGTTCGGGTTCGGAGTTCAGGTGCTGTATATTTCCAAAGCACTTCAGCGAGCATTGCTATGCTCATGTACGTTTGGTGCTTAGCCCAGTGCAAGCGCTTGCAGTGTTTGATCGGCTTGCACTGGGAGTGAAAGCAGAGTTATCGGCTGTAGTGCGGTTGTAAAATAAAAAATTCAGATCCCTGCCCTCCTGTCCCTGGAAGTGGTTGGCTGTATGTAAGCAGAGAGCCGAACTGCCCGGTCAGTGTCTTCAAATGAGGTTCGGATCAAGTTTAGGACCTGAATATATCTTTAAAAATGTCTGGCTGCACCACTAGAACCCGAACTTCCACTGGCCTACTTATTTCTAGTTGTGACCTCTGGCGTGCTGCATGAAACACTGGAGCTACCGGCAAGCTACAGATCCCCACAGACTAACTGGAGTGATGCTGGAAAAAGATGAAGACACCAGTTGGTCAGTTTAAAACATGGGCGGGGATCTTAAAATTAAAGCATTACTCCTGTGGGCAAAAGAAAAAAACCCTGGAGTGGTGCTTTAAGCGGTTATTCTCATGTTTAAAAGTTATTCCCTATCCAACGGATAGGAAATAACTTTTTGATCTCTGTTGGGTCCAAGAGCTGAGGCCCTATCAATATCCTATCTTGATAACCTTGGCTCTGAAGAGCCCTAGCTGACTGAAACAGAGGTCGATCATGCACTTCATTCATCATTAGTGGGAGCGCAGGAGATTACAGAGTGCAGCAATTTGCTGATCTTTGGTGGTCCATTTAGAATGAATGGAGAGGCAGTGCACATGATTGACAATCGAGGCTCTTTAGAGCCCAGGTTCTCGGGATCAGTTGAGATCCCAACAGTCAGACCCCTAGCGATCGGTAAAGTTCTCTCTTATCCTGTGAATAGGAGATAACATCTCTTATAGGGGAGTTCTTAAGTTTGAAAGTTATGTGACAACCTATGTATATTCTACTCGTGACCATCACAATACACTAAAGCCTAAGCACAGAAAAATTGGCTATTTTTAGAAATTATCATTACTAGGACTGCTGCTATTCAATGGCAGAAACTTATGTTTAGTCATACTTGACAATTTTAGAATTCCAAACCATCAGACATGAATATGCCAAAATGGCGGTAGTGGAAAAACCCCTTCAAAAAATTCAATCCTATACAGCTAACATGGTAAAATAATAATATACTGTAGAGAACACATCAATGGCTAGTAAAATATTACTACCAGTACTAATTCTAATGACTTACCGTATATTAAAAATAATGTAAGGTCTCATGAGATATTTGGGTAAATTATAAAATGGATCACTTACAGCCTATTAATAAACTGAAATGAAGCAATAATATTAAGTTGCTTGCCAGATAGGTTTAAATAATACAATTGCTGGCTTTCGTCATGCAGAAAATAGAGTATCTCTAAAGCATCATAATCAAAGCAGTATCACGCTGCTCTGGTAAGTAGGAGTTCACAGCTGGAGTTTTTGCAAATCTCTTTATTTCCACCTCATTCACCCTGTAGCTGCTATTTTATACTCACACAATGTTATTTTCTGAAATTCTTCCCAAGAGCTCTACGTAGTTATTTTTAATATTTGCAGCATATAAACTGTCCAGGCCAACAAAGACCCAAAGCAAAGATTGTTCACAAGTGAATTGTCACATACTGGTGTGTCCATAAGAATTAGGATGATTTTATTCCAAAACCATCCCTTGCCCTGTCGCGCCTATTCTCTTGGTATATCTGCCTTAATCTAACCGTGCTTTTTTCTCATTCAGGTGATGTTCCAACTTGCATATACTTCTGGCTTCAAAGCAACTTTTCTTCTTTTGACATCGTGTTTTTTTGAAGTTCAACATTTTCTACTTTCTTAATATATACTTACATTAGCCATGTGTAATCTTTATGATGTAGAGCACCAGTACTGGCCTGAACAGAGTTAGGCTGTGTTCACACGCTGCGTATTTTGCGCGTTTGTTTACGCGCGTATTTGCCCCAAAAACGCATGTGCGTCTGCGTTTCCCAGCACAGTGAATGGACATTCACTTTGTGCCTTGCAGACACCGCGTAATTTTACGCAGCGTTTTGGAGCAAAAAACGCTACGCGTAAAAACTGGAAAGAATTGACATGTTCATTCTTTTTACGCGCGCGTTTTGTCCAAAAACGCTGCGTAAAATTACGCGATGTCTGCAAGGCACAAAGTGAACGGATGGGTATTCCCACAGTCCATTTGGGGTGTGTTTTTACTGAGATTTCCAAAACAAAATCGCTACAAAACTCGCCTTCCCCATCAATTCCATGTTGATTCCCAGTGATATCTTTATTCCGGCCATTGGAAGAAGGGATTGAAAGACCTATGGTTTTTGTGGTTTGCGGCGTGTAAGGGTACCTTAGATTTAAAGCACCATTCCAGTGGTGCAATAAAATAAATATCTATAGCTGACTGTATTCAATATTTCAATCTTACTCTTGTATGAAAGTTTTTTAATTACAACATTGCTCTATTATTCGGCACTAGTGATGAGCGTGCATGCTCAGCGGTACTCGGTACTCGGTACTCACCTGAGCATCACAGTACTCGGGATGCTCGGCAAGCACCGAGTACCGCCGAGATGCTCGGGCACATGCTCGGGTCCCCCCTCCCTGCATGTTGGTGCTCTTTACAGAGCCAGCCCACATACAGGGATTGGCACCTTAGGGAGAGCAGATTAAATGTTAGGCTCTCTCTGGGGGGCTCTGCAAGGTGTTTTATACTGTGAAAAATTGAAAAAGACCACCCTCCCGCCCTGTCCCGGAAAGACTCGTTTTATAGCGGGATGTGTGTGGGTGGAGTCTATCACTCATTGATAACAGTGGGTTTGGTGCTCGTGTCGAGCATCCGAGTATCTCGATATGCTCGCCCCAAGCATCGAGCACCCGAGCATTTTACTGCTCGCTCATCACTATTCGGCACCATGATATATTTGTAGGGAATAGACATATCCCGCATCCACAACCTCTCCCATCACTTGCTTGGAATTAATGGATATTAATTTTATCCCTACTAAGAGACTTTGTAGGGGACATATGCAAAGTGAAAAATTAACCCTTAATGGTGTCCTGGAGCAATTACATGTAATTTTGAATGTCAGGTATTATAAAGTTAAAAGTTTAAGAAGGATTTTAGCATCTCTTTACTTTTGAAGCTGTTAAGGGGTTAATGAATAGAAAGAAGAATCTCTGGTCCAAAACAGCTGCAAATTAGTATATAAAATGAAGGCTCCAGGAAGCAGTATGGGGCCCTGCTTCCCGCACCCATCTCCGCTTATCATTTTTGCAGTAATTAATTCTTGATTCAGAATCCCATCTGCTTACTGGGGTATATGGGCCTCCAGTTTGCATGCAATGATCATTTACAGTCTTCCAGTGAAATAATGTTATCTGTCACTTACGTAAGTCAGTCCTGGCCATTAGCAAGTAACATAGGCCGGAAATCTGCATCCATACACATGGCCATGTATCAGAAGATGGAGCTGCATATGTGTACATGTGCACGTAGTAAATGACAAGCAGTTCTTACATAGCCAGACACAATAATAGCTAATAACATTGACTAATCAGTCTTCATTACATTATGGAGTTTTTATTCCAAAGAAAACAACTAAAAGAAATAAAATAAAACTAAATAAATGTTTGCATAAATATACTATTAATAAAAACTGTCCAAAATGTATCCAGCCAGCAATTACTCATAATAATGTACAGGCTGCACAAAACAGGCTCAATGAATATATAAATCCAGGGAGATGTAATGCGAGTGACATCATTATATACCTTATAATGTGTAATCACAAAGAAATGATTTATAAGAATAGAAAAATGAGTACTAAAAAGAGAGTCAGCTGATGGTCTTCTAAGGTCGATGGTCTCCAAGTAAAGACCACATGTATATAATTGTGCAAACAGTGAAACGGTTCAAAGAAATTCCTCCAAGAATTATGTGGAAGCATAGTCATTAATCAAATGGGTTTGGCCACTACTGGACAACAACTGACTAAAGGGAATCTGGCACTGAGTTTTTGCTACCTAATCTGAGGGCAGGATAATGTAAAGAGAGACCCTGATGCCAATAATGTGTCACTTTCTGGGTGCCTTGCTGTTTTGATAATCTCCTGCTGATAAAGCAATGACTTTATCACTAAAGGACTTGTAAACCTGCTGCATTATATTCCTCCATATTCATGAGCTCTGTAAACCCCAACACTGTTTGGTAGTTTTCTGCCTATGCACAGTGTACAGCAGCACGCTGGCTCAGTGGTTAGCACTTTAGCTTTAAAGCGTTGGGTTCCTAATCCTATCAAGGACAACATCTGCAAGCAGTTTGTATGTTCTCCCCATGGGTGAGTGGGTTTCCTCCAGGTTCTCCAGTTTCCTCCCACACTCCAAAGATTTAGATTGTGAGCTCCTTTTCGGCAGTGCTTATAATCTCTGTAAAGCGCTACAGAATATGTTGGCGCTATATTCTCTAATAAATAATTCAAAGAAAGCTGCCAATGAGTGGTGTGGGCAAGGCTCAGCATTCAGAGAACTGGTAGATCCGCAGTGATTTTATCAGGGTCTATGCCCCAGCGTCATGATGCAGCCAAACAGCAACCACTGATCAGCTGCTGATCATTAATCTCCAAACAGAATGGACTGTAAAGGCTGCAGCCAGTCAGTGACCACTGGTTACAACTAGAACAACAATAACACGTCCCTACCGGTTATAGCAGTGCTGATATTGCTGGAATGGCACCTCTATGTGAAGTGAGTACACGCACACATTGCTTTTATTTTCTCCGGGGCCTTGAATTTTGTAGGCAGGGGACAAACCCTTTCAAGTATTACTGTTAAAAATTAATAACTACAATATTTAGAATTCTGCAGATAACTGTAGTCTATAAATTCATTCTTGCTCTACCCAATGAATGAGTTTTTTTAATTACTAACTTGCTCCTTTATTAGGTATATAACAGTACCATGATGTATTTGCGGGGAATAGACACTTGTTTAGCCAGACATATACACTGTACGAAGACAGAAAACAGATCTGGGCCTGATATATACCACAGATGTTCACAGCCCTGCAGCAAAAGCAACACTGAACCAGTCACCTCTACAATTTCTAAAACCTCAGGCTCGTAAGAAAGTCAAGTATTTGCTGTAAAATAGTATCATAAAGTACCATAAAATAAGTATTTAATGTCATCATAATTTTTACACGTAGCCTGCCTCTTACCCTGAAGTACACACCAAAACAGAACCTTGATAGATTGCAGCACACATCGTGATTCACTGCCATTTCCCTTCTCATTTTATAGGTAAAGCCCAAGGAGACATCATGTCTATTTTATGATGATACAGTAAAATCCTGATTAGTGCAATAATTCCAATAATGCAATGTTAGGATTGGAGCAAAATGTCCCTACATTTGAAAAGCTACCAACATGTGCTGGTTTGACATTGAAATGAACACATTTGGGTGCCGATCAAAGCAACAAAAGTATAAAAAAAAATTGCTCTAAATAAAGAAATAGTGTACCCAATATAGTATTATATTTGCACTTTTTTTTTGTCTAGGTATTGGAGTTATTTTATGTATAAATTCGATTTTTTTTCACAAATTTTGCAACACTTTAGAGCAGGGGTGGGCAAATTCAGGTCTCAAGGGCTGCCAATTGGTCATGTTTTCAGGATTTCCTTAGCATTACACAGGGGTTGGAACCATCACCAATGCAAGTGAATATATTATCACCTGTGGAATACTAAGGAATTCCTGAAAACATGACCCGTTTGGCGTCCCTTGAGGTCTGGAGTTACCCACCACTGCTTTAGAGGAACATGGAGCTTTTTGTACTAAAATGTCACAAAAAAATTAATATCTGTTCCTCAATGCCATTTGGATATCTGAATCGTGTAGCAATTTCAGTTATCCAATGGCATTCAGTTTTCCATTGATGAAGAATGGCCCCACTATCTTTGTACCCCATATACCACACCATACCATCAATTTTTATGCTCCAACAGTCTTGGAGGGAATCTATCCACTTTGTGGATTTGTTTGTTAACTTCACCACTCACAAAAAAGTTTGCCTCATCACTCATCTGAAGGCAATTGTCTATGCTGTGAAGATACGAGATGTGCAGCATCTGAAACAACGGATACTGGAAGCCTGTGCTAGCATTTCTTCTGCGGTGTTGCCATCAGTGTGTCAAGAGTGGGAGAAGAGGGTTGCATTGACAATCCAACACAATGGATAGCACTTTGAACACATTTTATAAGTGGTCATAAACTTGTCTTCTATCTGCCACTGCTGTCTAATTCTGTGAAATGAGACGTCAACAGAGGGTGGTGATAGAAGCAGGGTGAGTGACAGCAGCGCCTCTCACTGATCACAATTCATTTGAGGGTAGTGAAAAAATTTGTGAGCAGTGTTTCTCTTACTAACTCTGCTTTTATCACTGCCCCCTGATCATTTCTCACTTCAGGGAAAGAGGTAGCAGTGACATAAGCAGGAACTGTGAAGGCTGCCATTGAAGATTCTGGCGGTGTGCACACATGAAGTATGGTAGCAACTACTGAAGCTATGGGTGGCAGAAACAAAAGAGGTCTGGTGGCAAGCACTGAACAGGACATCATTAGATGACATGGTGACAGAAGCAAAATGGCACAGTTCCACTCCCTTCTTTGAGGGAAGGCAGTTCATAGAAGTTGTCGGCAGTACCTTTCCTCCTATGACGTACCATTTAAGACTCCTCACAAATAAAACGTAACAGGAAGTAAAGTGCAAAAAAAACACAAATTACAAGCATGATTAGGGCTTAAAGGGAACCTGTCACCCAAAATCAGGTTCCTAACCTGTTAATACCTGTCCCTGCAGCCTTACACTACTATCTAAGCCATCCCTGTCTGACCATTTTTAGTAATTTATGAATAAAGTAGTTTGCAAACTTACAAAATTCATGATAGTGGGGCGTTCCTCTCGGCGTCTGTGACGGGTAGGCGGGTCCTCTGTGCCGTGCTACCCCCGCCTCGCCGCTCTATTACGCCCTAATGGACGTCATTCCAACCTGCACAGCGCGGGCATGATTTAAATCTCGCGCCCGCAATGTCACCGCTGCGACGCGGTCTCGTGACGCCGGGATCGCGTCACTTCCGGTCGCCGCAGGGCTCACAGACCGACTAAGCGTATGTATATTAAGATATATATATATATATATATATATATATATATAATGTTATATATAAACACACACACTACAGCATACATGATAAATGTGTGATCTCAAGGACCTGACACAATATCCCCCATCATGAGTATTGGAGGTACCAAATTCCCCAGTGAAAATGAAATAGTAGTGCCCATGGCTAAGCCGTGCTCGCATCAAGTCTATGGCACCCACAGAACCCAACCAGTACCATAGAAGATAATGGGACAGTAGGTAAGCACTACTGTTCCATGGACACAATATCTGAAAATAAATATATACAAGGACAGTTTAAAAGAAAAGTAAAACAAAATGAATAAAGCATTATTATAAACATGGTAATATAGAGAACATGCTCATTAAA